>OX465373.1:7088277-7688277 GCA_950004255.1 Mesopsocus fuscifrons
AATAGGTAGATTTTTCTTCGAAATCTACCTAAAATACCCGAATTCCTTATTTAACGATGTGGAGACATTGTCTTTGACATTTGAACTTCTCTGACGGAAAGTGTATCCTATTTCAGCTTGCAGCCGAATTAAGTAATGCGTACCTTGCTTACCAGAGTGCGCTCCGAGATCATCCCAGTATGGAGAAGGAGATTAGTGAGTATTACATTTCCTTCGTCGACTTCATGCGGAAAAACAATCTACATATGGATCCTCGCTGGGACAATTATTTCGAGCGTAAGTAGCCCCTGAAGATGGCAACATTCCACAAATTTTTTAGCTGTATGACTGAAAGGGGCTTATTAACTCTATTTTACTTTAGTGAGCCTGCATTTATCTGATGATTTGACTGGAATGTAGGGGTCCACCAAGGTCTAGGTCGACAAAAACGTAAATGAATTATAAATGTCTTTTTAACGTCTGAAATGATTTTACCATCGAGTGATTTTTGTCAACAACAAATTTGTCCAACATTACTCGATCGAAAAATCCAAACGCGGCCAAGTAATTTAGGACTTTAAAAATATAGATTTTATTTCAGTGGATATAACCCTCCAACAGTTTCTCAAAAAATCGTCGGAAAAAACGTGAACAAATACAATTGTGGGGTGATTCCTAAGGATGCATTTCACAAGTTGATTATAGCGTGACACAAACGTTATTTTCGGAAGGATACCTAGCCAGCTTTTAGGTTAGGGTACTATGGGGACACTACAGTGGGCTTTTAGGGTACTATGGGGACACTACAGTGGGCTTTTAGGGTACTATGGGGACACTACAGTGGGCTTTTAGGGTACTATGGGGACACTACAGTGGGCTTTTAGGGTACTATGGGGACACTACAGTGGGCTTTAAAAACTTGTCAAGGAAAGCGAGAACTTACTAATTCTTACTTCACCTAATTCGAAAATAATTCAAGGATCTATATTTCAATTCTGGATTTTCATGATGATGAAGATGAACCACAGATTAAGCGTAACCTACCTCAAAATACCCGTTGGGGTGGGTTTTGGGTTCTACAGATCTTGGCTGGATGCTATTGTTTGACGTCAGTTTTATTTATTCTAGATACGGTACGGTAGAGTTTTCACACCGTTTCCGAATCGATTATTGAAAAATATTGTTTCTGGAAATTGTTAATTCTCGTTAAAATGAAGCGAGGTTTTCACTGATTGATTGTGGGATGATTAATTTGTAGGGCCTGGTATTAAAGTTGACGCGTTCTTGCTGTACGCGTCACTGGATGGACCTGTAAATGTTGCTGCGATGAAAAAAGCATACGACCAATTCCCTAATCAGGGCAAGTTCCTACTTCGCATTTTAGAGTACTATTTGAAACGAGAAGACATCGACAACGCGAAGAAAACTTTTATGGCAATCAACAGCTCGAAAGTGATCGACGATGATGATATCGTCGAGAGTTGGAAAATGGTAAGTACGTATTTGTAAAGAGTTGTAAGATAAACGATAATAACAAAGAAGGCGTTATTTATTGAGATACCGAACTCGGGTAGGTTATACCTGTCTAGTTGAACAAATAAACAATTTCCATTGTCTTCTGACCTGTGTGTAGATTATACGACATTACTTAACTGGTGAGTTCAGCTAACCTAGTTAACCCATCAGGGATTTGTAACAAGCATTACCTGAAATTAACAAGCAAGAGTTTGCGAATGCTGATGCCAGTAATAGTGTCATTGCTGTCTCACTTTAGAAGGGGCCGAACTCAATTTCTACTTGTTTCATCGCATGAAACTCGGAACTTCAGTATAATTTAAGTATCTAGGAGAACTTCTTGGCTCTTACAAGCGTATTAAAAAAAAAGCCTCTTCAAAATTAATGTTTAGTTTTACTTTTGTTTACCTTTTTTTTAGTTCGCACAGCTTCAATACAATTTTGAGTTCGGATATTTCATCAAGTTATTTCGTAAGATCGGGCGCTATAATTTGATCAAAAAGTTTAAGCCTTTTTATTTGGAATGGGTCGTGAAGAAGAGTGGCATTGCCTCCGGGCGTGAAGCAATGATAATTTCGATCATGATAACAGGTGGGAATAACGAAGAAGTCTACTTGAAAATGTTGGAGCTCGAAAGGGCTCAGCCTACCCCGTCATACCAAGAAATTCGAACATGGTACAAGAAGCTCACCGAATGCTGGAATGATGCAAGTGAGTGTTAAACGAGTATTATGTTAGTTGTCCGTGCCCCGGACTTTCGTTGTCGATCTAGCGACACGCAAAACTGTTAAGTCGTATGTGAGCACGTGCAGTTACAATCAGCTGAACCGCTGGTGATACCTGGAGGTTCAGTCTTCACGTGAGTTCTGCTAAGTGAATATTAAGGCTGTAAGTATATACATTCTCGACGAATTCCACCAAAACCACTGTGCGAAAGTAAATATTCGACAAAACTAATGTTTACATATTAGTACCGCCGGAGACTGTAATTGCAATATCGTATTGATTGTGTCTACTCTAAAAGCTAAACATAGTGTGCTATTTGAACGCGAAACGAACGAGTGAAAGTAGGACACTATGTTTAGCTTTTACAGGAGAAAAAGTAGAGAAATGGTGTTGCAATTACCCACTTCCGTAAGTGAAATAAAAATTGTCAACATGTAGCATGGCGGCGGTAAATATTACAAACATTTATCAAGCTTTTCTACTAAATGTGACGATAAAATCATACTGTTTTAGTCCGAAACGTTACAAAAAAATATTTCGCGTGAGGTAGTGTTGTGTTTTCGTGATCTGTCAAAAAAACATGTGAACTGGTAGTTGACTGTTTAAAATCGCTCCTGTGGGCTTATTACTCCATTTCATGCAAAAATACAACACTACCTCACGACAAAGAGTCCCAGGTTTACATCCCCCTATAAACACCTTTCACTCGCCCTGTAACTTCGGAGTAGGGCTTGAAGTACGTACCATTGCGAACCAAGTACGTGTAGTCGACCTTAATCGTTGGAGTTTCTTAAAAATTGGTTTTGGTTTCAATTTTTCAGGACCCTGGATTGAGTGGTGTGATTTTGAAGCGTCAGATGGAGATAAAACTCGGCTCCCTGAATTGTATCTTGCGGCGATAGCAAAAATGCATCCAGACCGCAGGATTGACTTCATGAACCATTGGAGCCGCTCCTCCATCCTTGCTGTAGCGGCCCCAACTGTTGAATTCCTGTTGATGGAGATTGGAATGGAGGAATTAGGATTCTCACCGATGCCGACCACTCGGCAGCGTTGATGAGTCGGTGGTGTATTTGGACCAAGTGGGGGATTTCATAGTGCGTTCAATCATCACTACCATAGTTTCGCCTACTCTCGACTTCCAAGTGAAGATGGAAGGTAAGACTACAGTTAAGGGATTACTGTCAAATCATTTAACCAGTCATGTTAGATAATGAGAAAAGGTTCGATGTCATTTATTGAATTTATTTTGTAAATAAGACTTTTTTGATTAAGGAGACTGATTTTTTTTTTTTTCGTTAAAGTTTCTTCTTCTTATTATTATATTAATTATTATTTGAATTCAGAAAACTTGGCCAAAATCCCTCGGAAACGAAAGAACGGAAAGAGTCTAAACAACTCTCGTTTCCTCTGGTTGAAAAGGTCCGTGGCCAATCCCAGAGCAACTGCTGATGTAGTGGCTTTGCCTTCATATTTGGTTTTGTAAATTCGACGTTACCTTACAGGTTCATATAGGAAAGGGAATACATCACTTAGTCTAACTGGGTAGTGTTAAGGCAAATGAATCCTTCTAGAAATCTTGTTAAGAAATTTGAGTTTTACAATGAGCTTGTTGCATGGTATCGAATTTGGAGAATCTACGAGTATATATGAGTATATACGAGTATATACTCGTATATACTCGTATATACGAGTATATACGAGTATATACGAGTATATACGAGTATATACGAGTATATACTCGTATATACGAGTATATACGAGTATATACGAGTATATATGAGTATATATGAGTATATATGAGTATATATGAGTATATACGAGTATACAGGGTGTTTCCGGATGACGGGGCAAAAAAAATATGGCGGGTAGGTACACCCCCATTGACCATTTTTGGCTTATACATGTGGGGTCACAGGTCCTTCCTAACTGAGATACAGGGACGCAACCAGTCAATTTGACAAACGGTTTTTTGCCCTTTTCTCGCTAACGACTTATAATAGCGAAAAAATAAGTGCAGTTTGGGTACCATTTTTAAGGATGCCGCATCGAATGGTGGTATCAGTTTTTCAAAATTCAGTTTCAAAATGGCAGATTCAAGATGGCGGCTATCATTTTTTTCTCCGATCTCAATGAAAATTGGTGGTTAGGGGTTTGCAGGCATGCTGAAAATGAATCTGAAAAAAGTTTTTGAAAATTCAAAAACTTTTGTTTTTCTGCCACTCTTATAATTTCATGAAACTCATTCGATTTGTATGAAATTTACTGTGTAGTAACTGACCTACTTATTGAAAATCTGTAAAAAGTTTTCAAAAAATAGCACGCGTTTCAAAACGGCGGCGTCCTGAAGTTACTCTTAAGGTGAAGTAGACCTTGTCCGATTTTCGCAAAATTTGAGTATTTAATGTATGTAGGAATTACAAACAATAATCTGAAACAATTATGTAAAAATTCACGGAAATAAAGTTAGGGTAGGCAATTAGGTGGGTACCTCGTACATGGGTACCTTGATAACGTGAAATAATCAAATTAATCAGAAAGTTGGGTCCATTACAAAATGTTGTGTGAGAATGTCCAGCAATGTGTTTAATCATGAAATAATAAGAATTTAATAACAATACTCGTCAAATTTCATGCAAATCTGATGAGTCTATGACAACTTTAAGGAAATTTTAGGACGCCGCCATTTTGAAACCAGTGCGACTTTTTGAAAACTTTTTACGGATTTTAAATAAGTAAGTCTCCGAATTACTGTGCTATAAATTTCATGCTGATCGGAACCATGAAACGACTATCACGACACCGCCATTTTGAAACGCGTGCGATTTTTTGAAAACTTTTTACAGATTTTCAATAAGTAGGTCTATCAGTTACTACACTGTAAATTTCATGCAAATCGAATGAGTTTCATGAAATTATAAGAGTGGCAGAAAAACAAAAGTTTTCGAATTTTCAAAAACTTTTTTCAGATTCATTTTCAGCATGCCTTAACGGCCACCATACATTCTCGACGAACTCCGCCAAAACCACTGTGCGAAAGTAAATATTCGACAAAACTAATGTTTACAAATTAGTACAACCGGAGACTGGTAATTGCAATATCGTATTGATTGTGTCTACTCTAAAAGCTAAACATAGTGTGCTATTTGAACGCGAAACGAACGAGTAAAAGTAGGACACTATGTTTAGCTTTTACAGGAGAAAAGTAGAGAAATGCTGTTGAAATTACCCACTTCCGTAAGTGAAATAAAAATTGCCAAAATGCAACATGGCTACGGTAAATAGTGCAAACATTTATCAAGCTTTTCTACTAAATGTGACGATAAAATCATACATTTTTTAGTCCGAAAATTTTCAAAAAAATATTCCGCATGAGGTAGTGTTGTGTTTTCGCGATCTGTCAAAAAAACATGTGGACTGGTAGTTGACTGTTTAAAATCGCTCCTGTGGCCTTATTACTCCATTTCATGCAAAAATACAACACTACCTCACGACAAAGAGTCTCAGGTTTACATCCCCCTATAAACACTTTCCACTCGCCCTGTAACTTCGGAGTAGGGCTTGAAGTACTTAGCATTGCGAACCAAGTACGTGTAGTCGAAAATAGCGAATGTATATTCAGCCTTAAAACCCCTGACCACCAATTTTCATTGAGATCGGAGAAAAAAATGATAGCCGCCATCTTGAATCTGCCATTTTGAAACTGAATTTTGAAAAACTAATACCACCATTCGATGCGGCATCCTTAAAAATGGTACCCAAACTGCACTTATTTTTTCGCTATTATAAGTCGTTAGCGAGAAAAGGGCAAAAAACCATTTGTCAAATTGACTGGTTCCGGCCCTGTATCTCAGTTAGGAAGGACCTGGGACCCCACATGTATTAGCCAAAAATGGTCGATGGGGGTGTACCTACCCGCCATATTTTTTTTGCCCCGTCATCGGGAAACACCCTGTATATGAGCCCGCGATAAAGAACTTTTAAGCGGTTTTGTAAAACTCTTAAATTTGTTTCAAAGGTTTTCTCCCTTCGTAGATATAGCGTGTTTCATAGTTTAGACATTAGAGTAGCTGTGTTCTTGTCAAACTTTAATATATCGATATTTATTTCGATCTTTAGTTGATGGTTCCCATAGTTAGCTGACAGTGAGATATGTGGCAAACGGTGACGTAACCAAATGGTGACGTCATTTTCGCCTCCCATACCAACTTAAAATCCGGCCACTGTAGAGTGTATTAACTTTTTATTTAGTGGTCAGAAACTACAACGCGATAATACATGAACTAAGTCAGCCATCGGACCATAACCCAATCATTGCCTGAGATACTGATTTTCTCCCATTGTGGATCCGAAGTCAAAATAAAGGTCCTGTAAAGATGTGCAATTGACTTTTTTCTCCTTTCAGTCGTGTCGTGAGTGATACAGGAAGGGCGGACCTTACGTGTTAGGTGAATACCAGCTTAGCTTAGCTGGAGCTTCGTTTCGCTTCGAGTATCTGGTCAAAATATTACTGAAAGACTTGCTTTATTTGCCGGGGGCGTCTAGGTGTAACCGGTCAATGGTGTCATACTCAAGTCAGAAGTACCCTAAATGAAACCGGTATATATTCACTTACGATTTGACGTTGTTTGCGGTTATCCTGGAGGTTTTTTCAGTATGCTCTTATCCTGGGGATGGTGATTTCACCAGTTGAGGGTAGTTTCTTCTGCTTTCTCGTCATTGAGATCCCAGAGATTTGTAACTTTAATTGTAAGAGTTTACCTTCCCCTCTGGCTAAAACCAGCATGTCATTTATTCCTCGAGCTGATGCCACCATGGACATTACCGCCTCCCACCCCTCCGCCTGTGTGAATCACCATTGGCCAAACCAAATGTGATTTTAAACACCACATCCTTATGGCCGTCGATACGGAATGATTTACAAATGTCGTTACTTTCCACCTGGAACAGTAATACGAGCGCTCATTAGCGTCACAGCTAGAAGAACCTGGGTGTAACAGGGTTCGTGACTCCTACACACGAGGGATTGATTTCGTCGGAATCCAGTTGAGTTTAAGTTGGGGCTTTAACCCCGCGCTTTCTTCATTCAGAGCTCGCTGAATCCGACCCACATAAGGGGAAGAATAGAACAAACTCACCGCTACTGTGCGGCCTGTTGTGGGGTCTGCGGACATGTGTCTCGATGCGATACGGAACGTAGTGATCATGTCACCGTCGCCTTGATGGGCTTGTATTTGTTGCTGCTGTGGAATGGGTCTGAACAGCCGCCAGAAAGGAATGCTTGCGGTAACATTGGGCGGTGCTTTTGACTTCTCCTCATGCTTATGTTCATGTTGTTCATGTTCGTGTTCATACTGATGCTTTTTAGGTTCTTGCACTTCTTCTGGCACATACCTAAAGCAGTGATATTTCGATAAATATTCCGGTTTGTTTTTCCTGTTTTTTTTTTTACCCACAGGAGAGGATTCTGCCACTCAACACAGTTGCGTATTGTGGTTATACTGGAAAGCCAGGTGTTTATAACTTTAGCCTCATCTTTTTACAGAGGACAAGGTCAACAAAACGCATGAAGAATTCATGAATAAAATACGTATACATTCGAGTTTGAACGGTTGAAATTGGTATAAATTGAGGTCTCCGGCATTGGTGGATATTGAGGTCTCCGGCATTGGTGGATATTGAGGTCTCCGGCATTGGTGGATAACGCTTCTTTAAATGAGTTTGCTGCCTCAAATTTGGGATATAAGAACTATCGACTATTGAGTACCCCTAACCTAGAGTCTCTTATGTGTAACCATACTAGTAGAGGATAATTAATTGATATTCATGTGACATACCCTTGATCTGGCCTTACGATTGCGTCCAGAACATTGTCCGTTCTTGATACCACCGTCCAAGCTGAAATCAAGTGGGCAGTTGTACGGATCTGTCAGCGGTTAACATTTTCACGATGTACACTATGTACGAAACTAATTTTAATTTACCTGGTGGGTCGGCGCCCCCTTCTAAGGGCATAGGTTAATAGTAACTCAGAAATTTAAAGAAATTAGCATCACACATAAAAATTTTGAGTTCAGGTCTGATCAAAATAAACAGAGCGATAGAAAGTAGCATGAAAGTTAGTACGCGTTCTATCATTATTTATTTTTTGGATTGTGTTGCCACTTTTTTAATGCATAAAGGAAGAAAATTTCGTGTCAATATGTGTAACAAAACTGTTCAGACTGCTTTGAGGGAAGAAGAAACGCAGACAGATGCTTGCCAAGATATTTTTGAAAATTCTCGTGGCAGTTATCCCGAAATGAAAGCATTGGGACTGTCATTGGGCAACGGGCTTCCGGTAGGAAGGAGAGAAGTGCAGCGAATAACGGAATATTGGGAAATGAAGAAGTGGGAAAGCAAGTTGCCACCACTTGAGCGCTTGGAAATGGTGAGAAGAATTAGTGAAAAGCTACGACACTGGCGAGAGGAAGACATTGAGCTCGAAAACGCCAGGAGGATGGAGTTGGCCAGTAAACAAATAAAAGACAAATTACTAATGTTCAATCTGGATTTGGATAAACGTATTCGAAATCGCTCACGATTTTGTGCGAAATTCTTACAAAAGAAGATAAATTTAGATCGAATGCATTTTAACAACGCGTTATGTTCGTTATGGAGCTCAGCAGGAATGCAGGGACCAGAGCGGTTAGTAAAGAGGGATAAACGATTGATGCAGAATTTAAGATCAGCAAGGATCAGCAGTGACCTCAAGAGAAAACACCCAGTGGGTTGTGAAGTCTGTAGGGGTCTTTCTTTGGATCAGTTTTATCAGCTGTTTGATGAATTGACGGTGACTAAGAAAAGAGGAGCTACAGCTACACTGCTTGTGTCGAGGGAAGAGCAGCCGGATCCAGTCAAGGGTACTCCGTCTGTCACCTGTAGTGATTGTGACACTGAGGTGATGAACTTGAATGAGTTGGTGCTGGCAAACACCTTGGTAGGACGCAGTTGTCAGACACTGTTTGACGCTATGAGTCTGGGAATGCAGTCAGACGATGGTTCCAGCTTTGAAGTTACAAGTTCAGGGAGCTTTTCAGAATAAAGGAAATTAATTTTCTCTATATATTCAGTTACACTTATTTTTCTACTTACTAGGGAGTATAAAATGCATACATTATTGTCAGTTCACAGGTATATGTTACTATGAGAATGGCGACCATGCGATATTCATACCTTCATGATAGGCTGTTTGAAACGCGAAATTTGATTCATGCCTTCAGAGGGAACTGAAATTATTGGGATGCACATAAAACTCTAAAAAGGTGGCGATTTGATTGGCGCCACAGGCCAAACCAGGTGGGATCCAGTTCTCACCTTTTTCTTCTTGATTTGGACAGAACCAGGCCCAAAAGTTGAGTTTTATCCGGCCTAGTTTTTAGGTGGGTTCCCACCAACCACTCAAAAAAAAAATTTTCATAAAGATGGGACTCGACCCTGTGTCTTTTCCATAGATCAGTACCCTGCCACTGCAGCCGCTAAAATCTTCCATTGTTGAGTGATCCATCCCGCATAGAGAGCTATGCTGAAAAGGGAGGAATTAAAGAAAAGGAAGGCAAGTGAAAGCAGTATGCGCCATGCGGTACCGAAGGCAGTCGGGAAAAGCCGAGGATTGTCGAAGTGGCCGCTCCAGCACCTCCAGCGCTGTGAATAGTAATGCGAACAGTCCGGCACTTGACGGCCGCGAGAGTTTTCCGCGCGGCACTGACCGGGCGTTGAAGCCGAGCTATGGGACTACGCCACACGTGAACCCTGCCTCGGATGCGCAAGAGACTGCCCCTCTATGAACCCCATTCAAGCTGACAAGTAAGTAGGTGCTGAAATATGGCATGCCCACACAAGTATGTCAGTTTGGATTGTACGTAAATTAAGCTATGGTACGACGAGAGCAGAGCCGACTGTGACTCTGTCATCCACGTTCTAAGTGATATGAAGGACCAAGGATAGATAAAGAAACTGTGTGCGAGGTTAGTTGCCAATTGCTTTAGGAATCAATGAGTTGGCTAAACTGTCCAAGTAGTTGTCACTGTTGTCAGTACATATTTAGGTATAGGTATGACAACACAATGAGAATCTTTGAAATGTGGTTATTCAGCGCAACATCGTGGCAAAACGAATTGGGGCCTTGATAGGCAATTGGCAGAAAATGTTAGTCGTTCTAACGTTTTCCACCATTACCTATACCAATACCTTGTTAAGGTATTTCAGTTAGTAGTTCTCTGAAGGAAAGCCATATTAAATTGTGATGACTGTGGAGCAGTCATACAAACTTCCTAATTAACTGACGCCTCTGCACTCAGCAAGTCAACTTTATCAGTGACGTTCCGACCTCCCATGTATTTATCTGCCACCGAAGCTAATGGCACTCCTTGTGCCATGTCCTCATGCCTTGTATGTGAGCCTTATTCTGTAGTCATTCGCTAGTACTCTTAAGAGGTTCCCTCCTGGTATTATTTCCCATATATAAGACGCACAGTCAAAATAAATATTTCGCAGGGATCCTGAGTCAAAGGCAACTGTGCCCGTGTTTCCAGATAGATGCTTCAGGATCACTTCTACTTCTGAGATGGGCTAGTGAAAATAAAACTGTACTGAAAGAGGCTTCTCCTATAGGATGCGCACTGAGCAAGTTGGATAGAAATTGACAGCATACGCTTAGCAGTAGTAGTTCCAGAAGGCTGACTCTGCCAGAAATAGGCTCGCCAGTGAATGCTCTCTTCAGCTTGTAGGAAGCTGTTAGTAACTTCTTGACTCATCAGGCTGACAATGAGATGAAAACACTCTGGTCTCCCAGCTGAGCTCTCCTCATCGGTTCATCGTTCCACAATAAACAATCCCCAACTTCTCAATTAGGAACGCGCTTTTACCTACTGCAGATCTGTCTTTCGAGCTACCTACTTTTATCTCTTTTCTAAGCTTGCTGACATGGAGCTCAGCTGGCATGCAACCGCGCAAATGCGAAACGGGGTGGTTTTTATGGGTCAACGGAAAATCGTTTTACACTTTTTTTAAACGATTTAAACTGGATGGGGTTTGCGAAAATAAACTTTAAAATGTACCACCTGTAAGCCTTTCGGGTCTGCCAAGAGATTTTTTTTTCTTATCGATCGTTGGCAACTCCCTGTTTTCTTGGGCGTTTGGTCTTATCTCCTTTACACGGCGGCCCCAGAAAGTAAACGAGAAATTAAAAAGTGAAGACGGAGAGCCCTGTTTCATGACATTAGAAAATGGTACAAGTTTTATGATTTGAGCCAGCCCGAAGGTGGGTTGATGTCAATACACGTGCTCGTGTTTTAGTAGTTCAGAAGTGTTGAAATGATCGCAATGACATGATGAATGGATAACACAAAATTAAATTTTCGAGTGTTAACATCCATCCTCATCCTTTTCCTCCCTTCTAAAACCATTGTTTGTACAAATGCCATGGCTGGCTGGCTGCGCTCATTGGTGCAGATAGAAAAAAATCTCAGCTACCATTTTAAGTTTAACTTTCGTTGGTCGATATTCTAGCGAATTATCATCCGTATCCGCTAGTTGGGCAGATGACAAAAATATGGAGTTGGGACGCACCCTTGACGCATTTTATTGCTTCGGAGCATTTCACTCCCATTCTATAAAAATAAGACTCTTTAGATTTTAAGAGCCACTATACGAGCTCTCAAAGGGCAGAGGAGAGTGAAGAACTATTTACTCAATTCTCACAGTCTGTCGCAGGCAAAATAAGTGTCAGCTGTCATCCCTCTCGGGCTCACGAAAGACGCCATCACACCATCAGTCTCTGACAGTCTACGTTCCTGGACACAATCATTGGACAGCGGCAACACGATTATACCGCAGCTGTTCTACTTTTCCTCGCCTGATTTAGGTACCTACATCTCAGGTGCCGCAATAACTTTTTTAACATTTTTTGTCTTTTGAACACTGTAAAATTTTGTAGGGATTTTATTTTCCCTCAAAATGTCACTTTAGTCCAACTACACGGTTTAGGATGGGCCTATAATGAAAACTTTTATACAATTTTTTCTTAGCGCAAGTGTTTCTTTCCTTTCTGGGCCAAAGTCGAGGAGTGTTATAAAGGGGAGAAAATTTTACACTGTTAGTTAGTTAGAGAAAGTTAGTCTTGATTCTTACGAGCTATTTTGTAAGTCGTCAGCCATTCGACTTTTAGTTACAGAGACACTGCAAGTGTTTATAAATACAGTCCCAAATGAACGTCTTGACAAAAGTCCATGCAGTTCCATTTAATCGACTGTGTGTCTGGAACTTACCAGTCAAACTGCAGTGGGCCACTGGAAGGTGTTTTGTGTAGGACAATAGGCTTAGAGGGGTCAAGGTTTGTGAACTTCTTACAGTATAGGCTCCGGGCAACGGTTAATGGGTGGCTGCCTCACATCCACTTACGAGTACAGAGTACAAGCTACCTCTGCTCCTAATGACACTTGAAGTATTTCTGTGCCTGTCAGCCCCCACTGTCAACACCCTCTTTTTGACGAGTTATCTTTTAGGCCGTCCTTTCGACAGTCGCACTTGAGTTTTTCGGCCTTTGCCAATATTTCGTTTTTTATCTTTTTTTAACGTTCTTTTATGGATATCGGACGTAACATTCAGTAAGCCAAAGAAATGTTTTGGTCATCGATGGGTAGTATCGGTAATTTTAGAAATGTTAATAACGGGAAGTTGATGTTGATCGGCTGATCGGCGCCTCGATCGCTATCCCCTGTACGTCACCTCTCATAGAACAGGAGGTAATATCCGTATATGTAGGCTATAGGTGTTGGGCTGGTGAATCGTGGGACACGCAGTACAATTTATGTGTAGGCATACTTACCGGCACTTCCTGAAGAAGAGCCTGGGACAGTCTGAGACAATGCTTCATTTTTGTGGTGTGGGCTCGTGTTAGTTCCATCTCCATCTTCTCCCATTGCTCGTTTTCGACTATGTTTTTCTTTTTTCCGCAGCTTCCGGAGTAGGCCTCCCAACCAGTGACTTACCGTCATTGAGTTTCATGTAAGGTGACTTTGGCGAGTATTTCCATCTGAAATTTTAGCTGTCGTTAGCTATTTTACGGCTAGGGAGGAGTTCGTTGCAAAGTCCTGCAACGTCACCATTTCAAAAACCGCTGTGCTGTACTGGGGAACAATAAATACCATGTCCCCAGCCATCATCTGTACTTCATTTCTGGTAGGTTACAAGCCACCACATTCGCTATTCGCTATAAATTCAATGAGCTGCTCAAAGGTGAACATAACATTCAGAAAGCTCAGATGTCGAGTAAGATAGAACCATTGCTATCGAGGTTCTTTTGGTTCTTTTGGTGAACAATACCCATGAGGAGAACCCTGCCGCACTGTTCCATTTATTTTCACATCTCTCGTTAGCCGCAACACCTGAACAACGGGAATGGCGCTCCACCTTATGACTCGAATTAATGACATGATACGTACAAATTTGGTACATCGTTGGTAAGGGTACATCTGCAGGTACGTTATAGTACGTAACATAACAACCATCTGCTGCACATGCGAAATAAATTGACCACTGTTTTAATGAATCAATTAAAGTATAAGGAACAAAGCCCGTGTCCAATATGACAGTTGTTGTTGTCATCGGGAGTGAGAAACTCATAATAACATCTACCAATCACAGGTATTTGAAATTGTGAAGACAAATGTATAATTCTCATGAGTACGAACATAATATTAAATTTTATCACGCAATATTCAATTAGCTCATGTCACGTGACCGTGGCCGTTCCGCTTTGCCTATAGGTATTTACTTATATGGCTGCAGGATGACTGTGCCTTAGCAACTTACCTCCATACGCATGATGGCCACTGGCCTTGGCACATTGCATTCCCTCAACATTTGTAGAGATCAGTATCTTAAGGACCTGTTGTTCAGTATAACTTGTACCTATGTCATTTGTAAAGCACTGGTGCCTGCAGCTACGTGCTACACAGAATTATAGGTACACATCGTCGTCCCTTGGTAGTCACGTTGTCCTTGTGGCCGAATACGTTTTAGAGGTGGACTATACGCGTCTTGTTTTGTTTCCCATTAGGTGATACCTTAGGCTTATTAGGTATAGGTATGATAACGTACCTATGTCCTTCAATTACACAACTCTCACTTTACTGATAGCTATCTAGTCGTTGGACCTAGCTCTATCAGTCTATAAAACAGTGGAAAGCAGTTAGTTAGGTAACTGTCTGATATGTGACACTTTTTCATCTCTCTCCAGTTACTCTGAACAATCGATGAGGTGCTGCATGTACCTATGCATATTATGTGACCCTGTACCTCGCACTTCGTACCTCTGTCAGTAGTGAAAGTTCATTTGTGGGGTCGAGCCCCCGTCAGTCTTGCGGTATCAAAGCTGGAGAGTAGGCAGATAAGCAATAGATATATCTACCGGTGCGACAGAACTATATTTGCCAGTTGCAAGTAGTGGCTGAATATAGGTCAAATTTCCCTCCCACTGTCCCACTGCACTTTAATACGAACTCTGCTGGCCTACATAGCCCCGCAGCTGCGAGGCAAAAAAAAACTAGCGAGAAAGTAACCAGTGTCAGTGTTTATAACAAATTTGAAAGTAATCGGGTTGACAGCTTGGACCCTGATGCTATCTCTCGTACGCACCTACGACACAGACACACTCGTGCATAAAGTAAACACATTTGGGAGGGGGAGGGGGGGGGGTGTCAGCGATAAACTTAACATCTCACCTTTCCACAGACACAATAACATTACAGTGTATTAAGTACTTCATTACAGGTAAATGGGAATGTAAAAACAGTGAAGACTAAAGTGGTAAGCGCGGGGGACCTATGAACGGAAAGGCTTCCAGAGGGTGGAATTCTCAGATTGCATGCTAGTGCGGTGGAACCGCGGCACGACATCTCCGTTTTTACAGAATTTTTATTGGATATGGGGAAAGATTGTGCAGGAGGTACATGTGGGTTATAGTGGTTCGAGAGGGGGTGGTCACGCTATGTCCCTATGCGAGACACCAACGGCACGCAAACAAGCATTCAAGGAATCAAAAATTATAAACACGCATTCGTGAGCTCATCCCTCCTACCTACTAAACTACCAACGTAAAGTTGATACCGATCCGAGTAGATTGTCTGTCTTTTTATCACGCGTGAATCGCGTGATCACGAAGTTATCACGGAGACATGGGAAAATAACATTGCAAGTATAGTAGTTCGCGGCTATCACGCGTGATATAAAGATCGGCAATAGAGCCACGGGGATTTAAGGTCGGTACAGGCAAAAAACCTGCATCATCCATGACCTATATTTTTGTACAGTTTGAGTTCTGCGAAAGTTGGTGGTCACTTTTGTTTTTTTTTTCAACCTGGCAGTTGCTATACCTGCAGTAGGTAGGTAGGTAAAGCAGGGCCAAGCAAGAAGTGGTGATGCATTTTCAGTGCTCAACTTCTGAAGCGTTCAAAATGAATTTCTCAACTTTCTTCAAAGCATGTCGTAAAGGGCACTCAACCTAATGGAAGAACTAGGTGAAGGAAAGTCCAGTTCGTAAATAAAGGGTGATGGATGCCATGTCAGAAAAGGGAAAACTTTCCATTTTCTTCCTCATCCATTCACAGCACCTACATAACTTCATCGTACCTATAAGTTTCCAGTAAAAACAAGTCTGACCCAAATCTCATTCAAACTGTAGGTATGAAAACACACACGGGCGGGACATAGAGTTTAACACGGTACAGACAGACAGACAGGTACACGAGGGATGTAGGTTCTTTAGCCAATCACAAATCGAAAATAAACCGGAATTCAGTCGAAAGAGTGACACGTAAAATCACGTTTTTAGTTGTTTTCGAAGTCGAAATCTTCTAGAAGAGACATGACTCATCAGTTCATCACCCAGTTTTATAACTAGTTATTCTGTCTGTTCGTGGAAACCATGACAATTTTCTTCAGATTTCAAGTTTTCATTCAGATACTTTTTTTAACTATCTCTGACAAAATTTTGTCAGAAAAAAGTAAGTCTTGGACCAGTTTTGAGGGGGGGGGGGGGGGGGATTACATTTTATGCTTCAGGTTACATTTTGTTTCTCTGTGATGGGTCCCTCCGTACCTGCATACTGAATTTGGCTTGTTGGCCGGACTCAAAGAACCTCGATCATAAAATATTGGGAACCCAAAATCTCAGAGTCTTCAGTGCTCCTCCAATAGGTAAACAACAAGATGTCAACCGAAAAACATAACAAATTGAACATAATCAATACCATGTTCTTCTTGCATGTCTGCGATGAACCAGGACTACCTCTGCTAGTCTTTTCCCCTCCAGCATATATTACAACACCTATGTACCGTCACACCACAGTACCTAGGCACTTAGTTACGTAGGTAGGAGGTAAGTACCTATCGCGTCTACAACCAACCGCCGAACAACGTGCGACCAACAACCGAAACTAGGAAATCAGTGCCGGGTTTTGTCTGCAGGAGCCTGGAGGATTTCAACCGTGACATTTCGTTCTGTCTGTCCTAAAGTTACCAGCAGAGCCTCTGTACTGCTCACCTAACAAACTTGCTGCATGCTGAATTTGGGAACTGGTCCAGAGTTAAAGCAGTATAAAGCGAATAAGTATGCGAAATACGGTCGGAGGCTCATTCAATATTTACTCCTTCTCCGCCGTCCTGCGTTCCAGTAAATTCAGACCCGACGTGCAGATCTCTACTGTTAAATTCATCGTCGCCTCCTTTAAAAGGTTAAAAAAACAACCCTGTGCTTTCGGAAGCCCTGGGAGCTCCGCGGATCTTTCCTAGCGACTTCATTCAAGACAGATATTAATTCTACAAACTTTAACCCAAATTTGCAGGAAGCATTTCTGCCAACGCCTCGTATAAGGCTCTATAGATTCAATGCTGGTTTGTTGACGATTCTTAATGATAGAAGCTACTCTGATGAGGAAACTGTTGGATTAGTTCTAGTTAAGTAGTTAGCTGGATTGGACTTCGTAACGTTTGAAACTGGTACCTATAGGTATGTTGTGATTTTTTTGAGTCCATAAAATGTGTGTCAGCAGTCACCCTGTCGTAAAGAGACGACCTAATTACTGTCATTAAAAACATTTTATATTTCAGAACCTATAAATATTCAACAGTTTCCTCGAAAAGTCAAAAGCTTGGGTAATCATTGCTCTACCATCCACATGGCCACCAAGGACGAAAAGTTTTGGCTCTGCGGCACGGAGGTCGACGTATAATCATATCACGCTTTGACATCCAACAAACCTCATTTGGGGATGGCGATCTTGTTTAGATAGGAATCCGTCAGTGACCGAAGGTCCCCCAACCCTCCCACTGTGGCATACGGGAAACTTGTGTCAAATCACGCAGAGCTCGATAATCTACGATCGCGGTCCCACCATAATGACCCTGTCACATGCGATTGCGTCGTCAAAATACTTTACTCAGTTTGGACTCTAGTGTGCGATGATAGGACTGCGTAGGTCTCCAAGCAGTTATTGGAGGGGAGGTCGAGATGATATAGACACCTCTGTACCTAAGGGGTAGCCATTAGTTTCTCTGTATGTAATGTAAAATAAGGAAGTAAGCACATAATGAAGCCAATCGCATAGGTCATGGTCTATTAGTTATACCTAGACAGTTGTTATTGTAGGCACCTGTTCCTATAAGGTCTCTAGGAACTTCTCAATATGTAGGTATACGAGCCTTAAAAACTGCTAATATTTTCTACCCCGGCATATTCAATTAGGTGCTGGTGCTATTATTATCCTATCCTGCACTCAACTGTGACTCAGCTAATAAGGTGGCTATGAGGATTGAGAGTCACATAGAGGTGGGTCCAGGCAGGTGGGTAGGAACCCATCTTCGAACCAGACCTACTTATGACCGTACAAGCCAGTATGACCCTACCATCCTGAATATGCCGAGTGCGGACATTCAGAGCTGAATAAACGCGAAGACACCGGGTTGGGTTCATCGACCCTCGGCTCCTCTGGACCGCACAGTCCTGGCGGTCCTGGTTATCCAGTCGGCTGCTATCGCTATTTGGTACAATATTACCTACCTATACTACATAGGATACTTGCAAGTATTGACTGACTGCAAAGTCTCCATCATCAGTCCAAGGTGCTGGCAGTATACGTACCTACCTACTTATCTTTTATTTTTTACATCCTATGTAGTACCTACCTACCCACCTATCTGGCGGTAGAAAATAAATCCTACTATAGGCATTGGGCCAACGTTCACCAACGCTGGCAGCAACTCTCAATAACATATACCTAGCCCTTAAAAACTTTGGGCCTGATTGGTACCTAGCTTCTACTTCTTAGCCACCCGACCCAGCCCCTTGCTTACGATGCCAGAACCATTAGGTACCTTTGTGAGTGTCGTCTGGAGTTGTAATAGAAGTTGGTAAATGGATGTACCTAATCTTCCTATAGGTAGGTACCTAGATTCTCTTTAGCCTAGGTACAGGATATTTCATTAATTAGGCATGCCGTTAGCCGGACAGCAGTCCATGGATTCCACTACAGAATAAACGGTACAGTGACTACTATTACCCCGAACCAAACTGTACAGTGCTTACCTGCTTCTGGTTTGTCTTCTTTATCACTTCGTATTTCAGAATCAGCAGAATACATAATATATAGAGACGCATCTAAGCAAGACAAATTGGCAGGTAAATGAAAAATGAAAATATCGTGCATAGATATTTGATTGTTTATCTTAAAATTTTGTTTCGCGGGAAATTTTGAATACATTTTTTCGTAGCCAGAGATAAAATGAGCGTGGCAGCAGATCAAAATAAAGCGGAAGTGTCATGGCGGCATTGACTTGTTGTGTTGATGGTATTTAGCAATAAATGCTTTTATTGAGTTTAATTATGGTTAACAACGAACAAATTTTGATCAAATAACAAGGAATGATTGTCTGCTACAATATACATTTAACTAATTGGAGTATTGTCTTATTTATCAAGACATGACTACAGTCGAAATTGGGGTCCCAAAATTACACCCCAGTCAACCTTTATTGATATTCAAACCATGCTCGAGGTATGCAGAAAACCTGCGTTTTTTCACTATAATATGGCAGATGTCTGTTGTGCTTAAGGTGAACCAGAACACAGTGAGGGTCTTATCTTGAGCCGTTTAGAGGCGAATGGTCTGAAATAAGTTCCAAATTAAAGGGATTCTTTCAACCTTCAACGTCTTGTTTGCATTGTGTGAATACCGTTCTCACCCCTAAGTTTGCCTCTAAAAACCTGTAGGCGTGCCAGCCTGCTTGCTTGGTTGTAACGGCGTCTGCTCTTCCTTAGAACTGAAGCACGTAGTCTGTTGACACTCCTTCATAAAGCTAATTTGCTTCAGTCATAAAATTAATAACCCACTAGTTTACAACTGATAAAGGAAACTAGTCGGTCACGTTTTTCAGACGTAACTTTAGTCTCTTCTAGTCTAGTGACTAAAGAATTTTTCTATAATAACACTTATCCAAGAAAACTGTTTCCTAAAGAACTGACCCTTTTGATTCCAGAAGGACAGACGGGATGGTGCGCCGATTCAGCGCATTCAGTGTGTTCCTCGTGGGCTCTGTGTTCCTGCTGATCCTATTTGTCAGCCATCGCCTTGTTATTTCTGGGACGCTGGAGGAGAGCTCCTTTCAGAGTATAGGACGTACGATCCAAAGCTGGAGCGTGAATGACATCGACCGGCAGGAGTTACTACCTGTGGATGACAATGTTACGACAGACATCAATGTCGTGGTTGCAGATCAACGCAGACTTGTTGCGATGGAAATGACGGACTACAAATATCCCAGAGGACGTTACAATATTTCTGCAAAGTAAGTATTAGTGCCTTTTTGCTGTGTTTTATTTGGTTTGTAACTACTTGAAAGAAAGTAATGTTCTAATCTAGTATAGGCAACTGTCTTCTCAAAGTCCCCAACAGGCTGAAGTTAAACTCACATAATGAGCTGAGCTAGTATGTTAAATGAATATGCGTGACAAGTATTTAATCAGTGCGCTCCCTGATGTGCTTTTCCACTGCCCGAAAATTTGACATTACCAGAGACTTATTTGGATGGAATTGCAGACGGTTATCAGACCTTGTGCCCGAGCTCGGTGGGCAGCCTCTACGGAACATCATCATCACCACGTGGCGGTCTGGCTCCACATTCCTCGGAGATATCCTCAACAGTCATCCAGGCAACTACTACCACTACGAACCCCTGCTAGACTACGATATTGTACAGATTCGTGGCCCACCACACGCTGAGTCAGCTCTAGGGGTGCTCAGAAGTTTGCTCAATTGCAGTTATACTGGTCTTGGTAAGTAATGCCTGTGCTTTCCTCCATATTCAAAATATACAGGAAAGTATTGTGATCGTGCAAAAAGTCAGTGCCGTTTTCTTCATTGCAAAAGGTCTCTCACCCCAAAAACCATCAGATTTTATTTCAGAATTCAGAGTATGTTTTAGTTTTATGTTATATTTTTGGATTTCTGCCGGTGTACTGTAATAAACAAACAATTGTGGTCTACTCGCACCGAACTGTGGGGAAATTGATTTCGTAAGTCGAGGGGATATTGATCTGGTAACACGACTGTCTGCTTATCCATGTATATCACAACCCTAAGGGTCAAGGGCCATTTTGTGTTGCAGCTCGATATTTAGAATACGGAAAAAGTCACACATGGTTGTTCAGCCACAACACTCGTCTTTGGGAGCAGTGCCAGGAGCATCCGAATATTTGCTGGCTGCCTCAGTTCCTGAACCCCTTCTGTCGAGTCTTCCCGTTTCAGTCGATGAAGGTTGTCCGATTGCGACTTAGCCTACTGGAAGAACTCCTCGCAGACACAAGGTAGTTATGGGTGGAGTTTCAGGACATGACAAAGAGATCAAATTTGTGTTGGCACAGTTTGCCGACGTTTGTTTGTTTTTTGGCCGTGTCGGCCAACCCATGTTGCTCAAGGTTGGCGCAACTTGTCCGGCGTACTGTCCGGGGTTGACTCAGTACTGTTGATAACACTGCATCGCACGGCCATTGTCAAATGATGTGAAAAATACTGAATTCATATGATATTTTAGGCTGTTTTTGTCAATCACTTTGAACCCACCGTGGCAGTTAACCCTGCAGATTGTATTTACTAGATATTTTATATTTATTTTCATACTGCTTTCTTTATGGCTTAGACTGAATTTACGGGTGCTGCTTTTGGTGCGGGACCCTCGCGGCACGCTACAGTCGCGGAAGCATCGGGACTGGTGTCCAAACAATCCTGACTGCGATCGACCGGAGCTGCTATGTGCGGACTTAGTGGCGGACTACGCCGCCGCTACGCGCATCGCCGCAGCTTACCCCACCAGGTTTGCCGCCATGCGTTACGAAGATCTCGCCCTTGATCCTTATGCGACTGCACGCAACATCTTTCAGTTTTACGGCCTCGACTTCCATCCCAGTGTCATCAAGTTTTTGGACACGCACACTAAGGTATGTTTGGTGTCAGCAGTAGAAAGGAGAGGAGAGCATAGTAAACACGTACCCTCATTTGTTTGCGAAGATTTTTATTTCGTTGTTGTTGTGAATTGGAGTAGATACGGCTTTCGGGAAAGTCGTTAATTGATTTTTATTAACAGCTTTTTTTAATGGCCGAAGTCATCGAATTTTTTTAACAAGCCGAAGTATTTTCCTATCTCACTCAGTACCAAGACAGCAATATGCTAGACGGGGATTCGAACTTCACATCTACAGTTTACCAAATCAGATTAACGATGGTATTTCTTGCCAGGTGGATGTAGGCGGCGTCTCAAGCACGTTCCGAAACTCCAAGTCGACGGCCTTTCACTGGCGGCATGATTTGTCCCATCGTGAAGTGCAGAAGATTCAGCACCACTGTGGCCGCGCGATGAAGCACTGGGGATACGTCAGAGCCGAGAACAGGAGTCATCAGCTGGACTTCAAGCCTATCGTCCAATTCTCCTTATCCTGAGACTGAACTGGATCACAACTCCTCCCGACGCTGAGGTAATGGTGACGTCATGAACAAACCAAATCGTCAGTCGCACTTAGGTCAACTTGGTTTAGTTAATAGCGTGTCTAGCTTGTGGGTGTACCTATTAGACGCTCGTGATGTGACTTGTGATATGATGAGAAGGGGCCTTGAAGATGACGCCACGTACAAGCCAGTAT
Organism: Mesopsocus fuscifrons; assembly: GCA_950004255.1. Lineage (NCBI taxonomy): Eukaryota > Metazoa > Arthropoda > Insecta > Psocodea > Mesopsocidae > Mesopsocus > Mesopsocus fuscifrons. The sequence goes on from OX465373.1 coordinate 7,110,728, forward strand.
GTAATGATTTACAGACCACACTTCGCATAGTAGACCCTTAAGCGAAACACTTCGATTACCCCTGTGAGCCGTAGCGCGGCTGGCGATGGGGCTACAGCAAAGACGCGTTTATGTGATACATCCGTTTTTTTTGTAGTGCGGTGTATGTTTTAAAGAACCATTACCTACTGGTTGGTAATTTCTTTTAGTTTAAGCTAGATGCCGTGTTATTCTGCAGTATGAAAACTTGACACAACTGAATTGTTGCACATCGCCGAATTTTAAGCATTATTTGATTGGAATGGTTTCTTCTGCTCTCTTTATTGATGCCTCAGTAACAAATAATTTAGTGTAAAAGTAGTGCACATTGTATTCTACATTGGTGGCTAGTATGAGCCCATTAGTCGTGTGGTGATTGCTTACTGTTATAAACCCACTACTTCATAAGAAGCACATTCTTCCAATCGGATCGCGTTTTAACAACGATTCACCATCGACGCCTTTTAAAATTGAAGTAGATTGCTGTCTCATTATGGAAACTATTTCTTCCAAAAATGCTGTTTGCGTGAAAAATCGTGGGCGCTTAGTTTGGCTAAAAACGCCTTTAAAAATGGCTTTAATAGTATTTAAGGTTTAGATTGATAGCGCTCCCTGTAGTCAATTTGAGTAGGGGTTTGCACGATTAGTTTTGTTGCACTGGCGGTAGGTGGTAGTTATTTTTACTCATAAAATACTACCCACGTCAATTAGTTATTCATGTCAAATAATGGAAAATGGGGAACTGGCGATCAATTAAAAATATATTCTGTGAAAAAGGGAAAAGTGAGTTAAAGTTTTCATGGCTAATGGATGCTGCTGCATCAACTCCACACAAGGAATCGGGCCAACCCAGCCTTAAAATTGTTCCATTTTTGCCTTATTTGCTAGTATAATAAAGAAAAATTATTTCCACTGTGCTGGTGCATGCACCAAGCCACTGCTTTAGACTTAACCCACTTTGGAAGCTGAGACAAAATCTTCCATCTTCGATTTAAAAATACAGATATGAAGAATAGAAGCGAGACCTCTAAAAATGTTTTGTGGACGTGTTCTACATAATTATTTACTCGTGCTCCTGTTCATTCAGTTTACTCCCGGACAATCGGTTGAAAAACTTTAATGACAATCTCAATATTACTACATTCAATTATCAGGGATGAATTTGGTGGTCACGAGAAAAGTCTTTTGCCGTTTGCTCATTTTAAAGAAGAGTGTTGGGAAATGCAATAAGTATCTACCTCTAGGGAAAGCCCGGCTCTTAAGATTAGGAATCGCAATACCTATGCTACAACTATTACGGTCTACAGTCTTAAAAATTTAAGTAGCCTTAGAAAATCGAAGCTCAACTCAAAATGAACCTGCCCTGAATGGTCATTTATTATTGGTAGGGGTAGGTGTAGTGCTCTATTAACATTACAAGTTTTATTGTCGTATTGTTAGAAACGTTTGTATGATAATAGGTATTATTATGAAATGTTTAATTTTTAGGTTTCGCTCTGCATTTCAAGTTTATTGCTGAATGAGATGGCAGTCATGGATGATACTTTAATCGTTATTTATTCAATTTTTTAATTGTGTTTATTTTCTCACATGATATATTTTACTTATCGTGTTACATTATTTACTACGAAATTATGGAAGTTGTACTAGGTAGGTGGTAGGTAGTTATTGACACCAATTATTGTAGGGAGAGAGTCTTATTTTACGTTACATAGCAGGTAGGTACTTCCTACTTATAATTACATCGGGTAGAAAGAAAGGCAAACCTGTTACAAATGTTGATTGATTATTTTTTGGCTGTAGATTAGATACCCCCTTGGAACGAGTAGTCAACCCAGTAACAGTTGATTACCCTGCGTAGGGTGGTACCTAACTACTACCCTGCCTAGCCACCAGGTACCTAAGCTAATCTCTTGTTATTTACAATAAAGCTGGTTTGTCTCTGTGTCCGACCGACCAAAGTACCCATGTACTCTATTGTACAATACACCATACACCCATCTATGTTCCGGCAAGGCTCCATATTTTACTTTAAGTGACTCTGTGTTGGAGACTTGGAGCTTTCAAATAGCGAATGTATGGTCCTTCATTGCTAGGCTTATGGGGTTACCTCGGACTAGGTGGACTAGGTAGGTAGGTGGCTTGGAATTTTTGTCTCCATATGCTTATAATGTACAGGTAAATTTATTATTTTGTAAATAAATAGTGAAAAACAAACTTTGCAGACATAACCTACTTACCTTTCTAATAATTTACCTATATAGTAACGAATAATTCAGATTTTCAAGTACTTACCTAGGTAGTAGATACTTAGTTACAGCCTACTAGCGATTTTCGTAAGTAAGGAAAAGTAGGGAGTTACGTGTAGCTGTATAGCGTAACAACTGCCAAAAAATACAAAGCATCCCATGTGTTTTTGAACTTTTCGCGCCTAATATAAACTATTCTATCGCCACGATGCACGTGTCATTAGATAATTTTACAAAATAAAAGTAATCATCAAATCGTTTTGTTGTGGTTCATTCTGTAATCTGTTTTGAGTGTTCTGATTCTGAATTCTGGGCAGCAATTACTCTCACGAAGTGTTTCCCTTATCATTTTCCGTACCTGCCTAACTCACAATGGCCGAGGATAATTTTGATCAGGTAAGTGACGAGTACAAGCGACGAAAATAACGGATAGTACTTAGTAGGTAAAAACCTGTTGGGCTACTGAAATTTATATCAGTGTAGGTATACTATGTGTGTGTTGATTCAGATGGAGGACGGCGAGGAAGGAGAGGATGTCCAGATGGGGTCGACCATTACTGGCAGGAAGAGGATCTTTTCGAAAGAACTGCGTTGCATGATGTATGGTTTTGGGGACGACCAGAATCCCTACACAGAGAGTGTCGACTTACTGGAAGACCTTGTCATTGAATTCATTACAGAAATGGTGCGTAAGCTCCTAAAAAAGCACGGTAGTTGAAGTCTCAAACTGGCGTGAGAAATGTCTTTTGTATTCGAGACTGTACTTAAATGCCGTTTACGTTTCTTAACTTTCTAAGGCTAGTCCCACCATACCCAGTTAAGAGAAAACTGAGATTTTCTCCCATATTTACCATGCAAAGTGCCTACCTATTTTTATTTTTGTTATTTCAGACGCATAAGGCAATGGAGATAGGCCGGACTGGTCGTGTACAGGTGGAAGATATAATATTCTTGGTGCGCAAAGATCGGCGTAAGTACGCGAGGGTGAAGGATCTGTTGACGATGAACGAGGAGTTGAAGAAGGCGCGTAAGGCATTCGACGAGGTGAAACTGCTGGCAGTGGGGACGGAATAACATACGGCCAATGTGGAGGCCTGACGCGCCTCCCCGGAGCCTGGGCAGATGGTCATCGATCTGGACGTACGGCAAGAATAACTTTTCTTCGGACTCGTCACTGCTCAGTGTGCTCTTTTTGACATTGAACTGGTAAAGAATTTTTCAGGGAGAGTTTCCTCGGCTCCAACTGGAATTTGTCTTAATATCTTTTACTATGATATTTACAGTCTTCAAGTTGGCTCTCAGGGTGTCGCAAGCTTGCAAAAGCTCAGTCCGTGTAGATTTTTCTTGGCACGACGTTGCTATCTGACGTATTGTACTCCGGAAATTTACTGACTGGTCAATAATATAATCTGTAGAACTTGTATCTGTCTCCTGAAACAGTATTTATTCTAAAATTGTTATTTGAATAACTAACATTGTCCATTTTCATTTCATTTTCTCTAGTATCATCCCTAAAAAACTATTATTCTGAGGTGTAATATATCTATTTACCACCAGAGCCTAGTTTTCTTGTGGAAAAAAAAAATAATAATCTCGATAATTAAGTCCCAGTATACCAGCTACTGAGAAGCTTATCAGAATAACCGTCCCATTTACCGCACATTGATGGGCGTGTGCTGGTCCTCCAGACCCAAAACAAAATGTAACAATACCTAAGTATGAACCTAATTTGTGCATCTTCAACAAAATCCACGTCCTGGAGTTAGCTCTTCGCTATCAACAGTGCCCACAGGCACAGGATTACTTACTCTATCTGAAGTCTGCAGAAGTCCTAGCGACTGTAGGAACTCCTGAACGAAATCAGCTACAAGAGCCACTGATGCCACATTGCGAGAACCTCCTTCGACTGGGTTGGCGTGCAACATAGCAGAACCAATTCTCACAAGTTCCTCTAACTGGTTAACACATTGGGCGGTGTTTATGTCGTCAGCTAACAATTTCTTCATCTCAGCCTTTGTTGTCTCTAGAACCTAAAAACGTGGATTAACGAGGTAATTGTATACTCTTAAAAATGAAGCCCCTTTAAAGGTGCGAAAACCTTTAAAATAATTTAGTTAGCGTGAGATTTTAATTATCCTACTCAAAACATCAATATCTGAAATTAAAAACGGAGTGAAGTATGCTTATGTATCCCGAGGACAGTCACATGATACCAATGGTTTTATAGTTTGGAGATAGTTCGGAGATGGTCTGTAGGATTGTTACGTACGCAAACCTGCATCAGTGTTTGAGCTTCCTGCGAAATTGTCCGTTGAATCTAAGTTAACTCGGGTGAGTTGGGCACCAACTAGTGGTTACCTCACTGACCTCACCTGCAGCAATGTCGATGCAGAAACATCACCAAGGTTCCAAGTTCCGTTACAGTAGTTTCTTGCGTCTCCCAAAAATGTCCCAAATTTCTGAACCATCGCAACGGCTTTATTCATGACGTCAGGTGTGTAGTCAATGCCTGAATAAATAATTGGATATATTAATGGCTTCGCTATTACCTACATTACTTACCTACAGTGCAGTCAGTTATTGAAATTCGTAAGCTTTGGTTATTTATAGGAAACATAACAATAATTCTACTTTCTCAGTTTTTCCACTCAACTCTCTTATCAGTGCTGCTGTAGGCACGTTTGAAAAATATCATTAAAGTTTTAAAAACCCACTTACTAGATCTATAGTGGGTCATGAGGCAAAGCATACGAAAGTGGTCGGCAGTGTACTCATCCAGAAATGTTTCGATTGGGATAAAGTTTTTCATAGACTTAGACATTTTCATCCCATTCATGAGCAAGTGACCTAGAAATACAGGAACAAAACGTTGACAGCTCTGTAACTTGACACAGGAAAGTCAACCGTTAGAATTATTACAATTTTTAGATGTAGTGGTACCTATGCACCTATGAGTATCAGTTAGTAGTACAATATCACAGTTTTTGGATGTAATGGTGCCTTAGCCTTTGTACCTATGAGCCTACTTTACACCATCTTCCAATGTTGTACTTCTCTAGAAATATACTCACTGGGACAGTCCTCTGAGCGCAGGCGCTCAAGAGTTCCGGCATGAGCTATCTAAAATCTAAAACTAGTGTTGCTTTTCCAGGATTTACTGGATCCTCTTTGAGTTATATTTTACCAGAACCACATAAAGTCAGTGGTATCATCTAATAAAGTATGCTACCGCTACATACGAACCTGTGTGGAGCCAGTAGTTTACCCACTGATCCACTGAATGGTGAGCACAGCTCTGGGCCTCTTCGTTTTCATGGTGTGGGAAAGCAAGATCAAGGCCCCCAGAGTGAACATCGAGGTGTTCACCAAAAATCTTTGAGGCCATCGCAGAACATTCAATATGCCAGCCCGGCCGGCCAGGAGACCAGGGGCTTGGCCACGATGGTTCCCCCGGCTTCGAAGCTTTCCATAAAGCAAAGTCTGCTGGATGTAGGCGCTGCCCTTCTTGGGGCGATGAAGCTTCCAGTACAGGGACTCGGGTCACCTTACCATATGTCGGTAGTGACTGCGTATTGAAGTACACACTGCCTGAAAAATAAGGCAGTGATTAGGCGTTCGGGGGATTTTTAATTTATGATGTCTCGTGGAGCAGGTGGTGTATTCCCTTTCTCGAACGCCAGCAAACCCACCCAACTAACACCTTCAAAATTTATTGTAAGAAGAACTGTTCCCCGTATATTGCATCATGGCGTGCCTTATCTTCTTACAATAAATTTTGAAGGTGTTAGTTGGGTGGGTTTGCTGGCGTTCGAGAAAGGGAATACACCTCCAGGACAGGGCGGGGTAAACCCTGTGGGTCGTCGATCAAAGGTTGGGTAGGTACGAATCGTGATTATTGTTCGTATTATTGTTCATCAGTGGAACTGGATTAAATATGTCTCATGAGATTTGAACCAGGACAGTCCTGTGAAGCCGATCCGACAGTACTGGTCGTGTGGTAGATTCAGGTTTTAGCTTTTACTTGCGAATACCAGAGTGGTTCGTTGCTCAGTTGAACAGCAGACAGAGAAGCTATTTCTTTCGACATAACCTTTACGGAAGTACCTAATCTATAGCTGTACAAACCATCTTTCAGTGAGTAAGCGTGCCCCCTTTGAAGGATAGATTCCACGAAGGCGATGATCTCGGGAATGTGATCCACCACTCGGAGAGTAAAATGGGACTCTAAAACATTTAGTCTCCTCATGTCGCGGAAGAACTCAAGTTCATATTTCTTTGAGAGTTCTCGAAAGTCCACTCCCTGGAGTTTGCTCCTTGCAATAATTTTATCATCAATATCCGTGATGCCCAGGGCAATCACAGGTTTCACATTGAACCATTGTGTCAGCACTCTCCTGATGATGTCCAGTCGCACGTAGGAGCTATAACAAAACATTACAGTACATTACATAACATAGTGGCTAATATCAGATAGGTCAATATAGGCTATTTCATTACAACGTACCTGAAATAGTATCGATTATTGAAATGAAATATCTGCCTTCCTACAACATAGAGTGAGGGGTTTTAAATTAAATCTTTTCATGGAAGGCTCCACTCTCCAGACTCTCCTCTGGCCCTTCACCCTTCATATCAGCTGTGAGTCGTTGATGGTGTGTTTATAAACATAGGGTAACTACCACCAAAGTAGATGTGCCAGGACACTGGTACACTCACCTGGCATGACCTATGTGAGAGACATCATAGACAGTAGGCCCACAGGAGTACCAAGATAAATAACCACTACCCTGGATAATTAGAGGAACTTTCTTCTTTGCAAGAGGGTTGTAAAGGCAGAGCCCAGTGTCATTTCCAGTAGGATTTACCCACGTATAATTTCGGCAGCGACGAAAATAGAAAAACGGACAGGTAATATTGTTCTGTTTTATAAACCGTAGCATTTCTATAATTTTTAATAGCACATAACACAACGATTATTTTTTTAACTCAAAATGCAGAACCCCAGTGAAAAACGATAGGAAAATGTTTACAAACAAACATGGCGGTTAGAGGGAAATTTGTCGCAATTATAAAATTAGCAGGTCACGTATCAGGTGTACCAACTCTAAAAAAATGATTTGTTGTTATCTGGTTATTTTTACTCAGTTCAAAAAAATCCGAAATATCATCAAGATAATTTAAAAAAAATCAATTAGCCCAGTTTTAAGATGGTGATGAAGTATGGTGAAGATTTTGGCCCTCTAGCTGATAAAACACCTTGCGCCGGTTCAAGAGCTGACCTAAAAATGTGCCTGTTAGAAAGTGACTGCTGTCGAAAGGTGAGCGCTTGTTCCGTTACTTAATAGGTAAGTAGGGGGAAGGAGTTGGCTAACTAAAGGAAATGAACCAGTAGGTTCAGGGTTATTACATAAAAAAATAATAATAATAAGTAACATGATCAAGATTTTCCTTGACCAAAAAACCAATGTTCTTGTTCCCAATTCCCAAATTACCTATCCTGCTTGCTTGCTACGGACAGAAATGGATTCACTGTTATGGTAAGAAATTATTATAATTACCTTTTTATGTGTTTTTAGCTGAAGAAAACCCCGAAAGAGTGTCTTAATGCGTCAGATGGAACGGTCCCCACGGAATGCCAGGCTCTCCGAGTTGCGTTTTTTGAGTGCAAAAGATCAGCGGTATGTTTACTTATTGCATTTTTTAACCTCCTACACTTTGATGTTTAACCAGCCACAGATAGCTTTTTATTTCATCGTCTTGCATGAAATATATAAGGCTGAGGAAGTGTAAGTAGTCCTGCAAAATTTTCCTGTAGGTACCTATTGAATTTTTGGGTTTTCCGTGATCCTGAGGTCCCTTGAGTCAAAACTCATCAGTAAGTAAATCAGTACCTAAACGTAGCTTGAAGCACAAAAGTTTCTGAAATTATTGACGAAAATGGCCTGAAGTGGACGAGGCGAACTATCTACAGAAACATTTAAGTACCTACCACTCATCATTGTCTCTTGCTATTACGATTAAGTAATGACTATCCATAGGTACTATAGTCCAAGTCAGGCTAGGAGCGTACCGATTAGTCATAATTTCTTGAAGATTTTCAGTTGACGCCGATCCGGATTTTGGTTTCATATCATATCATACGCTAAAAATGCCAATCCGACCCTGAGCAGATATTTCCCTGAAGAAGTTTTGATCAGCTCTAGATTTGCTAGAAATTATGAATAATCGGTACGCTCCCTGCCTGACTTGGACTATAGCACTCACTACCTGTAGATACCTAGATATTTAACTTGTTAATTAATTACAGTTGGACACAAGGCAGCGGTTTCGGGGGAGAAAGGCATACTGAAGAATTGGTAAGTGTCGGTTATATTGTTGTTCAGTAGCTTCTTATTAGGATTGTATCTTACAATATTTATTTGCTTAGAACCAACTACAAAATGTATGAATTTTTGTAACCAAACTATAGGATTGCTTTGAACCGTTCGAGAAAAACTTGACTGGATTTACCTAAAAGCCTTTAACTGGATGTGAGGTTCGTTTTGTCGTCATTTACCTATTGTCTACAAAAGCAACCTACTGGTAGGAAATTTGAAATATGTCAACGTGATTGTGCTTTCTAATTAAATTTAAAGATACGAGAAACTTAATGTTTCTAATTGAATTGGGTTGATGCACTCACATGGGGCAGCTTAAGACTCTTGTATCTTGTATCTGCCTATTTTCACTACTTAGTTACTATTATTTCGTTTAAATTTTCCACGCAACAGATACACTTGAGATTCCACCTAGGATTACGTCTGATAATTAGGTAATTCAGACATCAGAACCTTTTTAAGCTGCCCCTGGTGTTTTGCTACGGCTTCTAAGGTGTAAATTAGTTTTCTGTCGTTACTCCAGACCAGAAAATTCATGCAACGAGATAATTTACTGACCAGTGTGTTGGTACAATATTTTTGTAGGTACCTAGAGAAAGATAGGTCACTATTAAATTAATAATAGATTTTATAAAATTCATAGCTGCATTCAATAAAACTGAATGCAAATTCAAATGGCAATAATGAAAAATAGTGAAAAAGTGAAAATAAGCTTTAAATCTTGACATATTAAGGATAAACGCGCGAAAGACATAATGAGCAGTAAACTGATTACTAGAGCGTAATCAAACAAGCGAGACGGAGGATTGGTCACAAGTTTCCTCCGGCTAAATAGTCTGTGAAGGCAGTTGGTGTTTCGATAATTTAACCATGAGAGGGATCAGAAGGTGGCGGAGGTGCGGTAGAGACCTGTGTAGCCGCAGAGGCGCCCGCGTAGCGCTGGAATGAGGAGTGCCGCTGCGGAGAGGTCTCCTAAGAAATTTGAGCACTCGCAGAGCAGTAGGTACATCTTGTCCCCGGAAGACAGGGATTTGTGCAAAGTTATCCTTCGGAGGCCGACGGACTGAGGGAGGTATCGGTACAGCATTCGCGCTCCTGCTCACAATATCAATATATTATTATTGCACCAATGTACAGTCCAACAGTACCTACTATAGTCCAAGTCAGGCTTGGAGCATACCGATTATTCATAATTTCTTGAAGATTTTCAGTTGACGCCGATCCGGATTTGGGTTCCATATCCTACCATACGCTAGACCATTTCAAGAACGATTGGTCGTGCTCAGCTGGCAGCGCTACCAAATTCCAGCTCCTCACCCATTGTGTCAGTACAGTACAGTCTGTTTGGCATTTCCAGAATCACACAAGTTTTGTTTGAAGGAAGACGTGGGAGGGAAAGCCATCGCAGTTAATTTCAAACATGATTTCGATGAAATGCCAATCCGACCCTGAGCAGATATTTCCATGATCAAGAAAAAGTTTTGATCAGCCCTAGATTTGCAAGAAATTATGAGTAATCGGTTCGCTCCTAGCCTGACTTGGACTTTAGTTTAGGACTGTGAGGACTGAGGACTAACACTCCGCACCAGTGCTTTTGGAACAGGTTTAATGACGATGACAGGCAGCAAGCAGGCAGTGAACCAGATACAAATTTTAGCTCCAAAGTAATACGGCGTTGAGTGGTGATACATAGATATATCTAGATATCTTACTAGAGGCATACTCATATGTTCCAATATTTCCAATCGGAATATTGCTGTGCTGGGTGGACTCACTTCTTGAACAGACGTGAGTCAGCGCCCAGAGCCAGTGACATACAATCAGCTAGGTTACACTTAAATGCTATACACGTACCGGTCCAGTAGAGCCAGTTCTTCTCGAATTTCTCACCGTCGTCTCCTTCAAAGACTTTGTATACTGATATAATGTATCCAGTGGTGTTGGAGGTAGGTCGCCGAGAAGTGCCGGTGAGCGGAGGTCGAGCAATGGTGGCCACTTCGTTGAAGAGGTCGAGGGTGTGGTGAGCTGAATACCTCAGGTTCTTTGGGTCGAATTTCTGCAGTGCTGACGTCCTGAGAGTTCGGAAAAACTCTACTGGATCTTGCTGACCCTTGTTTATTACGTAGTAGGATATGAAGGGGAACTCCGCTGCGACATAGGAGAGTTTGTGAGCAGTCATTTTAGTTGTTCGAGCGATTGTTCCGTCGCCTGTTAGGCATAGGTATATAAGGAGACAAAAATAGATTTCTTTATTCTTCAGTTATTGGGGTTCTGGACGTAATTCAGGCTTTAGGTAAGTTAATTTCAAAAATACTCTCATAGTATAGTCGAGAGGTCAGAGCGCTGGGCTCTCGTAAGGGAGGTCTTGAGTACGAATCTCGGTACCAAAAAGTCTTCTATTGGTAGCTACTTTGGCATGCTATTTCAGAAAAAAATATGTATCCAACAGGCTCCTCAGAGAGGTTTCATGATGAAACACAGAAAACAATGTGTACAGCCCCGCCTTAAATTTGCGGGGTGGGAATTATGAGGCCCAAGCCGTCAACATAGTTTTACCACTAAGTATTTGGTGTGTCAGTAGTCTTGATACATACCATTCTTCTCCATATTGGAAAGGAGCATGCCCTCGGCAGCGGTCTTGGTGCGTCCAATCTCTGACAAAAGCTCGCTGGCAGCACCCTGCTGCTGTTGGAGTGGCCGCGCTAACGGCGATTCCAGCATTGGCTCGATCGGCTCCATAAGAGTCATAAGGTGAATCATGACGCACTGCTTGGGGTCGTCTACTTCTAGCACGCTCAGGGGAGACGGTTGTTTCTCCGTGAAAGGCATCTGAGAGAATTAGGATATTAATTACAATCTCTTGAATTGATGGGATTGACGGAAGGGGAGTGTTGCTTGCATTTGTTGATATTTTCTCTTTGTGGATACATTTGAAAGAGCAACATGTGAATGGTATTGCCGATGCCGACACAACAAGCTATAAAGGGCGATTGCGAGAACGGGGCTTTCCCGCCAGCTCTCGACCCTCGATCAAGGCTTTCCCACACGGGCCCTTACATTCTCCTATTCTCGTAACCCCATCGTAAAACGTGGCATCTTACCGGCACACCGGCTGGGAGGAAGCGGTCGAGGCTGGCGACGGGGATGATGAAGCAGTCTCTGTCTAGGGTGGCCAGCGTGACGGGGGTGGCGGGCTCTGGTTTCGTCTGTTCGTTTGGTACCTGAGTAACATTGTACTGACCGGTAGCGTCTTTCCCTTGGCCCCGGCTGAAGCTCACCTAGAGGCACATCCAATTACCATTATTTCTATGGCTGTGGACATTAGAGGGGAAAATCATAGTTGACGTGGAAATGTGAAAGTTCAAGGTTGTGTTTTGAGATAATTTGAGTCACTTGCATCGTTTTTACTTTCCTTTGTGCCTAGTGTGACAGGGGATCGACTGATTTTGTTCATATTAGGTGTGCAGACTGGTGAGATCCTTATATCAAAGAGAAAATCGAACCTAGCCCATCACTGGGGCAGCCCAAAAGCCCTTCGAAAAATCCCAGAAACCCGGTTTTTTCCGTCAAAATGCTTCGTTTTTGGTCAGAATTTGGTTAAAGGTATGTCATGTGGTCGCATATGATATCCTGGTTTCGATTCATATGATGGGGCATTGGGGCAGTCCTCATCAGGACCTTTGAGTTCAGTTGTTCCCTATGGTGGAACGTGGGGGCAGCCCTCAGCTGTAACTAGCTGAAGCCTGGAGTGCAGTTGTTCCATATGGTGGAACGTGGGGGCAGCCCTCAGCTGTAACTAGCTGGAGTGTAGCTGCGTTTTGGGGTGGTCGATTTCGCCTTTTGGGTCCTCGCCAATTCCCGGCGACAGCTGACGCTGGGCTACCATGGCCACTCTCTCTTTATCTGCATTCATCTCATTCGTTAGAAAATTTACACAACAGCGCAGCGATGTTTTCATTTTGTTCCTACGTTTTATCCATTTGTTATTTGTCGTTTTTAAAGGCGATTTCTCAATCCCTTCATCTGGATTTGAACTGGCATCGCTATGATTAAAAATCAGAAGGCTCGATACACAGATGAAGCCAACATCTCTTTACTACTAGAAATTTTCTCTTGATGTTGTCTTGCAAGAGCTGTTTTTTGAAGATGGAAGAGTAAATGAATCAATGGATGGTTATGGGTTTTAAGTATATGGTTCATTATTATGCAACTTTCTAGTTCATGTCTTCAGGAGTAATGTAGGAAACCTTCCATTGCTAGACTTAGGTACATAAAATCAGGTTTGTGACCAGGTTTTTAGTGTCTGTTTTTTAAGGTCATGGAGGCAAAATGAATATAAGATCAGAATTAGGTATGAACTAAGTAGTTGTACTTATGCTTCCATGGTATAATGTTAAAAAATGAGGTGCTCACACACTTCTGCTTCCCACTGTCATAGTATCATAACATTCATAACTTAAAAATAAAATCTGCCAGCCGAGTGGGATAAGAAGAAAGCATGTCTTTTCTTCTCAGCGGTGTTGGAAGGGTAATTTCAGCGTGCGTACAAGACACAAGCTCTCAAACTTACAGCTTGAGGTTAGTTACCATGATGGAACACCTTTTCAGCGTTACTAAATCTATGCGGCAAGCTGACATGCTTGCTGGCTTTACTGTAGATCCAAGCCCAAGATACAAAAGCTAAGCATCTAATACAATACCCAAAATCACAAAGCATTATTTTATAATAAATATTTTGGTGGAACCTTTTATAAAACAGATATTTTTTGAAATACATTACTTCTCATTGGGAAGGGGCTTAAAAACGTTTTTCACTTGAGACGTTTTCTAATTGGAAGAGTGGGGGACAACTTGTCAACTTTTCTTTTTGGCGAACCCTTTCTCGGGTTTTTTGGATTTATAGCATTTGGAAGCACTGAATATTTTTTCACTAATTTTCTATCCTTTGTTATGGCGTGGAGGTCTTATATTGCGAGAAAAAATATAAATATATGTATGTGGTTATTAAGTAGCTGAATTCTTATAAGAGGCTCAGAATAGAGCTGCTCTGAAAGTCAGTTAAGACGGAATGTTCCTACATTTGCTATTTGTTTACGCTTTTCTGACCATTTTTTAGGGCACTTTTGGATATTTAAAATGTTTGGAAATATTTCTGTGGCTTTGTGTTTACAGTCCGTGTATAGTAATATATAGGTGGGGTGGATCATTTCAAACCGGTATAAAATTTCTTCTACCGACTCTAATATTAAATTGTCTGAAAATTATTGGCAGCCAGGTAATTTTAATCAAACGCATTGTTTCTGGAAACACCTCTCATGCTGTCTTGTCCTGCTTGTCTGAAAGCGAAAACGTCGATCTATCGAGGATTCTGAAACTAGCTGTTATCCCCGAATTCCTCTGCTCCCGCTTATTTTTTAACTTTAGAATAAAATCGATATATCGATTGAGGGCGACTAATAAATCTCTAGTCACTTTACGAGATAGCACTTCCACTGACCGCTGTACCCTCGAGAGCCATTTTGTTCGTGGTTGTTATAAAAAGGGGGTAGCACATAAAAAATCGATATATCGATTAGGTATGACTAACCTGTCGACTAACCGGAGGGGTGGGCGTATCAGGGATGGTTCCGCTGCGTTTCCTGCGGGTACCATTGCTCCCCCCCACTGCCCACTTCATCAGGGTCACCGATGGCCTGCCCGAAGACATGGGCGGATCCCGCTCCGACTCCTTGCCCTATAGACCCAAAAAACCTCGTGTCAGATAACAGGAGGGTATAAGGGGGGGGGGGGGGCGTTATGGTGCACTGCAACGAGGATTACGGAATAACACAGCACAAACAGGACTCATGCCTTTCATGGGGCTCATTCATGCATTTTTTTCTGTAACATCTTTTGTATCGCCTGCTAAACACGCCAGTTTCACTAATCACTGTCATCATTTTCAGGGTTTGAGTTTTAATATGCCCTGCGCGAAGTCGCATCGTTGTTGTTAGTTTTCCGAGGTCGTTTTTTTCTGTTTGTGGCTCTTATTCGAAAACCTTCGTGATGAAAAATACTAGAGACTACACACTACGTATTCATTATAGTACTGAAATGGTATCAGCTGAAACACAAGATAATTAACGACGGTGCTCAATTAAGGGAAGTTCCGAATAGCAGGCTTTTCGTCATTTTTATTTCCATACTTTGACTGGAGAAGTCGATTCACTCTTGACTTTAATTAGCCCTCTCATAGTCTCTCTTGTTTTCTGTAGATTTATCCGCGTGGTGGCAGTGGACCAAATAGGTCATGATTCTGAATTACTGTTTTGATTTATACGATATGTTTGGAGAGAGCCGTGATGGTATCCTCAACCCTCATGGGATTTTTGGTTCATTTGTATTTAAGTGGGGGGATGAGAAAATCAATGTTTGTGATGGACTGATTGTTTCCAGTCCGGGTTCCGGTGTCAGGCAGTGCCTGCAACCTTTTGTTGCCTTCTGTATTTCCAAAATAAATTATCTCCATTCGTTTTTATTTTCGCGGCGCAGTTGCTCAGGGCATTTAGCTAAGGTATTGAGCAGGAAGGCGAATGTTCGCAGATACTTCCCTGGGAATTGGCCCAGACCCTTCTATAAGGCTGCAGCACCAAAAAAAATTTTTTTGATTCGGTTTCCTGTTTCGATTTCGATGTGTGGAATGCGTTTTAGAAGAAAGCGTATTTATGGAAAGATAAGTGCTGTATAGTTCCAGTGATTATTTTAACGGTTTTGTATCGCCTTGATAAGGGTAATGATTTAGCCCCTAACCTTTAGATAAACTCTATTCCTGGCTAGTGGCTTCAGCCAATTCCTCTTCGGCTTCTGCGAAAAAAACACCCTTAAAAAAAAAAGAAAAATCTAGTCCTGCCTGGCTCGAGTTTTAAAGTGCTCTTATACGTATTTTCGCTCATATTTATAAGGAACTTCAATATATTGTATATCGCGGGAGCTATGGAGAGAAAAAGAAATGCAAAAGGTTATTAGCGTAAATTTCAAATTTTCAGACACCTGCCATGCACCATGCAGGCCGACAACATGCAATTTGGAATTTTGTACTTGAGGACTAAATTGCGAAACAGCGCAAAAGCCGTGCCCTTTACAATGGGGATATGCTCATGCTTTGTGTTAGTCTAATGATTATTTTAGACAAGGTGAAATGAATATGATTAATCGAAAATACAAGCTGATTCCCATACCTGTTGGGCTTGTTGCTCCGCTGCCTGTTCAATGAAAATGTATCCACTAGATAAATAGGTAGGTAATACGCGTGTACATACGTGCATTACAGTAGTTTGTTTTTATATTGTTAGAAAATTTGTCCAAATACAAGGGCGGAGGTCACGTACAAAGTGAAGCGCCTGAGATAGTCTCCAAGTCAAGCCTAGCAAGGGGAGGTAAAGCGATTTAAATATGACATTGACATTCATACCATAATTGTCATGGAAATGTCATGTTATGCCATATGCCGTGTCATGTCAGCATCTGTGTCCGTTAACCTTGACAGTGCTCAGTTCCCTTAAAATATGTGACACAGAGAAGAGCACATTATCATTCCATCTGATTACTATAAGATTTGAGGACTTTTCTGGGGGCAGCTAACGTTAAATTTCACGCACTTTCTTTTACTATTTCTATTAGTCTATCACTATCGATGCAAACATTGAGCAAACACTTTCTGTGTGACATTTGGTTTTAAGACGGAATATACATTTGCTATTTGTTTACGTTTTTTCCGACAATTTTTTGAGAATACTGTTGGATACCCTAATGTTCTGAAATATAATATGTCTTTTTAACGTTAGATATGAACTGGCTATGTTGTGATGTGTTAAAAAGAAATATCTAATAGTGTCCTCAATTTATTTGGAAGACCGCTAGGAAAACGGTACTGAGTTTTGGTAGGGCATATGACTCGATGATTGGCGTGTTTTTGTTATGGTATGTAAGGTGGGTGGTGGTGGGACGTACCTGCTGGGGGCTGAGGAAGATGTGAGTACGGTAGTGGTGTTCCTCCATGACGGTGTAGCCTGAGTCCCGCGTGCGCTTGCCCCCTGTGCCCCGCGCCCCGCGGCTTTGGCCCCCTCCTTTCCCATAGCTCCGCTCCTTCTCTGCATGAAAGTTTTTGCGAAACATAAGATTCATTTTTATCTAGTGCAGATGTCTATCACCCTTGAAATGAAACGCGCAAGCACCTGTTCAATTTGACAAAAGATTGACTTTGTTGTTTCTGCCAAAATCTAAAATTAGGGGATCTTTGGCACGTGAGCACGTGCTGGGTCAACACGTGGACCTGTTATTGCCGGCAGGTGCCAGGACGAGGAGCTATCCACCTGGTCCTCGGCACTTGAAACACTTCGCAATCGCACACAACGTCCCGCGAAGTCAGGCGCTCGCCCACTAATGTAAAAATAACTTTACAGACTCGCGAAATTGGCGGAAATGCCACAAGACTGCCCTGGGGCTAAGGTAAACAGCTGGTTGTCGTCGAACATTTCAATTTTTGGCATCTGGGCCAATGCGTTTTTCTTGGATTTCGTTCAGCGCACGATCTTTCAATGCGGTTCCGCAATTTAACGTGAAATGGGAGAAGTAGTGTTTATTTATGTGAAGCCTCCAACCAAAACAAAGCGCTTCTTGTAATATAAAAGAAAATGACCGCCTAATGAAATAAAAACTCCGGCAATCCTTATACTCTTTTCTTTCAAGAATAAAAAATGAGGGCAAGTTCATTAAAGTGGCTTTTGGTTACTTAGCAGTTTTTGAATTACCAAATATTAGCACATCCACTGGCTCAGTGTGCTGAGTCTTTGTGTTGACCTTTGGTAACTCGAAATAGCGAAGAAACCAAAAGTTATATAGGTATTCAAGAACTTGTTTTCGTGACTGAAACCCACCACACACGAGCCTAGAAAAAGTCAATGTTAGTAAGTGCATGGGTCAATTTCTTTGGCGTCAGAAGAACTTGTATAGGTTGCATGCTCAAACAGACAGACATCATTAGTTATTGAAATCATAGCTTCCATACTTTTACAAACAGTAAAATGCTTCCTTTTAGGCTTGGTTCTGTATCTGACCTGACTTGTGATTGCCCTGTTCTGTTCATTCTATGATGATAATGAACTTCTTCAGACAAAACTGGCAAAATTTCTTCAATGTGTAAGTTTTTTTTTTTCAGCGACATAATATGACGCTTGTGTCTTTATGGTTTTAACTCAACTAAAAAAGGGAATTTGGTTTTTTTCTGTGATTTTTTTGGTGACAGAAGTTCTGCAATATTCTCATTACACATTCGTTCGAGAAAGAAACTTACCTACTCTATCTTGTTTGAAGTTTCGTCTTCCGCGTATATTACCTTCAATAAGCGATACTTTGCCTTTACCGATACTTACTCAACATAACTCTGTACGGTAAGAAACGTCATAGGCTGCTGATACAGGGAATTTTTCTCATCAGGCCCTGTTTGCACTTCGCACGCTCACACGTATAGCACACCCTTTCACCCACGAATACGAAGTGAGGACGTCTGAGTTTTGTGAGTTCTGACATTCACTTTGACTGGGTCATAGACTCAGCAGGTGCTGCTGTCCTAAGATATTATGACGCCCTACTGTCATAGAAAGTCTGCCAATGAATACAAATGTTTACTTGTTCCCGCCGTAATATGCTCCTCGTTATCCATGACATTGTCAGCGCCGGCGCGGTGCCGCAATTTTTAACCGTCGGTATTTTCACTCTAGATTATCGATTGTATTTTATTTTATTTATTTACATCTGCAAGAACGCTGCCAAATAGCTAGCTGTATAGGTGTAGCTACCACATTAGGTCCAATTTATAGCATTGTACTTATTGTGGTTTGGTTCTGCTCCGTGGAAGCATCAGCAAAGGCGCCAAACCCGGAATGTCTCGGAAAATCGAAACAAAAAGTTGTGAAGTTCACGTCCCGCTTCGTCGCTTCAAACTTGAAATCCTTGCTGAGATGTACCGAAACATTTCAGCTCCGAATTTTTCTTCCAGCCATTCAATTTATTTCGGGCGAACATTTCGTTGCCCTTTTCTGTTGAAATAGCGGCGGGTTGGGTACTGCCCTACCCCTTGTTTTATGGTTTTTTTAGACGATTTTTGCCAACCCATTAGCCCTTTAGGTGCCCCGCCATCGGCACATCATTATAATTTCCATATGCTTCTTTAACAAAACAAAAAATAGGGATAAATTACGACCATTATCGAGCCCTTTATTTTTTTTTTGTATTTTGTATTGCTCCGCACTAAGTGGTTAAAGTGGTGGGGTAACGATGTGATAGATTATGATGTTTATCCGGAATCGATGTGAGCCACTGCCAATGCTCGTTGCGTGTCGGAAACTATCACAGTAATTGACCGAAACCTGCCATTACGCTGTTACTGTTCATTTGCCTATAAGCTTGACTGCTATCAACCCTGTATTTTCTCGTACCTATAGTTTTGTAGCTTCACGCAATTTATGTATTTTTTAGTGTCTAGCCAGTCCCTTGGAGTGCTGGGTTGAAAGTCCCCATATGCTTCCCAGTTTTTGGTTTTGAGCTTTGAAATGAAATGCCTGAACTAGAGTACCATTTTGTCCCTGAGGAATGAGGCAAAACCCATGCACCGTAATCGATCATGCAATTAGCAACAAACGGATGGAGGGGATAACAACTGTCAGAGATATCGCACACCCGACATTAGTGTATATCCACAATAGGTATCAGAGGGACGTAACGGACCGTAAAGGGAAGAAGTTGCAATAGGGAATATTCATCTCCATCCCGAAGCCTTTCTCCCAAGGTTATGCGGCCTCTTCCCCCCCAAAAGAAATAAACTCACCGTGACCGAATTGATTAAGCGTGTTGAGAGATGAAGGGTCTGTGAAGTAGGTAATGGCAATCACAATGCCGGCTGTTGGCTATGGCAGAGATCCAACCTCATCGCAGAGCAAAGTGGCCGAGTCTCCCATTAAAACCTTTGGAGGTCCCGTTTTTCTGTGCTTACGCCAGTTTGAACTTCTGACATTTACCGCATCAAGTGCATTATTCTCTCTATATGTTGTGGCCTAATTTTAATTTATGTAATAACCTCAAAGTCATGATATATGTATTTGAATGAAGAGTGCGCTTTATCTTCGTCTCCAGTGTTTGTAACTATACTACCTACTTTCGTAGTATACCTAATGAAAGCCCAGCATTTGGAACGATTTCGCCCAGTTTTAGTGTTGAGAGTTTAAGGGTTTTCCTAGAAGGGTAAGAGGAGCGTTTTCCTTCCCTATAGCGCTTAAATTTGCCAGGATGCATGGAGGGGTAGGAGCAGCGCTTAATTTGGCTGGATGTGGAGGGACAACAGTGTAGCGCGTGACCTTCCTTCCTGAAACGTCTCCATATGAATACAGAGAGGGCGATGAATAACGATTCAACTGAATACTTATTGTTCATCTGACAATCTAAAATTCTCCTATAGATTCCCCTCTTTCTGGCTTTTTTACTTACAAATTTTATTTAGATGTTGTGGTCTCGTTTTCACTAACGTTCTTGCGAAAGTATTTGCGTGGAATCCGTGGTATGGTGTGTTTCTGTAAAATATTTTTTGAAGGGAAAAAATCGTTAGCGCTAGAAATTAGAAATTGAGTGCTCTGTCGTAGGTGAAAGGATTCGCTTCACGTCATCCCGTGATTAGCGTTAATGGCGTCAGTTATCCGTAATAATTTCGAAGTTATCGAGATTGAAATTTTGTGTTTTGTTAAATCGAAAAAACGAAAGTCCAAAAATGCGACTGTGCAACTATGAAGAAGTGTGTTTTGGTGCTGTTGGGATTCGATGTATGGCCTAGCGAGTTGCAGGAAGGTAGTGTGGTAGCAAATGACAGTTACTGTATATTATGAGACCTTGTGCGGAAATGCTTGGTGCAAGAGCTCTCCACGCGACCAAGGAATGTTGGCTGAGTTGCCTCAGCTGAATGCTGAACACATTACACGATAGCCATATCATTATTATAATTGCCCTATTCCCGTTCCTACAGTTGAGGTACTTTGAAGCTGATTCTGGCCGTCGCGACGTGTGGTTCAATAACTGAAAGAATCCAGAACGTAAACTCTGGAAATGAGACCCTTTCTAACTGAATAAAAAGAAGGGAAATTTAGAGACAAGAAGGCTCGCAGTAGTTTCCAGCTCTTGGCGAGGTAGTAATGTCTCAACAAAATAAAATATTCAACAAAACACTCCGATATATTTTGCAGCTGTAAGAGACAGAAGTGCTTTGCAGCTGTAAGAGACAGAAGTGCTTTGCAGCTGTAAGAGACAGAAGTGCTTTGCAGCTGTAAGAGACAGAAGTGCTTTGCAGCTGTAAGAGACAGAAGTGCTTTGCAGCTGTAAGAGACAGAAGTGCTTTGCAGCTGTAAGAGACAGAAGTGCTTTGCAGCTGTAAGAGACAGAAGTGCAGCTGTAAGAGACAGAAGTCAGCAGTGCTTTTCCCATTTCTTATTTAATTTCCATTCATGCTGGAACGGAAATGTGCAGCTTTCTCTAGTTCATTTTTCCGCTTTCTAGGTGCCCTCCACTGTTTCATGGAATTCTCTAATTATTGCTGAGAGCATTGCCTTTTCAGCACAACAGAAACTGCATTTTTAGTGAAGTTCAGAGTGCAGTATCCGTCTTACACAGATGGCCATTTCATTTAATATCATTCATTCGTTAGTTTAAGAATTTCTATGGGAAAGAGCAATAACGAATGGTGGGTTACATTTAACTGGACTTAGATTGGATTTTCCCAGAAATTTATGTGTCCTATAAAGTTCCCTAATATAAATTTCAGTTTCTGTTAATTTCCAAATTGTCCTGTAGAATAGGCAGATTTATGTGGAAAAGTTTGGCACGATATTAAAAAACTATTCAGAGATTGTTAAAAACGGTCCTTGTTAGAAAATGGACCGGAAAATATTTTGATAGCAAGCGGATAATTGAGGAGGAAGTGAAGAGAGCATTCTTTCCTTTCCCAAAGAAAAACAAATAACTTTTCAATATTTGAAAACAAATCTGCTTTTGTTTCAAATAAGCGTTCAAAGCTCATGTTTGCTTCAGTGAAATTCCTTTAACATCCTTTGATTCTCGAACTCCTGTATTTTCCTTTTCCTCAATTTATTTGAATTAGAGGGTTGGTTGTGCCTGCAAACATGGACAAAAACAAATGGGTTGTTTCCTAAAACTAAAGGTTTTACTTTCTTTTATCTTACGATATGACTGTGTAGGAGACTGGTGCATGCGAGGGAGTAACCACTCCTGAGATTCCTTGAGATTACATGAAGATTTCTAAAGATTTCCAATGATATTCATATAGAAAGATGAACCCCGAAGGGGTAACCACTTCAAAAAATTCCAAGATTCACTGAGATTTCATAAATATTTCCAATAATTCCCCTCGGGTGCATGTTTTTTGGACAGCTATAGGGCCAAAAAGGTAAAAGACAAAAAGGTTGGTCTAATGGTACTTGAGGTTCAGGTTTTATTTCTGTGCACGGGAAAAGGAATGTGGTCTAGTCTCTGTTTTTATATGAGCATTTTGTGGTAAAAGGAGGAGAATGGAAGAGTGACATGTAGGGTCTCAGGGGCTTCCAAAGAGTTTCTATTATGCATTGTGGAAGCTGTTGTTACTGAGGTGCCTCCTCCCCCACCCCTCTACTCTGTCTGACTTGTGGTGTCGGACTGACTACGGGATTTCCATGCGTTCAGCGACTACGAGACCCTTTACATAGGGTTTAGAAACTTTAAAAGCTTTCCCGAAATTTTGAAATGCTTGTATGCCTTCGGATTTACCGAGGGGTTAACCACTCGTTGGGAATCTCGTTGAGAGTCATTGGAAATCTTTATGAAATCTCAGGGAATCTTGGAATTTTTTTGGAGTGGTTACCCCATCGGGGTTCATCTTTCTATGAATATCGTTGGGAATCTTTGGAAATCTTTATGGAATCTCAATAGAATCTCAAGGAATCTCTGGAGTGGTTACCCCCTCGGGATTTACCTAACATTGGCCCTATAACTTATAGGTGTATAATATCGTACAGTACTCGTATTATGTCGATATAATATTCTTGATTACATTTTTCTCAGAAACCTTTTGGATTGACAAGAAATATCCATTAGTTTCTTAAAGAGCAGAAGGATTTCGATATTTTTAAAAATATGATGCGGGTTGGGTATTATAACGGGGCTGGAACGTTGTGGAATCAGCATGAGATGGTATAGGTAGATAAAACCAGCCTCGACAGCCGTCTCTAGGGGAATTGAGATCCCGCCGTCACGCCGGTTCCATGCTAGTTCTAATCGGCATTCGCCTCCGAAATGTTCAAAATTTCAAATGAAATGTAGCTCCGTTGTTTTGGTTCGGACCTCACTAAAACTCCTTTTCATGCACCAAACTATACCACTTGGGAGATGTTATTAGTGCTGTAAGCTAAGCACAATGGATAATAATTCTTGTAATGGTCCTGTTCAGGGGATTTCCAACTGTTTTTCATTCCCCGAAGCGCTTCCCCTGGGCTACCGCAGATACTTTGGAAATTAAAGCTTTTGAGTTAAAGTTACAGGCTAGCTGTTTTGGGGTTAATCTGGCTGAACGGTTGGGAGCAAAGTCATGCGGCTCTTCCCTTTTGAAGAGGTATTTCTGGGGGTAACTTTTTTTCCGCTTCGCCAGATTTTACCATTCTGTACTAATGTATTGCCGTCGTTGCCGTACTGACAGTATTATCATGACAGTTGTCTGTCAGGTACACTGAAATGAATGATACGTGTACACCCACTTTTAAATTACATAATCATGAATTTCGCAGGCGCAGTGAAATCAGCAAGGACGTGTACACCGACTTTAAAATTACATAATCATGTTTTTGCTGGCGCAAAAAAAAATAAGTCCACAGATTTTTTTCAAAATGAGGCACGTGGCAAAAATTTTAAGAACGGTTTGTCTACTTGCCGGGCTTGTCCTATCCTCCCCTTTGCCCCGGTCCCGCTCGGCAAGCTTCTGTGGGGAATGAGTATGGAAGCTAATGGAGTTTTTCCTCTTTAATGGGGCTATTGCTGTGCATGAGAAGACGTATAAAACTTGCCTAATTCGAACTCTTCTTCAGAAAGGGCGCAGCACTCGGGGCAGTCTGCATAGGCATAGTAGGGTTCTTCAGCCTGGGGTCGGATGCGGGAGTACTGGACGACGGAGTGTGGCCGGGGGGCATCCATCCCTCGAAGGCATGCCCGCGGGCCGGGCGACGCGCGACGGACGTGCGGACGCGCGAGTGGTGCGGCAGGCACTGCTCAGGACGCGAGCGGGGAGCGCGGCGAGAACTGCGGGCGGGGATGCGACCCCCAACGATCCCCCATGCCTCCCACACCTGCAGCATCGCCGCAGTGCCCCATCTCACAGAACCCGAGCCTGAGCCTCATAGACCATTACTAAAAAATACATAGCCACCATTTTCCCCCAATTTTACGCCCCACAAAAAGTAACAGACCTTTTTGAAATGGCTTGGAAATTGATTTCAAATTCGTTACCAGAATCAGTATCATTTTAATAGTAAAAGTGTGATCGTCAGTCAGACATGCAAGAACGACATCAAAATCTGACTACTATTATAAGTAACCTGCCTACCTGTTTCATAGTCTGAGGACTTCCTTGTGCAGCAGGTCGATTTAAAAGCAATTTTAGCTAGAAAATGTTGGTGGGTGGGTAGAGAGTTCATAATTCGTCGTGTCCTTCCTTATCACGTAAACTCGTGCAGAAAAACTTCAATTCTTGGGAGATAAATTAGGTATGCCATGTCATGCGGAACCTCCTGTAGATAAGGACGGTGTATGTACGGATGTGGTGAAGTCAAACAAAATTCTAGTTTCTCTTTAACATGTAAGGATCCCGGAATTTTTTACTTTTTAAAAAAGGATTTCAGAGATCTGAATCCGTGTAAACGTGACCATGTATAGGTCTACCCGTAGTTTTTTTTTGTAAATCTGAGACAGAAAATTGATATCCCTTTTTTAAAACTTGAAATTTTCAATCAATTTTAATGAAACAAACTTTTTCGGCTATCCCATGGGAGAACAGTGAGTCATGAATAATGCTCGAATAACTCGTATAGTGCCCATTCCGGTGTTTTTTAAATGTCCTTTTCCATTCGATTGTCCCTACAAAGCTGAACGAGGGGGAAGCGTTGGCTGCCTTCCAAAACTTTTGTAACGTATGAAACTGAGAACTGGTTCCGGGAGTACCTTACTACATTTTTCCAGTTTTTGAAATCGCATGTTATGTGAGAAAATGGGGAAGTCGAGGAGACTGAAACCATCGATTCTGTCAGTTAAGTACCTTTCAACCTACAATATTTTTCTCGTATAAAAAGGCGTGAAAAATAAAAATTCCTGTTTTTCATTGTAGAGAGTGTCATATAGGTAATTTATAGGTAATTTAGAAATTTTTGAAACGAAGTTTTCAGTTTGTTGGCTCAGCCGCTCAGGATAAGTAACCTAAGGTAGTTTTCTCTGCATGATGATAGGAAAGGCACCTGTACACCAAATTGAAACATAAGAAGTACCTAATATCTGAGCTGTTGATAACGTAAGCTTAGGCCACGAAATGAGCCTTGGTAGAGCTGTACCTGTGCACCCGCACATGCACCACAATAAAACAGCTGTGCTGTTGAACTGAATCGTATACAAATATTTATTTAGCGGTGACAGGCTGCCGTACCACTCGTCACTCGTCAGTCAGCTAGGTCATCTAGGCTGCAGCGGGCAGCACTCTGCTCACTCTGGGTCTTCCTTCCGTGTGTTTACAAACGCGGTTTCTTCCAGCTATGTCTGCGAATGTTAAAGGTATGTTTTGAATGTGGATAAGTTTGGTAGGGCCCTAATAAGGTATAGTCTACGTCTATAGACTTGTCATGGTATACGGTTTAATTGGGCATCCGTGTAGGAAATTATACCTATATGGTAATCTGCTGTATTATTTCTTTTCTCAGCCACATTAGATATTTAAAAGGAAAAATTTTTTTGATAATGTCAAATTGAAAACCTAAGTACCTAGGTACTTGATAAAATAACATCAAATGTCCAGGGTAAGTTTAAGATTGTGGCAGTTCGTCACAGGTAGCGTATGACACACATTTAAGACTACAATATAATACAATATGAATGCAATTCGTAATATTAGTAGCCTATGTAGAAGTATTTTTTTAAGATATGCCTTGGTGCTGGGAGGTTCGAACTTGTGAGACAGATAACAACTGGAAATAACAGGAGCCTGAGGAGATCGAACAAACTATGTTCCGATTTCCGGTCGAGTGCTTTACCGGAAGCTATTCCCCATGATTTTTCTTGTTGATAGTTTCTGTTGACAGATTTCTCTGGACCATCCATATGTAAATAGTACAAACCTTAAGCTGGATTTAGCAGAGCTAATTTCAGAATGAAATTTACCCGAATTTTTTCTGTAAGGTTGCTATGCGTTGCTAGGTAAATGAAGTCGGTTTTTTTTTTTTTTTTTTTTTTTTTTTTTTTTTTTAACGCGCGACGTTTAGAGAACATATGCGCCGATGAGTTGGTTTATTAGATGTTTTTGGCCGAAGCCGAAGATGAAGTGGCCGAAGCCGACTATGAGTGGGCCGAAGCCAGTTTAGTAGTGGGCCGAAGCCAATACATCCATGTCTCCATGTCGGAAGCGGAAAATTTTTCCGTTCCGCCGGGATTCGAACCCGGACCTCTCAGGACACAAAGCGGACCCCTTGACCACTCGGCCACTGAGAGGCCTAACAACGCACCTTCTTTAACTTACAAAAAAAAATTTCTATTCCGAAATTATCCAGCCTTTTAGGGAGCGTTGTAACTGCGGTGGCATGGGGACTATTACAGTATTACCTACCTACTACTTACTACATTTGAGAGAATTGTAACTGACGTAGGGACTATTTACATCATTATTATCTTCGGGAGCGTTGTAACTACGGTGACTATGGGACTATTACAGTATCGCGTAGGTGGTTTTTTTCCAATTAATTAATTTAGACAATAATTTCTTTGTGGAGTGTACGATGAGTGGGAAGAAGGCCAATAGCAATTTAGGTGGCTTCGGACTGGACCAAGGCCAATGCAAACTGCAGGAAGTCCATTACGGCCACGATTGCCAAGTGGTCATCCACATTCGCTCTCACAACCTATACACAAGGTATTAAGGGTAGAGGAGGGTAGAGGTAGGACACAACTTGCAACTTAAATCAATTATTTAGTGGTTTGTATTTAGTTCGCAAGGACTTCGAGAATTTGGGTGACCTTCTCTGCACCACTGTGCATTGTTAACCCTTGAATTATCTAGATGGATAATTATTGTTTAAGAGCGTCGAGGGAGTATCCAATGCACTTAGTTCCTTACCCACTCCACTAAAGATAGGAGGCGGGGACAGGGGTGAGGGTAGAAGGAGTAATAACGACTTTACACAATTTCAGAATAAATTAATCACTACTAAAGTTCCGGATCATTACGGTTCCATCACCAGACCACCACAAGAGCTAAGCCAAAATTTCGAAGTTCACGTAGAGAAATGCTTTAGAAGTTCAAGCTCCATGTTGTTTGGAATTTCCCCTTAGGAAACAAGCTAGGGGATGATTTCCCGGAAAATGACCTGGTGCAGCGCGCTATGGGCGACTTTGGCCGCTGGCAGGCCGCCATTTGCGTCTCCATCAGCTTTCTAAAGGTGTCCGTGGCTTGGCACCAGCTGGCCATTCTCTTCCTCGCACCTCCCCAAGACTTCTGGTGCGCCAGACCTCCTGGTAATTTTGGGCTAAGAGTACATTCATTAATTTGGATGCATTTCCGATCCCTTTAACTAAAATTTTTTCACAGCCACTAACATTTGAAAATTCGCCATGCAGAAACTGCCTATTAGGTATGTATACTTTCTTTGATCGAACTGTAGAAGCCACTAACGCAAACCTACATAAAAAGGTCTATCTCCTTACCGTGAACCCCTCCTGTTTGATTCATTTCATCAGAATACTTCCAACTAATAGAAGCTCTTCCATGAATGCATTGACCTTACCGCTGCAGCTCTCTCAGGCCACTATACTGCCTCCTGCTCTATTACCCTTACGGTTTCGTGCCCTTAGCGCATGACCACTTTAAAAGGACTTCGATTTTTGAAGCTGTATACCTGCACTTTTTCAGGACTATCCAATATAAGCGTAGAATGGTGGCGTAACCACAGCAGCCCCAGAGGGATGAGCAGCGGAGCATGCGAGCGCTATAATTTTACGGAGCAAGACCTGATCTCGGGGCTGGACGAGGTTTCGATCACTGATCTCGCCGTCATCCCTTGCTCAGCGTGGGAATTCGACTCGTCAGTGTTCTCTCGCACTATTGTGGCAGACTGGGACCTGGTTTGCGGTCACGAAATGCTTGCTCACGTCGCGCAAACTGTCTTCATGTTCGGTATTCTGGCGGGCAACTTTATTTTTGGCGTCATTGCTGACAGGTAACTTCAATTTAATGCCGCAAAACAAATCCTGGCGCACGAGGATTTGGACCTTTTTTACTTTCTCGCTAGCCATATATGGCGAGAAAGTATTGTTTTCGTGCAAAATTTCGAAATTGAGATTTTGGGTTTCCCATGATCCTGGGGGTCCCCTGAGTCCAAAAAAGTGGTTTCTGGAAAAAGTCTGTCCGTCCGTCAGTCCGTCCGTCAGTCCGTGCAGTGCTCTAGCCGTTACCGTTCAGCTCTAGCCTATACCGTTCATCCGATTTTGATGAAATTTGGTATGGACCTGTCTAAAATTACTGCCGAGGGGCATTTTCAAGGATTTTTTGATTGGTCAAAAATTGCGGCCGCTATTGTCAAAAAAGCGCCAAAATAATTCAAAAATCGTGTTTTTGGTTAGTCGGACAAGCGCCGACGGTACACTTTTCAATCTTTAACACTGGAAATTGGTAAGTGTGTTAACAAATAGATGCTTCGAGGTCATTTGCAACTAAAATTGAATTGGTTGAAAATTACGGCCGTTCTGGACCAAAGTTCGATCGTTTCGGCGCCATTCACATTTATTGACCGATTGTCATGAAATTTGGTAAATTTGTGTAGAACCATGTAACTTAAACATCTGTCGAACAAAATTTTGTTATCTTCAAAATTACGGCCGTTGTAGTCAAAAAAGTGTCGAAAATGAGTTGAGAATGAGAAACCACGTTTTTGAATGGTCGAAACGCATTTGGGACTACAGTAATAAAATGACAGACGTGAGATTTGGTATGAGTGATCTCAGATAGATGCTCGTGGGTCATTTTCAACCAATTTTGGATTGAGTGAAAATTACGCCCGCAAAAAAATTTCAAAAAATCTAAAAAAAAAAAAATAAATAAAAAATCATACAGGGCGAGAAAGTTAAGTGCGACTGTTGTCGGACCCTTTATTTATAAAACTGTTCCTTACTTACAAAATGGCTGTATCAGAAGCTCAAAAATAAAAAAATTCCATTTGACCGATTTTGCACTAATAGGGGGTATACCTACCTTACCTTCTAAACCTAAACGGGAGAAAGTTCAGAGTAGCTCCAAACATTATTTATTAGAGATATTTGATTTTGCAGGCCATAAATTTCCCAGTGATAAACGGGGTTGACCTCCCGCCCGCGTTGTTGAGATAAGTTTCACTTATAAATTGTATACGAGTATATAGGTGAAAGCTTTAGGGTCATGCTCCATATTTCCATATACCAATATGTTTTTATTTATTTCGCTTAGGTAATTCAAATCTGTTCAGATAATGTATATCTATATACCTAGACCCAACAACATTAGCTTAATAAAACTTACCCACAATATACTATAACTGCTTCGCAGTGCGAAATGATACAATTTATAACAGTTTGAGTTCATGATCTTTTACAAAGAAATAGGCAGCTTGTGGAAAACAATATTATATAATTTAGAACCTTTCATTTTCTGTTTTGGTAGTGGCGGGGCACCGCCGTGCCTTCATGTCCTCTCTACTCCATCACTACACTTTTACTTCTCACTTGAAATAAAAGAAAACATCTTTCTTTCACCAGCATCAAACTTTTTTTACTTCTCACTTGAAATAAAAGAAAACATCTTTCTTTCACCAGCATCAAACTTTTTTTCCAAAACATCCCAAAACTTCCAAACCACAACCGGGTCATTAGTAATCAATGATAACGACTGAAAAACTGATAATGAATAATTTATCAATTTAGCCAATTGGGTACGCCGACCGTTGACCCGTATATGAACCCCCTCCCCCTCTACACCTTTCAGTTTCAGCAGATGACCTTTTACACTTCCCCGTTATACAATCAACGTGTTCTATAATATTATTCTTATTGTTCGTGTATTATTTGCAACATGCGAAAGCTTCGAACACGTTACTTAGGGTCCCGTCGTGCTACTATATACGAGTGCTTGCATCAGAATATTTCATTTTAGACACGGGAGGAAAGGACCTCTGCTTTTTGCAGTAGCGCTACAGGTGGTATCAGGAGTCGGAACAGCCTTTTGTACCAACTTCTCCCTCTTCCTGGCACTGCGTTTCTTCGATGCTTTTGCCACTGGCGGTTCTATGGTTACCAGCTTCGTAATAGGTAAGCCCCTACTTTTCAAATAAAAACAACGCAATGTGTGGTCCTGTTACAAAAATATGACGTATAAGACGTATTATTTTCTGTAGGGATGGAGTTGGTCGGGAGGAAATGGCGAGC
This sequence comes from Mesopsocus fuscifrons, assembly GCA_950004255.1. Taxonomy (NCBI): domain Eukaryota; kingdom Metazoa; phylum Arthropoda; class Insecta; order Psocodea; family Mesopsocidae; genus Mesopsocus; species Mesopsocus fuscifrons. The sequence goes on from OX465373.1 coordinate 7,141,137, forward strand.
ATTTGTAGCAGTGATGTACCACATCCCCTTCTCCTTGGGACACCTCACTTTGCCCGGATTGGCTTACATCTTCCCCAACTGGCGGCAGTTTCAGCTCGCCATCTCTCTACCGTCGCTTATTCTTCTTAGCTACTACTGGTGGGAATTTTATATTACAGACTGCAGGCTCTAAGCTTTCATCTATAGTTAATAGTTTTGACGCTACGTTGCTATACGTCTCTTATCTTTTTTTCAGGATTGTCCCAGAGTCACCCCGCTGGCTGCTGACCGTTGGAAGAGTGGATGATGCAGCTAAAATTCTGAAGACTGCCGCCAGAATAAACAAGTTACCGCCTTCTGTGGTGTCTGACATGCTGGCTCAAAGGGAACAGCTCAACTTGGATTCTACCAAGTCCGAGAAGAAGGCATCCTTTCTTGATCTCCTTAAATTTCCCAACTTACGCACGAAAACTCTGTGCATTGCATTCAACTGGCTGGTGTGTGGAGTTTGTTTCTTTGGCCTGGCTCAGTACATGGGGCAGATCGCTGGGAACATTTTCATCAATGTTGCTGCTGGAGGTCCGTATAGGTGTACCTAGGTGTCGTAACGAAACATTATTCTACTGCATATTCTAGTTGATACTCTGCTGGAAATAATTGCCTATACACATGTTGTAGTGTCGTTAATTAGGGTTTGGCTTTCAGGTATAATCGAAGTTCCTGGCTCTTTCATCTGTATTTATGCTATGGAGCGATTCGGCAGGAGAAACACTTTGATTGGATCACAACTTGTCGCGGGAATCGCCTGCCTTTCTGTGGTATTTGTGCCTCAAGGTAAGCAGTAGAGACATATTATAGGTATCTATATCTATCTATTTTTTTTCTTTCTACTTTCCTCCTCCTTGTTCTTTATCCTCCCACTCTTGATAGAAGTTGGTAATATCGAACAGCGTCTACTCGTAAAAACCAAAGTTTCAATGTAAGCAGTTAAAATATAGTTGAGTTCAAAAGTTTAGTATACATTTTATGCTTCAAGCTAAGAGCTGACTATGTAAATAACAGGACTCGCCGTGCCAGTGCTGTGGACATAGAGTAGGGAGCCCCATCACTCACTCCCTGTCTCCTTGTCAGCTTTTCTCACCCTCTGGTCTTTACATTATTCCCTTCCCTTCAACACTGCAGCTGTGTTTTGAAGATGTAGTGTAATATGTACAGACAGAATAAATAAACGAAGTATAGTACACAAACTCCTCTCGTGGCAGTTACTGCTATAAAAATAGGACTTCTCTTACTCTACCTACCTAATATAGAGACGTTAGTTTTTAAAGGAATGATGAAAAGATTGTTTAGAAGGTTTTCATAAACGGGCTTTAAAAACTTAATGAGTTAAAAGTTTTCCCTTATTCTTAATTGCTCATTCAGCTGATGCAAAACGTGGCATCGAGGCTCGAGGCTTGTATGATATACGCTTTTATACCCCAGTGCATGCAAAGTGGTGTCAGTGTGTCTCAATCATAAGAATTTCTGACAAGGGTCACTAGTACCGGTGCAGCTGTACTTATACTCTGATCTAAGCTCCACGTGCATCTGCGCAAGCGAGTAACTATCATCTCCAGTTTTGGCAAAGTGTTGGGCTTTCTGTTACAGGGGACGGTGCACCAGTATGGGTTGTTGTCGCTTTGTCCACCGTGGGAATCGTTGGAATGTCGGTGGCGTTCCCCACCGTATACCTGTTTTCGGGGGAGCTTTTCCCGACAGTCGTTCGGAACGTCGGTGTTGGATTCGCCTCCATGTGCGCACGCATAGGTTCTATGGCAGCTCCCTTTATTTCTGGGCTGGTAAGCTTAATTTGCGTCATAGTATGCGTCATGTCTTTATTATCTTGTTGAACTCGTCAAACTGGGTAACATTTTAGGTCTACCTCAATATCTTATTTTTGCCAACATTGGATCAACTTTGTTCTTAGCAGGGAGATTTGGTTAATTGTATGTTTGTTATGACCAACACCTTACAAAGGTCAAGGTCCTGTTCTGTTGCTTTCAGCGCTCCTACAGCAGCATTCTGCCGCCCCTACTATTCGGCGTATTTCCCCTCATAGGATGCTTGCTGTGTCTGTTGCTCCCCGAAACGATGAACACAGTTCTGCCGGACACAATTGAAGAGGGTGAAGCTTGTGGGAAGGCGACCACAAAGTAAGTGCCTCCTACTCGTATATCCTTACCTACTTATTTATTCACGTTGCGTCTTTAATTTTCTTATTTAATTTTTCAGAACTTCCCACAACTTAGGTTTACGTAGGTTTAGGTATCGTACTTCACTTGTAACTTGTAGGTACTTTCTTCTTTACTTTCATTAGGGTCGTAACCTTTTTTATTCCATTTTTTTCACAGAAAGAACCAAGGATTAACTGGAATCGAGAATAGCAACTTCAAAGACGATGGATTTGATGGAACTAAGTTGTAGACTACTCATCATGCACTGCCCGCCCATTCATGTAAGTTGAGTCCTTGAAATTGGTAAAAACGCTGTGACTCCCATGTGTAGTTTCTGCTACTAAGTACAAAATGGACAACCCAGAGACATCAGAAATTTTTATTTTAAACTTAAACAATTGGTGATTAGGTAAGAACATTGGTGCCACTTACCCACCGAAGTGTAGGGTTAAATTTGGTGGTCACGACAGTGAACTTATTTGTGTGTATGACCCCGTAGAAACGGCTTCTTCCTTCACAATCCTGGAAGAAAGCGTCGCTCGTAAACATAAAAAACCATGAATGACTGCTGCTTTCTGGGTATATAAGGTACAATAAACCTTGCTCGAGATACTTAAGTTTCCAAGCTTCTCCTTTTTTCAGAGTTTAATATAAGGTCGTTTTCGGTTATTTCTCGCTTTTGGCTTGAAGCCACGAAAACCGCTTTTGATCAAGACAGAGCACCTTTCGCGTTTCACTGAATAACATATTGCTATGTTGCCAGAATTTAAATACTTACTTTCCAAAGTTTTCGCCATCTTCCAGTGAATCAGGCAGGGCACAGCCGCGAGTTTCTGGTAGGGGTATGATGAGCATTACTGCGAAGACAGGCAAACCTCCGAGGATGAGGAGAGGTATGCTGTCATGCCATACATTCTGCACCAAAAATCAAACATAAATGCCATTAATTCACTTTTTTTCCGTGCACCGTACATAATGGAAAACCACACGGGCTTTGGGCAGAATTTCAGTCTGGTTAGTATGGCGAGGTTCCAATTCGTGTCCTTGTCCTTGTCCTACAGTCCAGGACATTTTTGAGCTGAGATAACCTCGCCCCAGGGAATATCTCCCCAGTCTCACTTCCTTTTCCTTAATTAATTTGCATCCTCAGGAAGGCAACGAAATGAACTCGCCCCTCAACGCAGAGAGAAGTTTGGGGTGTAAAGTGGGCTCGTCGTTATCTCTTTCATTTGCGTAATTACAGTAGTTCTGGGTCTTAAACCGCCCTACTTAGATGCTCTCATGCTTGGAATAGTAGGTATATAACTGAGGACCGTACTGTATAAAATTTCTATATGAAAGAATTTAACACGCACGCTAGCTGCCAGTCTAAGTGCGGCTCTACTGATATTCTAGACATCTAGACCATGGGTAGTGAAAAATTCAGGGTAGGTACCTAGTTAGACGCAGCCAAAGTGGGGAACCGTTCAAACTTTATGATTGCGTGGCTCACTAGCCTCAGCCCTAACCTGCTTTTCTGCCTCGGAGATTGGGCTCGAACAGCTACAGGTATAATTGTCGCGTTTAGTATACATTCCCTATATAGACTTACCGTAGTTAGAACGAACGGTGCCAACATGGACCCCATTCGAGCGAACATAGACGCAGCTCCTAGACCTCCATTGCGGGCGACGGTGGGAAGAAGCTCGCCAGAGTAGAGGTAGAGAGCAGGAAAAGCCACGGACATGGCTGTTAGGGAGACTGCGGCTAGCGCAATGCGCGGCCAGTCATGAGCGAAGTGTCCCTGAGGCACCAGGGCTACCAGCAGGCACGTAGTACCGTACACTAACCCCGACAGTACAATCGTGCTACGACGTCCGAATCGCCGCACCACGTAAATGCAGAGGACGGTGCCCGGTAGAGTCACGAGCCCCCCAAGCTGAAAATAATGCACATCAATCGGATCATAGAGCTGGTTGGGTCAGTTGGTCATTGTTCATTAAAATCCCTTATAGACCGTTTAGTCAGAAAATTTCCCGCCTCTGTAAAATAACAGGTTCAAGAGGACCAAAGCCCTCGACGATGATTCAGTGACAGCCTGAAAAGTCCCATAGGAATATTTCACAGTAACTCAGGAAACTGCTTTGAAGAAGCTTCAAACAAAGGAAGTTATAAAGTGAAGCGTGGCAAAACTTTTAATGCTCGAACTACAGCGAAATGGCAATAAAAGCTTATTTGTTAGCACTTGAAAGTTTGATGTCGAGTCTTACCGCGAAGTTGACAAAGATGTCATCGCTCTCTCCTATAGAACTCATGTACTGGGTGAACCCGAACACGCTCATCCCAGCGACGAACCAGTTGAAGAAGAGACTGAGAGCGTTACGTCGCAGGTTGGGGGTTCGGAATATACCCAGAAAGCTGGACTGAGCGTTACCCGTCTTGGGCTGTTTGGGCTCGGACGCTAAAACATTGTCTATGTCGGTCCTGCTGAGTCTGTTGACACGCGCAGCGTCCTTGAGAATGCCAGCTGCTTGCTCTGACTGCCCTGTGGCCAGGAGCCATCGCGGAGATTCGGGAATCAGCCTGAAATAGCGCAAATAAGAAGTTTCACTTAAGCAGTCGGGGCGACATATCACTCTCTCATGTACATGTTCACAGAAATAGTGATTATAATCAATAGTAGGTATTTATAGCGACTGACCAGTGGTAGGAGATGAACGCAGCTGAAATAACCGACATGGAAACGGTGAGCTGGCGCCAATCGCGTATGAAGTACGCCATAGCAGCCATGATGGAGTTGGCCAGTCCGAAGGGAATTTGATACAAAATAGGAATAGACGTTCTCCACTTGCCTCCAACCACCTCTACGCCTGAAAATAATTTATCATTGTGGTCACTATTTGTACTACCTAGGTAACCTAGGTACCTATATAGGTGGCATATCACTCTTATAGTATTATGATAATATGTAAATGACGCAATAATACTTACACAGAACAAAACTAGTGACCATTGTGCCTCCCGTCGAGATGGCCAAAAGGAACCTCAAAAGGAGGAAGCTCCAAAGTGAGGGGACGAAAGACAAGATGAAGCTGGTCACGGCTTGAAGCCCAATGGCCAAGATCAAAGGCTTCTTTCTCCCATACCTGAAAGGTACCACCGAACAGTCGTAAAAATAGTTAAAGGTCCTCACCGTGGTCGCAGACTGCATCATGTGGTCCTGGTTTTGAATACCGGTAGGTACCAGCAATTTTCTGTCAGTCACACATATAGCGCCAACAATATGGCAGTGGGATGGGCTGAGCTGCACCAGATACCAGATGGTAGGTGGGCCTTTAAGTTAAAGAAGTTTCGAAGAAGTCTTGATTTCGTTAAGAACTTAAAATGACAACTTATATTTGGGATAAGGGATAAGAAGTATAAAAGCTAAATATGCAACGCTACCGTATGTGTAAGTACACAATCTAATCATGAATCTGAAGGCATTATTTTGAAATTTCTTTACCTTGGACCACTTCATGCAGTCATCAGGTATATCGTCATGCACAAAAATGGGAATCTTAACTATGAGCGCCTAAGTATAATGTTATTATTGGTAGACGTAAGGATGGTACAGGTCGGTTTCTACTCACCTGTCGGATGCTACTCCAAATAAAATGTTTCCCACCAGGACACCCATCATAAATGTCATCTGCACCACGTTTGACAATTGTCCTCTCTCACAGACTAGATTCCACTGAAACAAAATAAGCAGATGTTTCAAAGACAGCTATCCAAGTTCAATGTTATAATGTTACAGTTACCTTATACCTATCTAAGGGTGGTTTCCACCACCCTCAACCCTCCCAGGTTTTTGAATCGCATTTTGTTTATATAATGTTCAGCTAATTTAGGTACTTCTGAGTAATGTGAGACATTGCCTTTCGTGCCTTATTTTAAGGGGCATGCAGGGTACAGGGCCCTTGTTTTTACTCCCTCAAGTTCCTAACTAACTGACACTTTCAACTTTCACTGTAGGATAGGATAGAAAAAGTCGGTCACTCACCTCACTGACAATGGTTCTCGTAAAAACAGACGTATCAAATTCGTATTGTTGGCAGTCTTGGTGGCATTGCTGATCAGTGCCATTGAGCTTAGGAGCAGCACACCAAAAATTCTGCTGAGGTGCCAAAAAGACGATACTCAACTGGAACCAGGCGATGGGCACCTTGAGCAGCGATACCAGCGCGCTGATGGTGCCTTGCCATCGGCCAAAGTCTCCGATCAGGTGTGACACAACGTGGTCCTCCTTGTCCGCCATCCTGAAATAAAAAATTTTTCAGCAACGTTTTCCAACAAATGACTCTGTTGTACCTAGCTCTCGGAAAATGAAGTTACCGCACTGTCAAGGGGCTTCCCTTCCCCTTACTTCCTCCGCGCGACACTTCTGTCCTCTACCTATAGTTATTTTAATACTGTCTGTATTATATTTTGATACTGTTGATCACGATATTTTACTTATGAAACTTTTCTCCATTGGCGTTAGGGGAACGGCATTAAATTGGTTTCGCTCTTATTTGAAAAATCGACAGCAATCTTATTGAAGTCACTACACTGGATAAAACCTCAAATACCCTTGTCCAAACTTTATCTTCCCTCAAACCTATCAAAATCGGTGTTCCACAAGGTAGTATTCTTGGTCCACTTCTCTTTTTAATTTACATTAATGATTTACCTACCGTCATGAATCCTCTTTTCGCAAAAGCTGTTCTATATGCCGACGATTCGAATGCAAGTTTCCACCATAAAAATTTTTCAGACCTTCAACAGATTGCTCAAGAAAGTCTAGATAACCTCGTGGCTTACTTTAATCATAATAAAATGTCTGTAAATGTGCAAAAAACACATGCAATTAATTTTTCATTACGAGGAAGTCGAATTCGGCCCCTTCTTCAAATAAACAACAATGACATTGCTTTTGAGACGTCTTCACGATTTTTAGGTGTCCAGCTAGATGAACACCTAAATTGGCATCAGCATTCGCAAAACCTTCGGTCTAAACTCGCTTCTGTTTGTTTTACTCAAAGAATAATTTGTAACTCGTGTTCTCCGTATATCGCACGCATCACTTACTTTGCCTACTTTCATTCAATTCTAAGTTACGGAATACTTTTCTGGGGAGGTGTCAAACAGAATATTGAACCAATTTTAAAAATTCAAAAGAGATGCATAACAATCATGGCTAAAGTGCCACCGCGTACTTCTTGCAGGTCACTTTTTCAGAAATTCTCTATTCTCCCTGCTCCTTGTGTTTTCATTTATCAGGTATTATTATTTGTTCGCGAACACCCAGAACACTTCCCTCTTAATTCAAACTTTCACTCTTATAAAACTCGGTCGTGTTCAAATATACATGTAGGCAAATTTGCTACCTCCCTTCGTTTGAACAGTCCTCCGATTTTAGGTGTTCGTCTATATAACGCTCTCCCGGTTGAAATTAAATCTGAAGAAAGTTTAACGATTTTTAAAAAATTGCTAAAATCATATTTACTTGAAAATGTTTTTTATAGTTTAGAGGAATTTCTAAATTTGTAATTTAATTGGACAACCAGGCGTTTTATACTTTAGTTCCACCTATTTTTGGTGGGACAAGGTCAACAAAACGTAAAAAAAAAAAAATGTAGACTGAAAATAGTCGGAGGGTAAAATAGTCCATGCACGCCTGTATCCAACAAATACATAAACAATATGTAGGCATCAAAATTGTCTACGCTGACCCTTGAAATGATACCTATCCCTTGTTACAAGATATCATATAGCAGAGTGCATTATCCTTTAATATTTTCTATACAGTGTGGTTGAAAGACGCCTCTTTGTAGCACAAACAAAGCATTTCTCTCTGCTATCAGTAATAAGTAGGTACTTCCTATCATTTGTAGGAATTATATAGGTAGTTTCGTATAGGTAGGCAAGTTGCAAAACTTCTTTATGAAGTAATACATTAGGTATACCTACCTATACGGATACCGCGAAGTTGGTTTGCGCATGAGCCGGTAATGCATGAGCTCTACGATGAAATGATATCGCGTAGTGTACCTACCTGTGCATTTTAGTAAAGGGACTTTGAAATAAGCCTGTTACGTAGGCTCCTAAAATATGACCTCCTTATTCTGAGTTGTGGCTAGTTAATTGACTATTGCATACGTCCGCGCCATAATTGTAGGTAAGTATAGGATAATAAGTAAAATGAAAGTACCTATACCTTACTCACCTACCTATAATATGGATATAGGTATTATAAGTTAAAGGGATAGGCGTACCTACCGAAAAAGAACCGCTTAATTTTCAAAAAAAAAAATCTCTGGCTCTTGTGTTCGCTTAATTTTCAGAGCACTTGGAATTGGGACTTGGTAAAATGCCAATCCCCCCCCGCATAAATATGTAACATAAGCCTTATGCACCAAATTAAGGTGCCTCCATCAGGTGGGTGGAAAATGAATTTTTCATCTAAACCGGACTGTCAGATTTTACCTAAACATATATAGTCCCAGTGTGATGCGATTTTGGGTTACGCAGACTGACATCACAGGACTACCTGAATGCAATAAGGTACACATAAATTGGGAATGGCCAGTTGACCTGTGACCGTTTGTAAAACATTTGCCTCGTAATAAAGCACTTTCTCTTATCGTCAACGTAGCTATAAGTATACCTATGGTTTTCCGCCTGGGCTGTGCGGTTGATATCCAGGCGCATATTCCGCGACCCATCACCCAGGTAAGGTTCTGTAAAGACCCTGCTTTTTGCACGAGATAAAAAACCCGAATAAGTTGAACAAATAAACAATTGAGTTTCTAGCGCTACGATTAGTTCTCTATTACAGTCTGTATGTTGAGAAGTAATCATTATAGAACTAGAATCAATTGTAAGCTTGTTCAAGTTTCCCCGGTTTTGTGATGTAAGAAGGGGTTGTCCCTGTATGACGTCAGACCAGCTGACCAGAGGGCGTAGCGTTGTAGGGGTTGTTCCTATTGATAACCATGATTCAACTATTACAGAGAGATCCTAAAAGACAACTTCAAAGCAGAATATTCATCTTCGTATCTATACATTGGTAGGCACCTGAAGAAAGCTATAGGATTTGACTTACTTCGTCTATAGTTATATCCACAGTTCGTCAGGATGCTTTTGTGGCTGTCATAGCTTGAAGTTCACAAGTTTGCACTTCGAATAACAGTTGAAACCAAGTTGGATAATGGCGTAGGTATAGGTGCACTATAAGGTATACGCACAAGTACCTGATGGTACCTTCCGTGGCCAAAGACACCACGCTTGCTCGGCTGGAGTCACTACTCACTACTGGAGTCGGTGGGCTTGGAGAAACGGGCAGCGGTAATTTCACCCAGTAACGCACGTGGCCCGCGCGAAGACAGAAGAAGGGTTTCTCTTCTCCGATGGACAAGGTCGCCAGCCGCTATCATCAAGCTCTCGCACTCGCTCTCTTGTCAGCCTGCAGTCACTCGACATTCTTCTGCTTCTGCAACGATCCATACTTTTTTACCTACATTTGGTCTACCTGCAGAATGGCTTCGAATATCTGCCTGGAGCTGGGCCTGTATGACATACGAGTAGACACTATGAGTCTCCTCCTATCCTAACCGCCTTTTCGAATGAGGTATGAATCGAGGGGCGCTCCTGCTTTTGGATGCAAAAAATAATTATTACACTTCTTATTTCAATTATTGCAAAAATCGTCAAGAACAAAACCCTAAAAGTAGAATATAAAGATCGCGAGCGGGTATAGAAACGGAAGCCGGGCTAATTGCTAATTCTATCCATCTTCTGGCACTACCCGAACGCCTCTTTGGAGAGGATTAACGATTTCCGGCTCTTCAGAACGGAAACAACGGGTGGTCTGTGGTGCATGCGGGTGAGCGGCTATTGACCGCGGTGCACCCTTTCACTGTTATGCCACGCGATCTCCACTCTATCTGAGCAGCTAATTCTCCCAATACTAGAACTGGGAAGCAGATACCCAGAATTTAGCGACCAAAAAAATAACTGAATTTACGAGTGATCTTTACAACACAAATGAACTGCTGCCTATACCAGATCGAGTGTGTTCGGCAACCTATATCCGACTTAGGCGCAGAACATCTTGGTGAGGTGTGAGAAGAATGGTTTTGTGTCAAGATAATTTTCTAAAAATCTGTCGGAAACTCGATCCCTAAAACTACCTGTCGATGTGTTTGTATAGGTAGGTAGGTAGCTCTCATGTATAAGATGAACGGAGCTCGAATCCTCTCTGTCTTTTCCTATACTGAATTTAATGGGCCGCCTTGCCCCCCTTTTTGAGGCCTGATTAGGTAGTTTGCACTTGAGGAAAATAAGTACCAAGAAGCAGATATAGGTATACAGGTACAGTGAATTAAGGTACCGACAGGCACCTTAATGCAACCTATGCACCCTCATAAAAGAGATGCATCTCTATAATGCATAACAGCCATTTTGCATCATCGTCCGTGATCCGTCTTTCTATTCTATTCTCGTCAATTTAGAACAAGGTAGTGGACCGTGTTTACTGCAACTTACCTATGTACCTACCTACCACAAAGAGTAGACTAGTGCGTGAGCTATTACTTAATACCTTTAGGTACCTACCGAAGAACAACAAGCAACTTATACCAAACCCACCAGCTTAAGTTACGCAACTACCTGTTTGCGGGATCTCCTCAACACATTTCTCCCCACAGTGTCGACATGAGCGGACCGAGGACCTTCCAACAATTTACAGGTACGTCCATCAATATGCCATCGCAGAGGAATACCTAGGTATCTATAGGTATAATCCCCACACTGGCATGCATGCAGTTGCACCCTGGCAAATTTGGCAGCAGAACCAACTGCTTACCCAGTTCGCATTCCAGCAGTGAAGTTTTGTACACGAACTTTCAAAATAATGGCATAACCATCAGTAGGTATCCCAGAAGCAAACAATTTGACGCCCAAGAGAAAACCAAAAGTACACATTCGAATTCTTACGAAGAAGTTAAAGTTGATACGGATTGTGCCCTACCATTTTACTGGCGTGCTGTAGGCAATCAAATTCAGTTTACTGAGTATATTGACAAGTCCAAAAGCCCGTATGGAAAAGCATTCGAGCCTCCACTCACTCTTTTTCATTCTGCACTCCTCGCTACCCTCTATTTTTAAAAGCTCGTTAGATCGGAGAGAAACTGCGAACCTTTCAAACCTTATAAAACTAAAGTGATATATAGGTCCGCGAATAAGTTCCAGCCCAGCTCAGGTGGAGGACGGCTTGCCTTGCACATTTTAAAAGACTATGACTGTCTTCACTATTGACAGGGGTATGGATCTTGAGCCTCCTCCTAGCAGCTCCGGCAGCGCCTCAGAGCCTACAGGAGGGAGTGGACTTGGTGACTTCGGTGAGCAATGACCTGCTCCCCGGCTTTCTAGGAGCTTTGGCCGTCCACCACGCTAACGTTGTCATCGGGCCTTTTGGAGTAGCCAGTAATCTGGCTATGCTGCTCGAGGCCAGCAGCGGCAAGACACGGCAAGAGGTGCTTGGGGCCCTCAACGTCACTCTTGATGATATCGCCTCGCTGCGCGTGGGATTCAAAGCTTACTGTGAACTTTTCTTAGTAAGTTGGAAAAGATACCTAAACCTACGCTGCCGCAAGCAGGAAATATTCCTTGTGCCACACCATTCAGGGAAGAAGCAGCATCTCATCCTCTGAGTGGCGGAGATGAAAGAATAGAAATAATTATCAGAATACCATGAGTAAATTGATTTTCAGTGGTTTTTCCTCCCCTAGGAACACTCCTCACACCCAGAACCGGCGGGAGCATTCAACTCAGTAGCGGTGCGCAGTGGTTTTCAAACTCAGTCGGCATTCCGCAACATTCTGAACAAGCACTACTGCGCCAATATGACTGCCAACGCTACTGAAGGGCCTTCCTTGAAGATGGAGTCACACTCGGGGGTAATGGCTCACTGGAAAGATTTTGAAAAGCTGGCTGTGTACACATTCCTATCCCACCAAGCCCTCAGACCCTTCACGCGAAGGGATGGAATTTCTATCCCTGTACCCATGATTCCCCAAGTCGGCGTCTTCAGAGCTGGAGTATGGGAGAACGCAAGGGCTGTCCTACTTCCCCTTGAGGTAAGAATAAACGACCATACGTGTGATAAATGCTCTCATACAGCGGGGGATTACTGTAGTACCGAGATTCGAACCTCTACGTTACAGGATACTAGAGAATAGGCAGTTTGCGCAGGAAGCCCGTTGGAGTGAATCCCTGGAAGAATAAAGGGTCCGGGCAATCGAGTGCTAATTAAGTATAGGTATTGTATAGTAGAAAAAAGAGGAGCGAGCGGGATTCGGAATTCTGAGTGACGTTTTTCAGACCAGTCTCGTGGACTTCCTCCTAATCATGCCAGAGGAGTCCGGCCAGATCAACGCTCTTGCCAAGTCCCTAACGTCGAGGACGGTCACGCGGCTGGTGGAGAGCATGCAAGGGGAAGAGCTAGAAGTGTTCATTCCTCAGCTTACAACTGTCAGCAAGCAGCTGAACTTGACTCCGCTGCTGCGTGCGAGTGGCGTCAATTTGGCCTTCGACGCCGCGAAAGCGGACCTCACCCGTGCGTCCGACAAAACGCGGCGAACATTCCTGAAAGCGGTGACGCAGGATGCGTACCTCTCCACCTCATTCACGGCCCTTAACGCCGTGTCCGGAGCTACCTCTAGTCTACGTAAGCAAACTACTGTCAGAGTCAATGAAATTCAGTGAAGGGGTAGATACAAAACAACTACTTCGAGAGCGCAAGGGCACTATAAATCTTGATTATTCAATGTTGTTGTTGGATGCAAGTCAACAGTCTAAACACGTATCTGCAGGCATTGCTGCTCTTGGATGTAATAACGAGCATTTGAATCGGAGACAAGATGAGCAGGCTGGTAAGGGATTACACAATGTGTAGAAAACACAATATTGGTGTCTTCCGTAGTGAAAGGTAGCCGTGGAAACTTCGGCAACATGCAATCTCATAACGAACTCAAAACGTCACTGCCACCCAGGTAGGTCGTAGGTAGGTAGGTACCTAGGTGGTCGTCTCACTCAGTACAAAGTCGCACAGAGCACAAATGAGCGATAGGAGAAAGGCTACTGATGTCGCACATGAACTCCAAACAACTTTGGAGCAATACAAATCTAGCGCTCACGAGTGTGTTTGTTTTCTTGTATTCACAGAGCTCAAAACCAGAAAGAAGAGGGAAGCGTCCAAAGTATACTTCAACAAGCCATTCCTGTTTCTGGTGCTGCACAAAGACACACGGTTGGTCATTTTGGCAGGAAAAATTGAGGATCCAGCTCAAACTCCCACATAAACATCCCAACTAACTAGGTGAGATGCTTAAAATTATTGGTTACCAAAAAGGTTGTGCATGTTTGTAGAATAATTAAATGTGTAATGGATAATTTAAAATAAATAATAGGTCCCTCCCAAACAAGAAGTTGTAAGGCACTTTTCTTCTTCAAGGACTCAAGCATACAATCTTTAAAATTTTGGCGGAGAGGCAGGGGGCAGAGGTTCATAATAAAATAACGAAAATGACCACAAATCCTGAGGGGGGAATAAACCGAATCGTGCTCGCGTCCCCTGCTGGTGGTGGGGATTTGTGCTGTTTGATGACTATTATAATAATTGTTAATTTTAACTTGGATCATCAATTTTGGCAGCGAAAAGTATCATTTTGCGAGGCTTGTCCACGATAAAGAGCAGGAACGGACGGTTTGCCCTGAAATTCATATCGTCAGGGCTCCAGACGAGACTGAGAGTGTTGATGACTGCGGCGGCGGCGGCTGCTGCCTCACTGCCCACCTCGTTAACGTCCAGGAAAGCCTCGTGGAAAATGCTCGACACCTTCAGCGGTGGTGGTGCTATCCCCGACAGGTCGGCAGCATCCGAGAACATGTCCGTGAGGCCCATCTAGAAAAGTTCAAATTTTTCTTCTGTTTTTTTACACTTTACTGAGGAAACTGCAGGATATTTATAACGTCAGAAACTAACCACTTTTTGACGCTAAAAAGATACCTACCTATCCCTTTTTTCCCTTCATTATGAGTATGATAATATCTCATGTTATTCGACTAGTTTCTGTTGTTACAACAACATCCAACAGTATTTTTGTAAGCTTTGAGAGGAACTTAGATGTCTAGCCATGACTGGCTACATACGTACATTGGTTAATGTTGTGTGAATAGGCGTCCTCTGCTTTAGTGTAAACTTGGGCATGAACAAACTGACTCGCTTTGTGCTGTTGGATTCGAGTATTCCTCGAAACAAGCCACCGTCGAGGTTCTCCAGCACATCTTTTAGAGTATAATTCTGCAGGGGAAGAATCAAGTACATTGAGAAGATTCCTCCCTGAAAAAATAAAAAAATACTATATATTAATTCACTTGTCGTATGTATGTTCCACATACTACTTAGAAAGCGGACCCACAAGGACCTTTTCTGTTACATTGGAGATCCAACCAAATATCAAATCACACTAAGTACCTACCTACTGCACAATACAATAGGAATTAATCCGGCAGCAGCAATGGTCAGATTTTCTATTTACAATCGACCATCTGATTTGGGCATAAAAGCTTATTTTATTAATATAAGTTTTCACTTTTCGCCCTACAACCTACAACAAAGTATGTAGGTATGACAGTTACCTGGTAAGGGAGTTCCACCCACTTCAGGTACTTTTTGGGTCTTCGGCCGGCAGGGAAGCGCTTGCTCTCAAGAAGAAAAGGGACCTGCACCGTCTCCCCATTGCCCTTCGTGAACGTCACGCCAGGTCGTACTTCCGTGAAGGGAGTGAGCCATTTCCCAGTGAAAAATACTGCGCTAACTAGAACCATCAACGAATCTGCGGACAGCGACCCTGAAAATAAAAGTCACAAATTCATAATTAAAAAATAGCCTCGTATACCTACTCCCCCCATGAATCTATTACTAGAATCAACATCGGGCATGGAATATACCTGGCTGAATGATATCGTTGATGTGGCCACCGGTGACGTTAGAGACCCACTGGTTAATGACTCCAGGAGCCGCCGCGGAGCCCAGTGGTAGTTTTTGAACTTCGGTGTGAAAGTTGGCTAAAGCGTTCCTTCGGAATTTGTCTCCGACAGAGAACCCTTTGTTCAGGTACATTTTCATACCCAATTTCAGTTCAGCCGCATTTCCGTCCTGCAAGCAATATAAATTTTGACCGAGTGTACGTCACAGGCCTGATGCAGGTACCTACCTATCAATTTGGTGCAATAAAATTTGAAAATCGATGGCGGCCTTCGATGGCTAGAGCCCTGTGCTCTCTCACTCAGGGAGTGAGTCCTCACGCGTTCGCTTAGGGAACGTTCACCTCAGGGTCGTCCCTTAGTCCCTTATTGGGTAGATCTTACCTGAGTTATATAGGTACACCTGTTTAGGCATCAAGTGAGTTATTATTAGGTAACTCACATTTATTATGGATTTGAATAAATTTGCAAAACCGTCCCGAGTAACATCAGGTTTCGCCCCCAAAACAGCATTCAGCTGCTCGGCCGTTCTCTGCTGAGCCCCTTGCTGCAGGACAGACAGTAGCACGTTCACACAGCTCGGTGATACAAGTACGTTTCCGTCATTTGACTTCGACAACTCCTGCGGGAAAAGGGTACTTATAAAGTACATTCAATAATTAGCCATTTTTTGTAGAATCACTGCCAACACAGTGCCACGGTTCGTATGTCACCTTGCCAACCCCTACATGGACTTTTATGTGAAATTTTTTTCGTTAGTCCAACGAAATGATCACTGCATGCACAGTCTGCGGTTGGAGGGTCAAACCTGTAATGTTGAGGAGTACTTACGGGTAGTCACCATAGCAGCTATATATATTTCTCTTAGATGGGACCAACGTAAGGCCAGGGGAACATGCTGTAGGGATCGTAACGCAACCTCAATATTTATCCAGCCAGTGAATGCAGCCTCAATCGAATCTTTCTGTACGAGAAACCTTTTAAGCCCTGTATGTAAGTATGACCATGTACCTTTAAAAGTTTTAAGGAGAAGTCCGTTGTGGCGTTGTAAAAGATAGCATCGCTCTGTGCGCTCGTCAGGATTGAAAAGCACAGTAGTGCCAACACGGAAAACTCTGGAATGGAAACGAGACGTTAGGTACGTACGGATGTAAGCTGGTATAGGTACGTAGATAGGACGCACTGATCTTCTTGTGTTTTCGTTTTTCTCACCTGTATTTTACTTGCCTATCAAGCAAAATGTGTTCAAGATTTACCTACATCGTTCCTCTTTATCGTTATTCCCCCACCCCAATGAAACGTCACAACTAATGTCGTGCTGCTTACTTAGATACCTACCAACTTGAGGCTTGAATGAGCTGTATTAAGTACCTAATCGTCGCGAAACGATTTAGTTTCGCGCCGATCTGCTCCATGGACTCTTGAGATTTGTCACTGATAAGAACACGGATCAAAGAAGTAAATCAGTCGTACTTACAACACCTAAAAAATTGGCAATAACTATTATTCAAGATTCGAAAAATGTAATCAGGATAACTTACGAGGAGCCATTGGGAGGTCTGCGGTGTGTGATTAGACAGCGGTGGCCATTGCGGTGTTGTGCGGTCGGAAAGCTACGAGGAAGACAAGGCCACGCGAGTATGAGTATATCTAGTCTTAGTCTTGGCTCAAACGTCATCGTACGCGTCATAGATGGGTAGCTACTAAGATACCAGAGGCGGCGGGAGTACTTCTTTCTAGGGGAGATTACACATATGGGCTACAGGGCGGGGGTAAGCAATGGTGCAATAGCCTGACGGACAACAGTCTCAAAAACCTCCGTAGAAATACCAACAATATTTCACTGGAGACTAATCCAGTGTACGACTTTTAAAAAAATCCTTATTAAAAAAAATTTTTAAACTACCAACCTTGTCCCGTCAGTTAACACTGAAAACTAAAAGAATGATTAATACCCGAATTTTTTGTAGTCTTTCAGTGTGTTTGCAGACGATTCTCCTAACTTCTCTAAAAGCACCATAATTACTATATGATGAAGACACTGGTTTCATCGACCCGGTGGCAGAAACAGGGGAGGAGGCTGACTGGCCCCCCACTTACGCCGCCACTGGCGGATTGTACACGGTTCTTCCCCGGCCAGAGTTCTGCGAATGCATCGCCACTATTGGTAACTGCACTCCAATCAATAATCCAGTTGCGTACTGGTATTTTTCGGATATGCTGAATGGCATGATCGTCACGAGAGGAGTAAAGCTTAGTCATGATAAAACCTTACGGAGAAACGAAGATATTTTTCTTGTCTCATGTTTTACGGTCGGCTAGCCTAGGTAAGTCCCTAGCATAGGCGTAGCAAGAGAGAGTCTGGGGGGCTAAGCCCCCCCCCCCTCCCCCCAGAAGCCGCCCAGCCAACCCCAGAATTTTTCTGACCTACACATAACGCCACATAAAGTCATGCCTACCCCCCAGGTGAGGAGAAGGTTTGGGTGCTAAGCCCCCCCCCCCCCCTCCAGGTTTTTGGTCCTGCTACGCCCATGATCCCTATCAACATCTACCAATTTCCCAGTGATTTTTTTCGGTTGAACTCTTTCATAAGTGCAAACATTGCCAAACTCAATTTTCTAAGGGGACAACTAGGAGATATCGGCAACCCGTGGCAAATGTTGGGTGGGGTGTGGCTATCGCTTGGTTTACTACTGGCCCTGGCAATGGTCCATAGTAGGTTATTCAGAGGACACCACGGAGGAGTCTATATCGACGGTTCTGCGTCAATTATCAGCAAAGAGTAAAATATTTTTTTTTTACACAAAACTAAATGTAGGAGTGAAAATCTCGTTTGAAGACCTTTGATTTCTTTCTCTCCCACAGCAGTGTATAAATAGATTATTTTTCCCAAAGCCCCGTTTATACATTGTATTAGAACCTAATTAAAGGAAAAAAATCCAAAATCGATTTTCAGTAGTGGACCAGAACCTAGTCAGTGACGTAGGTTCACACTACATTTTTTAAATCATTTCTTACTTTTTACAAAATGAATCAGATTGTATTACAGGGTAATCAGTTCATGAACCACATACTCAACATCCTAGTGGAGAATGTTTCGTTGAAAACAATAAATAAATAAATAGTACCTAAGGTGGGCAATCAGCAGTGTAACATAGTTTTAGTTTTCAAAAATTCAAAAAGGAATATTTTAAATTTTGCCGGGAACAGTTGCGAAGGGATTGCGACTGCCTTGCCGGTCGGTGACACGACAGTTTTTGCGGAGGTTGCGCCGTTCCATGCTGTTCTCAACGGTTCAAAACGTGATTGCTTTTTCTGCACACATTGGCCATAGTAGCCTCACCTATTTACGGAAAATTATTATATACTGAAGGAAATATATGCTTAAATGAAGAAGAATAAGGACAGCCGACAGGAAGAGAACTTATCCATATAATAAGACGTACGTATATATGTTTTTTCTGGACAAATGATAAATAATTGAAGTTGTACCTACTATCACCATGTGATCCGGTGACCTAGTACCTACCTATGTTATATATATTGTAGCTGATGCGAGCTCCGACGATGCAGGGCTAGAGTAACCTTGATGGGGCGGGCGGCCGCCCGGTTTCTACCTAAAGTTATGTCCTGAACTTACCCTAGACAAAATGCATGACCACCATCATGTAAAGTACCTACCCTATCTACTGCCGCCACTACCAGCCATCCCCGTCGCCTCTACATCTTCAATCAGGTTTTCATAATGTAGCGAAGAATAAAAATTGCAATCAATAACTATAGGTAGGTAATAAGTATTTTCGGAGAATCAATTATCTTAATAACGTATATGGAATTTCTAATACCGGTACCGGCCTAAAAATTTACTTTGTTCCTTTGACAAGTATACTAGGTAGGTACGTACGTCAAGATTTTTTTTACATATCTAAACCTTTGCTTAAAGCTACGTAGGTAGGTCACTAATGATTTTCTTTCCACAGTTCCTCCCCTTCCTTGGTTTATTTACCTTTTTTTTTGGTTATGTATTATATATTTTTCTTTTTCTCAAACCAACTTTGTTCTTTCAATATCTGTGTGCACACACCTTAGGTCCTCAGAATTATGTCCTCGTAACCCCGCCTGCGTTTGAGCTAGCCAGGCAGCGTTACAAAATGACGCCCAACAACGTGAGGCATTTTTCTTAGTCTAGGGTTTGTGCATCGTGGTTGGAATGACAAGGTTGTTTTGTTTGTTTGTAATCTTTATATTTTAGTGCGTTAGTTAAGTATCTGATTTCTTATCGTTATTTATCTATTTAGTTATTTATTATTACGTATTGTCATATATAGTTTACCGTAAATTTATAGCTCGTATCTTTATAGTTAGTTATTTTATATTCCCCAACCTTCCCGTTATATTTTTATCCTTCCCGAATACAGTCTGCTTTTGGTGTTTTTGCTTTCCCTATCACGCATCCTTTGGCTGATAGCTTCAAAAACTTTGACCTAATTGCATTCTTGTGTCACAGTTTTCATTTGTCTTGCTTTGCTTGCAACATTGGTAATGAGTAGTGGCTTGTGCTTTGCAACTATTTTTTCATGTAAGCATTTAGCTTGATTTTTCCCCAGTTTAAATTTTTTTTTTTTACAGAAAGAATTGTAGAGGCATGATGCGGTAATTAGGTAGTTAGGCTGTAGGGCTTTTTCATGTTGATGAAGGTACAGCATTAGTGACAGGTTTAGGAATTTTCTTTAGGTGGAATCTAGGGCGGTCGTGCCGTTCCCATCTGGGCACACGACGTACTTGGAAGAAGGTAAGAGTGGTAAAAATTGCCACACATAGGACTTAGGCGCTGTACCTAAGTTTTAAAAGTGAGGTTAGAAAATAGGGCGAATGGTCAAGGGCTAAACCTTTCCACGCAAAATTTTTTTTGAGAGTAGGTATTATTTTGCAAGTAGGTACTAGGTACAGTTTTGTGCATGGCTTCTGCGATGCCATCTCTCACCAATATTTTAAACTCTATGCAGCAGGAGGCATTGATTATTGTAGCTGCAAAACTGGCCGTTGTAGATCCAACTTGTACGGTGGATTCAACAACCAATGTGGAAGACTTGCGACGAAATCTAAAACTGATGATGACTGCTCACCCGGAAGTAGCGGGAAAAATACCTGGATTTGAATTTCTTCTGGCCACAAGCGGATTGACTCCCACCGACTTAACTCAGACGTTCGTCTTCCCGCCTCTCCAAGCTGGAGCTAACCCAGGCCCAAAAAAGGGTGAAGAACGAAAGAAAGAAGAGCAAAATCTCACATGGCTGACCTTACAAGAGGGAGAGAAAACTCACAAGGAACAACAGCAAAGGGACAACCCAAGTGACAAATATCGAGAGATTAGGACGCTACAGCGGAATAAGACATCGGACGAAGAAGAGGACGAACGAATTTACGAAGGTAAGGAGGATGAAATTACACTAGGCGGAGTCTCGAACGAGCAGCTAATGTCAGCAATGATTGCTAATCAGCAAATGATGACCAGAATGATGCAGGCGTTTGTCCAGAACAGGAACATGGAGGGCAGTACCGGAAACGGAGGAGGAGGTAGCAATCTACTTCGGTTTCAGAAGGAAGCGCATCGCCAGAACATTGTCTTCAAGGGGGAGAAAAAGGAATCGATCAAGGATTTTCTAGAGAAGTTTGAAGCCCTGCGGAAGATGATCAAACTGAAAGGAACTGAGGAATTGTTGGCTCTTCGGAATCTTATGCAAGAAAAGGCCGGCGATTGGTTCAAGTCCTGGAATTTTGCGGATTACGCTGCTTACAAGCAAGAAGTTTTGCGGACCTATGTGCCTATTGACTATGATGCGAAGATCCGCCAAGTGATAACCACACGCAAACAAAAGAAGACCGAAAGAGTCACGGAATTCATCGCACAGATACGAAACCTGAATGAAGAACTCCGCAACCCCTTTACCTGTGACGAATTGATTTCAATTATGAAATTAAACCTACACACGGACTTCTTAGTTCACGTGAACCTGCAAGATTTTCCAAGTTATCTTTCATTCGATACCTTCTGTCGCAAGATTGAAAACAGTCTGGAGCTGGTGGAGAAGTATCCAGTGCGCAACGAGGATATCATGGAGGTTGCAGTCGAGGTGGTTAATTTGGAGCAGACAAAATGTTTCAATTGCCAAGAATTTGGGCACATGGTTCGACAGTGCCCGAAGAAGACTCCAAAAAACTAGAAGGAGGGTTCGTCAAACCAGGCGCCGAACCTGTGGTTGTTAATGGCAAAGACCTGGAAGAAACCGAGACCATACCCCTATGCTTAACAAAGGTTACATTGGACACCATGGCTCGCGACCCTAATCACTCAAGAAGAATATTTATCGATATTTGGATAAATCCGATGAAGATTGTGGCTCTCGTAGATACAGGTGCCAGCCATACAGTATTTCGGAGCGAACTATTCTACAGATTCAAGTGTAATCCAAGGGATTTGTACCATGTTTGATCCTAACGTAATTTCACAGGATAGGGTAGCAATTTACAAGAAGGCAGTAGAGACCATGAACGCGGCAAAAAAAGCGTCTGACGCATTCGTATAACCTAAGACATAGGCAAGTAAAATTTAAGGAGGACACTTTAGTTTGGCGTAAGAATTTTCCACATTCCTCGCTGATAGATAGAACCGCCGCTAAAATGGAACCTAAATATGTTGGACCTTTTAAGATTGCACAAGTTTTGTCTCCTACTCAATACCAGTTAAAAGACTTAAACGGAAAGGATTGCGGTCGTTGGCATGTGAGCCACCTTAAACCTGTTGTTAATGGCGAATCAGATTGATGGTAGATCGTTCCTTTTAACCCTCCTCCCTGAATCCGCCGAAACCGAACCGACCTCTTTTGTAACATAGTTTTAGTTTTCAAAAATTCAAAAAGGAATATTTTAAATTTTGCCGGGAACAGTTGCGAAGGGATTGCGACTGCCTTGCCGGTCGGTGACACGACAGTTTTTGCGGAGGTTGCGCCGTTCCATGCTGTTCTCAACGGTTCAAAACGTGATTGCTTTTTCTGCACACATTGGCCATAGTAGCCTCACCTATTTACGGAAAATTATTATATACTGAAGGAAATATATGCTTAAATGAAGAAGAATAAGGACAGCCGACAGGAAGAGAACTTATCCATATAATAAGACGTACGTATATATGTTTTTTCTGGACAAATGATAAATAATTGAAGTTGTACCTACTATCACCATGTGATCCGGTGACCTAGTACCTACCTATGTTATATATATTGTAGCTGATGCGAGCTCCGACGATGCAGGGCTAGAGTAACCTTGATGGGGCGGGCGGCCGCCCGGTTTCTACCTAAAGTTATGTCCTGAACTTACCCTAGACAAAATGCAGTGACCACCATCATGTAAAGTACCTACCCTATCTACTGCCGCCACTACCAGCCATCCCCGTCGCCTCTACATCTTCAATCAGGTTTTCATAATGTAGCGAAGAATAAAAATTGCAATCAATAACTATAGGTAGGTAATAAGTATTTTCGGAGAATCAATTATCTTAATAACGTATATGGAATTTCTAATACCGGTACCGGCCTAAAAATTTACTTTGTTCCTTTGACAAGTATACTAGGTAGGTACGTACGTCAAGATTTTTTTTACATATCTAAACCTTTGCTTAAAGCTACGTAGGTAGGTCACTAATGATTTTCTTTCCACAGTTCCTCCCCTTCCTTGGTTTATTTACCTTTTTTTTAGTTATGTATTATATATTTTTCTTTTTCTCAAACCAACTTTGTTCTTTCAATATCTGTGTGCACACACCTTAGGTCCTCAGAATTATGTCCTCGTAACCCCGCCTGCGTTTGAGCTAGCCAGGCAGCGTTACAGCAGTCAGTAGAGTAGCTATATCCGATTCCGCTACCTACCTAAACGTACAAAACAGTGCAACAGAATCAAAATCAGTACTTGGAAGAAGGAGATCAAGTGCAGCCTAACTTGGCTAACTCGCCTTTCGGAGGTAATGTGTCAGCTCGCCCGGTATGCTTCTCACTCGACGGCATTCCGTACAGCGTTCCTCAGAGACTTGACCGTGAAATCGTCCTCTGTGGGGGTGGGGTCCGAAACTTTTCCGTTGACGATGATGATGCCATCGACATTATCTCGGAGGTAGAACAGGAACGGGTGGTTTACTTCAAACTTCTCCAAGTCGCTTCGAGAAGACGCTACGGAAGCTGTAAAGGTAGAGGGAACATAAGAGTTGCAACACATGGATAGACAAAGTTTGCGATTTTGTGAGGCTGAAAATGGAGTTAGTAATCACTACTTCGATATTTTAATGTTAGCACCGCTGATATTATTTCAAAGATTTAACTCCCTTCTGGGTTACGTGTAAGTTCCAAAACTGAGATTTTGGCTTGAAAAGTTTTTCCAAAATCATTACAAAGTAAACTGTGATGGTAGAGACATCTGAATATTTAAATGACTGAAGAAAGGATAAATCTCAACCACCGTTTGAGTGCCCACGGTAATTGCCTTTAACGAAAAGATGGGCATGTGACGTTATAGGGATAGGGTGTACTACTATTTGTTTTTATCGTTGATTTTTCTCTCCCTTCCCACAGCTTGATTTTCTCTTTTTTGTGTTTGCTACTTTAGTAATCGGTTTAAATATATACCCGTGAGGAAGTTGGCCTCGGTGTAATTGGAATCGACTGTGAATACGACCAGCTGCACCAGCTCTTCCACGAACAGACCAGGCTCGGTGGAGATGCCAGACAAGTCAGCTGCTTCGGGGTCGAAAATATTCTTCACTTTCAAGTAGCCCGCCTGTAACAATAGCATGGGAAATTCAAATTATCACAGAAGGTAACTAGAACATTCAACAAGACTAGCGGGCACACCAGTCCTGCTATTCCACAAACAACTGAAAATACACAAAGAATTACTTTTAAGATTTCCATCTCAATGGCCAGTTTCTAGAAACCCCTGATGACGCATCCACATTATAATTATTAGATTAGCGTGTGCCAGCGGCATGCCTTACGGCATGTTAGATGGGTATAGCATTCATACCACCAGTACTATTAACTAAAAAGGTGGATCGAAACTTCTTCATCCCTCTTTGACGAAGCCACGGTCAGTGGCTAATGTTGACTCAATAACTCACCTTCTTTGTCGAAGAAATTGGTTTCGAAATGGTAGTGATGTCGAAGGTAGGAAGACAGAGATCGAGCAGTTTCTCATCGAGTTTGTCGTAGATACGAGAGATAGGATAGTCTGCTAGGTCGCTGACGAGCTGGTCGAGACCGTCCTGCTTTCGCGGTAGAAGGAGCAACAAAGAGTACCGTCCACCCTCATACTTTAGCTCCACCGCGCGGCTCTTCAGGTCAGGAAGGTCAGCGGTCTCGAATAGGCCTTCGGCGTGGAGGGTCTGAACGAAAACCTGGAGGCAAACGCCAGAAAGAAATTATTGAAAAAAGCCACATATTAATTAAAAATTATTCCGATGTCGAAAAGGAATATTATTCTTTCAGAAGATGAGAATAATCAATAGTTTCCTTAGAATCAGCATAGGTAAAAGTAACATGAAGTATGACTGAAGATTTCTTCTTCTGATAAGGAACGAACCTTTTCACCGGTGGCTTTGTAGAAAGGCTTGGAGTCGTCCGCTCGCATCTTTACGAATTGTGTGTTCCAGTCACCTTTGAAGTAGAGACCGTTAAACACGATCATCTGGGATACAGAACCTGAAAACAAATAATTTACTAGTTTATAAGTACCCACATGCACTACCGAACGCGGTCTACCCGTAGTCAAGTTGTAAAACACTTAAAACACCAGAGCCACGGAGGTCCTGGGTTCAAATTCTAGTACTAGGAATTTTTTGCTGAGACCACGGAAGTCACTAGAATTCGACTTTGGTACAGTCCACTTATAAAGGTTTCACCTCGCAATTTATGTAAATTTCGAATAAAATCTACTTACCGTTTCCTTTGATTTTAACAGCGCTGTCGGTCATGCCACTCATGTCGTCAATGGACTGAATACTCCTCTTTTGCATGGCAACCATCATCTCATCCTTTTCTTTTTCTTTCTTCTCCTCATCTACCTTGATTTCATTCTCCTCCTTCAAAGGCATTTTCTCCTCCACCATCACAGGTAATTTCTCTTCTTCCTTTTCTTTCTCCACTTTCAGAGGAATCATTTCCTCCTTTTCGCCCATTTTCTCCCCCGAAGGGAGGGAAGCTGCCTCACTCCCCAGGCTTTCCTCCTCTTTCTTCAACTCATCTTTACCCGAAAGTTGAGTTTTCTCGTGAGAGTTGGCGGACCCAGGGAGTGTCTCCTTCTCAGGCACAACCTGACTGACAGTTTCTTCTGCTTTCACAACGTCTTCAGGTTTTTTCTCTTCGTTCAAAAGTTCAT
Source organism: Mesopsocus fuscifrons (assembly GCA_950004255.1). Taxonomy (NCBI): domain Eukaryota; kingdom Metazoa; phylum Arthropoda; class Insecta; order Psocodea; family Mesopsocidae; genus Mesopsocus; species Mesopsocus fuscifrons. The sequence continues at coordinate 7,166,804 of OX465373.1, forward strand.
GTTTCACCATTTCTGGCACTTTACTTTCGGTCAGTGTCTGCTCTTGCTGAAGTGTCTTCTTCTCATCTTCTTTCAGATTTTCTAGCTTCATTTCCTCTGTAGGCATCACAGGCTTCTTCTCTTCTGCCATCGTCTCAGGTTTCTTCTCCTCTGCCATCATCTCAGGTTTCTTCTCCTCTGCCATCATCTCAGGTTTCTTCTCCTCTGCCATCATCTCAGGTTTCTTCTCTTCAGCCATTACCTCAGGTTTCTTTTCCTCAGTTTTCATGACTTGTGGTTCCACAGAATCAAGAAGTGAGGGTTGCTGGTTGGTCGCTGCCTCTTCCCCATCGCTCTTGTGAGGGGAGCTAGCAGAGTCGATGATGGATCCAACTTCTTTGTCTACATCGATCAGATGGTCGGTGGGTTTCCCCTGAAGACCGGACGGGACTTTGACCTTTGTCTTTTGTTCCTCGTCAGAGGAGCCCAAGTAATCTTCAGGCCGGTCCACTGACTTGACCTCCGTGAGGTAATACTCCCGCAAGATGTCCTTCAGCCCTTCGTCGACGGTGTAGTTCTTATAAATATAGAACCAGTTTTTCATCTCTGGGGCGTTCGCCTTATGTTTATCCTGTAAGAAAAAAAATAAAAAAATAAATCAAATAGAGAATTTTCGAGAAGAACTGCCATGGGCATTCCACTGCCACCACTGAACAATTTTCATCAGTGGAGAAAGGAATAATGCCCTGCCGATAATTTTAGGTCGTGGCATGGATAGCCAACAGCACCAACTGTCCCAGTTCCGAAAGGAGAAAACTATCGTTCTAGAACGATTTTAACATCATGAACTAGTCATTTGCCTTGGAACCAACATCTCAAACGAGTGATTTTTCTATTTCGCCAAAGTTTAAACCGCACAAATATAAAAAGAACTTATTTGAGGTCATTGTGTTTTGATTAGTCAAATGCAAGTAACGGTTTCAAAGCAGTAGATATCCCCCTACGTACAGCTCGTGCATTTGTCTCACCGAGAGCCGGCGCAGCACCGCCTGGTAGCCTTGTCGCACAGCCTGGATGTCAGCAGGGAAGCGAAGTGCAGTGGCGATCTCATCGCGGCTTGGGCCTCGCGAACCTTCTGCGAAGATGGCTAGGATTGCGTTCAGCCCCAGTGGGGAAAATACCATATTTGAGTTTTCATTTATGTGTCCCTGTAAAAGGAAATAAATAAGTATAATGATCCTGGCTGAATTCCGCTTCGATTAAAAAATTCACTTCAAAACCTGAAAACTGGATGAAGTTTATTATAAACATCACCGTGCTGCGAAAATGTTAACAAAAACAACTCAGCTCATTGTAACTTCTCTCCATCTCACCGTTTTCTCATTGCTAAGATCTAACGTACCTACACACCACCCTCTCATCTACAGTTAGATGGTGTAATAATATCCATCCCAAACCACAAGGGGGTAGAAAATGGTTACCTGGAGGAGGGCAGAAGCGAGGTAGTTGGTTCCCTCCCCGATGAAGGTTGTCTCGCGGGCGATAGGGACGGCGCCCACGAACGCGAGCAGCGGAAGCGCGAAACACACCCCAAGCATGGCACAGAGCGATTGGGGGCCGCTAGCCTCTGCGAAACGGTTTTGTGTGGGGCTATCACCGCCATCGTGGCCCCCTCCACTCGGGTCGACGCTCGGCTACCGCATTCCGCAGCCCATCGCCATCACTGACCACGGCCATGGCTAACCGCCCTCGGCGACATCACCCACTCCCCACATCTACTACTGACAAAATAAACCACTATTTCATTAGTTTTAACTCTTAAAACAAGTGTCAATTTCTACTGAACTCAACTGCTGAGTGGATGGGAAGTACATAGGGTTCATCTGAGTGCGGCCGAAAGGCAAAATTTGGTCCCTATTGAACAGCCAAATCCAACTGAGCTATAACGAAACTTCATGGTGAGTTGACAGTAAAAGTTGTATTCGTGGGAACCTTTCAACTCGGCTCCAACTAACACAGTTGGACAAAAACTAATGGTATAAAATAGAGAACTCCTTACTCGAAGAGATGGACAGTTCAGATGGGACTAGGGTATTTTATATATCAAAAAGTAAGGGATGAAAAGTCACCAGCAATAGGTAATCAATACTACGAAGCGGCTCTTCTCGCAGTGTATTAAGGGAAGATGTGTATGGCAAGGTTTTTAGCACGCATGAAGGAGGTAAGGTCTGCGCCATTTCTGGTTACACTTATGAAAGACTTAACTAGGACCCTTTTGGTCAGTAATGGCAGGATTAGAGGGCTAGTTTTAGGTGGTGTTCACTAGGTGGAATCTCTAGGTTCCAGTCTCTAGAGAGGCTATACTTCGATTACCGAGTGTATACAAGCCAGTGCTACATGGGGAGTTTATTTGCCAGCGAGTAGGTACATCCAGTGGAAGTGGCCAATTCTAAAACGGCAGATGCGACGCGACGACTGACCTACAATTTTAAAATTCAACCTTTAAAAATGAGCAGCCAATATTTGATCAATGCGGAACTGATGCAGGATGGCATGACTTGGCACCACCGGGTCAAGTGCGGAGTGCCCGCTGCCCGCAGAGCCCGTTCAGTTGTCATGGGGGGACCGTTATGCTTTTTATCGTCTCGTCTCCATTTTTTATGCTCTGGACGAGTTTACGGAACTAGTTTGTCCAGTTCCCTCATAAGAGTAGGTATTCTTAGCGAGTTCAAAGATGAGTGCGACTCCGCGACTCCAGAGGGTGCAGCCAAGTCAGCTATAACTGCCAGAACGTGAACAGTTCTTCAGGAAACGCATGAAATGAGATCAGCTAAAAATTCTTATTCTAATGCTTGAATGAACTCAACATAACTCTTATTAATTAGTTAAAACGTCTTTTCATGGGCCAACTAGACAATTCGGAATAAATGCAATGCCAACACATGATCTTTCACGTGAGCAGCCCCTATAGCAGCTATCGACAAGATGTGTTCGGTCCCAGTCTCCCAACCGGTACGTCACCTTGGAAGGTCAAGTGGGGGCAATGACCAGCTATCGTCTCGTTAACGACCAAATGCCCCAAAGCACAGCGCATTAGTTATCGTCAGGTAGAAGGGGTCAATATAAGAAAAGAGGAAACTTTTGATAGCTGGGACACAGTCCGTCACTCCACGCCGAAGTTAGGTCTCCTACAAAAAACTCAAAAATTAAATGGTACGTAGATTTGATCGTCTGAGTTGTGACCTACCAAAAGCCATCAAACTTTTCCAGTAACGGACTGTGGAACGGTAAATGTATGTAGGTACATATCCGGAGTATTTAGGAAAGATTGTGCGCCGAAAAACGCTTTAGATGTTTTCATTGCGAAACGTTTTCTCTGACACCAAAAATGTGTCTTTTACCAATTTCAAGTTTGTGTGAAGGTAAATGGAGAGCCAGAACTGGAAAGAACTTATGGAATTTCTTAGGTCATTCCTTTTCAAGCGAATAAAAAGATAGCATCAGAAAAGAAAATATTGCTCGAGTCAAACCACCTGAGATAGGTATAGGTACTTATAGGTACATGTAGTTATCCAGTCGTAAATTTTTTATCATTCTTATTGCCATCATAATAGGTAAGTGACAAAGCAGTGACAAAATTAGACAATAACGTTGAGACTAGGTATTCTAAAAATACACGAGAGGAAAGTACATAATCCAATGGGGGAGAATGTCTGGTCAAGGCTAATAGCATTTTTTATTTAGTTAAGTAATGTAGCGCTGTTTTACACTAAATTAGTGCAGGGTCTTCATTGCACTTTTATAGAGTGCACTCAGGGTATATCAATAAAAAAAATGCTACTTCACCTCTGGCAAAGGGAATAAAAACACTGTAACCGCTTAAGGCAAAAAAAACACGAATGGCATCAGAATGGTTATTAATGACCTCTTTCCATGGAGTGGATATCTTTTGTTTTGATAAATAACATCAGAAACGAGTTAGGTCTATCGAAGTTAGAATTGAGCAATCAAGGGATTGTAGTCTGTTTTGTTCAAAAAATCACCCGGCTATTAAATCCTAGCTCCTACATTCTCATATTATATCTACACTATTTCTCAAAACAAAGAAATATCCAACAGTTTCCTAGGAAAGACGTCACTAGGAAATGTAAACAGAATTAAACAGAGACCCTTAAAAATATTCAACCTATCGAAAATATGCGTTAATTTACGCATGAAAATGTCTCCATTTAAAGACCAGTCTAAAATCCTACGAGTTTATACACGTAGGTACTATTACAGAAGACACAAAGGTGCCCAGAGTATTCCCGAAAAATCAAATCATATTTACAATGACTAATTCAAATCACAATCGATTTCCAGTCGTCACAGTTAATTCAGCTTACTGTGGAAGAGGAATCTAACTAACTAAATGTCGCTATTCTCTAACTTACTAGCTACAGAAGAAGATGACTAAAAAATTAAAATTACTATTCCATTTGAAGGTCAGTGACACTTTCGTCAAAGGGAAACACTCGGACGGTAACAGTCTATTGCCTCTAAGTTTTGGCAAACAATTAACGAACTAACTTTTCACTACTCGTATCAGTTAGGAACTAGCTAATAGACACTCACTTCGTCGAGAAACGAGTCAACAACTTCAGTGTTCAGATGGACTACTCACGTAGATTTGCCTAGAAGTCACCAGCATGCTCTTTGCGGATAAATTAATTCAGAACCAGTAAAGTTCATAAGCGTACAATTTTTTGTCCCATTGAGAAAGATACCTGCCTCATTATAGATGAAAGTAGGTATTTCAAGTTTCAGGAAAATAGTTTTTTTTTTTTTTTTTTAATAGAGCAGCTCGAAGAAATTCATTTCTCGGCCAAGTAAAATATCTCTAATCTTAATAGGACGGATGTTCTAATAACAACTCCAAAGGTTAATAGCTCTTCTCGCACAGCCAAATACTAAACTAAAATTTGGTGTCACACTTTTGGTTAGTTGGATCGATAGACCTTGTGGAAGGCGTCGTATATGCGCTCCGTTTCTTCCACCAGCTCTACCTGCTCCGGGGTAAGAATCATTTTGTCACACTTAGCTGTTTGGACATCCAGCCCTTGATAAAAGAAGTGGAAAGTGCGGACCTCCTCCATGTACTGCTGGTAATGTCGAATCTCAGCTTCTCGCTCTTCATGAATTTTCATTTGCTGACTGGCGTGATTCATCTTCATGGTGTTCAGTTCCTGTAGTAACATAAAGGGGGTGGAAAGTCACACCAGTGGTCATACCATTCACGACAAACTAATCCCTGACACTTTTTAGATAATAAACTGCCTGAAGATAATTTAGGAAGTAAAAAAAAAAGAAGAAAAGTCGTTGAGTAGATATACGAGTAACTTCCTGGAAACGAGAATTTCAATCTTTTCTCAGTACCTAGTCTGATTTTTACCATAAATTATTTTTATATCTCAAAAGGATAAGAATATACTAACGTGGGACAAATTTTCAGTTACCTAACCGTTACAAGTAACATCATCCGGCGTCGAAGCTATTAGACAAAGGCTGAATTTCACCACCTCACGATAGTGCCTATCGATTCGAAAAAGCAGCCATCCTCTCGTTAGGTTTAGTTGTGTCAATAGAATTCACCTGCTTTGTTTACGTCAAATTTATTTCAACAATTTCAATCTAAAAGTGGAAATAAACGTGAAAAACCCCCTATTTTTTCGGAGAAAGAAGTTAAAATGTTGATTAGACTACACCAAATGAGTCGCAGGTATGAAAATTATCGTTTTCGCTAACGCACGGAAAATCCACTCGAAAGCTAACGAAACGGTAACGGTGCATGGTGAAAGCCGTTAACATTTTTTACCGATACGATAGCGCTATCGTGTACACGATAGTCTTCACGTTAAAGTGGTAAAATCCAGCCTAAGAACCCTATTTTCTAAATAGCTGGAGTGTTTCCTCCACTTCGGTCAGGTCTCAGAACCAATCCACCTACCGCCGTTTGTTGATAAATTAAGTTTTGAAACTGTGGTGGACGCTGCGGACCAAAATAGTTCCAGTCGTCGGAAGTGTAATCCATGTTGTTGAAGGTGAGAAGCTGCCGATGTGAAGCCAGCAGTAACTGCTCCTCTTGTCGCTGTTTCTCCTCCAGTTGTATTAACTTCTTTTCTGCTTCGATCCTTGCCTTTTCAATCATTAGCTCGTACAAAGAAGTGCAAGAGAAACTGCGCTGATGACGCCGGGCGGGTTGAGGCGGTTGAGGCTGAGAAAGAATACCGTGAGAGTAATAATCAGGACTGTTTTTTTTTTCAATGGATTTTTCTTATTACGAAAATTGCACATGCCGAAGTCGAGTAGGACAGCACTGCTCTATGTGCTATAACACAGCGTAAAATTTGGACTTCTGGGTTCCTAAATAAATAGGAAAAAATCTAGTCACATTAAGCTAGGTGCTATTTTACCACTGAAGTGAAACTACAACCAACCTCCTTCTTAATCCAACACTATGAAACTCACCGGACGTCGGCGCGGCTCTGCTGGCGCTTGCGCAGGACGGCGGTGCCGGAAGGTGAGATTCTTGGCCGGGTCAGGCACGGCCAGGTTCCGCCATCGCTGACGGATACGCCGGTAACGCTCCGCGTCATTGGTCACATTCCGTAGAGCGTCCCACCCAGTGTTGAAGTTGTCCGCGTTTTCGGCAGGATCTGTGCTCACGAAGTCGTATCCTGGGTTCGGCATTCCCCACCGCTTTTCACTACTCGAAACTGAGTCTTTCTTACCTTCCTTATCGGTGTCTTCAGCTGAATTGCGTATTTCTTGTTTGGATCCGGTACCTGTTCGCAGGGTGGAGTCTTGGTCTTGAACCGTCACTCCCGAAGGATTCTTTTCTCCCTCTGGTGGATTGTTGTTAGCATCCCTGTTGATAACATGTGTTGAGTTTGTACGGCTGCATTTGGGCACAGGTAGAGACGGAAACGCTTTCACACCAGTATCGCTCTTGGTTACGGTTGGGGTTGACTGTTCGCAAGGGGCCTTCGAAAGAGTATGAGAAATCGGCTTGGCGCTAGTCCCCAACTGCATAGAACGAGTGGACGAAGGTACGGAAAATGTCTTTGAAGACATTACAGCAGCCACGGTCTTAGAAGGGTGAGGTACCTGTTGGTATCCTCCAGACACCAAAGGTACAGATGAAGAGCCAGTAGCATATCCTCCTGTTTTCGTCCCTAATTGTACAGAGCGAGTTGCTGACGGCGGAGATACTGTCTTTGAAGACAAAGATGAAGTGACCGGAACAGCCTTGGGCTTAGAAGGGTAAGCAACGTGCTGGCATCCTGCAGTCACCGAAGGCACCGACGGAGAGACATTTCCTCCTTTTTTGTTTGAGTCAGATTCACGAACCAAGGAAGTACTGGGTACTTGACTGCCTGGTACATTCAACACAGGACGTTTTGACACCGAAAATTCATTTGAAGACATGGATGAAGAGGTTCCATTATTACCTAACTTCGTTAAGTTGGAAGCAGTATCTGCTTCCAACGTGTCGTTGGTAGTGGTCACGGACTTGGAAAGATGGCTTCGCTGGTTGCTCGGCACACCTGCACAAGTAAGATGGCTTCGCTGGTTGCTCGGCACACCTGCACAAGTAAGTGAGTTTGAAGGCTCGGAGGAGGAGACCATAGCGTTCCCTTTCCCTTCTGTTTTCCTTGGAGCAGCTAATGGTCCAGCTTTTGAAGGCATGGAGCCCTCGGAGTTATCAACTGGTTTTGTTGTAGCTATAATTGAACGACTAATCTGCGCGCAAGTGGGAACTACGGTCCCAGCTTTTGGAGGCACTGCAGCAGAGCCTTTACATTTATCTTCACTGGGAGCAGTCACGGTGGAGTGAGACGCTCTGTCCCTATGCTTACCATATCCCGCATAGCTAGTTACAGTGACAACACTTGATGAGATCTCTGCTAGTACCACACTCTCAGGCTTTGTTATCGGCACATTTGATGGTACTTGTACGGAGGCTCCGAACTTGGGGGCATTATTCACAGTGGCAACAATCCCTACCCGGTCAGAAGAGGCAAGAGTTGTACACTCAGTTATTGATTTTGCTACACCTCTACTGTTTGAACGATCCATCGGAACAACTTTCGTATTCTGCCCGTCTACCGAAACCTGCTCGGAAGATACCTCCAGCAGTGTTGTTCCACTAGGCTCCGTCTTCGACATTACCGCAAGAATCTGTACATCAGTATTATTTTGCTGACCGACCAGTGAAGCTTCTTCACCAGATATACTTGGTGATCCTACCGAAATCGGCTTTGAAGACACTATCTCCACCGAAGTCATACTCTTTGTCTTCGTACAATGTACATCAGTATCATTCTGTAGAGCAACCGGAGAGGGTTCAGCTCCATCATGAGATGTGGCAGGGGGCAACTTTGCAGAAGAAGGACCAGCTATTTGCGCAGTCGGCATATTTGCTGTTACCTGCATATTATTTGGAGGGTTCTTTGGACCAACAGGAGATTCTTCAGCCTCTGCTCTAAAAGTGGCAGACGGTGCAATCAAAATAGCCTTTGAAGACAGTTCCATTCCCACAGACACCTCTGTTGGTAGCTGTACAACAGAAGGGTTCTGTGGGCCAACTGGAGCATTAGGTGCGTGAGACGATGTCACCAAAACAGCTTTTGAGGACCATTCCATTTCGCCAGGCACTGCCGGTATACTTGTTGGTTTCTGTTCATCACCAACAATCTGAGGACTACCAGCAGGAAATAATAAAACTGGTTTAGGAGGCGAACACGATGCGGCAACAACCCGAGCGCTCTCTTCCAGCTGATTCGGGGGAGCGCTTACACCTGATAACCGCACATCCGACGAGGCAGATACTCCACACAACACCTGCCTTGAAGGGGCTGATATACCCGCAACAGGCTTCATCTTTGGAACCAGCCATTCAACAAGAGGGCAAGCATTAAAGTGCGAACAAGCTGAATTGTCCGGTTCTACTGCTAGTGCTGAAGACAGCGCTGTGTCAGCTGTTGATGACCTCCTACTTCCCAAGAGTCCTTGCCCCGGTTTTGGCGCCAGGGCCTCTTCAGAGACGAGCATTGTTTTTGATTTGATATCTCCCACGCAGACAGCAGATAGCGGGACCTTAGCTTCAGTAGGTAGTTCAGCTCTGTTGTTGTTGTACTCGGTACCACTAATAGCCGGTTGAACAGCTTTATCTTGGCTGCTGCTCGACTTGGAAGCAGGAGCTGAGGTCACGTGAGCGGCCAGGGCTGATTTCTTTCTTGTCTTCAGATCATCTGGTTTTGGGCTTTCGATAATTGACACAGCAGAATTAATGTCTTTCTTTTTGAAGTGTAACCACTGAGCTGGATCTGTCAGTCGTGGTACTTCTCCAAAGTTTTCTGTTTTACGTCTGTCAGAAAACTGCGCTAAAACCGGCGGGGAAATAATCTCAGACTCAGCATTTACTTTCATTACAACCTCAGCCTCTGAAGCGTTAGTTTTAGTTTTGTAAACCTCTTCAATACAAGGTGGAAGACACTCGGCTACTGTCTCTACAGAAGGGGAAGATTGTGCCACATGAGAACCACCACCAGCTCGAGAATCTGGCGCCAAGTTGTTTCCTTGTGAGGGACCACTACTCGCCTTTGTCTTGGATTTGCAATATTTCTTTCCAGCAGAGACTTTCTTCCTTTTTTGTGCTACAGCTAAACTGCAATCAGCCCCACCAACCTGAACGATCCCTGATTCGGGCTTTCGTGAACTTTGAGTCTCTTCCGATCTGATCTTCTTCATTTCAATATTCATCGTGCTGCTATTTGTATTTTCTGCAGGGTGGAATGTTGCCACAGCTTGTTCTGGTATGGATCGTTTACCTTCCCCCAAAGTGGCTTTTTCGATATCATCAAGAGAAAGTCGCAGCAGAGAAACACTACACTCCCGCATTTTATGCTTCTTTGCCACTAAGTTTCTTTTCTTACCAAGACCATCCTTAAAGCCGATTGCTTTCATTAAGAACTGCGGGGTAAGTCGTTTCACTCTCACTAGAGGGAATCGCTTTCCTGTGTTAGACAGAACAGGGAGAGCTGAAGAACGAGACAGGTTGGAAGATTTCGATGGTTCAGGCTTCAAGTCAGCGCCCTGACAAGGCGTTTCAGGTGCTTTTTGCGCAACTCGAGACGAAATAAGAGCAATCGAGGACTTTTCTAGATTGGTAATAGAATTCTTGTTAGGTGACGAAACAACAGAAGGAGCAAAGTTGGTAACTGCGATAGAAGAAATATTGGAAGAGATTGGTGGTTCAGTTTTTGTGTCGAAGCCTAGATCGGGCGGCTCAGGTGTTTCTGGCTCAGTTGGGGCCTGCGCGGATTTTTGCAAGTCAGCGACGGGATCTTTCTTGGTTGACGAGACACTTGAACAAGCAGCATCGGAAACTGCCGCTATGCCCCCACCAGCTGAGGAATTCTCAAGTTTATAGTTATTTTCCCCAATGGCGGCGTCGCCCATTTTATAAAGAGATTTCGAAATTGCTTCGTTCTGGAGCCCTGAACATTTCGCTACAATGGCTTTCAAATTCCTTCGGGCAGCAACCAGATCGCGTTTCCGACGCCGATTATCTTTCTTATGCTTCAAAGATTCATTTGCAAGTTTTTTCCTCGATGTGTCAAAGTCCTTTCTTGACACCAACTTTTCATAGATTATATTAGTCAGTCTTTTTGTAGCAGCTTCTTTTTTCTTTTTGTCGCTAGCGATTTTCCGCTTCCCAAATATTTTCACAAGATCGTAACGCCAGAAATGGAACCTATCCAAACGGTCGCTCTTACTTCGGTCCAAATTAACTAGTAGGCCAGCTCCACGTTGAAGAACATTTCGACAACTAGATCGCGCAAACGTCGGCAGTTCAACGTCAAGGCCACCTTTTTTGTCATTGAAAAAATCATTGGAACTTGCACTGCTTTCAATTTCGACTTGTTTAGCACGCTCTCTCCCGTTAAGATCTTCAACAAAGCGAACGACAATATCTGAAATGTTTGTTCCTTTTAGGTTTTTGGTTGACTCACCGACATACAGACTGTTGCAGATTGTTTTTTCCACCTGTTCCCCTTGTAAATTACACGCTTTTAAAGATACCGGAGAGGGAGGCAGCTCCCCATCTTCTAAAGATGTGTTGAGCGGCATTATAAAATCCTTCTGTTCGTTCTCCAGGCGCGGCCTTTTCCAATCACGGAATCCTTCACTTTCAATACATTCTTCGGTGCACTCCCGTTTGACCGACATGTTCTGAAAATAAATAAATAAACATAAGGCACCTAGGACCTACTGGGATAAAAACACATAAAAAGTACGGAAAATGTTTGACATTCACTATCATCCAGGTTTTGCAATTACCTCCCTATCCCTAACCTCTAACGTACGTACCTACAAGTTGCCGGTCATTTCTTATCTATGTGTCAGGTTTTTTATTTGAATTCCAAAAGGAAAGCATCTGGGATTTTTAAATAACCATCTAATGACTCTAATCCATATTTGATACGATGCAAACACAATAAAATGCAATAACATTACTAGCCAGCACAATTATTGTGAAATGTGAGCCTCCCCCCTCAAAAAATGAGTTAGGTGAATGTGGAGTAGGTAAGTAATTCTTGATTTATCCTCTAGGTTCTCACTATAAATTGAAAAAATCCTATTTTGTGGATATGGGTCTATTCTGAATGCTTACTGCTACTGGGTTCCAAGCATTTCATAAAACCACTACTTAACTACTAGCCATTGCTTACCTATGGTCGTGACAGGAGCAGGCACTCGTCTTGTTTACAACGGAGTGCAAAATTGCAAAGTATGCATAAATAACGACTGTAAATATAGTGAAGATCTTTACCTCTCAGTATTTTACGATATTCCTGATGTTATATCTTCGCAAAAAAGCAGTAAATTCAATAAAATGAGCGAAAAAATAATAAAAACAAATTTGTAACAAGGCGATTTTCGTTGCGTTTGATTTGCCTTGTCCAACATGACAAATGAAAACGACGGGGGAGGGGAAATTAGAAGAATTTATTGTAAATATTTATATACCTAAATATATAAATAAATAAAAATTATATCCACAATAAATATAGCACAAAAGATGTTGTATATATTAGACAATTTTTTATTTATTTTTGAAATGTTGTCTAAAGTGACTCTTGTTTGTAAATATCAACAGCATAATGAATTTCATTGTGAAACGATTTTTGTTTTAACTTTTAATTTTTATAATTATAATGGGCATACAAGGGCTGCAATCTTTTATAGAGAGAAATTGCCCGAGGGCTTTTGTAAATGTCGATATAAATAGTTTGGCTCTCAACTACCGGTAGGTATACTTATTTATATAGAAGCCAGGTAGGACGGGTAACAAGGACTCAAGGACCACTGATTCCCGACATAGGTTGACTTTCCCATCGCTGGGTACCTACTTTTATTCGGCGAATGTTATGTCGAAATTAGGGGAAGTAGCAACAAACTTTTTTTCAGAGCGAAGTGTAGAGTTTTATTTCTTTTCCAGGGAAGCTACTGGGAGAGAACCAGTTCTGGTTGTAGACCTGGCATCGTGCATAGGTCATGTCTACAGAAAAACCAACACAAACTACCTGTGCGGTGGGCAGCTGCTCGAGTTTACCGCTGTGTTTGGTAAAATGTTAAAGAGATTTCGTGACCTTGGAATACAATGTGTGTTATTTTCTGACGGGACACCACCTTTGGACAGAAAGACAATCTGGATGGCAAGAAGAGAAGAAGAGTATAAGAAAGTAACTGATATTATGATGGAACTGTCCAAAGGCAATGTTAACGAGGCAGAAAGACTGAGCAGTAATATGCGGCCGTATTGTTCATGGAAGCATTTACTTTCTTACCTGAGAGCAGAGAAATACCCTGTAAGTCATTTGACGGGTTAAATCCAACCCATTTGACGTTATTTGTTTTGGCGCAGTATCATTATATTTGAGCTGAGGCACTGAGGCTACCCAGGATGCTACTATAACATGTAGCTGAAGCCATCATGTAGCAGCCTCTAGTTAAAATCCACGCAGTGGCCAAGCTCCTGCGGTAGGGTAGGGTACCGCGAGGAGGCACAATGGACTTATGCCTAAGATGTCAGGGCAGCCTCGGGGTTCCCCCACCCACCTTGTAAAGGAAGACGATGTTGAATTTGTGACGAGCCCTAGTGTTTGGGTTTGCTAGAACCTTATTTAAATACTTCAAATACTGTGATTACAGTTGATCCAGACGGTACGTGAAGCGGATGATGAAATAATGGAGTACATCGCAACCAATGGCTGTTTCGGTGTCCTCGCTCAGGATTCAGATTTTGCTATTGCTGAGGGAGTCGAGAACTATTTTTCAATAGAACATCTGGACCTGGGGTCGATGACTACTCGGGTTTACCGCCGAAATGAGCTCGCCGCTGAACTTTACTTGGACCCAACACAGTTGCCTCTTTTTGCCACGCTCAGTGGAAATGATATTGTGCGGGTAAGTAACGATTTTGTGCGGGTAAGTAACGATTTTGAGATTCCTGATTGCTGACTTACACCACACTCCTATTAGATAGTGGTGAGGAGACACAGAATCTTCTTATCTAAACGTAGTGTCTAATCGAATAATTTATGGCCTACTCTGGCACTGGTTTTTCTACGACCCAGAACCAAAAGACAGGTTAATTTTGTATACCTAGTAGTCAGTGGCAATATATAGAGGAAATTTTTTCGCTCGCCGGACGGTTGCTGTGTTACAGTGTGGTACCTAATGATTATAACTTTCTGCTATAGCCGGAGATGCTGCGTGACTTTCATCTTTATCTTCTTCAAGACATGCACAATATCAGGCAGCTGGAGACTCGGCCTTACTTGCCGAAGGTTCATCTTTTCCCAAGGATTGCTCGTTGGATTAGCCGAAAGATGCGGAGAGGTTTGGAACCTGAGCAGCTAGCGAGAGAAGCCGCCTTGCAAGCCGGATACCCTCACCTAGTCCAGCTGTTTGCAAATAGCATTACTTCTTACCTGTTGCCACCTCCCCAGCTCCCAGGAAAAGGTAAGGGTCTGATATAAAATAAGCTGATATAAAAACGTTGGATATACAAACATTTATTTTCAAAAGCTTACAAACACTCAGCGGGCTGTAGTTTTGGACGAAAATCGAAATTTAACAATTGCCCCGTTAACTTAAAAAACAGTGATTTTTTTTCGTTGTTGAATCTTCTAAGGGTTGGTCCTACTCTCTAAATAACCTAATATGCACAAATACAATACATTCTACAATTTTTATTTGAAAAGCTTTTGATCCAGCCATTCATGGCGGCAAAGGGTCGCAAAACAAAAACAAAAAATCGCAACTACGATTTTGAGTTTACACTACTTGCTTTGAATTAGTCTTACGTACTACCCTATTCCCATTGCGTACGTGCCTGTGCCCTATTCTTGTACGAATTAAATTTCTTCTTTTCTTAGCGCTGGGTATTTTCAGTCACGTCACTGGTTGCCATTAAACTGACAGGTGACAAAGTGAGAGGCTTACTCGAATTAAAAATAGTTGTTTGCCCTGGGCATGTACAGTATTTATTTAGTTTAGGGTGACAAATCCTACGGCAACGCAGTTTCAGCGTATTCGTTAAACCAAAAATTCCGATTGACTATATAGGTCTAGGTATATAGGTTTTTCCTCTCCAAGTTTTTCACACTGAACTTTTCCTATCATAAGTTCTTAATGTCTTTTCCTGCTTTCCTATCATTTCCCTGAAGTCTAATGATATAGTAGGTACATTCGTGTATTTGTTTCTGCTCTTTCCAGGCACTCGCGTATCAAGAGACGGTGAGAATGACTGGGAGCGAATCTTGAAGGCTGCCGACGTGATGTTAAGGGAGCAGTATCTTTATTCCGAGATTCACAGCATCGTAACCCGGGCGGTCAAATTCGGAGGTGTTCCTATTCAATTCTACAACAACAACACATATCCCAGCGGTGAGTATTTCTTAACGGATTACCGTATTGTTTGATAAGCATTTTTATTACTTTCTCGCCCGTATGTAATACATGGGCTGAGAAAGTTATGTCTTCGTGCAAAATTTCGATTTTGAGATTTTGGGTTTCCCATGATCCTGGAGGTCCCCCGAGTCCAAAAAAGTGGTTTTTAAAAAATGTCCGTCCGACGTACGTACGTACGTACGTACGTCAGTCTGTCGCGCAACTGGACGTCACACCGTTCGTCCGATTTTGCTCAAATTCGGTATGTAGGTACCAAATGTAAATATCTGGACATGTTTTTTGATAAATTTTGATAACTCAAAAATTGCGCCTGCTATGGTCAAAAAAAGGCAAAAAATCGTGTTTTTTGACAGTTAAGAAGGGCTGGAAGCTACGTATATCAAGATGGAACCTTGAAAATTTGCGAAAGTGTTTTTGAATAAATGCTTTTAGGTGGTTTACAATCATTTGGAAGTGGGCCAATAACTTGGCCCAGTTTTGGCCCAAACGCGTTGGTCGTCACTCCGGTAGCACTATTCGATCGATTTCAATAAAAATTGGTAGGGAGGTGTACTTTAACCTACTTTGATGATTTACCGAACGAATTTTATCCAACATAATAATTATGGCCAATATTGGCATTATCGTAGGAAAATTTTCCAAAAATGGAAATCACGTTTTTGATTGGTTCAGACGGATTTGCAGCAACCCTAATCGACAGATTTCTTTGAAAATTGGTGAAAGTGGTCTCAGATAGATGCTTCAAGGTCATTTTCAATAGATTTTCAATTACTTGAAAATTAAGACCGTGACATGGAAAATAGAAAACACGTACTTTGCGCGTCGAACGACACTTCATTATTTGACGGATATGTTTGAAATCCGGTGAGTAGGTGCCTAAAATTATTGTCCAGTGTATAGCGAAATATTTTTTAGAAAAAGTTAAAATTTTGGTCAAAAAAAAATAAATTACGTAAAAAAAAATAAAAAATTTCGATACCGCTGGCGTAAAAATTGCGAGAAAGTCAAGTGCGACCATTGTCGGACCCTTTATTTTTTTAAAGCATTTCCGGAATATTACCGCCTGTCTTCAGTCTGTTAGGTTTGATAGGTTAATTGATCATCGATTAGTAGTTTCAAAACAAAACAAATATGAACATTATGCTGTTACAGGAAGTTTGACTGAAATATTTGCATTTTTTTTTGTTTTTACCTTCTATATTAGTGAGTTTCAGTAGTGTACTACAGAGTAAAATTTCTATTCGTGTACGACGAAGTATCGGTGGGATCACACATCTTGTCCTGTAAGTACGTACCTATATCAAGAGGCCTGCCTACTTCATGGCCGACCTGAGCAATACTGCACTGAATTTCATTTAGGTACTGTACCTTAGCGGTTTCCTCAATAGCTTAAGTCCCCTGGAGGATTCAGTCCAGTTTCGGAAAATTCTTTCTTCTTGACGATAAGAAATTATTATGTCATAAAGTAAGCATTTATTAAAGGAAACTCTGGCTATTTTAGGAAATCAGGCACGAATTCAAACTTTAAAACAGTGGTCCTGGAATGAATGATTAGAGGCATAATTTCTAGCCTTTTGTTTTATTTCCTTATCCTAATACTGCATAGTACATTATTTAATGTTTCTCATTAAACGAATGAACAAAGAACTGAAATGAGAAGTTGGCTTGATACGACGCGACGCTCGACCGTGGATCACTACGCTCACCCACAAAAAGGACAAAAATATATACCTACATTAAAAACAACTACTGGCAATTAATGTAGAAGAAAAACTGAATCGCTAACCCTCAGTTAGGCTGGATTTAGCTAATTTCGGAATGGAATTTATCCGAATTTTTTTCTGTAAGTTAAATAAGGTTGCCATGTGTTGCTAAGGTAAATAAAGTCGAAATTGTGTTTCCCTAGCAACCCATGGCAACCTTGTTTAACTTACAGAAAAAAATTCGGGTAAATTCCATTTCGAAATTAGCTAAATTCAGCCTTAACGAAGATAAAGTTATGGTGAGAATATGTTCCCGATTTTCTTCAGAAAATGATTTTATTTTGCATTGATTTTCAGCTGGCATTGTCGTAAGAATGCTGAGGAGGCGATTATATGGAATATTGCTCAAAGATCGGCCAAAGGGCGAAGAGCCAGTACTTGTAGAAGAATTTATCTACCATGGGCCTCACATCAAATGGCCCGAATCGATCGCGCCTATCTATCCAGGTATGTTATTTTCAAAGAAAAAATGAAACCGATAATGGATAGGTACGCTAGTTTTTGTAATAGCTCATCGTTGATGCTCATAGTGCTACTATAGTCCAAGTCAGGCTGGGAGCGTACCGATTAGTCATAATTTCTTGAAGATTTTCAGTTGACGCCGATCCGGATTTGGGTTCCATATTCTACCATACGCTAAAAATACCAATCCGACCCTGAGCAGATATTTCCCTGCTCAAGAAGAAGTTTTGATCAGCCCTAGATTTGCAAGAAATTATGAGTAATCGGTACGCTCCTAGCCTGACTTGGACTATACTACTAAAATATCACGGAGGGTGGGCCCTGCTGAAAGTTTGAACAAATTCGAACCCAGAAATGTTATCGTCGACGTAGAGAAACTATGGTTGGAAAGTGATTTTTTCGGCATCGGGTGACCGCCTTCTTTTGGAACGGTCAGAGAAGTGAATGAATAAATTATGATTATAAAAAGCCCACGGCAGATCATCCCGTGCTATCAAATGTTCGACGAACAAAGTTCTTAGCACTGTTTTCTTTTGAGATGGAGACTCAAAAGAAAAATGTGGGGGGTTTGAAGGTAATGTTGTGGAACTTTTGGAAGGAAGTTCGTTGATAGAGATTTCAGTGGTTGTCAGGCTTGGAGTAGTTTGAGTAGTTTTGTCCGTGGAGGGCTTGCGTTTCAAAGGAGGAGGTGAGGTAGTTTTAAAATTATGACCAGGTGCAGACGGTTTCTCGACCTTTTTAGGAGGCTTCCGTAAGAGGGGTGGTGGGGTAGTAGTGAGTGAAGGTAGTGCAGTCCCGTGGGTGTCCTTTGTTACGGTTCCGAAGTCTTTAGTTACGCCCTCACTTACTTTTTCTGTCGTTGGGGACTGCTTAGTTGAGGATGCAGCGCTGCTGTCGTGTGGTTCTTCAGAAACCGTGGACGGTTTTTTCGGGCCGTCTTTTGGATTGTTCAGATAATCTTCGAAGTTGATTGATGATGGGACATGCTCCGGATAGACTTTCGTTGACAAAAACCCGCTTGGCCGACCGACGAAAGAGGGAACGGGGGGTGGTCTGCCGGGTTTACGGATTGAGAGTGGATTTGGTTCAGCAGGCTCCTCCTCAATGTTTTTGTTGGCTGATCCTACAAGGTTGGAATCTTCTGCAGGTGGAGGAGTTTCGTCCTCCTCTTCTGCCTCCTCTGACGATTCAGGTGGTGCTTCTTCTGGGTCTGAGATTCGCCCCGCAAAGAGAACGGCGTTCGTTAAGCTGTCTCTGATGAAAAATAAGAATGGCTTGTCCGCGATGAATGTTTTCTGTTCCACAAGAGGTCGCATTAGTGGTACAAGAATTGCTCCTGCAAGACAAAAACAAAAGCAGTCATTGTGGTGTTCCCTTAAGGGGAAATACCCACTACAGTCTACAGTAAAGGGCCTCTGCCCAGACAGTGCCCGCCTCCAATGCAATTCGCCCTCCCGATTCCCCCCAGGTGTCATCAGTTTAAATTGCGGTAGAAAGCGAAAATTCCGTGCGATTTAATTTAACCAGATACCTCCTTAGGCTGAATTTCACCACCTCACGATAGTGCCTTTTAACGTTCGAATAGCTATCAATTTTAAAAAGCAGACATCCTCCCGTTAGGTTTTGTTGTTTCAATAGAATTCGCCTGCTTTGTTTACGTCAAATTTATTTCAACAATTTCAATCTAAAAGTGGAAATAAACGTGAAAAACCCCCTATTTTTTCGGAGAAAGAAGTTAAAATGTTGATTAGACTACACCAAATGAATCGCAGGTATGAAAATTATCGTTTTCGCTAACGCCCGGAAAATCCACTCGAAAGCTAACGAAACGGTAACTGTGCATGGTGAAAGCCGTTAACATTTTTTACCGATACGATAGCGCTATCGTGTACACGATAGTCTTCACGTTAAAGTGGTGAAATCCAGCCTTAATTGAACTGAAAGGATTGTATTCTGTTGTTTGCAGTAAGTAGATTTTGACCAATGGACCAATCTATTTTTACCCAAAAACTTGGAAAATGGGTGAAATTTGAATTTGTTGGGTAATGAGTACAAGGCCCCCACTCCACACGAGCTTATTCTTAGTTGATAAGTATTACCTGTAACAGCTGCTGCCTCGCTGCCCTCTTCGTTGACGACAACCTTGGCTGCATGTAGAACGTTACTGACCATGAGAGTTTCATTTTTATTTTCCAGGATCGTGCTGAGGTCCGACTTGGGCCCAAATATTTCTTTGACCTGAGAAAAATTAGATAAAGTCTGTCAATTATTTTTTTAAGATTTTTTAAAATTAACAACAGGATCCTACGCTCCTTAAGGGATCTAGTGCCCAACCCTTTGAAAATAGGGTATTCAGTGTTTTTTTTTTGGTGGGAATTAACACAGAGCTCCCATAGTACCATCATGTATCCTTGAGTGGCCTTGCCAGTGTTATTTCTGTAGTGCTTGAAACAGTTGATGGCACAGGTTATTGCTTAACACAGTCCATTGCTTGGGGTCATGGGCTGTAAATAATTGATGGAAGGCAGAGTACCTGTAGAGACTCAAGAGGAGACACGAGGTCGTGTTCGAATTGAGCAGTAAAGCGCGGTATCTGGAGCAGCAAGTCTGTGGGCTGCATGGCTGCCAGCACGCGGTGCAGCTGCTCATGAGGAAGGTCTCTTGTCAGTTCCTCCACTCTTCCCCGAGGCTTCACTATTACCATAGAGAATCGGGTGTTCTACAATGAGACAAAATAATAATGATTCGGGAGTTAGCGATTGGTAGCTTATCCGGATTTCATTTGGGGTACCTACTGTTGACGGAGATGAGTGAACCTAACCTTAAACTTCCCTAAGCATATAGAAGGGAGGGATAGTTAGCGTAACGGGTAAGTAGTGATCATACTACGTTATTGGAATACATGATTAAATAAAAATAATAATATACAGGAAAGTATACATACGTCCTCCCTTCCTGTAAGTTACCTTGTAAGGTATCTCGACAGCATGCGCTTCGAGGGCGTTCACGTAGGCGTAACGTATATATTCCTTTTTGTGCATGAAGACGGCTTCAGTGCACTTGCCGTCAGTCTTGTAGAAACACCTCGTGAGCGTCATGCTGTCGAAGGACTGATTCCAGCTTCCTTTGAAGTAAACAGCACTGGCAAGAAGTGCGCGGGTGTCAGGGCCGATGTCACCCTCGCTGACTAGGAGCGGGATGAGGCCGTGCGTGACGTTATGCACCCACGTGTTGACAGTGTCCGCTGCACCCTTGCTGTCCCCCACGTCAAGGCTTGTCACGTTGCCCCCGTAATTTGTGGCAAGCGTCTTTCCGAAATCTCCATTTATTGAGTACCCGTTCGAAATGAACATTTGCGTTGCTAGGCTGAGTGTTATGTTTTCTGGTGTTTCCTAAGGCAGAAAGATAATAATTATTGTGGAAACGTGTTTCTATCAGACCTCTGTTTATATACCAACATTCAACTGCCACTTGGCTCGTAACTATTTCGTCTATGGGTACTTTACTCATCAAAACTTCCCTTTCACTCTCCTGCTTCTATATGGTGAACTAACCTGGAGCGTGGACACCCATGAGTGAGCGATGTCTCTGGCTTTGCCGAGGTCCCCGGGAAGACGCAGTGCTCTCCTGATTTCGTCCCTGGAATTCCCTGAAGCCCCTTCCATCAGCATTGCTAGCACCAGCTTCACGCTGAGAGGCGATATTACCACGTTGCCATCTTGTTGGTGTCTGGTCATCACCTGTATACAGACGTAGCCTCTCGATTTATACGACAAATTCGTTACAAGAGTTTTTTGCTCCTACCAGACTTACCACAATTTATTTTCGATATTGAATCACCGCTTGAAGG
Organism: Mesopsocus fuscifrons; assembly: GCA_950004255.1. Lineage (NCBI taxonomy): Eukaryota > Metazoa > Arthropoda > Insecta > Psocodea > Mesopsocidae > Mesopsocus > Mesopsocus fuscifrons. Next base: position 7,187,882 of record OX465373.1, read on the forward strand.
ACGGTGGTTTAGCAATCGCGTTGGGCCTAGAAATGGACGAGTCCTGAGTGATCTGGGTTCAAGTACCAGCCAATTAATTTTTTTCTACCTCCGCCGTGGGTTTACATGGCTTTTTTCCTCATTTTCCTCATTCCTCCAGCGGTAAAGCCAAATCAGGTTGTTAGCTGAAGAACCAAAAAACATACGAACCGCTAGGAGTTCGACATCAAAGTAGGATGACCGGTCGACAGAAGGTTTCGTTGATTCAGACTGTCTGCTTTGTGGCTCTCCCCCAGAGCTACCCTCCGGTCGACCATGTCCCCAAGATGCAACTAAAACACAATCACAACAATTAGTTCGCATCAGTTTCGTTTTAGTTAGATATGTTTTTTCCACTCTGGTTCTACGCAACTTCCTGCGATAAGTGATGATGAGTGTCGTCGACAGTCTATAGATGTGAATTTCACTGTTGATTGTGAGAACCTGAAGGCTTGTTCATACACAAGAATTCGTTGTTCGACTACTCTGGTCGTCATTTACTCGAAGCATAGTATTACAATTACAAGTTACAAGGGTACAAGTGGGTACAGGTTTTTCATGTCACCTTTATGAGAGGTTGAGAGAGCAAGAGCAAGTATTATTCTTACCTACTGATGTAGGTAAGATAATTAGGTCGATGCGTACCACGTACAGGATTCTAGATACTTCACGCTGCTGTTGTTTACTCTTGGAGATCTAGATAAAAATAAAGGGCTATCATATCAGTAAATCTGGAAGTATAGATTCGTCGACTCATCCTTTCTTTTAGGCAATACTTTTCCAGCTGGCAGCAAAACGTCACACTAGAAAATATGTTACTTATTTTGTTCTTTATTTCAGTATCAGAACAAAAGTTGTCTTTCAATGGGTCTTTCAACCTAAGACCTAAGACCAAGGGGTCTTTCACTCAAACAAGAAAGTCACTGAAATTTTTTTTCGGATTTTGGAGTGGACAATGGTATGAGTGAGATTTTGCAGGTGGCCATCGAGGATGAGTGCGGAGTCTGAAGGAGGATGGAGGGGATTTCCCACATAATGCTAATCATTGCTAATGCCATCCAAGCGTGACGGACTGACGAGATAGCGGTCCTTCGTGATCAAACCACAGCTGGTTATCCCGGCACTATTTCGCGTATTTCTAGAATTCCCACCCGACTTTATTCCTTTGTTTCCACTCATAAATTGTGAGACCCGAATTAGGTCCAGGTTGATCTGTCGGCATGTCACTTCCAGGGAACGATTGTAAGATCGGCTGATTACCGTGAAGCATGACGAGCCATGAGTACTGTCCAGAACATTGTTTAGCCTTATTGTTGTTTTCCTTTTCGTTTCACGTTTTGTTGACCGGGTCCCTCCTAAAACTGGTTTGATTAAGCTCAAAACGCATGGTTTTGCAGTAAAATCATACACATTTTGAGAATTTCATCTATAAACTGTAATGTAGGAAACAATTTCGAATAATTGAATGAAGTTACTAACTTGTTCCAGAGTCTACTCCAGAACTAATTCATTAAAAAATCCCCTTGACGGGGGGGGGGGGGGGGGGGGGGTACCCGCGCCCTGACAATCGCCCTCACCATCCCGGTCTGCCCCGCCTATAGCACCATCACCTCCTATTATCAAGTAAGGTTCATAATTTGAGTCAACGACTAACGAGGAATCGATCTTGTCATACTTTCGTCTTTAAAATGGAACTGTTGACTGTCACAAAATCTAAAGGATGTTTAGGATCTAAACCTACTTCCAGTTTACTTTTAATTGTGTAGTGATTTGATTTTCCTCGTCACCCTCAACATTCCTGAGTTCGCAGTGGTTACTTACGAGTGAACAGAACTAGAATAAGCGTCCAGATAATACGTTTTTCCATGGTCACGTTGAGGATGTTGTGGTGTTGCGGGCTGCCGAGGCGAGACTGGTGATGGTGACCGCGTAGCCGAGCAAGAGGCAAGTTGTCATTAGTGCTGCTCCTAAGTCAAGCATATACGCCACTTTGCATCTTGATAGCCGTAGTTTTTCCTTCTCGGTTTTTTGTACCACATACATAAATAAGTAATTGGTAATGACGAGATGGTTTTACCTCAAAACATGTTCTGATACTCGTAAAATATTGGGCGATTGGGAGGTGGGCTGGGCATTTGGTGGTGTCCATCTGCGATGTAAGGGAAGCAGCTTGAGGGGCTTTCGAAGTGGTTTTAACTACTAGCTGAATAATTACCATTAGCCACATGGACGATGTTTCTGAGAAGGAGGGGTTTTTTGGGAACTCTTCAAATTCCCCAGATTTTGGAGGGACTTTAAGGACGCCTTACAGTTGGTGATAGTTTAGATGGCAGAGAGCACTGATCTGACCTGTCTTTATTTCTCTAGGTGAGTAAGTGACCAACTTTGGAAACGTTTCTGTTGCGTTAAACATAACATGGTATCTCAAATACTCCAGTCGTCACAGTCTGTCTCTAACCGCCTCGTAAGGCATTAATTCCGTCCCAATATCTGTTCAGTTAGAAAAATGATAAACCGTTTTATTTGCTTTAATTATTTGTATAGTGGAAGGATAATGCGGACACCTTGTGTGAAAGCATTCAGCTATCAAACTACTGCAGAGGTAGGAGGTATATCTACAGACTGGAGTTTCCTTTTGCCTTTACCTTTGATTCCCTTTCTTTTAGTTTTCATCTTCTTCAGCTTCACCACACCAGTTTTAGGCCTCGACCTGAAACCAGTTTTTACTAAGCGTCATCACCAGTTACTCATCTTGCCTTCCAATTTCTCTCTGTTACGTCAATGATATGAAAAGGGTCTGTAAATTCTATATGTTGTCCAGTTGGAGTGTAATTAAGGTCTCAATGTGGCGTCGTATTAAGAACCTCGTCCTTTTGGCCGTGGCCGCACCGCACCACGACGATCTGCGGAGATAGCTCAATTCCGGCTAGGAGAAGGTTTACGGACTATCTCACTTTCCTGCGGCTCGCCGCAGATCGGCCGAGGTCAGATGGACGAGGTCCTTCACAACCAATCAAAATGTTCGAGTGCTTCTCAACTATGGTCTACTTGTTCCATTGGGCTGTCCATAAATATCGTAAAATATTCGTTATCCTCACGAGATTCTTGTAAATATTACATGTTACCCATAAGGGGATTCTGCACTGTGTAGTCTAGAGTCTAGACTGTCTAGCTAGAGCCTAGTCTGTCTAGCTAGAGTCTAGACTGTCTATAGCTAGAGTCTAGACTGTCTAGCTAGAGTCTAGAAGAATCCTGCACCCGGAGTGCTTATTGAAATTTAGAAAAAATATCCTTAGCCATACTTTTGTTTGTTGCCACTACGTGGAACGTCAGTAGATTGCTGTGGTTGATCTTTCGAAAGCCGACTGCCTGGAATGTCCAGTTTGGTCGAAGTCTCGCTAGGGGTAGTAAACTTCCCCTCAAAGATGATAGTTCCCGTCGTTTCATCCTGGATGAAGAACAGGAAAGGATGACTTGCGTTGAACACAAGCTCCGGGATTCCCATTTTGTTCACCAACATCGTTTCTAGAATATAAAAGGTGATTGTGTGATTCCGATAAGATCAGTCGTGAGGCCCGTTTGGTAAAGTTCATGTAAAAATTCCAGACGCATCATCGTCGATAACAATGACGACTATTGACGTTTCGGAGAAATAGGCACGTTGCAAACGTTTTTCCTCAAAGGGGAGTGGTAGATGGTGTGGCGGGAAAATTGACTGCTTTAAGGGGGCCGTCCATCTAGTCTGCTGCACCGCGTTCCCAATCTTAGATGGACGGGTGGATTTCATAAGTTGATATTTGTGGCACTCAAGTTTATTGTCTGTAGGATACCGCTAGGGAACACTAGAGTGGACTTAAAATTTATCAAATTGTCAAAGCCATGCACCATTCGGTACATGGTAAGGGGACCACCACCTGAGACCTGACCACTTCACGTTGGAAAGCCACCTAAATGTTTTTAAACAGATGCTCACCTGTCGCTGCAGCAGCAATAGTGCCGCTCTCAGTGATTTGAATGGATGCCTTTTGCATTATGCTCGAGACCACAGCATTCATCTCTTCCTTGTTTTTCGCTGATACGATGCCTGGCAGATCTTGGACTTTGGTGAATATTGATTCTATCCCCATCTGAAATATTGATTGTCAGTCTAATCAAAACGTGAAATATATAGGGTTAGACAAGAGTTCTCTCTGACTTTCCCGAATACTTGTCAGTCAGTCATTTTCATATTCTTGTGGTGAGGGATCTTGAGGGTTCCCCCTTTTCTTTGGTCTGATTTCATCGAAACATAATCGGTCAAACATTAAGGGCTCTAAGGCCATTATGGACGGGAAGATGGGCAGACTTTATCCAGAAACTACTTTCCCTGTGTTCTGGATAATCTAAAATCTATAGCTCCAATCTCACAGGTAAATCTAATGGTTCTTACTTCGATCAATACTTTTTTAAGTTCCGTCATGAACTCAAACTGGAAAATGGGTAAGGTGACAGAAACGGAAGTTTCTTCGAGGCCCCAAAGGGCCCGGCGCAGTGCAAACGGACTAATGTTAGTCAGCAGCTGGTTTAGGCCATCCACTTTCTTCGGTAGGAGAATGTACATTGCAAATTTCTTTCCCTGAAACAGAAAGGCGTTTCTGTTTCCCATATAGTAAAGTATTTAAGTTTTTTTCTTAGTGGTAGCAAAACTGAAAAGTATTTGGAAAGTGGTAGACGTCCCTATTTGTACCATACTAATTATTCGGGGAAGAACGGTAGGGATTCTATAAGATCAATAATTGTTGGTTTTATTATCCAGTAACTTTTAGTTTTGTAAACTCCTCACGTTTTCTTTCACTTTATGCGCTTCTGTTCTCCGGTGTTCTTAAGAGGGCCACTATAAATGAGTATTTAAACTACCTTGTAAGGGAGTCGCAGAAGTTGAGCGTCGAGTGCATCAGATTCTGAATAGTAAAACAAAGCCGTCTGTGTCATAAAACGCGCAGGCTTAAGACCTTCTGCGCTCTTGAAAGTACCATTGTAACTGTCCTCAAGAGGAAAAGGATTTTTCCATTGACCTTTGAAGAATATTGCGTTGATCACAACCAGCACTGCATCTTTCATCGTTTCAGCTGCAATTTTATAAAGAAAATATGAGGCTTCTGAAATATGCAAGGCATGCTGCATGCTTGCAGTGTTCAGTTTATTATTAATTTTTTTAGTGAACTAGGTATATTTATTTTAAATTATGGTCATTGCATCTAATAATGCTTCTAATCTCCCCTGCACCTAAGTAGGTACCTATTGCCATTGTTCCGAAGGTTTACTAACCATCGCTAACCAACTGTTTGATATGTCCACGAGTGATATAGTTGGTCCATTGATTCATTTCCGCAGCTGTCGGACCAGGCTTTTTGAAATCGACCGATCGAAAGTTAGCTCCGTAAAACTGATCTAAGATATTCTTATACCAGTTCTTCAGACGCAGCCTCTTGTCTATGAAAAGTCGAAATCCTAGCTCTAGGTCGTAGTTTGGGTTTGGGGCCTATAAGAAAATCAACATAAGGTTAGTGTGGAGCAAATCTTGATGAAAAAAAGTTGTGGGGCTCTTTAGTATCGTCTGATATTGAATATCTATTGTTGTCACTTATTTAACGAGCGTCATAAGCTACCCTTTTCAGTGGATATATACGTATACCCGAGGGGGTAACCACTCCAGAGATTCCATAAAGATTTCCAAAGATTCCCAACGGTATTCAAAGAAAGATGAACTCCGAAGGGGTAACCACTCCAAAAAATTCCAAGATTCCCTAAGATTTCTGTGGGGGATACGTTCGAAGGACCACTCACTGATCATGTGAGAAAGAAGTTAACTTACCATTGACGTTTGGGAGGCGTAAACTCGCAAACAGAGCCTCGGAAAGGAGTCAGGGCAAAGGATTAAAAATAGGTAAATTAACGATAATAATGAGGGATAGACATAAAACATACAGTTTGGGAATGAGGCGATGTATATCCGATCCAGAAATGAGAAGAGAAGTATGAGTTGATGAGGTTGAGCACGGTGGAACACCGCAAAGAAGGCACCGAGATGCGCGGGAGACAAAGAGATGTGAGTGCAACTGGTAACTTAGCGTCACTGACTATTGAAGTTATTGTTTAACTGACTTAGCAATTTTATATATATAAAAGAGACATTGCGCTCCATCTAGCGAGCACCATAGAGGGTTGCAGACATTCTCGGCCGACCTTGCTTGAACCTGTACAAGCAAGCACAAACATAAAGAATATACCCAATAAAATACAATGAAACCCGAGAATACATGAATATGAACCTTAAGCTAAGAGAAGACATGCATAAAGCGTTAGTCTACATGATAAACAAGAAGTTTGTTGACCGGACGAATCAAAGATCCGGAAGCAGTGCGAACGCGAACGACACGAACAACACCGTCAGAGTGAGGAAGGACTTCTTCCACGACACCGAGAGGGTAGGACTGAGGGGGAGTGTTCTCAGACTTGATGAGAACAATGGCACCCTTTTCGAGATTGGGAGTGGACTTGTTCCACTTGCAGCGAGAGATCAACGTATTTAGATAATGCTGACGCCATGCCTTCCAAAACAGCTGAAGGGTGACGCGCATAACTTGCCATCGACCTAGATGACTGAGTTTGCTCTGAGTCAGGTCCTCCTCAGGGACGGAGAACATAGGGCTTCCGATGAGGAAGTGACCAGGGCACAAGAAAACGCCTGGTTCTACAGGCGACAAAGGAATAAGAGGACGAGAGTTCATCACGCCCTCAATACGGGTAACCAAAGTGATGAATTCAGGGAGAGTGAGACGACGATCGGCGACGGAACGCACGAAAAGTTTCTTCATAACAGAAACCAAAGACTCGGAAACACCATTTTTCCAAGGAGAGGCAGGACTTACGAAAGAAAACTTGACCTGATTTTGTGCAAGCAGCTTTTCAACATCCGAACCATGCTGAGAGAGGAACGACTTTACTTCATCAAGCATCTTGCTTCCTGAAGCATAGTTTGTACCGTTATCAGAAACGATACTGATACATTTACCTCGACGCGCAGTGAAAGCATCGAGAGCAGCCAGAAAACTTTCGGCACTGAGACTTGTGACTACTTCCAGATGAGTAGCACGGGTTGAGAGACAAGAAAATACACAAACATAAACCTTATCAATTTTAGCACGACTGTGAATACCAGCGTGGACATAGAAAGGTCCAGCAAAATCAGAGGACACGTGGAGAAAAGGACGAACTTGCTCAAACCTAGAGGCTGGCAGATCAGCCATCATGGGCTCAGAGGGATGAGCATGAAGTCGAAAACAGGGGAGAAATTGATAGATTGACTTCTTGATAAGACGATTACCACCAAGAATCCAAAATTTCTGGGCCACATAGGCTTTGGTGACTGCATTACCACCATGAAGCGTGTTGAGATGAGCATCGCGAACTATCAGCTGAGATAGGACCGACTGATGAGGAAGAAGGCAGGGATGCCTAGCAGAGAAACTTAGAGGAGCCCTATCAAGGCGCCCTCCAACCCTGATGAGACCACTGCTGGACTCGACGAAAGGAGACAGAGGTAAGAGCTCACGACTGAGAGGTTTGCCCTTGAGAATGTCAGAGAAGTACTTTCCTTGTACCCCAAGAAGTAGAACATCCAACGAGTGACGGAGCTCCGAAATACTGAGATAACCAGTACTGAGTTCCTTTTGTGACTTTTTGCGATTGCAATTAGCGATGAAACGCAAGCAGTACGATGTGACACGAATGAGTCTTCGTAAGTCACTAAAACGAGAAATGAGAGCGTCCTCAATGTCAAACTCTGCGAGAGGAGCGAGGAGAGATGTGGGTTTTTCCACAACGACGTCGGGCAGCTCGACCGACAGTGGAGAGCGATCAGGCCAGACAGGGTAGGCTTCCTGCAAGAATTCAGGACCTGACCACCAAAGATCACAAGAGACGAGTTGAGGAGCAGAAGCACCACGAGATGCGATATCAGCACAGTTTAGCTCAGAAGGAATGTATCTCCAATTTTCGAGAGATGTTTTTTCCAAAATAGCAACCACTCTGTTGCTGACATACGTTTTGAGGCGATGCGGGGCAGTCCGCAGCCATGCTGGAACGATACTAGAATCCGACAGGAAATAAGTAGCTGAAATACTGAGCTCTTCGAGAGATTTACGAACACCATCATAAAGAGAAGCTAGCATCTTTGCAGCTTGAAGCTCAGTACGAGGAATAGTAAGAGGTTTCGATGGAGAAGGCTTTGACTTTGCCTTGAGAAGATACATACGAGCATGCGTAGAGAACACACAACGAAGATACAAAGCGGCACCATAACCATCTTTGCTACCGTCACAGAAACCAACAACTTGAATGGACACAGCCGAGTCAGTTGGAATACAACGAGGAATGCGCAAATCATCAAGATTTAGAACAGCACAGAAACTTGTCCACTCTTGGGCAAGTGAGTCATCGAAAGGTTCATCCCAATCGAGAGAAGACAACCAGAGTTTGCGAAGAAACAACTTGATTTTCAAGACAAGGGGACACAAAAACCCCAAAACATCGAATATGCGAGCTAAAAAACTCAACACATTCCTTTTGGATAGCGGACCAGACAAGGCATTGACATTGTAAAAGAAACAATCATTATCAGGAGACCAACTCAAGCCAAGAACTTTGATGAATTCTTCATCATTACTGAAACTGATTTGCCGAAAATCAGGAGGTAAATCTTCCAAAACTTCTTGTTTGGACGATGCGAATTTTCTGAGTTCGAAACCACCCTTTTCCAGGAGGTTGACCATTTGAGATTTGATTTCAATGGCTTCTTCGACGGAAGGAGCACTGAGACAGACATCGTCAACATAGGTACATGTCTTGAGAGATTTTGCGGCTAAAGGGAAATTTTCCTTTTCCACATTGACTAGATCCGAAATGACCCTTTGGGCTAGATAACCCGATGGAGCGAGTCCGAATGTGACACGAGACATTTCGTACTCAATGAGTTCAGAGTCAGGATCATCACGCCAGAGAATATGCTGGTAGATGCGATCCTCAGGATGCAGAAGGATGGCATTGTACATGCCTTTAACATCACAAATCAAACCTATTTCATGCAGGCGAAAACGAACGAGAACGTCAGAGATATCAGACTGTAATTTAGGTCCAATATGAAGTTTCTTGTTTAAAGAGGAACCCTTGACATCAAGAGAACTAGCATTGAAAACACCACGAACTTTCATAGTTCCATTAGATTCCTTGAAGACAGGATGATGAGGCAAAATGTACTGCGCCCTATTTTGAGCAGGATACATTTTTTCTTCAGAAATGTAATCATCGAAGAACTTGACATACTGAGCATGAACCTCAGGTTTACGATACAAACGGGATTCCGTTTTCAGAAAGTTTGCGACAGGGCAAAACTTATTAGGTCCCAAATCAACAGGGCTTTCCCGAAAGGGGAGACGAACAACATAACGACCATCAGAAAGACGAGTGGTCGTTTCCTTGAAAAAGTGTTCACAATACAGATCGTCAGGATCAGGAACAACGACGTGATTCTCACTTTCAACTTCAAAGAATTTGTTAACAAGCTGAGTGAGCGAATCATCAACAGAGAGCAACGAGGTGGGATTCGAGGCCGCACCCCCAAGGGAGCCACTAACCAGGTACCCAAGATGAGAGTACTGAGCAACCAGACCACCAATACGAATTAAGGGGAGGCTGTCAGACAGAATCTCTGAGATCACAGAGGCACCAAGCAAAATATGAATTTCACCAGGCTGAGAGAACGAGGGGTCTGCCAAGCGCAGGCCGTCAGAAGCCAAGCTGACACTACTAGGTAGTGGCGAGGCAGGGAGACTACCGCAAATTCTAGGAATTACTACGGCACTGAGAGATCGAACGAAGTTAGGGTCAAGCCTAGAAGACACTTCCAAACACACTTTACCCTTAGAAGAGAGAGTACCACCAAGACCTTGAACGATGGTCTTATCATGGTGACGTTTGAGACCCAGACATTGAGCAGCATTTTCAGAAACAAAGTTGACATGAGATCCACTATCGATCACACATCGAAGAGAGCAGACGGCACCAGAAGCGTCCTTGACATTGACTACAGCAGTAGCCAATAGAGAATGGTTGGGAGATCCAGCCATACAAGATAAAGCCTTGACCTCATTCACAGGTAAAGGAGAAAAACCACCAGAAGAAGAAGGGGGAGAACCTTCAGAAAACTTCTGGCCCTGCGAACTAGACGGAGACGATGCATACGAAGCACTCTCGGGCTTATCACGATGAAGGAGAACATTGTGTGCAGTAGTATTGCACTTACGACAGACATGTTTCGAAAAACAATCCTTACGACTATGCTTTGCAAAGTCCAGAAAGCACAAGTGATTTTGCTTCACAAAATCCCATCTTTTATCAATTGACAACTTGATAAAGTCAGGGCATTTACACAATACATGAGACGAGGATGAACACAAGAGACATGACACCTTGTCCTCAGACAGAAGAGAGATAGGCCTACTTGACTTCTGAAAATGGTTACCAGAAGCCTTGCAGACCGAGGTAGACACAGAAACCTTAACAGCAGGCGAACGATTGGAATCACATGACTCCGCGAACTTAGTAAGCTGACTAGCCGTAATACGCTCTTGAAGGAATTTTACAAGATCAGAATACCTAACTATATCCTTAGTATTATCCCTAGACAAATCAAACGATTTCCTCAAACTTGAGTCGAGTTTGCTGTACAACAACTGAAAGAGTAGGAAGTCCAAGAAATCCTTATCATTTTCTTTAAAAATGCGACGAGATTTGGAAATCCCTTCCGTGAAACCTTTCAACAATTCTTGTAGATTCCCGGAATTCCATTTAGCAGGAAGAGATGAGGTACCCAGAAACTGAGTAACAGATTCGCTAGCAGTAGCGCGAGTGTTAGTGAAATGTGCTATCAAAGCACTAAGAGCCAAAGCATAGTTATCGCTATTGATTGGCCGAAAATTAGCAACTAAATGTGCAAGAGAAGGATCAAGACTCCTAAGTAGGTACTGATATTTTACTGGACTTGAGAGGCTTGGGTTCGAGTCAATTAACGAATCGAACAGATCGAAGAACAACACATGGTTCTTATCAGTGAGAACAGGTAATTCCAGAGGCGGAACACTTACCTGAGGGACATGATGAGTAGGCGTGTTTACATTCACACTATTTGAATTTTCAAATTCGAGTTTTAAAATATCATTGATCAGAGCATCGAACTGAGATGCGATAGGTTCGAGGTCAACTTGACAAGCCTTCTTAGGTAAAGAAACATTACATTTGATGATTTGAATCTCCAGTTCCTCATATCTATCCTGGAGCTTTTTAGCTGATACAATAGCAGCTTTGACTTCAGAAGCCTCGATTTCAGGTCTGAATACACGATCATGCAGTTTAGTAGTTTTCTGCAAGAGATTTTGTCTTTGTTCTACAAGACAACGGCTTTCCGATGACATGATTAGTGATTAGTTACTTAAAATAACATGCTTAAGAAAATAATGATTAAAGATAAGGAGCATTAATTAATTACTTTTAATTAATTAATGAACGAGCTTAGTAATTACCCCAAGTAAAACTAAGTAGGTATGAATAAAATACATGCACTTGCACTAGGCATGCACTGACAATAGACAGAAATGATGATGGTAGGTATTGGCACCTCGCCAATAACAGAGATAAGCGTGAGACAGCCACGATCCTGATGGCTTGCCATACAATAACGCGCTTGCCATACAACACAAGATGGGCCGAGATTCCATACAAATAATTACAAAAATTACTGATTCAATCGCGGTTCGAAGTGACCAAATGTGGGGGATACGTTCGAAGGACCACTCACTGATCATGTGAGAAAGAAGTTAACTTACCATTGACGTTTGGGAGGCGTAAACTCGCAAACAGAGCCTCGGAAAGGAGTCAGGGCAAAGGATTAAAAATAGGTAAATTAACGATAATAATGAGGGATAGACATAAAACATACAGTTTGGGAATGAGGCGATGTATATCCGATCCAGAAATGAGAAGAGAAGTATGAGTTGATGAGGTTGAGCACGGTGGAACACCGCAAAGAAGGCACCGAGATGCGCGGGAGACAAAGAGATGTGAGTGCAACTGGTAACTTAGCGTCACTGACTATTGAAGTTATTGTTTAACTGACTTAGCAATTTTATATATATAAAAGAGACATTGCGCTCCATCTAGCGAGCACCATAGAGGGTTGCAGACAATTTCCAATGATTCCCAACGAGATTCCCAACGAGTGGTTCACCCCTCGGATATACCTTACTTTCTCTTTCTGAACGAATCAAACTACTTATACTTTCTAGTTAATAGGTGTTTATCTACCTTCAGTGTTTTGATAAGAGCGCTGTTGACGACTCGCGTAATGCTGCGGCTCGTGCCCAGCTGTAGGGCTCGCTCGAGTTCACGGGCTGTCTCCCCTGTGGATGCCTCGTGCAGCAGCGACAGCACCATTTTTACACTCACGGGTGAAGCTACCACGTTTCCTGGCTCCCGCTCATCCAGCGCCTGAAATTATTGTGCTTTCAAACTGTTTGTTTCAGTGGAAAATAAAACCTTTTATGCTGCGTCTCACCATCCTCGGTTAAGAGGATGGTAGAAAATAAATGATTTGCCTAAGTCACCAGTATCTCAAGTCAGAGATGCAAGGATAGCCTTCGAAAGGGTATAGTAAGCTGTTAATAGCGTCGCATAAGCGTCGAGTAAGAAGTCAGTCCAGTAAAGGAAATAAAAATGATGATACTCCCGGTTAAACCCTTCATATCCCGTACCCTACATACTCGTACACAGAAATATTCTCACCGAACACAACTTCCAGTCAAAGTGGTCGTTCCTAGGGCCCAGAAAAGGTATGAAGTCATCGTCGTCATAGTCGTTGAGTTCTCTCTTCGTGAATCCCTCAGCTGCAAGTAACACAAGGGCGATGACTGGGCGAATCCAGTGCATTTTTCTGTCAAATGAGAACACGGGGCATGAGTCGCAATAAGTTCCGTTAGTTAAACCTGTGGTTAAACCTTTCATGTTAGCTCCTCAGAGTAGTGTGCGTGTGACATTTTTATTGACCAGAATATCCATAATCAAATTACCTCTGGCTCGTAAATATTTAGAAGGAAATCATTGAGGGCACTCACCTTTTCACAGAATAAGAGGAGCACCTAATGCTCAATAACTGTCCAAATTCGGGTCGTTCTTCGTTGAAGCCTTCACCACATCTGTCAACCTCTTGTAGTTATCTATCGTATGGGTCAACCACCAACATCCCGTGTTACCTACTCGTAACAGGTAATGGAGATAGATTTCCTCCTTTTTTACTTAAGTTCCGCTTTCTAACCGTACTGAAGTGACCATAGGACTGGACTGCTCGTCAGTTAACTGAAAACTTTGACGTTTTCTAAACGTTTTTGACTGCAGAGGGTGGGGGGAAATACCTAATCAAATTTATCGAAATTATTGAGTAGTGTTTTTTAATGTATAGATGAGCACCCTGGGCTGCTGAACCTCTGGGAAGATGCATCGTGCCCTGTGGAGAGCAAGTGGCGTCTGCTGTGCTGGGCTGTGAGTGGGAGCGTATCAGTTGAGGCCGTGCGGGCGCTGCCTGGCCCATTGCAGGTCCCAACCCTCGCCCTCTACTACCTCATCCACGTGAGTCACGTAGTGTTAGGGAAAATGCTGCGTTCCCTAGTGGCTAAATTATAAATGGGGTTGCAGAACTCCCCACAGCTAGGCGTATAGTGCCAGCCCACCCGTGCCTGGGGAAAAAACACAAGATAAGTAACTGCGTGAACAAAATATGAAACTGCATAGTTACTATCTCAACAGTGGGTACTCTTTTATGACCAACAGGAGGTACAGCAGCTGATGAAGCGCTGGGAGGCTGCGGCGCTGGTGGCACAGGCCGTGCGGCTGATGTCTGCCACGGCAGCGGAGGTGCGCGCTATTGTGTGCCAGGCGCAGGATGCTGGAGCTGTCCACCTAAGCACAGTGTATCAGTCTGCGTGCCAGCTGGTCTACGTCGTGGCTGAGGCTTGTGGAAGCCCCACTGCCCTCCACCACGTAAGTTACCAGTCTTGAAGTTATGGTTAGAGTAAACAGCTAGCTAGAATAGAATAGTAAACTGCTGGTACCAAAGAAGTCTCTTTGCGGTACTGTCTGTAACTTGCTAATTAACGGGGTACAAAAGTACGAAAAATATACAGAAGCCATTATTTCACCGCCTACGAGCGTTACCAAAGCAATCTTTACTAATTTCCTCTGTGATCCGTTGCTTTCTTCCTAGCGTGTCCGTCCGTTGTGTTTGAAAATACTTTATACCAAGCAACAAACAATAAGAAAAGACAATGCAATGTATATTTGAGGCTGCTAGAAGTTATACTAGCTTTTTTTAGTTGTTTGTTATTACTTCCTATAAATTATCTTCGGACCTCTGAATGAAATTGAATAATACAGAAAGGAGACCAACCAAACTTTCAGTTACTGTTTTGTTTATACTCGTGAACGGCAGAAGAGTAGATTTCCTATCTTGGTGACTTTCAAACCCCCTTAACGGTATATAGCAGCAGCAGTGGCAAACCTCGGATTCGTTATTTTTCCTGTACCAACTAGGTACGCGAAACCGTCCCAGTCTGTTTGTTAAAAATCATAGGTACCTATGTTAATTTTTGTCTATATTTCAGTTCCCCAACTACGTTTTCTTCGATGGAAAGCTGTTCCACTCGATATACATGGCTATGAAGAATGGTTCAGCTGGCTCTGAACTGTGCGGCTCACGCCCCCAAGATCTTGCGGCCTACCAGAGCGTCATTAGATTCATTTTCCCTCCAAAGGATAAATGAAGAAAGTCACAGAATCGACATACAGGACCTATGATGGTACATTTTATTGAAAAACCAGAAGTGCCTACTGATGCCTTTAGTTTTAGAAATACGAAATACCTATCTATAGATTCCCAAGAAGTTACGTACCATCCTATCCTAAATTGGCAGCCGTACTGGCTGCCAGTTAGTGAATTCTGTGAAATCTGTGATTCTGTTGAGTACCGTAGGTACCTATAGAGGTGACAGCCCATCTGCCTTTCTCTGTCCCCACTTTTTGGCGCTAAATTTTGAAAGTATGGCTCAGAACTGAGTATTTCGATCGACTGTTTCTTTTGTACATGTAAAAAAAAGTTCGACCTTCTATAGTCCAAGTCAGGCTGGGAGCGTACCGATTAGTCATAATTTCTTAAAGATTTTCAGTTGACGCCGATCCGGATTTGGGTTCCATATCCTACCATACGCTAAAAATGCAGGTATTTAGCAGATATTTTCCTGCTCAAGAAAAAGTTTTGATCAGCCCTAGATTTGCAAGAAAGTATGACTTATCGGTACGCTCCCAGCCTGACTTGGACTACTTATATACATGTAGGTTGCCTACACTGCCTACACTAGACGAAAATGAAATTAGGATATCGATATTTTATTTTAGAAAATTAAACAACAATCAAGTTATTGTAATTTATGAAAAACAAGTCTAGCTACTTGATGGCCCGCCGAATTTTATGTTTTTTCGAAGCCAGGGATAATGTAGGTACCTAAAACTAATTTTACGATAGTAAAAATGAAGCTCCACCAACTTTTCTTCTGCAAGTATCACTTCATAATACAGAGTCGTAAAAATAAATATCTGCTTCCACAACTCTAGGCACGTATCCCTGCCCACCTATAATCGAGTAGAAGTATATTAGAGAGTAGAGGGCGCGCTAGAGCTGGCAGCTAAGGGTGCGCCCACCATACTCAGTTAAGAGGAAAATGCCGATTTTCTCGGAAATTTAACATGGTAAACATGGGAGAAAATCTCCAGTTTTCTCTTAACTGGGCAAGGTGGGACACACCCTCATAAAACTGTCGGTAATCAATTTCGAAGTACCTACCTATTTGGTATTCGCCAGGCTGTCACTATATCATGAAACTCGACATTTAGGGGCATTATGGTTAGTACTTCGTCTTACCTAATATTCTCTTAAAAAAGGCTAAGAAAAGAGATTAAAAGCAAGCAAGAAAAATAATGAAAGTACATTAAGAAGTTAAATTACTGAATCATTACGATAAGTAAATGGTCGATAAATAAAACATGGAAATTTACATACATAAAACACCTAGCATATGAGGCTAACATAGCCCTGGGAATGCTTGCTAGGCTACACATACAAGAGACCCAAATCATCAAACACAGAATATCACAGCACTTAAATGTTGACGCAGCGAAGTTTTTTCGTAGGAACTCTGTTGGAGAATTGTGCCGATGGGGAAGGCGGTGCGTTAGCGAGCGGTGCGGGGGCAGCAGCGTGGGCGGCGGGCTGGACGGGAGCTTTGCCAGGGCCCTCACCCATCAGCGTGCTCAGGCACAGCCGTCGTTCTAAAACCTTGTCTCGGACAAGGGCTTCTAGGCCAAAGAGGTGCTCGTCGGCCGCCTCTGGGACGCGGTCCCTTACAAAGTCCGCAAGGCGCAGTAGGTACTCGACGTTGTGGCCGCTTGGACCTTTGCTTTCGACGATCTGATCCGCAATGGAGTGGAGGGGGCCGTCTCCCAGCCAGTGGCGATTGCTTGGAGTGGCCACGTACAGCACGGCAGGGAAGGGAGCCACACTGCGATCCCGTGGATGGAACGTAGCCAGCGTGGTGCGATAACCGCCCAGCTCACACTCTCTGTTGTTAAGGTAAGGCAATGCTGCTTCTCCACGCACTTGGAAGGCCTGACCCCATACGATGCCCTGGAAACAAGAGAAAACGTCAAGTAGACTGAATTATGTGTAAAGTCGTGAGTAGGGACAAGCCCCCAGCATTTAATCACTTATGGTGGAAGTTAACTGAAATTATAATACATACTGTCAAGTCGGCTGACAGTTATAACTATACACCTAAAGTACAGCGGTCGAATATGAGTCATATGACACTGTGTTTAGTTAATGTGCACATTCTTTTTGACTTATTTATTTTGTACAGAAAATCCTAAGACACTTTTAGTGGGATAGAAATTAACGCTGGTTTCTTAAATAGCGAGGTTGCTCATAAGCTAACAAAACCTGGCCTTTGAGAGCCTTAAAACCTAAAAACTCGTCAGCAGGAAACATACTAAATCCGTATAAAACCTAGGTGGAAGTAAGGTAACGTTCAAAATACGCTGAACAGAAACTGCAAACCAAACGTCAACCAAATCTAATCAACCATGTAACATGTAGCAGAGTGAACTGTGAAGATGGAATTAATGCACAATCCCTGTGCGCCTTATCTAAACCAATCACCGGCCGCTGATAAGCGGTAAGAGCATTGGGGTAGCCGAGCATAGAAACTTCTTTCCAAATAGTGCAATAATGATGTCAACGTAGTGGGAAGGGGATAGAATTACAGAACCCTTGAACGCTAGAGAGAGGCACAAGCAAGCAGCCATAAGAGACACTGACCGTGAACTATCCTAATGATCCTATACCTACCTATATCACTAAGAAATAAAATAAAAATGACGGCCAACGGACAACAGCGCAACCTTGGTGTGAGAGATGATGACCTA
This sequence comes from Mesopsocus fuscifrons, assembly GCA_950004255.1. Taxonomy (NCBI): domain Eukaryota; kingdom Metazoa; phylum Arthropoda; class Insecta; order Psocodea; family Mesopsocidae; genus Mesopsocus; species Mesopsocus fuscifrons. The sequence continues at coordinate 7,205,519 of OX465373.1, forward strand.
TTTAATGGCACCATATTACCCTTTATGCCCGTGTTTGTTGGTCACATATTTTATGCGACTTATGCGACATCAGTGTCAATAATTGATTGCTTATCTTGAGTAGCAGCAGCAGCAGCAACCACTAACCGCTCATAACTCAAGCGCAGCTCATTCTGCTAACTCTTCTTCCACACCTCACTATAATACTCTTGAGGGAGAGTCTTGGTGGGTAGCTGAACCAGAAAAATGCAGTTCTGTAGAAGTTAATCAATTACTCGTTAGAATTACACATGTTTTGGAGTATTTAAAAAACAAAAGCAAAGTTACAACCTGACATTGTGTTTAAAATCCACATGCGTAGGTATATACGTATGAAATATCTCGCATCTACAATATTTATACCTACCTAATTCTCATGTTAGTCATGTTACCTATCCAGAACCAGGCCAGTCTCTCTTGATGAGCCAAACCTGTTCACCACACCGCACAGTCTGGAAAAGAAGACAGTGACGGCTTGTAATCTGGTGTACCTACTCACTGAGACGATCGACAAGGAGACGCAATGCGGACGCGTGGACGTATCGAGAGCAAGGACGCACACAAGCCGATCACTTCCCATATTCCCAACTCACAGCCAGTAGGCACTTCAGTAGAAATACCCACCCTGCGAACTCTGGGAGTGTATGCCACCCCAGCACGTGCTTTGTTTTGAACACTGCGAAGTACCCGACATAGTTAACCTATGTCTGAGAGATAAGCATATCGCATGGGCATCCACCGCCTGCGCTGCCCCGTGGGGTCGACTGCCTCTCACGATGAAGTTTAAAGTGTGGAGAGGCATCCGGTACCACGCATGACCATTCTTAGAAAACCTGCTGAATCTCTCGTGGTACAGAACAATAATCAGAAATTGAGCTGCTACTACAACATTTCCAATAGTATTTCATTCCTTGTCTCCGCTCTCATCACGAACATCTGATAAGGAGTCTACCGGCGATCAGGTAATTTCCGGGCATGAATGTAATGGATTGTACGAGCTGAACTTAGCCAGACGCCACCTGACATCAACGATTTCACATATCAATAGTATTCATGTGGACCGCATTAGTGGCAGTCTGAGTCAATTTCCAATAATGACAGAGGAAGGAACAGAGAGTGTGACGCTCTCTAGTCATAGCTAGTGAAATGACTGCTTTATGACAATTGTAGGCGGAGTTTTTCAATTATAAATAATCAGTTCAGGTATCTCAGAACTGGTTTTAGACCCTATAAATACCAAATTTGAACGATGCGATCTCTAGTTTACGTACCTATCCTACACATTTAGGTACCTACCTATGTCGGGCTGGCATTTTGTAAAAACTAGGTTTTTTGGACTCAGGGACTCAGTGTCAGAAAGCTGAAATTTTGCACATGACGCAACTTTATCATCCCATGTACTTCATATGGGCGAGAAAGTAGAAGTTCAAATAAGCGACAAAAAAAAACATTCTGGCTGGTTATCAACTCATGTGGAATTCATAAGTCAACGTCTGCAACAAGGATAACGAGGCTGACTTGATATGTGATGGCCAAACAAAACTACTGACTGATTAGCTGAGAAGCAAAACGATAACTAGACGGACCAGGCGGCTGCATGAAAATAAGCAGCAGAATATTAAACGACCCTGATTTCTGTCAGGTAGGTACAACATCATACCTATGCAGAAATCACTAGCGATTCAAAATTGGTACCTATAAACCGAATTTGAGTAATCGGCTGAATGATGTGGGAATCCAAAATCTCAAAACCGAAATTGTGTACGCGATGACACAAAGTAACTACTTTCTTGGTCCGTGCAAGGAAAAATCCCATCAGACGAGTAGTACCTTCAACCTTCTACGCAATGTATATTAGTGTACACAGGTTCTTACCAGTGGGTTGTAACCGCAAAGAGGATATATCTTTTACTACACGCGTATCGGAGGCAGACGCTAGCTAGGTATGGAAACGTACCACAAACAGTTTCCGATTTCAAGAGAAACCTGAACTGTCAACTCAAACTCACCTCACTGTCCTCAACCAGGGTTGCCACACGCCCAGGCTGCAAAAGGAAAACACACCTGAATTACTATTTTTGAAACGCGTGTTTTCACGCATGTTATGAGGGTTATTCAAGTTCTGAAAGCGCCAGATAAGCACCGAGTTATTGTCACCAATATCAAACTTTGAGAATGTGAATAACCTCACAGGGAAATAACATGGGAATAACCTACAGCCAAATTTATCCATAAAACAAGAGCTAACTCGAATCGTGAACTTCAGCAGAAGACATAAATTTAAGTTACTTTGATAATTATGGCTAATAGTAACATTCAATTGCCAAGGAAATGTAGGACGGAAAAATCAAATCGTTGGAATGGACAGTGGTCCGAAAAAAGGTGTAAAGACTGACCTACCACCAACACCACTGACTCTAAAAATAACTGTGTATCTAACAGTGAACTGAGCAGGAGGTCACCACGTGTGGCTTACAGCTGCCAAATATTTGACCACACTCTTAAACCCAACATGCGACTTCAAACAGACAAAAATCAAAATCATCAACAAAATAAAGGGAAAGTGATGTAAACGGTTGGGGTACGGGAAAGGGTACAGACGAATTTTTTCCTCAAAGGGTGATTTTGATTATAAACTGACCTTGCCATCAATGCCTCGGTGGGTGATGTTCCCCTGCCAGAAGCGTCTGGAGAATCCCATCACGAAGCCCGTCATTGAATCCGAGAAGTCGAAGCCCTGGTGCCAGCACAGGGAGCCATACCCGAACACCCACAAGCCGGATGTAGCCATCTCCTCTACCTGCGACCGCGACGTCGTTCCAGACTCCGTACTGCTCAAATAAAACAAGTCGCTAAATCACGCAGGTATACCGGAAAATTATCAGTGAAAACCGAAAGCACGTCTATATCTCGAATTAACTTTTTAGATTAAATGGCAACACTCCCTACTGTACACTGAAAGCAGCCCACAAGAAACCCAAAAGGGATTGGGCAAAAAGAAACACGAACTACAGGAACATTCCTTACAGGAAAATAAGGCAAGAATATAAGTTTTTGAGAATAAACAGTACCTGGAAGAGGAAGGTTGTCTTGAAGGGGATACTGAACCGTCAGAGCTGCAGGAGCGCCCCAGTGCGTCGACCTTGCTTGTATCTTCGTGCGAGGATGAGGCCAAGAATGTAGTCGTACTGTCCATGTCGAATGAAGAGAAGGTATCCGCATTGTCCTCAGAAAAGAAGAAGTCAGAGATGTCCACGTTGTCTGCAGAACCTGAGGACTGTCGCTCATCTTCAGGGAGCGGAGCTTGGCTATCCGTCCAGCTCTGCGCCATGGTCGCGAAACATCAGACCTCTGTGCCAACATAAAAGATGTTCACTAATTACTTCTGTCACCTGTGGAAGCTTACTTAAAGTGTTGGATGGATTAGGGTGGGTCACGACTCCGTTCTTCCCCAGGTTGGAGAACTTGCGGTGTTAAAATTACATATCCGCATCAGGTAATCGAAGACCATAAGGTGATGTACCTACAAGGCGTGAAGTACCTTGAGGTGCTCGCACCTGCTTAGATGAATATGAATATGAGACACGAACGTGCCTCTTCATGTAACCATTCATACAGTAGTCAAGCAGGATGACAGTATGATTAGATTGGGCACGTTTGCCTCATTCTGCAAATAAAATAAATTTCCCTGCAAAATGAGGGCGACAGAAATTGCATGTCTCTGGTCTTCACAAGCAGGGGGAAACTTAACATCTTCCCTTTCAATAACAAGTCAACATTCGGAACATTAAGATTTGCTTGATTTTCTATAGTACTAAAGGCAAACCATGACCAGGGAAGGGGTGCGGGGAGCACATTACAGGACATGTGACAAGTGACAACTATACGGTGACAAACATGGACTGTTGGAATGAACAGACCTCATGCCTTGCCTCATGACTTCTGAACAATATCTAGTACAGAAGCCGACTGACGAATTGAGCACGTACAACGTACGTAGATTGGGGGTGTTTAATGCACTATCAAGCTTCTGCATTTTATATGACGATACACCTCTATCTATAGGTTAAGAGGTAAAAAACGCAGCAGCGGACAGGTACCAACCTCCAAGTATAGGTATGGCATAAGTATAGGCAGGAAAGCAGAGTAACCATATAGCAAGGAGAAAGTTCACTTTTCCTATAGACACTGATCGCTAGGTTAGCTCAGGAATTTTCGTACAAAATGTTAGGGTAGATAGGTCTCAATATTACACTTCCACATTTGGCACGAAAGCCATCCTCTGCCACATTGTAAAAACATGTTTTCTTGCATCATGTACCTTATAGGGGCAAGGAATATGAAACTGTCAACCTGATTAGGTATGCACATATCTACAAGTAAATGAGTGCTTATTTACAAAGATCGAAGAAAAGTAAAGTGCATAGGTATGTGGGCAGGGAAACGTTATCTGGTGACACACAGGTATACAAGTACCTACCAAGATTCTCGAAAAATACAGAGCAGGTATTAGTCCTGAAGAATGAACCCACCGGCAGAAAACTTCAGTCGAAAATTCCGTCCCTTCTCGGTTAACTATTTTGGTAAAAGGCAGAACACACTCAACCAACTAGTCGTTACAATAAAGGCTTTGGACTGTGACCGCTCATAGACCCTGCGTCTGTGCCGGACTGTCTCACCGAACTGACTGACACTTCACGTCTAGCTAGCGGCTTGACTGGCTTGTACGAGTATGTAGCGGTGCGCGGCGCAAGACCAGGCCAATGTCCGCAACACAGGATGGGTCAGGATGAGGAAAACAAAATGTTTAGGTGTATGGTCAGGACTTGTGCCCTCTTGACAGGAAATGAAATACTTACCCTAAACAGTAGGTACTCAGCTTGTAAGTGTAGGTCAAGGTACGCATACCGAATCAGAGTTTCGACAGTTCAACAGAAAATACGCTGAAGTTGATAGGTAGACGGTATACCTACAGGTCTGTAGATCCTTATGGGTAAGTAAGTAGGCACAGGAGAATATCTCTCAGTGGCCCTAAGCGTGTTTTTGAGTTCTTAATTTAACACGGGGGGGTAGTAACTACCTACCTCAACCGTCTGGGCAGGAACCAACTTCTGGACAGCAGTTGTGGAAGAGGCTGGGGTAAGCACAAGTAATGCAGGTAGTACCTACTATGGTTAAAACTGTACCTTTACATGCGATCTGCTGGCCTGTACTGACGCATAGCGCCTAGTCGGCTCTACTTAGCTCTAGATGGAATACATAACGAGCGCTGAGGCGTTCAATTAGGCGGCACTTTGGTCCAATTGCTGTCGTCACCACCAATGTTCCTTAATTTGGCAGATCAAGGCAGTGGGTAATGGGTCCAACACTCCCGTTGAAAGTGGCTGAATGCTGATACAGGCCACTTCAAGGCATATGATGTAGGGATGATGTCAATTTATATGGCCGCAATTTTCAATTTTGTTAGTAATTTTGCTCCACTGGACAATAACTTCCGACTGCATAACAACCCCCCTACCCAGGAACATGATTGCCAGCTGTCGTCAGGCACGTAGAGATAGGTTAGGAACGCAAATGGAAGATATCTATCTACACCCATTGTAACACCCAACGTCCACATTCCCAGACCATGTTGCATTACACGGCATTACAAAAGGGTTAACGTGGGGTAAACTTTCACATGAGCTCCAAGCTACTGAAAACCGTTTGGAACCAGTTAAGGTTAGGAAACATGGTTTGTTCGGTTTCCTGACATAACTCCCAAATAATACAGACTCTTATTGTTAATTAACGTAAATAATGATAACATTTTACCTGATTCAGCATTAAATACTTGTAATCGGCACAGGTGACATTGAAAACTACAAAAACACAAGAAGGAGAAACACAACAGAAGCACGGCCCAGACGACGCGCCGACAAGCAGCAGCAGACGACAAAACTGACGCAATATAAACCTCACATTTCAACCATCTGAAACACCTCCCTATAGTTTTCTTTACTTCCTCATTCGTTTTTTTTCATTCACTAAAATTAATTCAATGCCTTTTTGAACGAAAATTGCAGAGAAATCAAATATGAAATTTTTTATTTGGTTTATGTATGCGTGTTTCGACCTGCTACAGCGTCTGGCCCATTAGCTCAGTTGGTTAGAGCGTCGTGCTAATAACGCGAAGGTCGTGGGTTCGATCCCCCCATGGGCCAATTTTTTACACCACTGTGTCGTAACTGTACAGAGGGAATTTCACGATACTTTTTATAAGTAAAAAACCCCCTGTATGATTTTGTTTTGTTTTGACAACTGACAGTTACGCTCCTTCCCCTTGCAGCATCACTGGGTCTCCGGTTGAATTTGGTCTGACACTGGTCTGGTGCCAAAGGCTAAAGCTGAAGCCGAAAGGAAAATTACTCGCACTGGAATTAGTAGCACATAGGTAGGTACCTACCTAACTTTTAGTAAATTTTATGAAAAACTCCTGCAATGATTTGATTATACTTTTATACTAGCATTTGTACTCATGATTATAGCATAACCAACATTTTCCCAAGAATATCAGGTCGGCCAGGCTATACGATACAGGCTATGGCCTGGGCTTATACCTACCTTCTACCTACGTTACCTGCAGGTATGCCATGTGAAGTTACCGTAATGTCTAGGAAGATATTATATAGACGCGATGTAGGAGAACACTGGTTCTATAGGTATACGTAGTAAGTAGGTACCTAAGTACATCTGCATGTTATCTCCATATCTACCAGGCCCGTATCCAGAAAGCGGTCATGGGGGGGGGGGGGGGTCATGGGGGGGGGGGTTCGCCTATATTTTTTTGCTTCACGTTGGCATTACCATGTTAATTTTCCGCTCATGGGGGGGGGGGGGGGGGGTTAATCCTGAACCCCCCCGTGGATACGGCTATGATCTAAAACGAACCTACCGTACTACCTAAAGTGCTGGAGAGGGTCATACATTGCATGCAGCTAGGATAGGAAGCCCCTACCCCCTACCACTCATTCGATATCTATTCGCAATATAATTTAAACTTTTCCTGCAGCATCGGAGTTACCTGGTATCCTACCTGCAGTTTCTCTTAAGTTTCTCTTGGGAGGAACCCTGCATAACCTTCCCCCTATCTCCAATGCAGGTAAAGAAAAGTGCAAATTTTAAGATATTCCATTATTTTTCAGTTTTTCTTCTTTGACGTGTGAGGGCCTAAATCCTCCTACCTATGGTGTGGGTACCTATACCTAATACTCTCAAAGAGTAATTAAAAGTTGGTGAAAGGAGGCCTCCTTCCACCACCCACCAAGTCCCCATACAACTTGGAGAGAATGTCGCTCATCCTCGATACCGAACTTCGCACGGCATTGTGCTGTGAAGGATGCGCCCCCGCGCCAGTTCTGTTATGCAATGCCCCACCAACACTTGCCAGCCATCTCCATTTAATAATATTGTCTCCACCTAATAAGAAAGTGGCGGGGGCGACACGGGTCATGGTTTATTGAACACTCTGTGCATGCGCTATCAGACTTGTACTTAGGTGTATACCTACATCTCGCAAAAGATAGTGTGCCTGCTTTGCAGTGTTGGATTCATAACACTTTGAGGGGCTGAAGGTTTCCATATATACCAAATTTGGAACACCATGAAAGGTCCTAATTATACTTACCTACACGTATAGGTACAGCCAAGACATTTCCGATTACTGTATAGGTATATTACACGTGTATATTGTTGTACCTATATGTAGAAGTGTGCAGTGTACCGTACTTATTTCAGTAGGCTTCAGTAGAGGTGTATCTTGTAAGCGCGGGTGTCTTCTGGGCGCTTATACCTAGGCTGGGGGCCCTCAAGCTAGCCGGGTGGGTGGGAGTCTGCGAGGCAGATGCCCGTGAATCACCATAGCCTTCAGCATACCACTATTAATTAAATTCAAACCTCTGTCCGACAAGAAAAACTTCTCTATATCAGAGATATTGGAGGTGTAGGAGTGTAAGTTGAGAGTGCGAAGCGCTTCAACACGGGGTTGGGTCGGGCAAGTAAGCCTGAGGGTCAGGGGGTCACTCGTATAGGTATACCTACAGTCCCTGTGACCCGCCGTCACCTCACTGTGGAATTTTCGACGACGAACTTTCTAAAGTTTGCAGTCTCCATTTATAAAAAGACATTGACGAATGACAGACCGGCGAGAGGAGTCGTTCTTATTCTGTTGCGATAAAGAACCAAATGGCAAAGGCCGCAATGATCATGGTATGTTTCGAAGCCGGATATTGAACCAATAACTTGCAATACTTCCAATTTCCTTCTCGTACTTACATTTTCCTATAGGTGGGTACCTAATCTTTCCCTGTACTGACTAACTGACTCATTGAGAAGTGTGAGGGTCAGGTTCGGATGAGGTATGACTTAGCTTTACGAGACTCGATACCCAGAAATCTTGGAGCTTTGAATTTTCAGATAAAAATTTATTGAATGGTAGGTAGGTGCTCAGTACGTGTTGGGTTCAGGTTCTGATTACTCAACTAGGAGCAGTGAGTTTCGGCAAAACCTCTCGAATTTATACCTTTAGGACCGACAGATATGGACACGAGGTTGCGCAACTGATACACTGAAAAAAATGGCCAACAAGAAATGCCTTGTTGATGAAATCTTGTTGTTTCTAATAGAAACTTCTATTTGAAGTAGAAAGAAAAATCTTGTTAAGCAGTGCCGTGTTGACACAATAAGCATCTTTTTGGGTTAGTGAGGGAAATCTGCTTAAAATCGAGTTTAAAAAAATCCAATTAGATTACTCTCATTGCGATAATGAGGTAACCGTTCCAATAAGATGGACCCCTGTGCTCCAAGAAGACGCGGTGTCGCCGTAGAAACAGATCGTCTTATTGACCTCTCAATAAGAATATGTTTCCGTGGTGAAGAGGCACTCTCACGGCTGCAATGACATGGGCTATACGCGGTAAATAGTCTGTCTTATTGACTTCTCAACAAGACGATCATTCCGTGGTAAACAGTCAACCTTGCCACTGCACTAACATGGTCTGTCCGTGGTAATGACACAGTCTTACAAATTCAGTGACGCTTTCTTGTTGGCCTCGTGACGTCACAACAAAGACAGCCTTTCTGTGGTAAAGAGAGAGTCTAATTGAGTATGAGACGTATGATGTTTCCAGTGAGACGTGCTCTCTGTGGCAAATAGAATTGGTTCGCGCGGGTAATTTAAAAGTTCAAAAAGTCTGATTGGAAAGAATTTAATTCCATAATTTCTACAAGGCAAAATATGTCGCTGGTTTATAAGAAATATTAACTTGTAGGGTCATTTCTGTTAAGGAAGTAATTTAAGAGGTGAATTTAGTCGAAAATAAGCAGTTCCTTGAATATAGGAAGGAAATGAATAATTGCATGTGGAATGGCATTATTGACATTGTCACATCGTATAGGATGTTGGCAAATCCAATAGGAAATTGGGGGCCACTTCGAAAATTCCGAATAGTAGGTAGGTAGGTACGCCTACATCACCAACAAGTAGTGTACCTACCTATACCTATACTGATTTTTAAGAAACTGCTAAAAGATTATTTCTTCAAAAACGTTTTTTATAGTCCAGGTGAATTTCTAAACATGTAATTTTAGCTGGAAATCCAGGCGTTTTATACTTTAACCCTTTCTTTTAGGAGGGACAAGGTATAAAAAAATAACTGATGTAGGTACCCTATATACTGGGCCTGTATAGCCTGCACGCATGCAGTTTTCCGCTGCTTCTATACTGCAGCACCCCCCGTCCCCCCATCCCTTGCCTCCACTAAGAAAACAGGTGATATGAAGCCCACATGAAACTTCATAGGTCACTGCCCCCTACCAATATTTGTTTGGTTCTGACCTCGGCTATGTGACGCAAAGAGATTTCTTGTTGTATAGCAAGAAATCGTGTTACAAGAAATAGATGGAAAATAAGCTGATGCGTCATGAAAAAGGTTGTGTGTGACGCAAAGAGATTTCTTGTAAAGTCTTATTGGTGTGGGAAGATTTCCTGTTGTGTAGCAAGGAATCGTGTTACTCGAAATAGATGAAAAAAATCTACCTTAATGGAATAAGAATGACTTGTTAGATTCTCCTTTAATTTTGCTGGGTCAGGGCAATTTCAAAAAACCTGGTTGGATTACGAAGAATCCCTTATCAGCTGAACAAGGCGTTCTTTCTGATTCTCTAGATTTCTTGTTGTGGGAGCGTCTTTCTCACTGTAGGGAAATATGGCAAAATCGCGCGGGATACTGTCAGTTGCGACTGATCACGGACTGTGAAGTTGTTAAACGGTACCTAGGTATGTGAATTTTTTGTTTGTGTTGAAGTGCAGTCCTAGAACATAATGGAAGTGAAAGATATTCGGTGCTGCATCGGATACGGTGACGCGGCGGATGTTTTCATTGGTAAGTACCAAAGTAATACAATATTTACCAATTTCATCATTAAGTCTAACCACACATGTGCCTTAATAGGCTTCGGCCCAATGAGAAAGGCTTTGTGGACTACTTAACAGTCCCCTGGCCTTATAATCAAAATGAAATAAATACAATTCTGTTGATGTTTTTTTATGCCCATTTTGTTGAGAAATTGTTGGATATTTCAACTGGTTTCTGGAATTACCTATTCTATTACTAAAATACTTGGGTTCTGAGAAATTAAAATTTTAAAACAAATAATTTTCCAAAAATTTCTTCATAACCTATTGTGAAATGGACGTAAAAGAAAAACACGCGTAAAATTTTGTTAAAAAAAGGCCGAATACTAACTAGGTACTTGTTATTCTGTTTCCAGCTACGAATTGACTTTGAGGCGGCTTACCCCACGCTCACTAATGCTGTGAACGAGAGATACCCTGAGTTCAAACAGCGTGCAGTGGCTCTCGCCAGTAACCGTCTTGACTACGGACCAAAATCAGGGCGATCCTTACCGAGTTGGAATGTAAGTGTGTTAAGGGTCTCCTGTAGCTGATGATTCATTACTGCCGCCAATAAGTTTAAAGTTCCGAGCGGCGAGCAGACCCTTAAGCATATTTCTTGCCAAGTTTACAAACGTATAGACTTAAAGTGGCGTCGTCAAGTTGGTAGCAACCTACTGTTGGCACAAGGTAATTCAAATTAAGGGTCACCACATGCACAGTTGTGTTTCTTTATATTTTTTATCTCTGCCTGTAGGTGTGCAATAAGGTAAATAGTGAAATAAATGGTCCAATGGTCGCACAAAGTAGCTTGCCTTTATGCCTTCCACTGTGAAATGCTGCTTTCTTAATGGAAATTGCTTGCTTATTTATTGATCATTTTTATCTTTGCAGTGGGTGAAGACTGAAGACACATCCGACCTTGCCGCCTTCAAATTGCTCCCTTCCCTCGTGGACTACGGTTGGACAGTAAGGGGAGAGAAAGGAATATGGAAGGCCACCAGGTCGGAGTCACTTATTATTGTGATTTTACAGTCGAGTTCTTTATATCAGTCAAATATTTGTCCAAATTTACTCGATCGTAACACCACTATAGCCCAGTATAGTTTCGAATAAGAAGAGACCTAAGTAGGTACCTATATTATATTCCATAACAAATAAATATCGAAGAGTTTCCCCAGTAAATAATCATGAAGAAACACACACGAAAATAATGTGCCATCACTCGAAGGTAATACTCTATTTTTTCAATAATTGTTCTATTCATTTTGCAGTTTGTCAATAAATATGTCAGCCGATATAATTGATATCTTGTTTGGTTTGTACAGGTGACTGCACGTGCATCTGCTTGGGAAAATGCCTCGCACAACCAACGACCCTGTGGGGGTCGAACCCCCACCCTCACCCTCTGAGGCCTCGCTATTATATTCTTATAGTACACTACGATCTGCTCAAACGACTCGCAGTTGATTGGTGTGTATCTATAGGCATAAGTAACGGTGCACAGGCTACTGAGAGAGTGAGGGTGAGGGTTCAGCTACTACCATTCTGGTTGCACGGGGATGAGGTATTCTTAGGGCCGGCCCTAAGAATACCTACAGCCGCAACCAGTATGGTAGTACGAGGCCTTGTTGACACAAGCAGATGAACTGCCAGCAACCAATAGATTTCCTTTCAGTGCAGTAAGAAAATCTACGTAGGGCTATGAGAAAGCTTACTAGGGCCAATGAGAAAGCTACTAGGGCCAGTGAGAAAGGTACCAGGGCCAATGAGAAAGCTACTACGGCCAATGAGAAAGCTACTTGGGGCCAGTGAGGAAGGTTATTGAGGCGATGAGAAAGCTACTACGAGCCAATGAGGAAGGTTATTGAGGCAGTGAGAAAGCTACTTGAAGGAAAGGGACAAAAGCAAGAAATCTACTGGAGGCACCAAGAACATCTCTTTAAGTTGACAGGGTAGTCTGTCAAATTCAGCTAGCCCATCTTTTCAGGCTGAACAGCTAGTCGGTCGCTACTAACTAGACTCTCTGTTACACCTATATACGTCACCTGCCACTGTTAGCAAGACGTTCTCTCCAAAGCAGCCAGTCTGCCTTTCATTGCTGGCGAGACGTTCTCTATCACCCAAGCAGTTTGCTTTGCACCATTGGCAAGGTGTTCTCTCACAGCCAAATAGAAGGTCTGACTAACTTCGTCTCAGCTGAACACATACAGCAAGCAGTTCTGTAACCGCCACTTCGGAGACCTGTATGCCATGTCTTGACAGTTTGCAACAATGGAATAGATGCTCTGTCTCGAATCGAACGATTTCTCGTGGTCTTTTTTTTCTTATTGGAAAAAGGTCTCGTTGCTTCAAACAGAAGAGTTTAACAAGAAATTTCTTGATGCGTTAGCAATGCTGATCGTGAAGTCACAATTTCAGTCAGGAATTCTGCAGTGGCACAACAAGATATTTTTCTCAGTGTATGGAAGCAGTGATCGTCATTAGCAATGTTTGTAATGTTGGCATCACCGACCGACACCATTCTTCATTATGGAAATGGACATGGGCATGGGCAAGACGACGGTGAGACATCTGGTATCAGGTACATAGGGGTTGGGCCGCCCATTGTGCGCCGATTCCAAGGTCTGCATGCCTCTCATCTCAAACGGACCTCGCTACTCATGGATATCCATTTGTACGCAACTAGGTCACTGATTGCAGTGATTGCTAATAGAGTAATAGAAAGATCCACACCGGATGGATCGGCACCTTACATGGGCAAACAAGTGCAATATGCAATATTATGGTACCTACTTACCTATAGGTAGCTCTGCAAAGACACATATAGGAAAGCCAACGGACCATTGCTTCATAGGGCTTTTGGAGGTTCAATATTTTCATGTTTTCATAGGTACCTAAGTACAAGGCCGTACCCAGGGGGGGGGGGGTTAGGGGGGTTCAAACCCCCCCCCCCCCCCCCCCCCCGAAACTATGCGGCTTTACACTAGAGAGAATTAAGTTTTGAAGGAGAAAATATAGTTTCGTGCTACTTATAGGTACCTAAAACCCCCCCCCGAAATATTTTCCTGGGTACGACCTTGCCTAAGTATGGTATCTTACAGCGTTATACAGTATCGATGTGTCCTCCACTATAGGTCATGAGAAGAACAGCAAAAGATAAGATTAGGTGTATATATTTGCCCATGCAGACTTGGTGCATGAGGACTGTGAGGGACCTACCTATGTAACGGAGGGTTGGGGGGGGGGGGGGGGGGGGGAAAGCCCAGCAACTAGAAACTAGACCATTTCAAGAACTATCCATTGTGCTCAGCTGCATGGCAGCGCTACCAAATATCGCATAAATGACCTGCAGTTTTAGGTGGGTTCCAAAACACCACAGCCTCGATATATATTTCACTTGACATGCTGAACATATCAGAGGTGAATGCCGATCAGAAAAACCTTTTGGTAGGATCGGGATCGAACCGGTGTGACCCGGCTCTCGCTGCTCCTCAAAAGTCGACCATAAATTGTCGTTTACATTAGTCCACTCGGCTATCGAGGCTGTTTGAGGAGTAGGTACCTAACTATAAATACTAATGAAAATGAAAATTCTTTGAAAAAAATAGATATATCGCTCCTTGAAAACAAAACAGTTATATCTGCAAAAAATCGATTTTTTTTTTATTACACTAAAAATTTTTATTTTTTTTTCTCTTTTTTTTGGTAGAAGTGTTATATCTGTAAGTCGGATATTTACCGCTTGGTAGCATTGCAACTCTTTGAATTTAGCGCGAAAATTAGGCCGGCTGAAGCAAAAGACAGTTGCATCCGCCGTTGGATCAGTTGCCTCGTAACAACCAGAGGGAAACGTCACAATTTTTGGTGAGTAAACTGTTGTATCATCGGATGTTCTGTTTTGTAGGCTAATATAACTCTTTACCGTAAATTCTGTGCTCCTGAGACCTCCCATAGTATATTGTAATAAGTGTTATATTGGTAGATGCAACTTTTTAACTTTCAATTCCCGGCTCCATGCCATCATGAAAAAAATGTTGTATTGATAGATGCAACTCTTAGACTGTCAATCTGAGTTTTTAGTGATACTTTTGCTGCATGCTATTAAGGGCTGATCATTGTGATAACTAATAATATTGATAATAATTTTTGTTTTCAGAAAATAAAACGTCGGACGGATGAGCTTATTTTAAAACTAGCAAAAAAGCAGCGAACATACGAGAATGCCGATATGAACACAAACGCTATCTGGAGGTGTATTCCCTTTCTCGAACGCCAGAAAACCCACCCAACTAACACATTCAAAAATTATTGTAAGAAGATAAGGGACGCCATGATGCAATACATGGAGAACAGTTCTTCTTACAATACCTTTTGTAGGTGTTAGTTGAGTGGGTTTTCTGGCGTTCGAAAAAGGGAATACACCTGCTGGAGTATTCTGAATGACAAAGAGAAAAACCAAAGCCCTGAAGAGTGGACCTATATAGATACCTACCTTTTTGCCGCCCATAAGATTAACACTGACAGCAGTAAATTTATATTCGACTTATTTATTTTTTCTGTTAAAAATAATTCACTACTCACAGAGTCAATGTTATGGGTGGCAATAGTTTATCTATCTATAAGAAAACAGAAGCCGATTAAACTTCTTTTTTACGTTTTACTTATTTTCTAAGTGCCTATTTGTTATTTTATACTGTGGTTTCCTATTTCACCGTTACTTTGTATTACAAAAATTGATACCAGTGAATAATTCCGTATTATTTTCTACCCTCAAAGCCTCAATGCACAGAAAGTAGAAGTGTTGTATTGGCATTTGGGCCAATCCACGCGAGGCCTTTTTGAAGGTAAAACCGTTACAAGTTTTTTAAAAAATTAAATTGGTGATGAATATTGACTTTCATGGACTAGTTAGTCAGACTGAATAAATGAAAAAGAAAAAAGCTTTTTTTCGGTAAAAAAAAATCTTTAAGATATTCCATATCAAAGTCGTAATTAAATAAAAAACACTTCCAAAAACTTTGAAACGCTCTCCTGCGAAATCACCTTTTTGCAGATGCAACTGTTTTGTTTTCAAGGAGCGATATACATTAGCACCTTCTCTGCACCACGAACACTGGCCGAGGAACTCGCGATTCCCCTGGTCACCAAGAAAGGCAACAAGGCAGTCGTATAGGCTCGGCAGGCCACCTGAAGTCCTGCATGAAGCCAGCCGGGAACGGGTTCCGCAAGGGTCAACGAAATTGTGACAAATAGCTAATGAATTAGTGAACTTTCACGATACCCGTGTCCTCTTCCTTTATTTATGCACTCTGCGCTGGCCTACCTGCACGCTAGTCGAGGAACAACTTCCTTTTTCGCTATAGGCCTTCATATTATCCAGTAGCTGCCTCCTTCATTGGCTACGCACAGCGCTATCTCCCTAAATGGGGAGAACGTTTACTTTTCGTACTCAAGTAGTGAAAAAAATCATAGAGAACATAAAGAACTGGAAAAAAATCACTAAGCAATTTTTTAGGGTATAGGTATAGGTGCATGGTAAGGGTGAATGGAGTGAGAGTAATGCTGATTCAGTGATTAGAATAAAGGGAGGTGTGGGGCGTGGTAAGGGGGAAGAAGTTTACAGGGGACGTGAAAAAGGTTACAGCAGGTACCTTATAGGTTAGGAACCTTATGATATGACATGTCTAACAATCCTTCGTTTTATCCAGCTATATCTATTCAGTACCTAGTGCATGGTTGTGCCTTTGTGCCATGAACGGTGGTATAGAGGCCATATTATTCATTGTACCTAATCGACAACTATAGGTGGTCAAAAAGCTTTAGGTAGGTATGATGACCAGTTTAGAATATTTAACATCATGATTACAGTTTAGCCCATGCAGTATGATTACAGGTGTACGTCCAGAAGCATATCTAATTACATAATTAATGGACTTTAGCTATGGACATGATGATCGATCTATCCATCCAGCTTCAAGCTTCCCTACATAGTGTGTTGATATTAATTGTTGTACCTGTCTATAGCTATATACGAAAATTGAACTAGATTTTCCATTATTGCGCTTTCCTGTATTGTAGGCACTGGCCTTCATGAAATAGATATTAATGGTCTCGAGGCCGCGAGTAGATGTAGGTATGTCTCAAACTCGATCAGAGGGAGCCAAAATTCAGTTAATTGTCGTTGAGGAGACCAAAGTCTGGCACACTTGTGCAACGCGTATACGTATGTGATGACACCTGCAGTTAATAGTGGATGCATGTTAGCGTTAAGAAAGCAATAAGTTGTGGGTGTGAGTCATGAATGTGTTTTGGCTTTGGAGGTAAAATACTGGCTTCTAGCTAGAGCGTATTGAAGTTTCCGCCCACTCAACCACAGAGGTCTATAGCCCGACTCGCCTTCTTTCCGCATATATCCCTATGCCTCTGCGACGTCATTCCACTTGGCCCTTGGTCGCTTGGAAGTTGTAACTTTCGTATCCAATCGATGTTTTGAATATCCCTTCTTCATTTACTGTGTGCTGAAGCTGAGTCAGGTCGGTCAGATGGGACCTCCCTGGCCGTGTGGAGTATACGCTATATGCCATTGCCTGCAACCTGCAGACTGGAGGCGCAGCCGCGCATACTTGCATCACGCCGTCCCACTTTCCACCGCGCATCTGCTTTTTACGAACAGTCTTCGCGCACCGTCTTCGATCCTAAGGCTGGAGATGACAGCCGTCCGTTGCGAAATGTTAATTAAAAACTGGCTATGCATATGCATATGATATAATAACATCTGACCCGCTCGGCTTCTTCATGTATCAATCGCTTCTTGCCAAATGTCACAGCTTGTTTGTTATGCTGGCAAACTCTTCGAGTCGCTCATACTGCTCCCTATAAATTAGGTCTGCTTTAGGTATGCCGGACACCTTCTGTTTTCAGTCCATCTGTTAGTGAATTAGTTCATGATGGAAGGAGGAGCCGTAGTAGAGTAGCAGCTACATTATTGCTATATACAGGCATTACTTTAGGCATAGGAAGTATAGCTTAGCAACGAGGGAATATCGCGAATTTTTTTCTTAATTCCACACACTAGAAGAGTGAGCCTTTTTATGCGATATTTCGAAGGTTTTTGGTGAAAGGAGAGGAATTTTTGCAGATAGGTTACGCGAAGGTTGCAGCTAGCGGTGGCGTGTCCGCAACTACCTTTACATCTCCAAGGACCGAACGCCCATAGTAAATCTCGCGGCAACTGTGTACCGTCGCTGAAGTCACCACGCCTCGTAAATGAGCCTTTATGTCAGAACTGTCTGATGTAGGATTTCTTCGTTGTCGACGTAACTATATGCAGTTCTGGCATTGTCTTTGAGGATTAGCTAGGTACGAAAAGACATAAATCTTACTGAGTAATTGACTAGTAGGTAAGTACTTACCTATCTTAATATAGGTAGCGTTGATCCTATCCTTTCAATGAGATGATTGTTCTATTCAATATCCCTGAAATAGGTACCCTTGTGCATTTTTTCACTTTCTACATAAGTTTCTAATCGGACGTAACTAAGTGAAACTTCGTTTCAAAGGGTTTTCCTATACAATTGAAATGAATATTAAGTAGTTGAACTATACAGGCTCAACGTGGGCAGTGGCTTTCTATGGAGTCTAATACATTTACCTAGATTCTGGAAGGTCTTTAGGGGTCTAATGCGGCGACACTGGCGTCAGTAGTCACTCTGTTTTCGCCCATGTTATTTGTTTTATCTGGTTTTTCGTGCTAGTCAGCATTCACTCCTTCATTCCCGTGGTAATGAAATTATGGATCCATCCCCCTTACTTGTGGACGGTGTTGACGGCAAATCGAGAGAATGAGAGATCTGTCGAGGAATTGCTTTCTCATGCGGAGGTTTAATGAACCATGCACCGACCTCTCAGTCCTATATCCCTTTAAACGAAAATGAATGTCGCAAAGTACCTACTAACTATATAGGCGGATATATCTCCTCGCGGTATCGATTCTTCGAATTCCAACCACAACAGTGATGGTAGGGAAATATAGGTACGTCAGATGAATCGGTCCTATTATTTTTCTTGTATCCCATCTGTTGCGAGTGTGCATATGTGTATATATTATTATTATACCTCTCTCCCGAAGATTTTATAGGTGTTACTCGGATTTTATAGATTAGGTATCCCATGCAGCACCCGCATATGCACCTAATGCTCATTGCATGGTACCCACAACTACAGAACATTGTCACACGAAGGCAATAGACAATTGAAAGGTTTACAAACTTATATAACTCGACCTCAAACAATGGTGGATCGAATTGCCTCTTATGGTTACTGCTTTCCCATAGGTTCGCAGTGACCTTCGCAGATACCTCCGTCTCTTTAAAAATTAAAAGTCAACTTCAAGGTTTAACATCAATCTTTGCAACGAAACAAAGGTTGGGTGTTTAGGAGGTATATTAGGTAGATATCAAATCAAGAAAGACTTCTTGCAACTGTTGGCCTTATATGAAATCTCCTGAAGACCTGAAGTTCCTGCTAAGGAACCAACCAGTGCGGGTTGCGTCATGCAGGAAGGGATGGTGCAGACATAGCGATCCACCCCATAAGCCCCCACTGGGGGGCGGCTGCTGCAGTGGGGTAATGCATAAACAACAAAAAAATCAAAAGAAAAAATAAAACATTTCCCTAACTGAAAAGTGCATCTTGCCCTCTACTTCTGCACATGGACAAATTGGTGATGTATACTTACAGATCAGGTGCTTTTGTACGTTGCGTACGTACCTGTATGGCATTGTATTGTTAGGTGATTACATGGTGTCAGGCCAGCGGGCATGAGGGCCGCGCCCCCCGTCACACTCACTATACGTAGGTACGTCTCATTAGCTCATCTCAGTTGCCCACAGCATATTGGTCTGATGGACTGTTGACCCCTCTGCCCCAGACCTAACATCAGGGTTGTGTCTTATAAACAGACCTGTCAATCATTTCCGCATTCGGTAAGGACGTCTCGGTGTAAAAAACGGGTCAGATCCGTCTGGTTGATAAAAAGAAAAGGGCGTGAAGATAAATATGAAGTAGACTATTACTAAGATAGGTAAAAATACCCTCTGCTCTGCAGCTGACGTTTGGAATGGAATACTTACCTGATACCTTGATTTGTACTGTTTTACCCCAGTGTCATCTGGAATGTGACGAAAGAAAAATTAAAGTTGAGCCCCCCTCTGCACATTGGCTATACTGCCTACAGCAGGGACCTACGTAGGTTTCTACGCACAGACTTTCACTACTCTCCAGAGCCACTCTTGACATTATTGTGGCAGATCCAGGAACGTATATAGGAGCCCATTGAGAATGCGTGGTGCCGCAAGTAGAAATGACAATTGTGACTGTCGTCGGGGGCAAGGGCGTCAGAGAGGCATGCTGCCTTGCTGGGATGGGCTGATGAGTGTTGGGCTTGGCTGGGGGCTTAGGTAGATCGAAGCATATTTTTTAGGGCTGATTCCGCACGGAATTGTCAATAAGGGGAGACGCGTGAAGAGCTCCGTCAGAAAGGCAGAACAATAAGGATTGCGTGAACGAAGCAAGCGAGGAGAAAAGAAAGAAGTAGGTAGGTACAAAGTTTATCGAATTTTTTATTTTCTGTCGCCCTTTGTCAAAAAATGTTACACAGTCCTCAAAATGAGTCTGCAAAAGAAACAACTATTATACCTGCCTTACCTAAAAGGTGAATCCCACGCGCTGCTCCCATGCAGGGACATCGGCATTGTTTTACTTATGTAATCTGTGACTTCTAAATCAGAAACTTTCCTGCTTATTTCCTCAAGCTTTCCATGACCATGCGGATACGCCCCCAGTTGGGTGCATGCACTCAGGCACTCAGCAGATATTGTGCATGGTGATGGTGCATACTGCACTGCTCTGGCCTTCGTGGCTGGTCCGTGATACAGACCCAAGACAACTCACGACCCGCCGTAAATCGTCGCCAGGATCGTCTCGACCGTTTTTCTTGAGATCCTTGAAATCTTTGTTCGAAAAATTCCAAGCAAGGGGAGCTGGCAGGCAGCAGAATGTCTTGTTCGTTAATTGCTTTCCACGCTATTCACCAGGTTTCCTTCACATCTTTCCTCTACCTGCCTCTTCCCGCCTATGTCTACCTAAAGGTAACCGGCCACTGACGCGGGAGAGATAGGTACATTACCTATACGCAGCCACCAGTATAAGTACCATGCAGTCTACATAGACTCTGTCTCCTCAGTGTCGGGTCATATATGCATATAGGTTTCATCCCACACGCCATCGGGTCAGAGTTAAGTATATTTTGTAGAATTTCCGTTCGTATGAAATTAATGTATACGTTTATAGGTATAGAGGGTAATAGAGCAGGTAACGACCTATCGACCTATACCTATTATTTGCTCTTGCTCCCCCCTCCCTCCCCCCCCCCCCCCCCCCCATATGCCATGTGTTTGGAAAATGTATTTATCTATCTTACTTACCTAGAGGAAAACTTTAAAGTCCTATTTGCTCCATGTAATTTGTAAACAGTTTTCTGCAAGGAAATCGTTTTATGGGACGTACCTCGAAACATACAAGAAAACAGGAAACATCGATGGTGCAACAGCAATTTATTCTCGTTCAATTAACTGAGCCGACTGTAATAATGTTGTGTTTCAGAGTGTAGCTATTCTACCAGCAAGACAATGTTGAGAATGTTGATCAATTGCGGCCCTTTTGACACAGGAAGTTGGGCCAAGGAAAGAAAATAGCGGAGCAGTGGCGCATGCCGAAGGGGCCGCACCGCGGTGACACTTCAGGGTCGCCCTGGCAGCAAACCTGATGGACGCGCCACTCTTCTCACCAAACAACGAACAACGCCTCAATAGCTTTGGTCAGATCGCAAGATCAGGATGCTTTCCCACGCTGTTCTATAGAAGTCAGTGGGAATCGGGAAAAGGGTGAAAGGGCAGGTGTACAAACTGTTGTCGTCAGTAAGGAGGCTGGAATAGCATACGTATACGTCTTGAAGAGCTTGAGTATGAGTTTTATGACTCCTATACCTGAGGTAATGTTGTTGGCTCTTTATATGTAATACTGCTCTCTGCCAAAACTCATAAGGTCTTCCTTCATCGAAAAACTGCTCAAGTTCAGGCCACAATTTATTTGATGGCTCTCGATACTCTCGAAACATCCGATTTCATGCAGTGCAAGTGGAAGAATACAAACTACACGAACTGTAGGGCCATGCACTGAAACGGGACTATATCTATATAGGCTCACTGAGCATAATATATACCTACACCCAAATTTCGCAGGAATCCGAGCAGGGGTTAACCATGCACTCGTAAATCTCGTTGGGAATCTTGGAATTTTTTGGAGTGGTTACCCCTTCGGGATTCATCATTATATGAATATCGTTGGGAATCTTTGGAAATCTTTATGGAATCTCAAGGAATCTTTGGAGTGATTACCCCCTCGCAGGAATCTGACTGAAAGGGTAGGTAATGGACCTACGTAATAGTGGAACTATTTATTTGATGTCGTTTGGGTCCCTGTACATAGGTAGTTATATAGGAATAAAGGTGCAGTATATCTAGGAAAGCCATGTAGGCATGCTTATAGGTTCCGACTCCCTGAATGGTGTAATCGGTCAACCATGTTAAAAGTTTGGGCCGCTCTAGTGCGCGACCAGCGTATCGTGAAATCACTTAAAAGCTCTCACTCCCTTTCGGGAATGAGCTACAACTAATAGGTAGACAGGTAAGTATGTGATGTTCGTTCATTTCATTGTATTAGAAAACGATTTGGCTTCTGAGGTCAGAATAAAAATGGAAACAAGGGCAATGACTGATATGCGACAACGTTCGTACTTACCTTACTTTTTGATGCTGATCTTAATTTGTCAGTTTTAATATAGGTAGATTTCGAAGAAATACTGAGGACCTATTTAGGTACAGGTACCTATACAGTATGGCGATTAGTGAGAGTGCTTTATGTGGGATAACGCAATTACTCCTCATCACCCTCCATTTCTTTTGATGGTAGGTATAGCAGGAGAGGGCTATGTGCCCTAATAACCTAGGAATCTAGGCCTTCCCTAATGCTCTTCCTATATGATGGGTAGGTATCTCATTTGGAGAAGAAGGGACCTCCAGATCTATTGATGGTCGGAGTAGGCCGAGGGGGTAACCACTCCAGAGATTCCTTGAGATTCCATGAAGATTTCCAAAGATTCCCAACGATATTCATAGAAAGATGAACCCCGAAGGAGTATAACCACTCCAAAAAATTCCAAGATTCCCTGAGATTTCATTGAGATTGACCCATGATTCCAATGATTCCAATGATTCCCAACGAGTGGTTAACCCCTCGGAGTAGGCTAAAAGCCAAGGTAATCGTCAAATTGCCTCCAAAAAGATCACCTCTGGAATTCACAGTGCTTTGGTATTTCTATCTCAAATAACCTGAATTCGAGCAAAGAGAAAACTGAGTAAATGTATGCAAATTGTTTTTATTGTAAATTAAAGAAAGTGAACAATGACGCTTTCGTATGTACATTTTACATTTTACAGGGTACACACCCACTTCTCCTAGGCAAAATCATACAAATTATGATACAATCGTACTGCTCTCATTAAGTACAATGAAAACAAGTGAGACATCAGTCGCAGGATCCTCCATGTAGGCATTCAGTCACAACAGGAACCAAGACCCATTTACAAAAATAAACTACCTATAGGTACGGTTAGGTATAAAGTAGATACGAAAAGGTACTTAGGTACCTACAGAAAAAAGGATTTTTTCCAACAAACACAAACCGACAATTTCCTGTAAACACACAAAACAGAAAAGCCCATGTTAATTTTGGGATCAACAATAATGTGAACAATGGGAATGTGCCTATGAGGTAGGTAGGTACATTACAAAAAACACAGGAACAACACTTTTCTTTCGAAAATTGACAAAAGTTACTAAACATCAGAGCATTTCTGTAAATTTTGGTCACGATAATTACGATTAATCACTAAAGCGATTTCTCGAATATAAACATACTATACAAAATGAAAAGGAAGTATTAATAAATGAGGAAAAGACACATTTCATGGGTACAAGGTTCCTGCGAAAAACAAAACTTGGGAACGTCAATGGTCTTCCCGGATGAGGCGCGAAAGAGTGAATAGGGGTTGCAAAAGTCACTGCAACCATCGCCACGTTGCCGATCATTCCAAAAGCGTTCGATCAACAAAAACCAAGTCGACCCGATCAATTACCTCTCGGATTTTTTTTTTTTTTTTTTTTCGTGGGATAATGAACGAATCGCACCGGCCTATTGTAAATAAACAAAAAGAAATAATATGGCCCATCAAAAGGAAATTTAAATAAATTACTAACTTATGGCCCAATTTAGTCATCCAGGAGACATCGCAAAAATTTGGTCAGCCCTGTCCGTGATCCCTCTGAGTGAGAACACTCATACGAGAACTATGCAAACAATTCGTTAGCCTCGGTAACCGCGGGCCCGAGGAGGAGACAATGGCCGGCGGGTGTGTTAACGCGTCAAGCAGCACCGCGGCCGGTCGACGAATTAACACCTGCCTAGGCCAGCCAGACCCCTTTCCCATGGCGTGGAGGGACCACCGACCCGGCATCCGCCTACCAATCCGCAATCCAAAACTTAGACAAATTCAGGAAAAATGACTTAGTTTTAAAGTATAACTAATATATAAAATAATATAACAGGAACATGAAAATATTTGTTCAAACAAATTTAACAGATTTAACCTTTCTAGTAAACGAAAAAAGTGCTATGGGTCCAGAAAAGAAAAAAGAACTAGTGACGGTGAGGTTGACAACCAATGCCGAGCTCAATACTACGTGAAAAAGGCTTCTTTATCAGTCATTTTTAGAATATAACCATAGTCCAAAAAGTCATCAAAAAAGTAGCCCCAATTATGAACAACTGGGTCAAAACACAATTATTACTTTATTCTTTAAAAATGACTTGTGCTTTCGCTTTCGCGACGAATTAAGGTCGTGGTTAAAACCCGTTCTTAAATCTAGGTGGCGGGAAGGGAGAATAAATAGGGGGGCGGGTGGCCGGTCAGTCTGGGAGACCCCCGCGGAGATCACATGGCCAAAGGCTGCAGCCTCGGCAGCCAAAGGCTACACCTCTGTGGCCAGCGTACTGGCGTGCAGGAAGTGCTCGTCTATCACGTATACGCTGCTCGGCGTGCCAGCCGCGGTGCTCGAAGACAGCCCCGACAACCCCGACAGGCTGCCCTTCTCGAATGGTCGTTTCACTAGTTGTGCTTCACTGCAACAACGAGAGAACAAATAATATAGTTTGGTTATTTACAAAATCTGTTTGCACACCAAAGTGGAAGTTATTTTATATTCAGGAATAAAAGACAATCATTGAATGAATAGCTGAAAGGAGGGTTATAACTACACCTGTAGACAACTGCGTTCCTTACCTATATCCCCTATGTTATCGTGCTAAGATGTCATAACTCATTTTTCTAAGGAAGAAAAGGAAGATTTCGAAAAACAGTGGGAAACTGAAGTATTGGAAAAAGGTTTCACATATAAGAATTCCAAGAACTTACCTAGAATTACACAGTGAAGAGTCTATAGATAGAACAGAGATCCTGGGGTCCGGACGATCCTTGTCCAGTTTGGCAGAGGGAAGCACAACCGAGGCTCGCAAACTCGCTCGATGCGCCGCCGACTCGGTGTTGAGCTGCTTTTGGGACCTTGTCCTGAGCAAAGCGTAGACAGGACCGGGGTCTGGAGCCTTCCCACCCCCCAGGCCTCCTCCCCCACAACACGTGTCAGTGTTTACTGCATTCTCGCGAATGTCAGTGTTAACACTTTTCCCCCAAGTGTTTTTAATCATGGAGCTATGGACAGAGTTTTGCTCATTTTGTAATCGAGCTTCCTCGTCAGCCTTGGCAGCCTCGCGTTTCCGCCGCTGCTTTAGACACATTACGACCACCGCACTGACTAGAACTAGGAGAGGAACTGCGGTAGCAACGGTGGCAATCACAACGATGTGTTCCGTTGTAAGACTGGTGTCCTCGGCGGGGGGAGCCACGTGCTTTGACATATTCCCAGTCCTCCAAGCCACTTGTTCGCACGTCCTTCCCGTATACCCACCCACACACTTACATTCAAAGTTATTAACGCGATTTACGCACGTTGCGCCATTTCGACACGGACTCGAGAGGCACTCGTCAATGTCTACGCTACAGTCTTTGCCACGAAAGCCAGCTCGACATGAACACTGGTAGTCGTTGACCAGATTCTGGCAGGTGGCACCGTTCGCACAGGGTTTGGCTAGGCAGTAGTCAACGCGGGATTCACACTGCACCCCGACGTAGCCCGGGACGCACTGGCAGCGATGCTGAGCCACCATGTCCACGCACGTGCCACCATTTAAACACACTTGACCAGCGCAGTCGTCCACATTCACCTCACAGCGTGGTCCTGTGAATCCCACAGGACAGGTGCAGGAAAAACCATTGAGTCGATCCGTACAGGATCCACCGTTGACACACGGACTCGACGCACACTCGTCCACGTTTGTTTCACAATTGGTCCCACCGTATCCAGGGATACATCGGCACTTGAATCCCTGAAACAACATTTAAATTTAGTCCTAAATTCTTTAAATTATAAGTATTCCGAAAACTAGAAGCATCAGCCCTTTTGATATTTCAGCTCACCTGAGGGGTGTCATGGCAGGTGCCGCCGTTGGCGCAAGCTGTGTCCTTGCAGGTAATGGTGGATGTATCGCAGTGGTCTCCCTGAAACCCCTTCTGGCACAGGCATGTGTACCCCTGCCCGCGGTCCTGACACGTTCCCCCATTTTGGCAGGGATTATGCGAGCTGCATCCATCCAACTTGACTTCGCAATCGGTGCCCGTGAAGCCAGGAGTACAACTGCATGTGTAGGAGCCCTGACCGGTGTTGAAGCATAGGCCACCGTTCTGACAGGGCTTATGGTTGGTGCAGTAATTGAGATCCTGGTTGCAGAACAGACCCCCCCATCCCTCGTCACAGAGACAGTCCCACTGCTTCTGACAGGTGCCGTGCAAGCAGCCAGGGTATCTTTCGCACTCGTCGCAGTACCGGCCTTGCCAACCGCGCCCACAGCTGTAACAAAAGAAGGAAAAATAAAAAATGGGACCAGGGAGCGTTCAAAAATTGATGCTGTTATTCTTATAGGGATGGGAAACATCTTCCCCAGTTCGTCAACCAAAAGGATAGATTAATTCTGCATCTGAGGTTCTGAGGGACCGAGACAATAGTTGAGTGTGGGGAGACGCCCTCTTTGCGGCCTCACGGTGTCACAATAAGGGCAGTCGTGTCCGCAGCTGGCATTTAAGTGCGGTCCACCCTGTGCATGCCATCATAGAGGGAGTCGCCTGCATTACCATTCAATCACCGTGATCTCATGCTATGATGCCAGACCGCGTGGGTTTCTCGGCCTCAAACTCCCGCGGAAAGCACGCGGAAAGTGCAAGTGACATCACGACACCAACAACTGGAACCATTCAACAGGGCGGTATCACTTGTTTCCTCTCGACCTTTTCAACCGTTACAAAAAGCCACTAAAAGCTCCGCCCTGGGTAATTAAATGTATGGGCCCATGGGCAGTGGGCCGTCATGTCCTAGCGGTCGCGCATCCCGTTACTGCGACAGATTGCGTCTAATCCTTTTCCAATCGGTCATCATCAGCCAGTCACCCCACCGGTTCCCACTGCTTTCACCGGAATCGACCATAACACAGGAACATGGCTCGGGCTAATGATCCCTGCGCCTTGCTTTTCAAAAAATCGATCAGTGACAAAAAACAACAAGTAACGTAAAAAGTAACGCTAGTCCTCATCAAAATATGATCGATCTGAGACAAAAACCACCGCGCAACATGGCGTCGGCTTGTCCTCAAAGGTGATTGGCCCTTTGATGAATTGCAATATCTCGGACCGCGATGGCCCACTCTGCCACTTTCCTTTAGAAAGAACTTTCTTACGCAGGAAACTGTGTCCCTTTCATTCGCCGATGCATGGATCGGCAAACTCAACAAGAGCTGAAGAACTTTATTTCAGCATTTGTTGTTTTTGTCTAAAAGGATCTGTTAACAATATGCGTTGGGGCAGGGAATCGGCGAAAGAATTTAATTATTAAAAAAGGCCAACGGTCATTCAAATTGTTACAGTCAGGGTCAGAAACCGCACTGCAAGCAGCACACAAGACCTTTTTTTAAATAACAAAATTTAATTTCCGCGGGTTGCCGTCCCCGACTCACATTGCCCTGGTAATACCTGTAACACAGGTAGGATGAACGTTTCTGCTTTGTAGAAATTGACGTAAGACGACTAAGACGAGCCATATTAGGTCAGCACGACGTGGTTGTTTGAAAAACTGCCGAAACATGCACGGCTGGAGCAGAACACATATCCAGACACAACCATGCAGTGCACTGGAGGTCGGTGGGGGTCAGAGGTGCGCTCAAGAATCACGATGAAGGACTAGACTTGTTCGATACTTGTTTCTGACATCAATATTTTAGATACACAACCATACTCCAGCTCCAGCAGATGGGTATAAAAAACGAGCAAATTCCACGGGTAAAAGAACGAAACGACTGTAACGAGTCGGTGTGCTCACGACGCGGAACACAACTTGCAATGCGCCAAGCGCGCAAAAAACTCTTGTTTGTGGCTGCCCGGCTCCGGCTACACTTGACCGCCTCGCGAGGGTATAACCCGCCAACATTTATACCCCCAACATTCTTCAAACTATTTTCGAGAGGAGACTCACTCAATGGTTCCAGGACCTAAAAAATTAAAGAGCACTTCTACGCCAAGTTCGTAAAACTGCATGTATTCGTTTGTACAACGATTTGTACAACTTTTTCTGTTACCTCATTTTACTCGTAAAAGTATAGTAGGTACTTCCAAAACTGAAAGTCGGACAAATCTATTGAACAAGTTATTTAGAGTCTATACCTTACTACTCTATTGTCCCAAACCGAGAAACATTGTAAATGCCGCCAAAAGAAATTAACAGGAGACCGGTAATTAGGTTTAGAAATTAATGTCCTGTTCAGAAGTAACCAAAGTGTTGCAGATAAGTACAGAGCTGACGTAGGTAGCACCACAGTAGCACAATGGAAAAGCGATGGCCTCGAAACTGTTTGATTTTGATTTACCTCAACGTCTAAACGATTTTTTCACATCAGAAAATCCGAGCAAAACAGGCTGGGCACATCTCAAAGGAATGCATATGGAACAAGGTAACGTTCGAACACTGCATCTCACTGCTTGTCACTGCCATCTACGCTGCATACCGACCATTGTCTTCTGTTGACGTGAAGTTGACCTGGAGGAGGATGTGGAAGAATCAAGGACGCATCAACAAGTTTTACTAAATGAGGGACCAAATTTTTGCACGATTCCTCGACCATAACAATGCATGTGGCGCCTCCACGATCAGCACACGTTCCGCGTTCCACGCGGACTCCCACTTCGATACACTTTATTCATCAGTATACGACTTCGATCTTTTGACTTTCCCATATAGGAAGAAGTATACAAGAAAGTACTGTAACCGTGCCAAAAACCGATGTTGAGTTTGTTATTTTAAAACGCCAAAAAGAGGTTCTTACCTCTAAAAAAAAGTTTTCGTCCCTATAGGATGCGTGTATCCAGAACCACTGATCTGGGAAACACTGCTGAAAAGTCAGTTAATATGTATTGACGTCAATTACTGCCCTATCCACGTCATCGTGAAAAACAAGCATAAGTTTCAAGCATGCAACGTTGAGGCGTCTGGAGTTGCTTTTACCAAGTGCGGCTGAGAAGCAAGTTTTGTGCAAGGAGTTTCCAGCCGAGGGGGACAAGGCGATGTGGGTTAACCGCAAGGTGACGCAGCGTTTCCACAAAAATAGATCGATCAACGGCAATTAGGTTCGATGGTGAACATAGGATAGGATTGGCCCACCTGCAGGACCAAATTTGGCATTGACCTCGCGCCCTTCGAAAGGGCGCATCACTCAGGCACCCATAGCACCGTTGCATTTAAACTAATTCGAACCTATACAAAAAAGTGTAATGTCAATCGCTCTGAACACCAACCAACCATACCTATATACTATATGTACCTATCTTCCACCATTTTTTTTCGGGAAGATTTTAACGAGAAGAACACGTTTGGTTTTTGAAAGAGAAAATAACTTACATGCACTGATTTGGTTTTTCGCAATGTCCATGCTCCTCACTGCAGCCTGGCAGGCACTTGGCTGTAACAGAAAGAGAAACACGACGTGAGACGTGGCGATAAAATATTCAAAGCTTGCGGACGTCATAACTCCATTCCCGGCTGGAGACCTCGACCTTCCTCTTGCTAACTCCTCATCTGACTGTTAATTCATTTTCTACCTTTCATACTGCTGAAAATCGCATATTTTGTAGGGTAAGCAGATAATAATTGAAACAATAATAACTGTATGTATTGGCAAAATAGTGTTTGTAGATCTTAATAGGTACAAACAAATTTGTAAATAGGCATGTACGTGTACCTGCCTATGTACGCATAAGTAGCAGCAGGTGAGGTATTTTTACGGCCATAACCAAATTTCAAGGCAGAAAGAACAATAAAATATTTAGAGCAATCGATTTTGGTTACCTCCACACCTGCAATTTCGGCTTAAGGCCTAATGCATGGGAACTTTTTTTCCGGAAGAATCTACGAAAACATTAGTAGGGAGAAAGAGAAAAAGAGCTCATGCTTCTCAACATCATTTGTCGTCCCTATGGGAATCTACTCCAATACCAAACAAGATATCTTCTAGATAGCTATCTATAGGGTTAACTAGCCTTACCTATGTCTCTACCGTCTGTTAGTTGGAGCATGCGCTTCAGAAACTATCAAGAGCCAATCACATATCATTAAAACATCAATTAACGAGCCATTGCAGCGAGAGTACCAAGAAACCAACAACCCAACACAAAGCCGGTGATTACGATTATTATTCTGTGTAACAATACTAGTAGCTCCAGCTATTGGATGATTATTGCTCGGCTTCCAGTCAGTGATTCGAATCATAAAGACAGTACGGGGTTGTTCCAGGATTACTAATGTCCATTAATGAGGGTTGGACTGTGGCAGGCACGGGCCACTGCTGACATGGGAGACTTTCAAAGTCTCCACTGAGAGGCAAGGAAATACAAACTACTCTTAGTCCTGAAAAACCTGGAAAACAATATCGTGTTCATGGGGACGGCCTTAAATCTTCGGGATATACATTAGGTATAACACCAGATCTCACAAGATATACTCGTACATTTGAAATGAGCAATGTGCGAAGTCTCCAGACGCCAGTTTCCATTCAGGCAATAATAACGAAAAGGACTTGCTTAGTATTAAGGCTTCAGGTGTATGAAGGTACATGATATGGTATGTAGCTTAACACTCGCACAAGAAGCTAGACTGTGGTAAAACGCAGTGACTGATTAGGCTCTCCGGAATGAGGAACACAATCAACGATGGACGTCAACCCTGAAAGCCCCCAACTGGAACATTTTGCGCATGGGGAGCTACCACTTTTTAAACGGTTATAAATGTGCCGCATTGTTATCTCAGCCCGGCATTCTTTAACAAGGTCCCCCCTCTGCCCATCCACGGATTCAATTACAAATCGAATTCCAAGCACAATGAAATTTAGATCGGTTCCTACTGCCTCAGACTCCCCCGGTCGCCACTGTCACTGTTCGCTGCTCATCAATTCTCGAAGGAGTTTTCAGCAGCCCCTCTTCACCTCAAGAGGTCCTCCATGGTTTACGACTCTGGGCGCAACGATCGATCAAATGCAAAGCCTCGTGGATGCTCGCATTCCCGGCTTCACTCTCCAAATAAATTTCCCCACGCTTCGGGCTGAAATTCTGACAAATCTCCCTTCGGGTCTTAACGAGCCAATGTGTATAACAACATGAATGAGGGCACTGTTTACGCCAGGACTTCCCACCCTCAATGAATTTCGTAAACGAGGGTAGAAAGATTTAGGGAAACCTGCAAGGGAAGGGGTGAGATGAATGTGCCTCTAAGTTGGGTGCGACGGTCCATATGCCGCAAGAGAATTCCTACAACTTTCAACTTTTCAGACGCAGATTCAGCTAATGGTTCATTTAGCGAACAGCACCCCTTCGCTGCTGTTCATGTTATTTTTTGTTTATATGTAATCGCGTAAAACGACGCTAACCGGAGACTTTGGTGTTAACATAGTATCTTGATCCTAACTAAAAAAAAAGGACACACACACGATGTTTGCGTGAAAGCCGTGAAAGGTGGGTTAAGAAGTTTTGCGAAATTCTTCAGCTTTACCATTGTTCTCAAATTATTTTTGTGGTAGGTACAATGTCATGAGTCATGAATGTGGAATTGACGAGAAAGTTACACGTAGTTCCTAGCTAAAAACCTGCCTCTAGGGGAGTTAAAATATGGTGGATCAAATAAACCAGGTATAGTTGAAAACCCTTTTACACGCACCCAAAAAATATTCGCAGGTAGCCGCAAATCTGACGTTAAAAAAGTATAATAATTTTTTCACTCCAACCAGCGTTTTTCATGTGAAGCCCTCCAGTATGTGACGCATTTTAAAAAGAGATTACCTATTGTGATCGGTGAACTCGATATTTCCAACATGCAGCTGCTCTTATGCTACAGATGGGGTGAATTTCAATTCAGAATGTCTTCAGGGTCACATCTAGAACCCTCAGCTTCAGCAACGGTGCCCTGATTCCATCTCAGTCCCCGATAAAATTTTTGTTTTTACGAAATTTTATCAAAATTCATCGAAAGAAGAAAACACAGGCTTGGATGAACACTTTTTCTTAGGGTGCGTCCCACCATGCCCAGTTAAAATTAAACTGGAGATTTACTTTAATTGATTTACTTTAATTTAACTTAAAAGTTAAATTTAACATGGTAAACATAGTACAAAATCTCCAGTTTAATTTTAACTGGGCATGGTGGGACGCACCCTTACTGCTCTAAATTTTCGGATTCACGACGAATGTCGCGGAGGCGCGCCAGGTGGTCAGGCCTGCAGTTAATTACATCGAGTACCTGACCATCCTTGTTGGTCGTGAGCGTTGGTCGACCCTTCTTCACCAACCTTCATCCACTTTGAACGATACCATCGATTTTGGCAGCGGAAAACTCACGAGTTAAATATAAAAATTGAGCAAGCTATTGAGCGAAAACACTGATTGCGCACCAACCTTGAAGAAAATGCTCGAACTGATAAGAGGATTGCGAAGTTAACTAGAGGGATGGTTGCCATTCTTCCATATCAAAAATAAATCACCCAAGTCCAATTTTGCTCTTGCAATCGATGGCAGGAATATTGATTTTCCATTCGGTCAATAAGTTTACGAGACTATTCATCCCGCAACACACTGCCCGAAATTAAGTATCGCATGGCGTTGCAATCTGCCAGGGCGGGAACAAACCGGTAGAGAACGGTGGAAGGGTGTAGCACAGGTAATTTCCTACCAATGATATCCACCACAAAAATATTTTCATTAAAAATGGGAAGGAACCCAATGATTACATGGTAAATTACAGGCCTTGCCGATGGAGATGGACTGTGGGCCTGCAGGCTCACTCTCAGGCAACTGAGGGCCTGCACATCTCCAGCACCCGCTACACGTCCGTACCAATATCTACAATTACATCGTCCTCACCAAGAAATGAAGGAAGCTTTTTATGAGCCCACCAGGTAGTGAGTGCTAAGGGCGAAGGGCCTCTGGCCAGTAAGCGGCTGCCTGCAGTCGCGGAAGTGGACCGAGGACCCGATGTCCGCGCGGGGCGCAGCAGGTGCCCGGGTGTGGGGGCGGGGGCGGGCCGTCATGCAATGCGACCGGATGCCCCTGACATGTTGCGAGTCGTCCGCATCTTCCAGACCTGTTGGCATCTCGGTGAGTCAGTGCTGCTCCGGGGAGAAGTGCCTAGACTCGATGTTGTGAGATAGCGAGAGCTCGGTGTCCTGAGGCATTTCGTGAACACCCGGTGTCTTGGGGCGCACATCCCAGAAGGGCCCGCGGGTCGGTAGCAAGCCCGAGGCTTTAGGTCCTTCTTACTCTTGGGTTGACTTGGCCCGAGGCCTAGCTCGTCTACCTGTGCCGAGTGCTCGCTACGGGGAGCCGCATATAGTGCCCGCGGCCCTGGCCCGAG
The DNA here is from genome assembly GCA_950004255.1 of Mesopsocus fuscifrons. Taxonomy (NCBI): domain Eukaryota; kingdom Metazoa; phylum Arthropoda; class Insecta; order Psocodea; family Mesopsocidae; genus Mesopsocus; species Mesopsocus fuscifrons. The sequence continues at coordinate 7,239,198 of OX465373.1, forward strand.
CACCGTGGCCAGCCAGCGTGGGAAGCTCTGCTGCCATGGGAAAGGTGTACGCGCTGGAACCTGGACGTCGCGGCCATAAGCGCATCACAGGCGACAAGGAGTTCGTCTCTAATATAGTCATCACACAGAAGAAGTCAGAGCGAGCCTTAGGTCCAGGCGCAGCGCCTGCCTTCTTGAGCCCTGGGTCGTGCTGTGTTGGGGCGATTCATTCACTCACTTTATCATCACGGAATTTATCAAGAATATAGTTTTTTCAGTCCCGGTAGATTTTTTAAGTTAACCGAGGAGGTGACAGTTGGACTTAGCTGACATTGTGGAGAAAAGCTGTGTGAGGAACAAGACGACGGTCGAACGAAACATCAATAAAACCTATCATTTCAAAGAATGTAGGTACATTGTGTCTTCATAAAAGAACAACCAATCACGCAAGGTTATTGATAAAACAGCCGGAACAGCCCTATTTAACTTGTTTTAAAAGTATCCTTCGCCGAATGGGGATGGAGACGGCACGCTCGGCACCAGAACTAGGCCACGGGTCGACCTTCAATGCTTGTACTTGTAGCGTGCAAAATGCAGCTACGTGTTTTTTTTTCCCGCACCTTCCAAGGTTGGCGGGGTTCTAAAAATTTGAAAAAAAAAAAATTGAAAAAATAATTTTTTTTGGGAGAACAACTGGAAAATTCTGAAAAATTGGAAACTTTTTTTAATTTTATTATGAACTATCGTTTTTATTTGATCAATCCTATGGCTGACATGGCTTAAACGTCACCCGAAGAGGGGGTATGTCTTCCCCACCCTCCGTTATGTAACATCTTTCCTCAAATTTGAACTGCTGACCGCTCGCACTCGCCCTGCTTTCTGGCACAGCCGAAGTCGGATCCCTGTTTGACCATCCAAAATTTCTCGTATCTTCTCATCTCGTTACTTCTGGGTTGACATTCGTCCCGTACAGAAAAATGTCTGGCGCCCTGGTTTCTTCTCCTCTTGGTATCGCCGCTTTTCTCCATCAAAGCTAATATGCATTTACACCTTGTACCGACCTAGTCTTATAGTTGTTTGATTTTTGAAACCTATAGCTAGGAATCGTACCTACGTTGGTGTCAAACATTGAGGTGGCTTCGCAGGAGCCGTATAAACGAGGTTTACTTGTTTTGGTTTCGTTGAACGAAGATTACAAAAATTTATATTGGCCGTAGTTTGGTTTTTTTTTTTGATTGAAAGACAGAATTCCGAGAGCTTGAAAGAGAAAAATAACGTCTAGGTGTAAGACCCAACCTTGTCCACGACCAAACATACCTCTATCGACTTCGAGCGCCCGGCAAACGCCAGAAGGAGGAATTTCTCTTTACATACTGCTATACAAGTCAGCAGACAGTCTTGGATCCTTTTTACTTCCAAATCACTATCAAAGTTGACGAAGCCAGTCTTGTTAAGCCACTCGCAATCTGCTACTCAAAGTTCGCCAGGAGTACTTAACAAATTAACAAGTTCAAAAGTCCATAGTTGAGTAGGTAGTTGTTGTAAAAGAGGAAAGTGCCCAAAAGTAAGTGATGGCTGAAATAAGAAGAAGGAAAAGTAAGCAAGGAACCCGCTGGAAACAAGAACGTCTAAGGATCAACCTAAAATTACTTCCCAACTGCCCATTTCAATTCAAATTACCAGGTTTACAATTGAAGGGTCGTGATCGATCTTGTTCTCACATTTACTTGTAATGATTCGACAGCGGCAATAAGGTCTGGTATTCCAACTCCAAAATGTTATCGCTATCGTAAGAAGACATGGTTTCCGTGGCGAGCAAATTCTATGCTGTAGTGGTGGAAACTGGAAAGCATGCATCATGCATGCATCTATCCATTATCCATAAACTCAAGAAGAACCGCTAAAGCTGCCGTTCGGCCTTCGGGTTAGAAATTCACATATATATAAGCGAAACATGGGCTAATCTGGTAATTAACGTTGCAGTTAAAAGACTCTGGTTTTTCATTGAAACTGTGGGAACATATTCCCTCCTGCCAGATTGCAACAACCTATTTTCCTTGTAACAAAAACGAATGCAATACAACCGTAACCCCTCCTGAGCAATTAACTTAGCATGGGCTCTCGGGAAACTGCACCAGAAGCTCCAATTGACCCCGTTTTCCATGCAAGACCCGATCGCCAGGCCAACTTCCTACGACTCGACAAGAGCGCGGACACATGGACCACTCACGTCCCTTGACTGTGGACCAGTCTGCAACCTACGGGCCGCAACGAAACGAGCCAAGTGGCGAGCACTGAGTAGCAATCACGATAATGTCTGGTACCTGTTAAACAAATACCTCCATGAAAAAAAAACACATTCTTAACTTGCATAAAAGACGGGGATGTACATCCCATATTTAGCGGGTGGGCCGCGCGGCCATCAGAACGTGACCTTTCGCGGGGTGGCATCTTTGCCGTGAGATCGCGGGTTCTCCCTACGACTCCTTTGCAGAGCACCAGAAGAATCCTGTTTGGGACTCGGGCTCTTTGTGTGCCCCTAGCCTGGAATCCAGACGTTAGGCATTCCGTCCACAATCTCCACATGTCCTCTCTCTTTAAGAAATCTACACGGCCTTCCTTCCACAGTGCAAGCTCCTATCTTCACAGAACGGCCGGATGACCCGTAAGTATCCCTGGCTATCGCATCTCGGCTCATGTGCTGACTCACGGGCAGCGAGCTGCTAATGGCAGCAGACTCTAGTTTCTCCAGACTGATCGCCGCACATGGCTAACGGGATGCACATCATGCACACCAATTTACAGTAAAATGTAAATTGTGAGAGCGTACCACCGGTGTAATAGCTCAACGCTTCTTTATCCGAAAATGTCTCCAATTTTCAAGAGTGTCTAGCAATGGCTGTAGTTTGCAACTTGCTTTGACTCTCCCTTGAATGCCAGAGGTTGCTAAAGAAACTGGACTCGTCGAGGAAGTTCTCAGGGATAGCTCCTCCTTCATAGAAGTCCACAAGAAGATGACGCTATTTTAATTGTAAAATAAAAATATATGCCTGTGGATTATTACAGTTTAGGTTCTGAGCACAACAGATTGCCGACAGGCGTGAGAATCTGAGTCGGGACCTAAAGGTTTGGACACATCAGTAGACTCCTCACCTCACGAATCATGACAAAGCGGGGCGCTCAATATTTTATTAGAGAGCATTCCCCCCGGGCGGAGGAGACAAAGGCACGGTAATGTATTCGAGCAGAGACAGAGTCCATGAAGGTTGCGTCACGACGTAACCAGGCAATTAGCGCGAACCCCAACCACCGGCCGGTAATCATCGCTTTTCAGTCAAAAAACTAACACGTGGACGCGAATACACGATGGAATAGAAAGAGAAAAGACTGGGAGATCGAAAAGATGTGTCTTAGCCCGGACTTGGACGCCGACGCCAGCTTCGGCCATTTCACACCTCACTGCCCACCATCTCCATGTTTTTTACCTCAACTCTTTGTCATTTCAGGGTGTCGGATTCGAAGCACTGCACTGCGGTTTGCTTTTGGCTGCCGATGATATAATATTGATCACCCATAGACCGTAACACGCACTGGACCGTTCAGGGAGTTCCCATGCCGCTGCCCGATGCCACATTGGTTCTGGACACGTTTTCGGTGCACCAAGGGTTGCAGCGAGTATCGACATCGACAAAAACATGGACCAAGAGAGCTGATCCATCACCATCACCATTGAGTTATGTGACTCATGCCCCCAGGGTCATGCATGCGGTCGGCGACTGCAATTCACAGAACGCGCTGCCCGCTGACTGCCTAGCCCGTACCTCGCCAGCCGTCCGCCTGTCAGAGCACTCGAAAGGAACAAGATCGAAAATGACACGTTGCATCGAAATGAAAAACTACCTGTAGATACATCAATAAACACGGAAGGGCTTTTCCATGAGGAAGCAGCAAACAGTGACTTCGCGTAACCGTCACAACTCAAGCACCAGAAAACATACACTAATTATTATTAGAGAGGCTAAAAAATAAACCACTACATCTAATATATCTGTAGTACGAAAATGAACTTACGTTGCTCGCAGTAGGCACCTTGCCATCCGAGGGAGCACACCCGCGCCCCCGACGAGTGGGCGCACGTGTAGTGCCCGAACTGGTCATCTCGCGGGCGGCAAAAGTTGGCGCAGCCTGATCCGTAGTAGTGCGGGTCACACGTTACGCGGTACTCATATTCCATTGACGAGTGCGATGACTTGTGCTCGTCCTGCGTCCAATCATCTCCTGGGTCCAGCCACCGTTGCGTCGTCAGCCGGCTGATCAGCGTCCGGCTGCTCCCTCCTACAAACAAATCAGGTTAAAAAGTGATACGATAAGTAAACACATGAATGTTGGTTGTTATTACATTGTTAAAAACTAAAGAATCCAAAGAACGTAGCAGGTAGGTAGGTAACTCCTAATATTCTTTGCAAGTACCTAAGACTTTTGATACTTGGATTGAGACAAATCAGCCGTTCTGTGGTTTAAGAAATCGATTTAACAAAAACACTTCTGGCTTATTTGTTCTATCTTATACTTCAGAACGAAGGATTTCCCATGTATAGGTGTATAGGTTTCAGTTTATTAGATGTTGAGGAACGTCCCAGCAACAGACAAGTGGAAAGGGGACTGTTGCATAGATTTGAGTTGAAGAAACACCACGTTATGAGAGCAAGCAACGGATGCTGCGAAACCTCGGCTGCCACCTGACAGGAAGCCCGGCATGGGAAACAACCCTGCGCAACCCCCGCACCCTCTCCAGCCTCCCCGCTCCCAACATGGCAGCCCAATCACGCCAACTGGTCCGAATGTCAATGAATGCCCTACATATCAAGGCCGTGGTCCACCCATTCACTCCCTTTTTACTTTCTCACAAGCCAGTATGGTGAGAAATTGTTTTCGTGCAAAAATTTCCGAAATGACATTTTGTGTTTCCCATATTATGATCCTGGGGGTCTCATGAGTCGAAAAGTTGTTTCAGGAAAAGTCTACCCGTCCGTCCGGCATGACTTTTGCTTTCGTGTTTTTGTTCGATTGTAAGTCATAACTGATTTGCTACATTTATCAAAAAAGTTTTCCGGAAATTCTAGAACTTCCTGCCTAAGTAAGGCCTCAATAATACAGTCGATCATACGGTCGAGACTGCATACCTACTGGCGACAGGGTATCACAGTTAGTTATAAATGAATGTGAGATCTCTTTCAAATAAGCGTCCCGATATCCACACATTTAATCCCTTATATGCTGTGAATTCGGGAACAAAATCATAACAAAACGAGCCCCAAAAGCAAAAAAAAAAAACCTCATCTCTCCTTGGTTTCTCAAGAAAAACACTTCGCGCTTAGTCACTCCTCAAAATGACCAAGAGGACAAATCGATGACAAATGGTCGACACTCCCTAAGGACTTGAAGTGAGACCTCGCTTATTTTCTTAGCCGACTCTTTTTCACTGGAAATGACAGCTATTAATTACCGGGGATGGGTGTACAGACTGAAAGGGTGACATCCGCCTTTACCAAACTATCTGCTGTGCCTTTGTAGCAGGACGCCACTATCTGTCACCCACAGTCATTTCCTAAGTTCTATGAAATCAAACATAACAGTAGTTGGGTCTCGTTGCTAGTCTTTAAAGTTGCCAAGACATGCAGGTCTTCGTGAATTAGAAAAGAGATCTCGCGAGACTTGGGGGTTTAAGCACAACTACAATAGGTACAAGTGCGGATAATACGAGACACAGGACAGGCTCTATCGGCTAGCGTGGTTAGCTCTCCAACAATTTTTTTATAACAATTACAAGGCATTATTCAGCGAATTTCAATGGAATAGTAAAGTCGATTTATGAGAAAAATTCCAGTCTGAATTACAGTCTCATTCTAGCACTTTTTCACCGATTTTCTTTATTACTCAATGACTGTGCCAGAGAGCCAGCGGGTGTTGAACTAGTACCCGATCAACCAGTAACAATGACGGATCTCAAAGCATTGGAACACTGACGTGGCGACGCCAACTTCGCCAGTGATGGTCGCCAGAAATTTATTGTAAGGGTTTCAAAGCATACCAGAATCAAAATCTCAGCGCATAAGCAGCGAGAAGGGACCGAAGGAACGAGGTGAATAGGCCCAGGTGCCACCCATGCAAGAGCAGTAACAACCAACAAATATGGACCAGCGTCTGTTGTTTGCTCTCTAATTAGAAGAGTCATGAGGATTTTGAAGGCTCACGTCGAGCGCGCGGTCGGTTCTAGATACATTGTGTACATACCCTCCTCCCTTCTCAGAAAATAAAGATCGAGGAGCTACAAGAGGGTGTTTCAGCGCCTTACGTAAGCTCTGGTGACTGAGGGATTCTCCCTTCTTCCGAACCTATACAACAAATTCAAAGGACTAAATCCGCGCAAAGAAAGCTCTCATCTTCTGAAAAGTCTGGGGTTTGAAATCAGTGGAGCAAAGCTGGGGTGCTGGCCCCCTATCGCTCGCGTGTGAGCTGCTGCGAGCGCTCTGCAGGGGTCCTCTCCCTCTTTATTGTTTCGATGCGCTGGTGGAGAGCAGACTGCCGGGGATGCGATTAATCCAATTCCACTGGAAGCAATTACCGTGCACAGTAGGCCAACACCCTGCGGAGGTGGAGTAGGAGGACCTTCTACCTGTGCCGGCACACCCGCACTCACTTCCGCTGCTTGTATGGCTTCCCGGATCGACTCAAGGGGCTGAGGAGGAAGCTACTCAGGGAACGCACCCTGTTTGGCCTTCACATCCTGGCTGATAAGGGATGATAGCGGTTTGTTTGCTTTCGGGCTATTCGGGAACATCCTGTTCCAACGAGAGACCGCGCTCACAATGAGCTGAGTCAGGCTCTCAGGTGTGGGTACAGCTCATCGCTCCTACTTAGACTTGACAGGTACAGGCCCCGGCTATCCCGATCAATAATGTGCAACATTCATCACCTGATGTATGGGTCCGCGCCAAACAGCCCCAAAGGTCTGCAACTGCTTCTCTCCCAATCAATTTGTCCTCGAGCGGAATCTGAACCCACACGACGATAGCTTGCTTCAACCTCTTCATGGTTGACCCAATAAGTCCAATAAGCGGCAATCACTGTCATTATTATCCACAATACCGATCCACAAGGGCTCAATGGTACAAAATTACAATGTACGACAATTTCATTAATACACGTAATAAAAAGGGAACTGTAAGAAGGAAAAGGATAGGTTCACGATTTCGAGTCAGACAAAAAACTGGTATTGATTAGGAAGAGGGGACTGGTGCCACCTTGGCTTAGCCGTACCTGGTACCTACACAAATCCCTCCAAAACAACGCCGCTTCACATCTCTTCAAGACAATCTTTAACGGAGGTCAGGTAAACCGATCATGGTTGGGTGGGCTCTGGAGTTCGAAAATGAATGTGAGATCTCTTTCATCTACACTCCTAAGACTATGCCACGCAAGGAGAGGAAGCTTCACCAAGAAACGATAAGCCTATAGGAGGTTCTATCTTAACAGAATTTAGTATCAACATCGGATGAGTCTTCACATAAAATATTAGAGAACACAAAATAATTTAAAATTAGGGGTTGAAGATAAACTTTGCTTTTCAAGGTTAATCTAAACCCATCAATTTGAAATGACAGGAGCTATATTTGGCGGATACTTCGAACGTCAGGTCCTAGCGTACCTAGATTTTAAACCCAAGTCGTCAAAATATAATAATACACCAAGGAAACAAAACAATGGTAATGGGGCTGACGGAGGTAAAAAACATTAATTACTGACAAAGTAATTGTGCTTTTAATTCCATAACTGTGACGGTTGGGTACGGGTAAAGGAAAGGGTCCCTTACCCATATAGGCTCGAAGATACCGAGCCCCACAACAACACCCCTCACTGCGGTATTTTTTATCTTGTTTATCGAAGTTAAAAGGATTGGAATGATGAGGTTATTTCCATGGGAGCTTAAAACATGAAGACGGGGAGGTTTGTCCATCTTCAATCAGTGATGACCGATGACTGATGACTCTAGGTAAGAATGTTTCAGCTACTACCACAAGTGTAGGAATACAGGTAAATGCAAATGACAATCCTGGGTACTGTAGGTGACAGGTACCATCGGACGGTTGACGAGAGTGGGTTCCCACTCCCAGGGTGACTCACAAGGAGACACTAGAGCAGAAAACGGAGACGTATCGGCTCACTGACGACTGATGAGGTTCCGTAACACATTCAAATCACGTTCACCACAGTGAGCACTGTCATAACTCAGACGGCACTGGCCCCTACGAACACCTTGCCTCGAGCGACTTCCTTACGAGACGACTGGCATCTTACGAATAACTTCCATGGGAACCGCGAAACGCTTGCCGGGAGTCTTACAAGAATGACCTAGACGGCCCGAACGCGTGGGCGGGGCCGTCACTTAAAACTGAAATACAGCTCGTGAAACCTCGTTGGGCACCTTGGCAAATAGCAGAGAAAATTTAGAATTTAACGGAACTGACCGACTGGAGAAACTGTCAGCAGTCTCTCCTGCGTCCTGCGTCTACGTCGAAGCGCCAGGCACAGGTCAGATATGAACAGCACGTTGTAAGGTACCTGCATCTGTATGGACGGCACAAACAGGTCGCGTATAGTCTCCACACTCCCGTCTTTCCAAACAAGGCACTCGATCAATTACATCTAGCAAAATAATTAAACTGCTTCCAACGGCGATTATTAATTCCATTCATTTCCAGTGAATACCATGGCGGAATTTGAGATGATTTACGGGCTGTGGGACAGCAGGGAAGGGGAGACGAAGCTGAGCCTACGCAGTGGGGCGCTCCCTACTTCTGGGGGTGCTACCAAAATATGACACATAACATAACACTTCCTAATATACTTATGAGGTGCATGTGACTCGCCCCAGCTAGTCAGCCGCTGATCGACGCCCTCGTTACTGCTTTCAAGATTTTTATAAATTAAGGGGTGGTTCAAAAAGCTTTTATTCATTTGAGTTCCACGCAGTAACCAATGTTACTTTGGAGGTCCCCCGCATTCAGAAAGGGTAACAACCGCCACTGTCAATCATGAGTGGCAAGAACAACCTCATTACTATATTACCTCGCTCATTACGCTAGGATGGCTGCCTTATTTTCCGAATAACAGAGCACCATTTTAGGTACCTAGTTTACAAATCATTCACTGCACAAAGTTTACAACTACCAAATCAGGATGCTGCGACATCAAAGACACACAGCAAACCCACCCTTCAAAGTGAAAGTGAAAAAAGAAATGTGAGTGTATACCTAGAAACCTGTAGTTCTGCTTTCCTTTGCATCGCTTAATACAAGGGCTGTGGTGGCTTAGTGTGCAGGCCGGGCAGCCCGCGCCATCTGCTCACTATGCAGCCTACAGTTGTACGCGCCCCTTCGACAACCGAGCCCCCTCTTCCTGCCCCGGAGGCGACGGCTCGGGTTTCTTCACCTATTTCCGCCAACTCTCAGGTCCTTTCTCATTCAGAGATGGGACGTCAGGCTCACAGTTCTAGCTCAAGGTCGGAAGGGTTACAACACCCTTTTAGCGGATCCCCATAAACCCTATTCCTAAGCCGGAAGACCTCTTTTTATTCACTTCAACTGCACTGAGGCACTGATAAATCCAAATATCGAATGGAGCATACATACCGACCCGAATACATTTCGTTCAGGAATTTCAGACTGCCCTGGCCAAACGACGTGCATGGGACTGGAGCACAGGAATTTACAAACCAGTTCGCAGCCGTGCTGTGAAATTATTTTCAGTGGAAATAAAAGAAGAGCGGCCGATTAACGTAAGGCGGTGTGTACAGCAAATGGCTTTGCTCCGCAACTCCATAATTGTGGGAAGTCTTGGTCACATTATAGTCACCACTGTGCCACTTTCTGATTAAATGTCACGAACCAGGTGTAGGTATGGGTACAGGTACTGGACCCAGGGCTATAGCTGCTCACATACGTGAGTTTCTCTAACCGTAAGTATGTCACGATTTGGGGGTAAGTATCACTCAAAACAATCGAGATATTTATGAATGAAAAAAAAAAAAAAAAAAAAGTTTTAACTCAAAATGAATGAAACAATAATTCTCATAAATAAGAAAGTGGTTATGCCCACGTATATGTATGGTTGTAAAGCCATAAAATTAGCTTGCAAATAACGCGCACTTAAACATGAATGGCGTATTACCTACATAACATAAATGCGCATAACATGTAAGTATATACAAGGAAACATTATAATCGACATGACATGTACTTGACGCTATTTTCAGATGCTGACGATGAGACGTATGGAAGTACGCTATAGCTCTGAACATATAGACTTGAACGTTCCGACAATAGTCGCATTCGCCTTTCTCGCATTGAAAAGACACACCAAAACCAAAGGAAAACTCTTCAAACAGTGCTCCGCACGAAAACAATATTGACTTTGCCAAGTATAGGTATGGCTATCGAGAAAGTAAATAAAGGGTCCGACAAAAGTCGCACTTAACTCTCTCGCCCCATATGATTTTTTTTTTTTTTTTTTTTTTTTTGAAATTTTTTTGCGGGCTTAATTTTTACGCAATCCAAAATCGGTTGAAAATGACCCAAGAGCATCTACCTGAGATTACTCACACCAAATCTCATTACTGTCATTCTATTACTTTAGTCCCAAATGCGTTCCGACCATTCAAAAACATGGTTTCTCATTCTCAACTCATTTTCAACACATTTTTGACTACAACAGCCGTAATTTTGAAGATAACAAAATTCTGTTCGACAGATGTTTAAGTTACATGGTTCTACACAAATGTACCAAATTTCATGACAATCGGTCAATAAATGTGAATGACGCCGAACGGCCGTAATTTTCAACTTATTCAATTTTAGTTGCAAATGACCTCGAAGCATCTATTTTTCAACACACTTACCAATTTTCAGTGTTATAGATTGAAAAGTGTACCGTCGGCGCTTGTCCGACTAACCAAAAACACGATTTTTAAATTATTTTGGCGGTTTTTGGACAATAGCGGCCTTAATTTTTGACCAATCAAAAAATCCTTGAAATTACCCCTCGGCAATGATTTTAGACAAGTCCATCAAAATCGGATGAACGGTACAGGCTCTAGAGCAGTGTACGGACGGACGGACTGACTGACTGATTGACTGACGGACGGACGCAGACTTTTTCCAGAAACCACTTTTTTGGACTCAGGGGACCCCCAGGATCATGGGAAACCCAAAATCTCAATTTCGAAATTTTGCACGAAAACAATACTTTCTCGCCATAAGATATGGCTAGCGAGAAAGTAAAAATAATTGATGATGATGATATCAATATGAAAGCTATGATTGATATGGGTACCCGGGCGAAGACAAAGGACACTTGACTGGTAATATTAAAATGTTGCGGAAGAAAAACTGGTCCCGATTCATTAGGCGCTATCATGGGCTGCGGTAACAGAACGCGAACACTCGTTGAGGTTTAGCCAAGTTGAGAGGTTGAGACTTACCACTGGCGCGCGATGTCTGGTTGTTGTCGTGCCATGCCTCCAGGATGAGCGAAAACGTCCCCTAAAACACAAACAGAAAAGTCAAATCCAGAATTTCACTTAGGACACCTTGGGCATTCCGAAAGACACTTGTGTAAGTAGTTCTATACTCCACGAGGGTACGTACACAATGACCACAAGGTTGCTTCATTTTGGTCTTGACAGCGGAAAGAGAAATTTTTGGAAGTTGGAAGTTTTTCAGTTGACCGCAGAGTATCTACTCCCACGATTATCACCGTTTTTTAATTTCCGCAAGAGGCTGTGCTTTCACGAAAAATCATGAAATGACAACACAGTTTTTCTTCCCTAGCCTTAAGACCAGAGTGATGTGGGATAAGTGAAGATAAAGGGGGAGCGGATTTCTGGTGGTCTGGTGGATTTGAACAGTAAGTAGGAGTGCATGAGTGCGTTCACCTGCGCTACCTCATACAACCAGCTAGCCAGCACTCCTTGAGGCTTCAAGGCTTCGACACTCCATGAGGAATCAATGGGACCGTCTGGAGAATTTGGAGATGGTCCGTCCAGTACTCAGCCAAACAAAACAATGTCTAATTACCGAAGGGGGGAGGCATTGTCCCTGTGTTATTAGGGTAAATAACGATTCTATCACTCAGATACACTCCAGAGCGACGGAAAATAAACACTAACCTCAACTTGCTTAGTGCCCAGTCACTGAGGTACACAAACCACCAAGGCTGGTGCATGCACCATGCACTGACATAGGCTACAGGTACCAACTATAGCGGCCCCACACATAGGTAGGTACATACTCTCAACATTTCAACAGTTCATAGCCTATTCCGACCACGACCGAATCTTTCTAACATAGTTACAACATACTTACTGTATATGTCTGAAGCTCGAGCCCAGAAAATGATCCTAACTTCTATTACCTATGACCATTTAGCAGCGGGAATATTAAAAAATAAAAATAAAAAATAAAAATAAAAAAAAGATTTACGTACCTAATATTAGTGACGCACACTAGCAGTAATTTTCGTCGGTAGACACCATAGGGGAGTAGGTATGTCTTGGGTAGTCGGTATCTTTTAGTACTGCATGTATACCTAATATACCCTGTACATTTTTACGAAGGTCTATAGACAAACAATACTTATATTCTGAGCACGTGCATGCAGGAGGATAATAGAACTTTTGTAAGTAGCTCTTAGTTAAAAACTGCGAACTCGTAGCTGGTATAAACAAGTTCCTAGATTAATCACAGTAAGTAACGAAGCGCAACAATGATTTCGTCTGATCGCACAAACAAACGCTATAATCAAGTTTCCGTTGACCTAGCTCTCAGTCTAAACAGAACTAAAACGCACTGAACATTAATTCCCACGTTGGACAACAGCTCCATTATTGCCGACTACAAACAGCTAAGACCAACACACGACGGCACGGCTCACTTGTATACATTATATTGAGCTGGTTCCCGCTGGTTCCATCAAAAAGAGGCCTTGATGGGCTCTACAATCTCCATGTTGAGGGATGGGTTCAATAAAGTTCAAAACAGGAGAAGTACAAGAACTGACTCCATATAGAAATGAGAATATGACCCCACTTTACACGTGTTATACTTCAGTAAAGCCTTGACAGTGGTGGGCATTGTCTTTGACTTTTCAAGTCAGAAATTTCCCTTTACATTCTGTTGCAAAAAAGCCCATTCAAGCCTACATGTCTTAGTACAATACGACGCCACTTTTTGAAGCCACAGGCCTTCATGCTGTTGTTTTCGACGAAAATGATCTTGGAAGCAAACAGTGGACGCTCCTTCGTTGCTACCAACTGCTGACACGCACAGACTTTCTCCAGGACCGCATCAAGCATTCTACGCACGCGAAACCTATGCATCAGGAGAACCAACTGTAACGAATATGCAGGAGGCGCTCGCCTATGAATGACAATGTCCCGAGACAAGATTGAAATCTCCAGGGAAAAAATTTATGATATTGTATTTTATATGAAAGCAAGGCTGGTGCGGAGATGCGTCGTGCATGCGCTGAATGGTGAGCAGGTAGAGTGGCGGCCCGGCGATCCGGCCATTGGTCTCTATACTCCCTCTCAGCGCAGTCCTATACTCCAGGGCAGCGGCAGGTCTCTATACTCCCTCTCAGCGCAGTCCTATACTCCAGGGCAGCGGCAGGTCTCTTACTCCCTCTCAGCGCAGTCCTATACTCCAGGGCAGCGGCAGGTCTCTTACTCCCTCTCAGCGCAGTCCTATACTCCAGGGCAGCAGCAGGTCTCTTACTCCCTCTCAGCGTAGTCCTATCCTCCAGGGCAGCGGCAGGTCTCGATACTCCCTCTCAGCGCAGTCCTACTCCAAAGTAGCGGCAGGTCTCTATTACTTACTCCCTCTGAAAACAGCCCTAGACTCCAGGACAAGGAAATGTCTTTTACCCTAATAATTCAAGTGAATTTAAAATAGTCAAAAAGTTGGAAAATTTCCTACATTATTCACTTTCAGTCATTCCCCATTCAGCCTTCCACAACGAAATAATCGAGACAAAGCCAGAAAAAGAACGGTTTTACTATTGTCAAAATAATTTAGCATCACGTTCCACAACCACTGATCTAATAAATCAAAGTTTCCCATTCCTGGTTTTTGCACCAACAAAATAGCATAAAGGCACTATGAGAAATCCAAATGACTCCCGTCCGCTGGCTGATTGCTGCAAATGAAGCATTTTCCGTTGTAAAATACCCTACCTGCTGCATGAATAACAGCTACTATGAGTCTGCCTTTTCTCACAGTGCTATAAATTATCCATGTTGGTGGCAGGTTTCAGGTAACAATTGACCGTTTTACTGGTGTCTCATGCAAGAAGATCCTCGTCTTGTTAGACTGCGGGGCAAATCATCAGGTTCTTGTCTTATGATTGATTCTATTGGAGAGGATTGGTGCCGGTGATGCGTCCCTGTCACCAGAAGGCCCTCCTGCCTTCCAGACACACAAAGGCGGCCCGGGGGTTCCTATCTGGACTAACTCCAAACTTGCTGCATTTTGGTTTCCCTAGAAATCTCCAGAGGCCTGCAGCGGGAACACGGTATACGCGGATACATAGGTACCTACCAAGGTACTCGCACAAATCACGAATCTCCAGGGCCTACAGTTAGAGAGGTTCTGGACAGTTCCATCCTCAACCTGCCCCTCATGCACTGCATGAATGAAGAGCTCACAGGCGCATGCCCATCAGTAAAACTTTGACGGTGACAGGGACCGAAAAAGTGTAGTCCTCCATACACTCATTGTAAAAGTAAGTAGGTACAAGTATTTGATACCACAGAAATAAGACGGGAGATTCAGATAAGACAAGAGAGGGAGAGAGGAGAGATGCACAGGATACGGGATAGTGTGCTAACGCGTTCCCTGCCTAGTGCACTGAGGATTGAATGAAATGGACCAATTATCACCTGATGATTAGTACCTTTACGACCTACATCACTGATTACCCTAATCACACGCTTAGACCATCTCTGTGTACCACCGGAAGTGGCTTAGTCACATCATAAGTAGTGCCGCTATCTGCAAACAGCCAGGGTTAAGTCATTCATATTTTGAATCGACAAGATAGTAATGGAAACCTAAAAAAATGTTTTCTTATTAGCACGGATTACAAGAATCAGCAGAAGTCGTAGAAGTTCTTCTTTTCTCCTGAATACACGGGTAAGTGCACCTGGAGGAAAACAAGAAGTGTATTCGTACGAGTGAACCGTAACGAAGGTGAAACTAACCAGGTTTAGTTAATCACGTGTGACGATGGTCGCACTAGGAGGGAGCGAAAGAATACTGGAAAAGCAGCGTGACTGCAGACCTGTCAAAATGCCCCCCACAGACGAAAGGAGACAAATACAAGTCAACAACCAAGATTTACAACCGTCTTTTGTTCCCAGTCCCTGGAGCTGACACAAACAGAAGCAGATTTGTGTGACAAAAGAGCACTAGTAATAATGATATTTGAGTGACATTCAAACTGCTCGCAGCTACGCTGAATAAACCATTCCTGCTACTCGCCAGGTTATCTTCTAGAATAGACTCTGTTTCACAAAGGGAACATCAAAATTCGCTTGATGGAAGGGGATAAACAAATCAGCACCTGCGCGAAGGCAAAATCGTCGTGAGATGTCTTCTCTCGAAATGCTCCACGACTCGGCAGTCTCGGCACTCGGCACTCTTCAGATGCCACTAACGTAACCACACTAGCCACAGAGACCTACCACCAGAGGTGCCACAATAAGCGGCACGGTCAACTGCAAGTGGCGAGGTTGTGCAGATTTCTATACCTTCTTCAGGCCACTCTAGATACTAGTAATAATAGATTATGAATGTCTTCCAGTTTTGCGCAATCAGTATCACCCAAGTTTGGGTGTCGCCACCCATTTACCATGTATCGTACTTGGTCACAACTGTTACACACACACAAGAATATAAATAAAATGTGGAAGCGACTATAGCGACAATCTGCACGTACAGAAGTCCTCCATAATCCGGCACATTCATACTAATCCTTTTGGAAACGGTATTTTGCAAGATGCAGTAACGGACACTCTACCACCCAGGTGGCCAAGTACCGCTCGCTATTAATAGGGAAGACGCTCCAGAGATGCTGGCGAGTGAATCACCGCTGGAATGTTCTGACTCAGCCTCCATTGGTTCCTATTAATTGTTGCATGAATTATGCAAGAATCAACAATCGGCACTGTGGCCACGGCATGGCAAGGTCCGCCGCCATCTTCATGCTATCCAACATCCATCACTGAAGCCATTCCGAGGCTCGGCCGAAGGTTTCGATTAACTTGAAAAATCACGCCGATTTCCAAGACGTGCTCTGGTTACAGAGCAACCAACTGACGCCCGATTGGAGGAAATTTCGTGGCGCGATTCTACGAAAAGACCACCCCCCGAATTAGCCTTCACTGATTCTTTGCTGCACATCAATGAATGAACAAGGCAATAGGAAGCTGGCGAATGAATGTGTGCGGGCGACCGGAAGCTGTGGCGTGCGAGACCTGCGACCCGGAGTTGAGGAACTGCAAAATCAGCTCTGAGCCAAAGCCACGACAGCCCCTCGACCCCCGCGTGGTGAAGCACGTCGGTCAGTGCTTCCCCGCCCTGATGGTTATAAATAACGAATCGTAGTCACCCCAGACAAACCATCTATTTTCAGAACAAGAAAAGGGTTATTTTATGTCCTGTCGCCAACACCAGACCGCCAGGGGTTGGTTTAGTTACTACCACCTCCCACCACCAAGTCCTTCACCCCTTAAATGCATACGTCATTGACGATAAAGGTCCCTCAAATTATGCAAAGAATAGTGACCTTACCTAAAAATCTACACTAATACCAGCATCCAACACAAAGCAGATATAGCCGGCGTGAACACTATGATTCTACAATTCCATCGCGCTCATAGACTGACTTGCGGACTTCTCATTATTCTGATTCCCGAACCCGCCCATCAACGCCTTCCAGATTAGCGGCTAACAGCAATGAGTGCACGACTACTACAATAGACAAATGGGATAGAAGGAATGTAGCGTCCCACGAGAAGCAGCAGATGCCTGGTTGTATGCCGAGAGCTAGCAGTCGAGACGCCAAGCAGAGAGAATCACGACGCGCCTCCGAATGCATCAGATTCCCGGGACCCGAATTGTTCCGCGGTCCAGACAACAATCACGTCCGCACAGAGACAGACGGACGGAGAGACAGATAAGGCGCTTCTGAGGAACCGCCTTCACGCATCACGAGATGGGAAATTCGAATCCACCCGAACTGTTAACAGTTGGTAAGCGCAAAAAAAGGCCACAGCGAACAAAAATAAAACGTCCAATAATTGGTAGGATTGTGAGGAGGCCATGTGGCACTCGAGCTTCATAGAGCCAGCAAGGACACAGGGAATCCGGAGCTCCCACTATACGTAGTTTACCCCTCCCATGCTCATTTTACCACCATCAATTTAGAAAGACATATCAAACGAACGGACTCTCGTATTACCGACATAGAAAGAGAATGCTACAAAAGAGAGCCGTTAAAAGTACTGAGCTGAAAAGAAGTAGACTCAGGGTGTAAGAGCGACTGAGAACGTGTCCAATGTTCGCACAACATTCAAACTGTCCCGGTCTTTGTAAAGGAAACTGAGGTACAGGTCCACCAATTTCTCGTCTGTCAACTGAATTGCAGGCGTTTTTGGGGTCACGACTCACGAAAGGCATATTATAATATCCCAGGGACTTGCACGGACTCGCACGGGGCGTGTTGCTCCTAATTGCTGCAGAGGCTGATGTTCGAGGGGCTGCGTCGCCGGTCTGATGCACTTCACTTGTCGAACAACCGGAAGTCTGTCTACACCCGAAATTTTGTGCTCAGTGTCTTCCTAGTGTCTCGGGCTTCACACGTGGTCCACGTTTCAGAATGAAACATTGTAGTAATCTATTTCATAGATACCTACTATGCCCTATATACACTATTCATGGGCCACCTACGAGTGGAAACTCTCCTAACAAGACTCAGATTTTACTACTTAACCTCATCAAGCTCAGGAAGTACTCAGTACTCAGGAAGTACTGAAGAAAAGTTTTTTTTTTTAATAAGAATGAACGTGAACGTCTTCGTGATGCGAGTCTTGCACCCACCTCGCACTGCAGAAGTCTTTGTTTGGGGAAGCTCTGCGGATGGGCTTATATAGGATGTGTATGTGTACAGTGTACACAGTAGGATACGCCTACTGATAGAACCGTGGGAACACGGCTACGATTCCATATCAGTGTACGCTATCTTCATCTCCCGCCCAAGCCGATTTGCGCACTCGGTGTCACACGGTCTGCCAAATAGATTATCATTCAACGTCTTGCGGAGAGATCGACAGTTGACACCTATTTCCTTCAAATTCATACAATAAAATACTTAAGCAGAAAAGATTCAAAGTAGACTCATGTCATGCCAACCACTTGACGGATGACACTTTTCACAAAAGTTCGTGAAAAAATCATAATTTTAAAATGAAGCACTAATAAGGGTCACACCTGCAACCTACATCTTCGAGACAATTCGTGACAATTCACAGCAAGGGTTACAGCCCACAGGCCCTCGTCAAGAGCAGCAGTCGTATAGTTTATTATTATTATTTATAGACAGAAGTACCTACAAAAAATTATTCTCAAAATATGAGTTCGGTACTTCTCAAGAGGCTACCAAGCAAAAAAAAAAAAAACTACCATGTGAAGGCTGTAGGTACATATACAATGCTGGTTTGTTGACACGACACAATTACACGTTTTAGAGGAAACTGTTAGATATATTTGTATTTGATTGAGCGTTTTAAAGCTATATTAAGTTTCTGACGTTAAAAAGAAATAGGGATTAAGATGTTTCAGGACAAGGCAATACGTATACATTCAGAGATTGTCTCACTATGAAACGTCAACGTATTTTACACGAGGGTAAAAATTCAAATTATACAGAAAATCCGCACTTTTTAGACTTAAAATACAGTTGGTGACTACGGTATTCACTTTTAATGAAATGAAAAATAACTCACCGGCCAGGTGAAGTCAAACTTGAAGGCGATAGGGTTGGTAAAACCTTCTCGGTTGAGATCGGCAAGTTGGAGGCTGTTGTCGCCGAGGACGGGAGTGACAATGTCTCCGAAGGTGCAAGGAGAGGTAGTGTCGATGAGAGCCTGGTAATGCTTGAGGCACACGCGAAACTGCGTCTTGCACGGCCCCGAACACTCCCCCGTTAGTGAGGGGCTCTCCCCGCTGCAGCACCGGCCCAGGTTGTCCTTGCCGTAATCGTTGGTGAACGACTTGAGCCGGAGCTCGAACACTCCCGAACCGGAGGCCTGAAATATCCAGAGAGTTACACAAATGGAGGCACAAAAAAGTACAAAAAGGTACTCGTATATTAGAGAGAGACTGTCCATTTAATTTATAGGCATCGACGGGGGTCTGCAATAACAAGACTGAAACTTCTTTAAGTACAAAATTACCTAGTCCTACTATTGTCTCTTATGAGGAAAATTTCCCTTTGGACAAGTCTACAGGGCTAGAGAATCAGATTTCAGACCAAGTGTACGGCAGGTTGATGTGTTAAACGCCTTGCCAGAGTACTCATGGTGAAAGTGGGACGTAAACTCGGTTACGGCTACCCACTACCCTTCCAGACGAGTAAATATAAATGATTATAACGTCTAAATTGTAACTGTCGGCTCTATACAAGGCAATCAGTCATCGCCACATTCGGTGAAAGTCCAAAATATCAACTGTGCATTTACATAAGTACCATAAGTACCGATAAATTTCAAGAAGAATTATTAAGCAATCGTGTACCTCAAGGAGGGAAAAGGTTACAGTTGCAGAGCAGCATGGCGGTGACTTGACTTTCCCAGAGCGATAAGGCGACCAACCATCATCAGCTTATCCGTGACCTCCACTCTACCTTTACGTATTAACACAGGTGCTACGCTGTTAGTTCGTTGTCTTTAAACTAGGCAGACGAAACTTAGTGTACAGGAAAACTACATTTAATTTCTGGTCGATAAAAGAGTTCCTTCACAATCAGCCTTTTGGACTATACGTAAATTAACTGCGAATGAATCTAAAATTGTAGGTTGTCACTCATCAGTGGTCACGTTAAATATCTCGGTGTGCACATTTTCGATACACAGGTAATATTTTGACAGTGGTACAGATATTATCCACCATACGGTGGAAGGAGCAAACCTTTGCAAAGATCTGATGAGAAGATAGCATAAACTGGGCAGTAAGCTCACTGAGTTCTTCTTCAGACTGATAGCCGATCGACATAAAGGGTTGCGACAGCCGATCCAGAAGACATAAAGGGTTAAACAACACGCCGGAGCCTGGGAATATGGGGCAGCCGCACCAACCTCTGCTCTTTGATGAAACCAACAGGTGCTAACGTTGAATTATGGGAAAAGATTACATCTTCCCTTCTCAAACTCTCAAAGGTATAACTCGAAGGTGGGTAAAATGGTTGTCTACCTCTGTTAGCACCTAACGCTGTCTGCGTCTTTTAAAATTTATACTAGGGGATGCCTAAAATGGGAGACCTGACTATGGCTGGGCCGTAAGAGAGGGGGGCAACTTCGATTGACAGAGATCAGGCAGACTTCTGTTTACTGAAAAGAAAAAATGGTCAGAAGAACCCTTGGGGAGAGGAACGTCCTCCGATACCAGCTGTTGGCCTATTGTAATGCTACCAAGAAAAACAGGCATATGGTCCTCAACTCCGTACCTCCCTACTATATCTGAACACTTTTAAGTTCAAGAAATAGAAGTACCTAGGTAGATAGGTATTAAATTGAATGCCATCCACTCTTTCCCTTTTCAGATATTACCTCCGTGGCACTGGCTCTATCACATTAGAAACCTGTTGAATGAATCCCAGCATGGCCAACACATAAATAGAACACCCATGGACATTACTAACCAGGGCATGATTAGCATGAATATGCTAGGTGCCTGCGATGTAAACTCCAATGAAACATGGAAACGATATGGATGAACGGCCAACACAACAATCAAATTGGGGAGCACGCAGAGTCGGACTGGCTCGAGGCCTGGCCGCGAGTCAGGTAGTCACAACTCAACCTAGTGTTGCAGGTAGTCAGGTTCCCACAATGTGTAGTGTTCGTGAGATAAAGGAGAGCCCGAGGGTAGGTCTGGGCCGTTCCGATCAGGCATAAACAACACCCTCGGGTTGCCTGCCTTTTGCAGCCACACAACTTCTTCAATGGACATAACTGTATACGCTCGGGGTGTCTTCTTCTTTGAATAACTTATGCGGATTAACCGCAAATGCTGTCATTCACATCAATTCAAACAATAAGGGTGAAGGAGACATGGAATTTTCTTTCCGAGTAATGACCTCGAAACAGATAAAAAGAGCAAAACAATCTAGCTTGCTTACACCGGGTTCTGGGCAAATGAGGGAGACTACCATAAGTGGCAGCAGATGCCGTAGAATGAAAAGAGAAGAAACTAAATATTTGAATGAATCGCAAAAATCAAAAATATAGGTTTTACACACGGCAGAGACTGGAACCGTGCCTGAAGAGTTGCTGGGCGATCGAACACACAACGAGGTGAGAACAATGGTGGGTCATTTGCCGTCATTTGGCATGATTTAGCGACGACGGTTGGTGGTGGGTGCGTCCACGCTACACTGCACACTCCACTACCTCATTACTTGACGCTTCTTGCCATGGGAACGAGGAAGTGTCGCCGTCATCTAGAGGAGATGGCAAAGAGATTGGGTCTTCGGTCCATTAACACATGTCCATTGTCTGCTGTGCCAACAGTTACATGCTATCCCATCCCATCTGACTAACGATAGACACTACTCAGTTTTTGCTTGCTGGCCCAGTAATGAGGGAGGTGGGACCGCGTCAATAATAAGGGTCTAAGCGCCTCTATAGATGTCCGAGTGCATGGTCTACCGAGATGACTCCCAATACTGAGAAGTCTGGATTCGAATCCAGGCGCGAGTATCCGAGGAAGGCTTGCAAATGAGGGCTTACAAACGTACTTATACACAAATTATTTAAAAAATTCTATCATGCAGAAAAAAAAGACTTGTGACTTCCGGTGACTCCAATAAGATGTACCTAATACTTATTTGTAATGCTTACGTAGAAAATGGAACGCCCGTTACCTACGATACGGATGGGGTAGAAAACACCTGGCTCTTAGAAGACGTGCACAACTGAAACGACAAGCTATCTATTTCCTTGGGAGAAAATGAAGTACCCAGAATTATTTATTTGTTTTCCAACTAGACGGGACTTGTGTGACCACTAGCAACCAATAGATATATCCTCGTGATAAACACCGAAACTAGAAAGCAAGCATCTGTCTGACGACCCAAGCATCACTAAATTAGTCCTAGTCACACGTTCCGGACGAAGTGCATGGAAGCCCGTAGTGAACGAGCGCGGGGGACATAAACATAAGAGTAATGGCGTCCATGAACTGCGGGGGCTAGGAACCTCAACAGGTTTAGGTACAGCGTCATTTCCGCTGCTATATCTGCCCTAAAACTTAAATAATTAGGCTGAGGAAGGAGGGCCTATAACGTCGGACTAGGCTCGGGAGGGGGCAATAACCCGCGGTAGGCTACACATGAGATATATGGTACTCAGTACTCAAACAACCTGTTCTCTATGTTCCCTGCCTCAGTGACGTGGGTGGGAGGTTGTCCGCGTTTATTTTCATCTGACCTCGACGGAAAGATCTGCAGAAACAGGTGGTTGAAAACAACGCCCGTACTTGACAAAATCTGCCTGTGCATACCACACCCGCAAGAACAACAATGTCAAGAAGATACCGAGTAGCGTGCAAGAACTACAAGCCCACCCCTCCAACAGACACAGCAGAATGCTCCTATCACGTACGCCCTAATTTCCTAATTAATATTCAATCTGAACTATCGATTTCCATGCCAGGACACCCCCGTCACCCGCTTCACAAACTGCCTTCATCAATTTTTCACCTGTAGCCACCTCCTGTCGTATAAACCTGCAGAAATTAGGGCATTCAATAAATAATAAGGGACATTCTTTGCACCTCGGATGGCCCATACAGATCACTGGTTTAACCAACGACCTATATTACTATGGACGCTTGCCCACATAGAAAACAGAGACATCTACCAGAACCAGAATGAAAAATTTGGAACTACGTAAAGGGGGCCATTGTCATGGCAACAAGATGACAAAATGTATCTACTATCATTTTGTCCATAGATCGAGATTCGATAAATTATAGTTCTCGATAGCAATTACCGAATTTCGATTGGTCAAGATCCAAAAGTTTCGAAAGTAGCAACCGGATAATCGTCTTGAACATAAATCAAAGTTTGGAAAAATGCCTCGAAATTTCCACTTAGACACTTGCTTATGTGTTCCAAGTTAGTTCGAAATTTTAAATGGGCCTTGGCGACCTTCATGTACTCGTAAGCACAGAAAATGTCTACCGACGTATACAGTAATATAGGTCGTTGGGTTTCCCAGTGTTTTTTTTATCATTTCGCGAAAGAAGAAAATACTTAGATTTTTTTTTTGCAATGAAAGATTACGTATGAAGAAAATAAAATATCAAAGGTATAACACACTCCAGCAGCTTCACTTCGAAAGACACAAAAATCCCACTGAAGCCAGTGTGGCCAGGGACGGCTAGTCACCAGCAAAATATTATCAGGTCGGACCTAGGTAGATAGAAGAGAAGAAATAGATGGCACCGCTTGCCCCCGCGAGGTTCAGCAGGTACCAGTGCGACATTGGCTAGGTAATGGTCAAGTACAACAGTAAGCAATGCTAGGTCCGGTCCTGGGCTACTGTTTTGGAGCGGCCCATGTACACAAGGTTATGGGAACCTGGCGAGTGTTATGTAAATCGATGGAACAGGCCCTGGGACATGGTGTGGGAACGGCGACTCCGATTATACTCCGTTTGATATTCTACCAAGAGCACCACGATCAATGGACTTGCCAACCTGGCAGGACCGAATTCAGGTACGAGCATGTAACTTACCTACATACGAACGTACCTATTTCTCACCAATCTACCACTCATGTGGGACACGTCTCACAACCTACAAGTCCGTAAGAGTCCTTATTCACTGCCAAGGATCAGGATCCCGAGGGGGAGTACCAAGCGATCCTCAATTACATTCAATTAGGCGTTAATTCAGTAAGGTTCATTCCAACTTTAAACCCAGGTTAACGTAACTGACGCACTTAACAAGGCACGACGTTTTCCCTTTCAGTTTCTTATGGGTGGTAGGTACCTACCTACCTGCTCATATCAAAATTACAAGACCTTACGGAGGGCTTTTGCATACGTTTGGAAGTTAGCTAACAGAAAAGTTCTAATTTTCCAAGATGTCATTCGAAGTCCTCCACTCTTCCATAATCATTTTAATAATACAGAGAGTGGAGGAGCCATTTCCCATAGAGACTTCTTCGGGTTTAGATTGGATAATGGGGAAACTCCGGAGCAAGAAATTGTTAGAGCTTCTAGAAATGTCGAGCCACTAGCAATTGAAACAGATAAGTCATGTGTCATGCTCTAGTGATTAACGATTCAACAACTAGCGTTTTGGGGGGCACGTAACATGTGGTCCCACGGTTTTTTGGACACAACAAGTCTCGACACGCTTTTGACGCTTTTTACAAGGAAAGAATGTGAGCTCATGAGTTGTTCAAGCAAAGTATCAACCAAGCAGCGAAATCTGATAGATGTAACCATAAACGGAACGTAGGAATTGGCAGCAAAAAATGCACTCCTGGCGTAAGTTCTGAGAATGGATCTTATCAGCGCTGAATGAAGTAAAACGAGTAGTCTGACGTCCGTCCGAAGACAAGACGCATTTTCTTTAGGTAGCTGACATGTAACCTGCACCCACTTTTAATACACCGCACCAGTGCTTTGGAAGTCGTGTAGGGTAGGGTACACCTCATAAATAAAACACAGCGCACTAATTTGGTGCAATCAGTGGTGCAGTAAATAAAAGCGCTGGTAAATTTTACATGGCAGGTTACTATTCAGTGTTTAGCTTTTGGATTTGAAGTCTACCGGCATTTAATTTAGGTAACTACATTTTTTTTTTTTTAAAACGTACGTAGCTAAAAAAAACATCCTTAAAGTACCTACCTAGATATGATACAATATTTGTCAGAAATGGCTTGGGGTTGGGGAATTCAGAAAAAGATCATTGGACCAGTCATTATCTACATAGGAACAATAGAATAGGGGTTGCGAGAATGCTTGGTAACACGGCGAAAGTCCAATTCTAGCTTTTTGGCGGTAGCGATGCAAACTTGACGCGCTAGGCAAACATATTGCACGTTTTAAAGCCGCCATTGGCTGCGCTAGGGGTAGGGGTGCATCCAGTAGGGTGCCAATGAATGGGCCGCTGTGCTGCCCTCGCTCACCGGCTTTTCAATCCTAACGGTTTTCGCTGACGGTACTAACTTTATAGAGGACACGGTTAATTTTCTGGGACGTAATTAACTTATTTCTTAATTTCCTTACCTCTGGGGTATTCCATAACAGGAGGTAGAGAAGGGCGGTGGTCCATAAAGCTGGAAGCCGCATTGTGGCACACAAGAGCCGGGGTTATCTGAGACACCTGTAACACCACGCCATGAGGGTTTTTAAAATCACTAGGTCAAACACTGGGAGCACAGGGTGGTGAAAGAGCCGCGTAATCCCAGGGCGCGAAGCGCGTATCCATACAATGCGTCGTGGCGCGCGGTCGGCGGCTGACTGGCAAGCTGGAGGCGCAGCGCCACCTGCGTCCTCACATCCCCACTACTCCACCGCCCTCTTCTTACCATTTATTCGCTTTTGGCAGGGGTTTTTAGGGGTTGTTTGTTGCAGTTATAGAATTATTATGTGTGCAACTACTACTACTACCTACTATAGTTAATGGATCTCCCGGTAGATTTTCAAATTAGTGTCCTAGTCCTGATTTCCCTGAATCCTGATGTCAAACATCTCCGTTGAGACTCCGTCTTCCGAGTGGAAAAAGGTAGGTATAACGAAGACGTAC
This sequence comes from Mesopsocus fuscifrons, assembly GCA_950004255.1. Taxonomy (NCBI): domain Eukaryota; kingdom Metazoa; phylum Arthropoda; class Insecta; order Psocodea; family Mesopsocidae; genus Mesopsocus; species Mesopsocus fuscifrons. Next base: position 7,265,333 of record OX465373.1, read on the forward strand.
CTATACCTACTTGTGTATAGGTGGTCACCCGATTAATTATTTCCTAGGTTCAAGATACTAAAATCTAAGGTATGACTTAGGTATGAGTATGAGTCTATACGTTTCATTTAATCTACCAGTTGGTAAGAACGTAAGTAGGTTAGGTACCTCTACTATACCTGAACCTGTCCATAGGAACCTTCACCTTAACTCCTCGAGACATCCTATCATCGGCGTAGCCAGAAGGGAGAATGGGGTAGGGTAGGTAAGAACCTGTGGCAAAAATAACCCGAAATGCCCCCTACCCTTTCTCCAGAAAATTTAATTTTAACAATTTTGGCGATGACGGTCAATAATATTAATTAACCAAACTATACCTTTTTTTTTTCATTCACACCTTACCTGGAAGGTGCATGGCTCCAAGCAACCGTCTCCCGACATTACTATATGCCTAGCTGGATATGGTATTATTCGAGATTATCCCAGCAAAGTACAATACCTACATATTATACTTAATATACCTATAATATTAATATAGAGAGCAACTCTAAGAATTACCTAATAGGTTCAAGTATATAAGTAGGTATATAAGGTAATATACCTACCTATAGGTACATGTTGTCCGTTTAAACAGTTTAAAGTTTACATATACGTGTATAGGGGGCTAGTCTGGCCTCAGGGTCCCGCCTCTGTAGGAGAGGACCTTAAATGGAAAGTTGGCCTCCTCCCGCATGTACCTATACTCGTATGTATACCTGCAGCCTGTAGATACCTACTCCTGTAGGCACCAATAAGATATACAACAGGTATAAGGTGTATAAGTATTGTAATAGGCTGTACGTTAGCCAAGAGTACTGAGGGTACCCAAGTAAAATTACCAATCGCAGCAATATACATATAGAAGCAAATTTGGGACTGAAGAGTAGACATTTTCAGTCAATACTCTATACGTGTAAGAAGTACGGTATATATAGGACAGGAAAGGTAGAAAAACAGTATCTACCTACTGAGGTTTTCATACAAAATGCGTTTTAGAGGTGCGATGGTGACGCCAATCAACGTTATTATGCAGACAGTGGTTTGACGCATTACGCCTGCAAATTTGGAAAATTTGAAGAAATCGGTTCAGTGACGTGTGACGTGATTTGCTTTCCGAACGGAATAACACACATATGCAGCCACCCATCAACATACCTATATAGGTACTTTTTTGGAGCCTCCTGAAACGCCTTTCGCTGGGAAAACATGAATACTTGGGGGCCGGGGGAGCATACTTTAAGAATAAGGAGAAAACTGAACTTATTCCAACTTGGGGAAATTAAAGCTGAACACAAATTGTTCTAAATAGCATGGTTTGGCCGGTCACGGAATTACGTAAGTACTAAAAGTTTACTTACATACCCAGTTTTCCACTTGGATGCCATTTCGGCAGGAGAGACCAGTCAGCCTCAGCAAAGCACGGTCATGTCGTACACTCCATCATGACCTCTTGTACGTCCTTCCTCTGGAACAAAAATAGATAGGTACCTAGGTATAGGTGTCTGCCGACTCATGTATATACAGGTTACCTTGAAAAAGTTATAGACATCGACAGGTTAAGGTTTTTGCGTGTGTTATGTATTTAGGTTTAACTTCCCCTAAAAAGGCTATTTGGACAATTGGTCAGTCCTGAGAGCAGATCTTGTACAATCAACGAGGGGTTAACCACTCTAGGAATCTCGTTGGGAATCATTGGAAATCTTTATGAAATCTCAGGGAATCTTGGAATTTTCTGGAGTGGTTAGCCCTTCGGGGTTCATCTTTCTATGAATATCGTTGGGAATCTTTTAAAATCTTTATGGAATCTCAGGGAATCTCAAGGAATCTCTGGAGTGGTTACCCCCTTGAAAATCAACGTCAAAATCATTATCAGTAGAAATTTTTAAGTAATATCCGAAAATGGTCCGCATGAGGACCCTGAATTTTCCCTCTTCCTCTCAGCTATAATTTTGATACCTACCTAGCTATACCTAATGGCCAATTCCTGCAGTTCTATTGCGATCTCTTCACTGAAAAAAGTAGTTCCGGGTTGGGCACCTAGGTACTTCTCTTTGCCTCTTATCCCTATAATAATAATAATCCAAATTTCATATCATTGCATGGCGCTTAAACTTCCGAATTTCGGGACTGCTATTTACCTACTTACCTACTTTCCAAAGCAAAACCTGTGACATGAAATCACATATTATTATGATGTCCATTATTTTATTTCCAATTATTTTTATAAAAATTCCAACTTGAATTAAAAGCATTGTTATTGTACCTAATAGTCATCCCGCCCTACTTTTCATAGTGAAAGCTTTGATGTGACTGCGACTGCAGAGTGTGTGCTGGCATGCCCCCCTGACCGGTGCATGTCTACCAACTGTAACAAATAGGATCACTCCGATTCTTTTGGTGCCAGTTGAAGAGCTCCTGTTGGCGATCAAATGACGATTGAGCATTGAAAAGATTGATGTTATTGAAAAAGGACGCGTGCCCCAGGAACATCTGCCCTGGAAAGGTGTTCCGCACGAATCATCCAAAGAAGAGAAGCTACAGCCCCCTCCGCTGATAGGACGCATGGTGTTGGTATGGACTCACCCTAGGCTTAGCGCCACCGGGCCTTCTTCTTAGGTTCCTCCCATCGAGCTCCATGCACATGCAAAATAATGGCGCTTGAATAGGCCAGGATGCTAGCGAGGGTGCACGGATCACGCATCCATGATTTTATTTCAGAGCCTGTTGCGTGCAATCGTGCAAAACAAGGCTGCAAGTTGCAAATATTCGCTATAGTATCGGCAGGACAGCTCCGACAGCTTGCCTGTTGCTTTTACGAATTGCCTCCTCTGGGAGTTTCCCCATACCCTTACAAACCCTTAACCTCACCAGTAGCTTCAAAAAATTATGTGAATTGAAAATCTCGGCTAGCTAGCCAGTGGTGAAAATCACATGCGAACCCATGTTTTGTAGGGTATACATACCATAGCCAATACGCATACGTAGAGTAAGGAATGTTGGTCTTGGACCTTGGAAAAGCCACGGGCAGTGGCAGGCGCCATATACTTTCGTCTGTTTTTCTCACCTTAAAGCACCGGGAAAATGATTACTGGCAATTTACTATCACACCTATTTAAACTAAAACTATTTTCCCTTGTTACACGAGACCTGTTATAGCCCGGATCTACAAATCACATAGGCAGTGACTAGAGGTGGATGTTGCAATAATGCGGTTAGGTGGTCAGTATTATGTGCTTCGATACCGCCCGAGGATCCAGGAGGACATGTCTCACACCCCAGACTATAATTAAGGGAGTAGGATTCGTGGGATATACACTCAACTCTCAAGGCCTGTTACCTAACGGAAACATGACTTCCAAGGGTGGAAATATCAAGGTCTACGGCAAGTATACTGTTATACATCGATTACGATAGAAAATAAGAAGAGTGTTGAAAAAGTTGTCTTGGTCTGCTGAGTAATCATTATAGGCAAATTTGTCACAGAGAAATTTTTTACCTCTCTATACTGTATCGGTATGTTTCAATTCAGGGGAGAGGTTGAGGTGGGGGGGGGGGGGGGGGGGGGTGGCACGCAACCGCTAAAGAGTATTTGCCCACATTATCTGATACTACTACATTATGTGTAGTAGCAGAGTCCCTCTGTGAGTGCGAGTGCTATCGTTTAACTAGGTGTGAAAAATTTCCCGCAGTAAGGGGGCAATCTGGAACCACTGATGGAAAATGGGGGGAGGGTCTGATCTGGAGCACTGCAGCGCAAGCTGCGGATGCATGCTTGGGCGGAAGTCTTCAGAAAAGACCCCTGTTCTGTGGCGTGGCCAGAGGTCCCTTCAAGCAGGAAGCGGAAGCTCATCTCGAACCTATATAGTATACCTGGGGTCACTGTGATTTCTCGAGAACCCACCGTACCAAGTTACTATACGCGTATATGCGCTTTGTTAACTAGTATCAAATGCAGGATGCAAAGGGAGTAATGGCACCTATGTAACTCTATTGTCCTAGATCCTATATATATACTGTAGATTCGCAAGGTCAAAGGAAAAGAATAATGTAAACAATCATGGTAGATTTGCGTCACGGCCATGACAATAGTATAAACATGCTGCCTGATACTGCTTTACAGAGCTTCGTCGCAATATTGAAGACTGCAGCCGCAGTATGGGGTCCACACATGGCTGTCGTAGACCTTCATCGCTTTTACTGGACTAAAAACTCTGATTTAGCTTGGAACGGTGATAGAGACTACCATCTGTTGCCTCTGGAAGTCATACTCCTCCAACGATCTACACAAACACAAACACTCGTGTCTCGTGTCACAACTCCAGTACAAATAAATACAAGTTGTACCGTAAATGTAAGGAGGTATTTGGGAAGGTTAAAATATTTTTCATTCATCTCTTTAAAACCTGCTGAAAAAATTAGCAAAATCTCAGCCAGGGTCCAAGCCCTACTCAGGAAACCCAGGTTAACTGAAAAAGCAAAAGTATAGCCTGTCTGCAAGAAGTAGGTATTGAGAAGTTGCTGTATTTTTCAGACTGTGTCTGTGAGATGAGATGCCAGCGAAAATCTTCTCTATGTTAGCTACTCGGAGACGGTTATGAAAGAAGCAGGCAGTGACCAAATATGACGGTTAAGAACCTCCTACAGTTGAGCTAATGTGGCGAGATGCAGAGAGGGCAGGCAAGATGTAATTTAGACGTTGGAGCGCCTTAGGACATCTCATGGAAATATAGAGCACGCCTACGTGCACACGTGGAAGCCACGCGCCCGAGCCCTCCCGAATGGGCCCGAAAACCTCCGAAACCTCCCAAACACCTCTGCCAGCCGCTGCCTCTTTTCCGACGCACAATCCCAGGGTGGTATCCATAGTCCCACTTGATCGCTCACCAGATTTCCTATTTTTCTACATACGAACCTGAAAGGTTCTTATTCTGGCACATCAATAACAACATAAGATCTGGTACCGCAAGACCAACACAGTAAGGGAGTACTGTTCAGAACAAGGCAAGATTTCGTTTATGTTGTAACTTACAGTAGGAAGTAGGATACTCTTGTACAGTGAGCAGTGAGGTAGGTACTACCTCGCACTGCCGCGCCGTAGCCTGTAAGGTACAAAATAAGTTTCCCGACTGCAGACTCCCTGCAAGGTTTGTGTCCCTTACTGGTATACCGATACCAGTTTGAGAACAAGAAGAAAATACATAAGAATATATACGTAAAATAATAATAGGTGCTTAATTCTGATTCCTTGATTTTAAAGTTATCCACAAGGTTGGCAAGGAAAGTTCGTTGGACAGTTTGAAGAACATATAAGTAGGAGAACAGCGGTAGGAGGGCGCTCATACTTAAACTTGTTTTACTTTTGTTTTTCTATGTTTTACATTTTTTATGTACCTGCTATAGTTCGCCTGATGTTGCACTGAGTTCCGAAACCGGTAGCAAATTATATTGGTTTATTAAAATATTTTGTGGTATACAACCATAATTATTGTAATGAAGAGCCACTAAATTAATTTTAAGAATTCTTGTTCGATCGATTGAGCGGGCTAAGAAGCCCACCGGTTGGCAGATGTGATGAAGAAGAAGAGCTTCTACCTGGATGTCCACCCTGCGGTGTCTCAGACGACTCCAGTTTTCCAGATATCCAGCTGCTGCCCCAGGACCGGCTCCCAAAACTGTGTATCATGGAGACCTGACCCGACTGATACAAAAAAGCTTTCTTGTTATCAGACCCAAATGCGTCTATTGATATAGCTTCACTTCCCAACAAACAAGTGAAACAGGCTTACTGTGTATTTTTTATTTTTTTTTCTTATATTAATAGTTAAGTAAGTATAAGCAGTTACCTCTTAAGTAAGTAACTTTAGACATTCACTCGTTGGGAATATCGTTGGGAATCATTGGAAATCTTTATGAAATGTCAGGGAATCTTTGAATTTTTTGGAGTGGTCACCCCTTCGGGGTTCATCTTTCTTTGAATATCGTTTGGAATCTTTGGAAATCTTTATGGAATCTCAGGGAATCTCAAGGAATCTCTGGAGTGGTTACCCCCTCGCATTTATGTAACTACCGAGACTGAAGAAAATCCTGGCTTTTCCGTCAAATTTGAAAAAAATCTTAACTACGAAGTATCCAAGGCATCATCGGTATAAGATGGAACAGAAGGTGCAGATAAAGGTAATTTTCTACACCAGCTGCTGCAAGCCTGAAAGAGTATACACTCTACCGAAGAAATACAACAGCATCTGCGGTTTTTTGTGAGTCAATACGCGAGGGAGTACGGAAGGGTTACAGCAGGAGCCAGATGCCAGTGAGGGGGGTCAGGGTTTCAGTCTTGTACTTCACCTGGTACCAGAAAAACCCTAGATAGGGTACTACCACTACCGAAGATCCCATCAGGGTCCGGCATTGATTCCACCCTGCTTACTCCAGGTGAGAAGTGTCTGGAGCAAGGCCGTACCTAGGGGGGGGGGGGGGGGGGGGTTCGAACCCCCCAAATCTACACGGCTTTACACTAGAGAGAATTAAGTTTTGAAGGAGAAAATATAGTTTCGTGCTACCTAGGTACCTAAACTCCCCCCCCCCCCCGAAATATTTTCCTAGGTACGGCCTTAGTCTGGAGTAACCCTAACTATTATGTACCTATAATAATAAAATAACAAATGTTCTGTACTATACTCATTTCGTATATCTTCCTACTAGGTATATACCCAGTACACTTTGTGAGGGCTGTCCTATAGGGGAGGCGAGGAGCTGAAAATAACATAATCAATTTTGCCTCTTAGTCACCTCACTGCCAAACTAAATTTCTCTACATCTGAGTGCGAAGTCATCCCTGATCAATACATAAATGACTCTATTGTATGGGGGCATGCGCGAAGACCCGAATTTCCAGTCTACAAAAGTGCTGGGAGAGATCAGCATTTAGCAGACAGGAACCAGTCAGACTGTGACAAGGACGAAGTAATTACAGAGGAATTAAAAGCGTCGGGTATGCGCGACGCGTAACGGGTGAATGGAGATAGTAAAGGCAAGTGTGGGAACCTCCGTATACGGCGAAAAGTCTCCCCGATCAACGGCAACGGCCATTCCTCATGCTGACCTAATTAATGATTTCTGCATGTGCTCTGTGCGGATTCCTCCCGCCAGTGATAAATGCTCTCAGCTCCAAACAAGGCTGTCCCGCACTTTCTTCCTCCATATACGCCTTCCTATAAGGGTATACTACAAATGAGTCCGAGGCCAACCCCCGTTCGCCTCACCCACAAGGCAAGGGGGCGAGGAGGGGATGGTTCTGAGAAGTTCTCGCTTATTTCACTATTTTTTTTAATAAGTTCCTATTTAGAATCGATTGTGGCTTGTGGCATCATCTTCATAAAAAATACGGCAGTAGTGATGGCTAGGGGTGAAGATGGGTATAGGTGCTGGGGTGGACCGTCGAGCGTTAACGCAGAAATAGTTACGATTGAGGAGCCTGACCGCACTCTCGTTGAGTGTCTGAGAGATCCGCAATGAAAACTTATCCACTGAGTTCAGAAAGCTTTTGAGCGTCAAATGGCCGAAACCCCTCGTTAGCGTCGCTGTATTTCTCAAAGGTAATAATTGTTTATTACACTGGGGGGTCACTTGGAAAGTTTATGAAACTTTATTTTTTATGAGAAGCCAAAATTCTCCAGATGTGATGGAGGACTGTTTTGGGGGACAACACTGTGTAAATCGGTCACCACTTTGTCCAAAAGTGTAGTGGCATCTGCGGATTTGGAGCACCATCCTGGCATCCTAATCACCTGGCTGGTTCAGCAGCTGCAGTACCAACACAGCAGCAACAGTTGGTAAACAAGAGTCGCGTCAACCCTTTCCGCCCGGAAAATGAAGACGATTTCCGGGCCGCGGAAATATGGAACAAACAACCTTGCGGAGGCCAAGGTGCTCTGTGGGAGATTTGGGGCACGTGCCATGTGCCTCGGCAGCTGCTCCCGACCCCATTCATCCCTGAGCGCGGGGTGGCCGAAACCCGGCTCCGAGGTCCGCAACAGTTGGCTCTCTGCTGCATCTGCTGCGTATCTCAGGTACAAGCAGCATCAAGTCTCTCGAGTCAGCTGCTCTTCAACATCTCTAAGGCGTAGACATGCCAGCAGCACCTGGCCCTGTTTATTATTTAAACCTGGTTCAATAATTATCACCATACACAACGAAGCAATCAGTAGGTACAGAATTGCGTGACACATATGGGCACAAAGGCATAAGAAAATCCTTTCCTTTTTGGGGAAGAAGAGGAGGAGGTCTCACTGGTTTTCAAAACACTGGCTACAACATGCGAACGTAGTTAGGAGGGGATTGTCTACTCTGGAGGCAGGTATCTACACTACAGTTTTAGCATTGGGGGTGTTGGGGGTGTCAGTTGGCCTCCATGCACAAAAACTGCGAAGAAAAAATCAAAGCAACATACGAAATATATCATCAATCGCAGGAGACCCTCAATCTAACGCATTTAAATATAGAGTCCCAGTCCCAAAACACATTGACCCCCTCATAGCGGGCCTCAAAAAAATCGGAAGGAAGTGGAAAAGAATAAAAAACGGGGCCGCATTGGCTCCCGGAAGCAGCATATGGGACGTGAGCTCAAAGAACCCCCCTGTACCTGATTCGGCCCCAAATTTCGAAAGGTGGTGAAGCACAGAACCAGAGCATGTGCCCCTCGGCCCCCTGCAGCCTGCGCCGCCGCCCAAAAAAATCACGATCTTTTTACCTTTAGTCTTTCCTGAGCAGCTTGCATGCCTGCTGGAAACACCTTTCCAAAATCAGAATCATCTGCGTATAGGTAAGTATACTTAAAGCTATTAACCACATGTACAATGGATGCGTGCAGGGTTAACAGCATGTTTTTACTTAGTTTTTACTTCCTTTTGGGGGTTATGAAATACATGCTAAGACTGCTTAAATGGCTAATTCCCTCAATTTGAAAGTGGAGAAATAAAATGAATGGCCACTTAAAGAGAAAATGGGCGAAAAGTGTAAGGAGTTACTGGCACTTTGGAGCCTTCGGTGCCAGACTTGGAATTTCCGCTCACCATTGAAGCATCAGCCCCTCTAATTCAGGTGCGGCTGCTTTTGTCTTCCCCTCTTTCTCATTCAAATTCTGTCTGGTATGAAACGCGAACTCTCCCCCCAATTCCTCCCACAGGCCATTGCCATTCTTTGTGTTCTTTCAGCGTGTGGAGCCCAATTTGCATTTGACAAGCATTTCGGAAGATGTGCTTCAATCGGGAGAGGAGTGGTGATATAAAGAGGCCCTCAGAAGACATGCAGAAGAAAATAATAATGCCATAAGAGGCTAGTAGTGTAAAGAGTGAAGACAGCTTCAGCCTTGCGGGTGGTGACTGATGCATGATGCCTTAGTTAGCTGCGAGTGTGGCCAGTGGGCGCAGAAATCCTTCTCCAGACCAACCAGGTTCTCAGGTTATGTCAGGTTCCCAAGTTATGGGGTGCCTGCTACCACTCTCAGCTTTACTACTGTAAATATTCCACTCGAAGTATCCCGGAGATATACGAGTAACTCCTCCATGCAGCTGACAAGATGCTTATTTCTAGGGATAGATAGACTCCCTGGCTGAGAGAGGCAGCCAAAATGACTAGTGCCGTATGAAATAGGTAAAGGTACACGATACACGATACGAGAGGGCTACCGGAGAACACGTGGCTGCCGCGCGGCAGATGCCACAGCACGGTACGGGGAGCACATGCCCCTCCCCATTCATTCTCATCGGCAGTTGGCCTACAAAATATCACGTCAACTTTTCATGCACAGGGCAACTGAAGTACCGTAATTTGGTTACTTCATTTAGTTGGCAAGTTGGCAACAAATCCTGAACAAAACGAAAAACATCTAACAATGAGCCCGAACTTACTCTCTATAGGAAAGCTAATCACTAAGATAAGTCATCAATAAATTTTACTTTGGGAGTCTAGCAGTAAGTAGCAATGGAAAACGGAGATATTTTTCGTGGGAGGAAGATCTTCTCTGATTTCCCCCTCAGTTTCTCCATTCTTCTGTTTTTAATTGAAGAAGAAGTTTGAATCCCCTCCCTTTGAGTGACAATATGACAATGATGTAACGTCACAGTTACCTATTTGATTGCTAAATAAGTAATTGATTTTATGACTCACAAACGCGTCCTATGCCATTCCTATGTGTGCGAGGAAAGTGGACTTGGCCATGTCTGGCAAACAGTTAATACAGCGATTGGCTGCTATGCTTCCAATTAATAATTAAGCTAGTTAATTAAGAGAAGGTGGCATGATTAGTAGGTAAGTATGAATTTGAAGAATTTACCAACCGCAACAGAGTGGCTTACTCATGCATGTTCCATGGCACAAAAGGTCTCATTTTACGCTCTGAATACCTATGGATGGACCTGCTGTCTTCGTTCCAGCTCTCCAGACAGCATGTTATTGTGAATATGCAATTGGCTGTTAATTAGCCTCCATTATTGGCTTTTTAAGGGCCATATTAAACTGCCGTTGTAGTTCAATTGCTGCTATCTGCCTGAAACGTCATGGTACCGGTATGGACAATACAATCACACGCCACGTCACTAATCTTTTTACTCTTCTTGCTTTTCTTTTTAACCCTTTGAGGGACGGAAAGAGTTCCCTACAGTTTTTACTTTTCTTATTTACAGGACATTTGCCATGATGATAAAAGCATAATCTAATTTTGTGAAAAGCAATTTTTTAAAATGTACCTTTGCTGTCAGGAAACTTGGGCTTGGGTTCGTGTCAGACAGGGGGGGGGGGGGGGGGAAGTAGGGGCAAAACACGGGGAAAACACACAGTACCTCAATAGGAAAATATGTGCGACTATACCTTTGTGCCCCTTGTTCCATATTTACAGCTGTCCTTAAAAAAAAAAAACTACTTATGTGGTTAATAAACACCTTCTAAAGCATAATTTAGTTCAAGCTCCGGACCTGCCAAGGCCAATACTGAAAACATCGTTTCCAGTCAATCGAACTCTTGTTAAGGGGGCGTAACTTCAACCACAGCATAGGTACCTGCCTTCGGCCATTTATCACCGACACACAATGCTTGTAAAGGCACAAGAGGCGCTAGCTGCCTACGCATGCCAAGTGCCGCAGGTATACGGCAGCATATGCTGTAACAGATTGCGAGTGCGTTTTGATTTGGAGAGATTTTGGGTGCTGGGGTAGCCTGTTGCGTCCCCTACGCGTTCCTCCCCTCGTCCTTACCTTTTGTGCCGTCCCTCTTTGTTCTGATTGTTCTCTTATTCACCTGGTGTAAAAAAACAAGCTAGGAAGAATCGAACCAGCCTCGACCATCACGGCGAGGGGAGAGGGGACTAAGCGGCTTTGAAATTCCTTCATCCTGATCAATTCGCTAACGTTTCTTCTGCAGTCATCGACGGCCTGATTCCTATAGTGTTTGCACCCTTACGTTTGAAAATAAAATTTGAGATGGAAACAAAGAGCCTAGCCGTTGAGCTGGCCTAGGCGCAAGGCTTAAGAGGCCGGTGAGACCTTGGCAAAGACACTGTAGCAAATTTGGACAGACTGGACGGGCTCGGATCAGACATGCATTCCTCACTGTGCGAGTGCTAGAGTGCTAATGGTAATGGTAATGGTCGGAGGCCCCGCAGCGAATTCTGTGGAGGAACGGAGGACACGTCCGTCGTCCGCGCTTGTACCGAGCAAAATGACCCGACAGTTTCGCTAAAATTTACAAAATTAAAAACTCCTTAGGGTGCGTCCCACCATGCCCAGTTAAGAAAAAACTGGAGATTTTCTCCCATGTTTGGCATGTTAAATTTCTGAGAAAATATGCGTTTTTCTCTTAACCGAGTATGGTGGGACGCATCCTTAGACGTTTTTCTGCTTAAAGGACGCCCAATTATCCCCCCCCCCCCCCTTAAAAAAAATATATTTGCTCAAAATCGCTTGGCCCAAACAGTTTAAACAGATTTTTAAGGAAACTACAAATCCACATACATACGACATTATTTCATCTTCACAGAATATCCAACCAAATTCAAAACTGCAAGACTTTAGTTAACTAGATACCATTTCTGGTAGAAAGACACGCATGTCATGCCACACATTTGTGTGCATTTTGTGTGAATACTCATAATAGATCTAATGAAGATATCACGGCATGAGAACTGTAGAACAATGACTGCTGTTCACACTGGCTATTCGCTGTGTCAAGCCACCATGCATTTTGTTCCGACCCGAACATGGTCAGTGACGAAGGAAGACCTATAAGAATTTTAAGAAGAAGAATATAAGAGGTAAAGGATGGACGAGAGAGTAAAAAATGCCCCCTCCCCCCCAATCCCGTACATTCAAACAATTATAAGTGCAGTCGAGATATATCTTACATGGTACCTCTAATGCACTCCCTTCAAGTCACACTCAAAAAGCAGCAGTTCTGAGTAAACGATTGCAAAGAGGAGCCGAGGGAATCTATACCGACAGACGAAATGGCTGCTGCGGGATTGGCTGCTGCATCTGGCACTGTGAGGAGCACGCGCCCCGGCCAGGTGCATCCCTGCGTACCCCCCATCTACCCGTACACATTCTGATGTCCCGGAAGTCACCCACGATCTGCTGTCATGCTACACTGACCTGATCCACTTTCCGTCCTCCGCTGTTGTCACTGTTGGAGCTCGCATACGGCGGATGTTGCGCCCCGCTATGGAAATACAGATGCGGAGGCTCCTCTGACGGTAACCCGGAACCTTACTTGATCTCGATCTAATAATAGCCTGATAACGTCTCTTCCATTTATACTACACACCTAAAAAAACAATAAGTAATAATAATTTCTCGGTAGACTCAAGGGGAGTAAAGAATGCTTTTCTCGGGGGCGCGATCAGATTTTGAACTCTGTAGGTTAAGAAGGTAAATTTTCCATGGAACCAAATAGCTATAGCTACAAGTATTTGTACGTATACCTGCTTATAAGGAACCTTGATGAACACTCCAAAGAACATATGCTTCCGTTTCTTTCTTTCTGACCCTAAATCCAGCCAAGCTGTTCTTATGGAGGAAACAAAAAACAATTGAGATTTGTTCACGTCCGCTGGAACCTGCTTCCCCTCTACAACACTACCAACATAACATGCGGCTGTCTTATGCGTATGCCATATGATTCCTCCTCTTATCAGTCTCCAACAGCAGGGATTTTTGTGCCTAAATAGCCCCAATGCCACCTACTTAGATGACTATTGTAATGTTACTATTACGGCTATTACGCTGCACGTGTATATATAATCCCACAGCTGCCGAGAGGTTTTGCACCTTCCTGTGGGAATGAATGAGGATACGCTATCAGAATAATAGGAGCTCTGTTTACCCCGCCCTGGCCGGGAAGTGTTGGTTTAGGCCGGCTGCGTTGATCCTGCCTGTCGCGCTGTTGCGTTATGTACCCCTGTTTTCTGACACGCTGGAAGGAGGAATATCGTCATGGGGATCATGGACGAATGAAGGAGTGTATGGTCGTGATACGTAAGTAAAAAATAACGAAAGACCGCACAGATGTTGCAGATTTTGCGGTTGCGGGCGCACGCAGCTCCGCATCACGCATATACAATGGACTGAAACTTGTCCTTTAAGAAGAAGCTCTCCAGTCTCTGTCCACTTCCTGAGGATGACTTGAGGCCTCTGCGGAGCATGCTTGCCAAGACAATCGGCCCTAGACCGTTTTCTCAGTTAAAAACTAACCAGTGCGACCCAAGATCAGACTAAGACGAAGACCAGGCTACTCTAGCCTTGGCCCATCACTCGCTCGAAGTGGGAATGAATAAATGTGACAAAAGTCATCTTTGGATTACCAATATCGTCCCAAAGGGTCATTTGTCTAAAATCCAAATGGATAGACAAGAGCTCATCCACCCGTTCAACACCCAAGTCTGACCCATAGCGCTTTATGTCAAATTCGGTAGCGGCTCGCCGATCCGATGATGCGGAACAGTCCTAATCGAGCCTGTGTGCACTGGGATGAGTCTCAGGGCGCTACCCGAGTACCCTGTGGTTGACGGTTGTTGGTTTGTAGGTACCTGACTTATAGATAGAGGTGTAGCAGGTGCCTGGGCTCCTCCACCTGCCACTTGGCACTGCGACGGCTGCCTGCCATCTCAGCCCAACTCTGCCACATCCCAGACTGCAACTGCCCAACGGTCACCTGTTTCAAATCAAACCGGCTACCGCACCTATGCGTGAGAACATGGAATGTGCGGAACCCTAGCAAACTAATTACTTATTTACCCCTACACTTATCTGTACCTACCCGTATGACGCAAATATTAAAGGAACACCTATTGCCCGCATGAGACTCAATTTTGCCTGGGCGTAGAGAGTAGCCTCAGTTATGTCCTGCATTCTCCAATTTTCCAGTGGTTTTCAAGAACGATCTCTTTTTTCCTACAGTTAAGCCACGGAGAAACAACAGTCACACCTCTAGCGACACCAAAAAATCGCAGGGAAACTTGGGAATTTGCTTCGTTGCTTTCTCGGAAATTATTGAGGTAATAAGTGTATAAGAAAAATCTGAATCCGGAGGACGCCTAGGACATGCTCATGCTCCCCCCGAACCAAAAAGCTGGATACGTGTTTACGCGGCGGGTCTAGATCCGCATAATCGCTATTCATTGGTATTCAGGTACCACCTGTGCAAGCACAAGGTGTCGGTGGTAACAGTGGCAGCAGTGGTTGCTGGATACGGAGTAAGGTCCAGCTGTATTGACAGTTTTGCAGCTGCAGCAATGGCGCGTGCCACTGCTGTCGCAAATGTGCTCTTGCACAATGGGGCATTCATGCAGTGTCCGATAGGGAAAATACCGCGGGAGATATTGCTTTTATGCGGCCTGTGTCGCAGTTCTGATCTCTTCCGAGCTTCTGCACAGTTTTTTGAGACAGTTCAGTTCGCAAGCCGTCAGTTTAATTACGATTTTATCCAACACTGGCACACGTTTCTGATTCATTGCATACCTGCATCAGCATGGCGGGATTGCCTTTTGTATAGGTATAGGTATAAACTACTTGCACATACATGGCCATTACAAAAGAAAGACGGTGATTTTTGGAAAATAAATAAATAACGAACAGGGAAAGCAGAAGGAAGGAGTAAAAAATTAGTTGAACACGCATACAACAATAAAGCGCTAAAAATCTTCAACTCTCTTATTATATTTCCAGCATTAATTTTTCTGAGACCCCAGTGTTAAACCGATCTTCACTCTTTCTAAAAGCCTCCTTTATCAGAACCCATGGACATGTGCACCTGCAGAAAAAGATGCCCGATTTTTCTACAAATCAGGATAAAAGGAAAACCTTTGACTCCAATACTTATTTTATGGCAGTAGCCTTGTCTTTACACAATAAGGACTTTGATATCATGCACCTTGCACCCCTTGGACCCTTACAGGTGCATCAATTTGTAAACTGGATCAATGCTCCCTTTCCCAAGACCTGGGAACCTATAAAGGTATCTAGCCTGAACCTTTAAAATTAATTAAGGGTGGTTTGAGTTACAATTTACTGGAGAGTAGTGCAGTATTTAGCTTATGCACCTGACTCTCATTCTAGCCTAACTGATACTGAAGAGAGGCTTGTAGAACCCACCCACCCAAAAATTATTTTGAGACTATTTTTGGAAACTTTGTATTTGTATTATCTTAGATATACTATCACTTTGTACCTTCCGAGGGGTTAACCACTCCAGGAATCTCGTTGGGAATCATTGGAAATCTTTATGAAATCTCAAGGAATCTTGGAATTTTTTGTAGTGGTTACCTCTTCGGGGTTCATCTTTCTATGAATATCGTTGGGAATCTTTGGAAATCTTTATGGAATCTCAGGGAATCTCAAGGAATCTCTGGAGTGGTTACCCCCTCGGTACCTTCGCATGTCAGGCTTCAAAGTTCCATAAAGGGGCAATGAAATTTTGCCAACAGACAAAGTTAGGACCCATACCATGCACTCTACTTTGGCCAAATGTCGCTGATCAACCTAAGGACTTCTTGAGGATATATGTCTGGAGAGAAGACAGAACCTCATTCCAAAAATATGGCGCACACAACAAATATATAGGTACAGGTATTATAGTTTTATAATTCGGCAACTGTACAGTAGTTGTCTATAGAGTAGCTTATTTTTGGAAAATAACGTGTATGTATACCTAGTATGGATGGACACAATAAATGGGGTTGAGGATATTGTGTGAATTGTTTCTGGAGGAGCCTTCTGTTATAAAATTAAATAATCCATGCACAATAGAATTATGAACCTTCGATAGCAAGGCTAAGCTTGGAGGTGATATAGAGATAGACATAAACACAAGGTGGGCTGCTATATCACCGGAACTCACCCTTCCAGCACTTCCGGTTCAAAACATCGAATCAGAACCTGTTCAGCAACTCCCCAGCAGGGCCATCCAAAGTCTGTACATTATACAGGTTGCGCCTCGTTTATAAGTAAAATATAGTGAAGTTAGATTATAGGTACTGACCAACGAGCATATTGGAGCGATTGGAGGTCAATCTCTGATCCTGGTGAGACTGATCTGATGTCAGCTTGAGACCCAGCTTCTTACCAAAACGAAACAACCGATTGAAACTACCTATAGGACACAAAATAGCTAATATAGCTAATAAAAAATAGAAGACCGTGCTGAAAGAAATATGTAGTCATAACTGGAAATCCCACAGAGCCAAACGGCAAGTAAGATGAGTATATAGGTATATACTGAGGGTGAGCCACAATTGCTCACCCTTTTCTACAGAGGATTGTTGAGGAACAAGTCTGGAGTTTGGGTGGTGCATTGTCATCCTGGAGACAGTGGCCAAGAAGCCGGCGTCTGATGACGTTTTAATACGTCCAGGCACACAACGCCTGGTGCCAAGACCTCCGCAGACCACCGGGGGTGCCCAAACTGCCCTCATCATATTTGTCAGGTCTGTATCTAGTAATTGATGAGTAAAATTCCATTCGTCTGTTCTTCTGGACTGGGAATCTCCGTCTACTGTAAGAGTACCGGTTTCAAGGAGGGACTAGGTACTAGGTATGCTCATTCTGGGGATGGTTCTCATCTTTTTCGAAAAGTGCAGTGAAAACTATGTTACGGATCTGACAGACTATAGAGTCAGCTGGGGAGTAAGACAAATTAGCGAGACGGACATGACACATGGGTACTTAGGTAGGTACTGAGTTGAAACAGCAGCTTTAGTAGACACTTATTGATAGGTGGGCGGCGAATAGCTTCAAGAGGAGGGTCGTCCTCAATCAACCTTCATATAAGGTCATTACGAAAACTATCATTAATTCAAGCACGAATCTCAAGACAGAACGTAGATAAAAACAAGGACCAGACGGCTGATACCTCAACAACATGCGCTGTCCGCTCCAACTTTTTGCACCCTCACAAAAGAGTATATACCTAGAGTAGAGAAAATTCAATGTCATGTGCTATAAAAAAGTTACGACTCATAAAAACATTGTAATCTTCCACCAGAACAAGAGTAAAATTGTAACATTTGTTGAGCGCATAAAGTAATACTTAGGGCTAATAAATAGCGGATATTGGCAATAATTCCGATTTTTACGAGCTCTTCTTGCTAGCATTGCTACATCAAAGACCGTACCCAGTCAACTGACAGTAAGGAGCAGCCGTACCTATACACGTCAGATCTTCTAAGGAGAAGCACTTTTTCAAATTCATTACATCCTTATACCTTAAAAAAATCTATAATGTTGTACCCAATCAGCTGAACCGACTTAATACTTCCTACCTTGCTTCCTTGTATATTACGCCATTAAAGAACTAATAATAATAGAAGTAGCTATACCTATCTCCCTGTCAAGCCATTTTATGTACATTAGTACCTAACCTACCCAACTATATGTACCTACCTACTCTTCACTTTTACTGGAGGGATAACGGATAGCACACAAGTACCTGCATGAGTCCTAAATGTTGATACCACGAAAGTGCAACAGTTCCTATCGACACTTTCGATCCTTTCTTGTATCCTTCATTTATTAATTTTGCTACCTTTTGTCTGACAAGCTAGCTTCTCCCCTGAGAGGTCTGGATTCAAATCTCGGCGTATGTAACATTCCTCTTTGGCTTCGACCAAAATACACCTACCTACACACGTCGGGGGTAAGCGAGTGGTGGATTATATGGAAAAGTGCATATATTTGCGACCGACGTCCTTCTTTAATCATGGTTGTACAGCCCATTCCTACAACGGGGCCAGATTAGGTTGCAACTTCGACTTTTTATTGTTTTGACCATTCTTTACTGACCATGGTTTAGGCATTTAACGTCCGTTCCCATCAAATGCACTTATCCCCTGACTGTTACTCTTTACTCTAATAGCAGCCGCTTCGTAAAATGGCCAAAAGGTCATTGCTAGTTGGGCCCAGGTGGCAGATGGCAGGCGTCGGTTTTGGCAAAGACAATGTATGTGCAAAAGGGCAGGCTGACGAGTAAGGTCTGTAATCTTATCTGCTGGTGCAGAATGCATTGCATATATGATAAGAGCTTTTGGCAAACAGAAATTACTACTATTGCCGTTGAGTCAATAGCCAAATCTACGCGGAAACCCAACTTTGACACTGCACTTTTCCCAGGACCGGAACTATGAGCAAACATCTCTATAACGTAATGGGTAAAAGCTTATCGAGCAAATAATTCCATTCGTGAGAAGCTATAGACTGACGGCGATCACTTTGGTTTCTTATGGAAAAAGACCCCATGCGGGAGGGGACGGGGTGTACATAATTCAACCCTTCCATATTTTTGGGTGCTCAACAGAATCAGGTAGTCTTCAGTCTCTACTTATTTTCCGTGACTAATCTCGTAGCACTAATTTTCTTGTGGAAGCAAGGTTAACGTCGGCACGCTTAGTGCGTTGGTTCGACTCGTGCTCTTGCTCCGCAATCGTTACTTCGTTTCCTGGAAATTCCAAGTCAGTCTCGTTACTCGTTAGTATGCCTTGATGGTTTTTCCGTTCAGCAGCCTGGAAGGAGTGTGTAGGTATCCAGCTCGAGCCAGGACGTTACACTCCATGTAGATAAACGAGGAAAGTTGCGTATTACTTTGATTGGCTACACATGTACTGGGTTTCACATACAATTACGTGAGTAGGTACCTGAGTACATTTCCATTTGGAAACCGGAAAATTGTGTTTTCCACGCCAATTTTTTTTTTTGCCAAAAAAGATATCTAACCAGATTTCTCAGCTCGAGCTGTTACTCTTCACCTAGGTACCTATACGTTGTCCATTACGATAAATGGGGTTCCTCCTGTCCTTGAAGTTGTGATAAAAGCTGCCATGTTGGGCTGTAGGGTGCAGGACTTGACGTCAAAGGGTCACGCCCGCACGCACATCGTCTTGAGATGGCTGCTGCCACGGACGGCTGGTGCCACGGACGGGTACTGCCTGGCGGAACCGAGCCATTTCCGGTCCGGCACACTTCGGTGACCAAGCCAACTCCGGCAGAAGCACTAAGAACGTCTTGTATGCGCAAATGCACGTGCTGCCTGTTACAGCACACAATGTGGAAATATATTGCTTGCCATCCATAGGTATTGCCATTAAAGAACTATCCAGATAAGAAAAAATAATTCACTAGCGTTCAGCCCTACGTTGGGCGCCAAAACTGCTAAATATTTTAATATGAGTTGAGAGTTGCGGCTCGAACCAATCCAAGGTTGAGAATTAATGATGATAATCACTGACAAAAGAAATCGGTGCGGATTTATTAGCGCCTACTAAATCAGACACGGCAATATCATAATGCATTCACGCTCCTAGAAGGAGCATGGCGAAGATGAATGAATAATACAATTAGCGGCAATGAATGTGCTACTGGAAGGAAACAATGAGTACAAAGCGCGCGTAACGCAAAACCTCATTCAGGACTAGGTGCCGGTGCCGCATAGCGTATACCTACATTCACAGTAAGGATTTCCCATACCTATAATACCTACTGTGAGACGTTAGGACCAAGGAAGGACGAAGACGTCACATGGTCCAACTTTTTTGACAACACAAGAGGGCTTGAGGATTCCCTGTCCCTACAGATGCGACTTGACGACGAGAAAATGAAAAGGTCACGCAGTCATAGAAGATCGAAATGCGAAACATTTAACTGGGTAACTTAAATCTTGAGTAAACAATATGTAAAGATCCATTTTCGTAAAAAAAAAAAAAAAAAAAAATCAAAGCGCGTTTCCTTATTTTCTTTGGGGGGGGGGGGGGGGGGGTGGGAGGTGGAGTAGGTTGCTGCCATACTCCAGGGGTCGAAAAGGTTGGGAACAAGCCGTAACTCTACAGACTACACAGATCACAGAATTGATAGAGCCGTACGTTCATTCTTGGCTTTCTGGGGTCTTAAACTTTCTCCTACTGGAACGTAAAAACCGGAAACGAAAAAAAGCTGATGCTGAGTAGGGAGTAGGTACTGAAGGCTAACAAAAGAAAAATGGCCATCGAAGGCTGAAGAACAGTTTATTTCTGACCTCTACGTAATAAACAGAAAAGTTGCAGATGTAAAATCTGGCGGGCCAATGGACGCATGATGACGTAGCGAGGGTCGACCTCTAATGCGGCCCTGGAAGCATTAGTACCCTAGTACTCCAAGTCTCCCCTGCAGGACAGACCAGGTGGTAGTGCGCCACCTGGCTAGTGCCCGCAGTGTAGTAAGCCCGTAGCTTGTTCCAGCACACCTGCCGGTCCCATGACTTCGGCACTTTGGTCAGCAAGGGCTTCAAAACGTTCACTTTTTACTTTCTCGCTAGCCATAATATGGCTAGTTGGCTAGCTGACGAAACACTTTTTCAGACAAAAGTTGTAGGTAATATTGAGGCAAATTCACGGCAAAAAGAAAGAACTCGATAACACCCCTAGGACACAAGTTATGAATTTTTTTGTTCGCCAACCCCTGTTTTCCACCCTTAATCAACCATTAAAGGTGGGATCAAAAAACGTTCCAAAGAAAATTTGTAGGTACTACTGTTAAACGACCCTCAGAGAAAACCACATTTCATTAGTTGCAATATTAAGGGAGTTATGGCCAAAAAACCAGATTTCGAAAAAGTCCCCCCATTTCGCCCCCCTTCGTCCGATTTCCCCCATTAACGAACTCGACCGAGATTTTACCCCCTTATATTTTATTAAATAGTCAAAACCAATTTAATTTAACCCCTCGGTTTCATTCGACAAAACGAACGCCTGTACTCCTCACATGGACCGGCGACTCATGTAGACGGAATCGTGGTGCGGCAGAGCTTCCAGGCAACATGGGTACCTAAGCATGTTCCTACTAGTAAAAGCTACTGGACTACCAATAAGCCACTGCAACCTCCACAGCCTGAGTTCGTCCCATATGGGTGTAAAATTACAAAATGTGAAAGTAGAAGCATTTTTAGTATGGTATTACTGAAAATGTTTAAAACGTCCCTTACCCCTCCCTTACATATCTGTGTTGTTGATAGAATGATAATCGTTCAGTCGTCGCATTTTTCCTTCTCAAAACTCTGAAGTTCCTATACCGATGTAGAGGTAAGAAAAAGCTGTACAGCTCTTAAAGACATCTGCTGCTTATTACACCAAATGGTACAATAAAATGAGGGAGATGGCTGTTGAAGAATAACCTTCCAAGAGAACATCTAGAAAGGTACAGGTTTCGAGATGTGGCAGTCAAAGAAGAAGATAGGGGGTACCACTTTTGTGCGGCTTTGAACGTTTTCTAAAACTGAACGGGGGGCCATCTGGTGAAGAACCACGTGCTCGCAGCTGCCACGCGCCAAGTCGATAGTGATACAAGAAATCATCTCGGTCTGAACTGCCATCCGTCCGTCCAGGCAATCACACCCAACTGCCTTTTCAGGGGCTCTTGAGCCCAAAATTAACCAAAGTTAAGAGAACAACAACAAGTAGGCACTACAGACTTGGCCAGGCAGCCAGAGCCGGTCGCGAGTCTGAGGTAGATTTCTTATAGACTGCATAGCCCCGAGGCCGGCCGCCGGTCAGCCGCGGTCAGTTCGAAATCCCATCAAATCTGCATTTATTTTTGTTAAATGAAATTAATTGAGAGGTGGATCGTGGATCGGAATCCACCTTAAACTCTAGGTCCCCACTGTGTATATACTGTACGATGATTGCGGAGCTGGTAGTGCTGCCAGCTGAGCACAGAGGAGTACTACAAATACTCCACGCGCATCTTGGATGATAGTAAATTCAGACTTATTGAATGGTGGATAGGCTACAGATATGAGAAATGAGAATTGTCGTTGTTAAACTCTTTTAGATCATTGTGACCCTTACTTCTGAAGTCTACTTCTGGTTCTGAACAAAAAATAATTTTTGGGACCCTGTTTTTTTTTGTAAACAATGTGTGAAGTTACTGTCATCCAAACAGCCTCGATAGCCGAGTGGACTAAATGGTCGACTTTTGAGGAGCATTGAGAGCCGGGTCACACCGGTTCGATCCCGATCCTACCAAAAAGTTTTTCTGCTCGGCATTCACCTCTGATATGTTCAGCATGTCAAGTGAAATGTATATCGAGGCTGTGGTGGTTCGGAACCCACCTAAAACTGTAGGTCCCCATCGTTTACTCGATGGCTGGGGAGCTGGTGTTTGGTAGTGCTGCCAGCTGAGCACAATGGATAGTTCTTGAAAACGGTCTAGTTGCTAGGCTTGTCCCCCCCCAACCCTCAGCTACTGTCATCCAAGATGCGCGTGGAGTATAGTTGCTGCAGTAAAACATAACTACCACAGACTGTAGACAGTGTAGACGCTTATAGTTTTAAGCAAATAATTCCCTGCATTGCAAACCAGTAGTACCAGATTTTTGAACAAAGCACTGATATTGTTAGGGAACTAACCGGGGGTAACTAAGTAGGCCTAGGGCAGGACCGGCATGCATATTGCATACACTGCTGCGGGGACAATGCACAGGGTGCTTCGAGGGGTGGCTTAGCCCCTATAGCACATACAGACAGCACGGGGTCAGGCGGCTGCAGCTGCTTCCAAAACTACTGTGCTCTGCACCACCATATTCACACACCCTAAATCACAAGCAAAGTCCTTTCCGTGCTTTCGAAGAAAGTCTGCACCAACGGAAGGTGCTTCGATTTAAGAGAAGGGTTTCAGAAGGGTTTTCGCAGTAGTACCTCTTCATTAGGAAGGAATAATGTACCCTCGATCCTTTGGGGGGAGTAAGGTATAAATGGGAGTAATTTTTGCATACCACTTCAGTTTCTCGTGTATACGTATACACTATTGGAAATATATTATACACGTACCAAGGAAATCTCGAAGAGCCCATCACCCCTGATAATTCAGCAATAATGGCCAGGGATTTTCCACACGTAGGTAACTACCGGCCTAAATATTACTGACTAGATTTCTCCATAAACTGTACCAAGGGTCAAAATACCACTGGAAAAAATATACAGGAAAAAGGAAATCAGGGGATCTAAGAGAGCGTTCCCCGTAGGTATAGGTATAGGTGAAGCTCTCCATGGCAGGTACCAAGGTGAGGTGAGACCGTGCTGTAGGTACTCACATTTCCAGAGAACTCAACTCTCGCTAGATTCGTTCGGCTTGGCTGGTCTAAAATGCATCTAATAAGAAAATTTTCAAGCCCTTCATTAGTTGAATGGACGGTCGTGTGCGGTAATTGTGTGTGTTGATTCGACTTCTGTCTAAATGCTAAGGTACTTTGTATAGCTAGATCAAACTCACGCGCCAGCAATTTAGGTCCAGGTACCTAATACGCAACTCCGGAAAATTGCTGATTATACCTGAGTCCCAATGGCCAGTATAGTGAAGGAGGCAGATGTTTCTTGACGTTTATGGTTTTCAGTCGTTGTTCAAATCACCTGTTACGTTGGTTCTCCGAGAAAATATTGTAGAGATATCTTCCAGAGCCTTCCTTAACATGGAAATTCCAAATTTCAATTGCTCACTGCATCAGAAATTTGATGAAATATTTGGGTCAAACGGTGTTGCCACTGAAAAGTTCAGATACGAACCATGCACAGTTTTGGATTGGGGGAGATTCAAATTCTCATGTGACAGGAATTTTTCATCACTATTTTGTAAATAAATTATCGTTCTTAAATATTTCATAGAAATTGTACCTTAATTGGTTTCAGTGTACCCCAAATTCGATAAAAATCGAGTGAAGGGTAGAGCCTGACAGACTTTTTCCAAAAACCACTTTTTCAACTCAGAGGACCCTCAGGATCACGGAAAACACAAAACGTCGATTTCGAATCTTTTCACGAAGAAAATAGGTAAGTATACTTTAATTATCTCTGTTCGCACTGTACCTATTAGCAGTTCCACGGCCTCAGGTACCAGCTAGGTACTAACCAGTTTGATTAACTATAGGTAGGTATATTTTTCTTTTTCGTTATTAATGAGTAAAAGTGCAGGTAATTTAGAAATAAAGTACAATATAAACTCGAAAGACGAAGCGCAAGCAAGCAGGCAGAGTGAAGTATGCTCAGGCTAAAAAACCCGTTTCTACGGAACTTACTCTAACAATTATGAATGAATAATTCATAAGACTTGGTTGTAATAAAATTAGGAGTAGGGTTTGAGCACATATAACCACGTGGAACAGGGCCTTCATAAGCCCCGGTCATGGGAGAGATGAAACACTACAGAGGGCCTGCGAAATTAAATAAGCCGTAAGTTCATCACTCGCGGATTTCCAGAGGGACACGGGCAGCACATCAGTGCATGGCTTACCGCTAATTTCCAAGAAACCGAAAAGCAAATTATAAGTGGAAAGTGGAATTCAAACATGTCATATTCAATCCCCCTCTTTCAGACTTCGTATAGTTTTTATACAAAAATAGAATTTTAAAAAATTAAGTAAATGAAACCGGAATAATTCCTCTGTGATGAAACTAAGAAAATCTGAAATGGCTATCAGAGTGTAGGGCTGAGTCGTGGGGTTAACCACCCGTTGGGAATCATTGGAAATCTTTATGAAATTTCAGGGAATCTTGGAATTTTTTGGAGTGGTTACCCCTTCGGGGTTCATCTTTCTATGAATATCGTTGGGAATCTTTGGAAATCATTATGGAATCTCAAGGAATCTCTGGAGTGGTTACCCCCTCGGGCTGAGTGCGTTAGGTACAATGACTCACAACGAAGGAAGTTAAAGTTACAGAAAAAAATCATAAATCGCGATTTTCCAGAAATAAAATTCCATGAAGGAGCGGTTCTAATTTAAAACTGGATTTACCCTAACCAATATTGAAATAGCTTAAAAAATAAGCTATCGATGTTGGATTTACATAGAGGTGGAGGGAGCAGTGGCAGGCACCAGAGACGTGAACATCCTGTATCGTCACGATGGGATCGATTTGAATAGCGAACGGATATTGCCAGTTGTCATATACTGCCTCCTTTCCATGATAAATATTCCAATTCAACCCTTCAGTTACAAGTTCCAGGTGTGGCCCTATACCCCCTAACCCTACAAAGAAGCCCCAACCAACTAGATTCCATTTCCCTCGGGCCAATTTTTATAAAAATCCGACCTGTTGAGCGTCATTCTCATTCGCATACAAAATGGAAC
Organism: Mesopsocus fuscifrons; assembly: GCA_950004255.1. Classification (NCBI taxonomy): domain Eukaryota; kingdom Metazoa; phylum Arthropoda; class Insecta; order Psocodea; family Mesopsocidae; genus Mesopsocus; species Mesopsocus fuscifrons. The sequence goes on from OX465373.1 coordinate 7,290,974, forward strand.
CATCACACAGTAGGGGTACACAAATGCAGACATGTCAAACCAAAAATAGCTTGATCCATTGAAATTTCATAACTAAATCCATCCGAGGAGAGGAATTTGTCCAAAAAAATGAGACCCCTGCTGTTAGGTATTCCCTTTTCAATTTTTATTCATTCGAAAAACCATGCGTGTCCTTGCTTAGTTGCTCCTAATTTGCCAGAAGCGTGGATCAGTTCCGTTATTCCTTTTATCAACAACCTTGTCAGCACCGAGGGGTTAACCACTCGTTGGGAATCATCGGAAATCTTTATGAAATCTCAGGGAATCTTGGAATTTTTTGGAGTGGTTACCCCTTCGGGGCTCATCTTTCTATGATTATCGTTGGGAATCTTTGGAAATCTTTATGGAATCTCAAGGAATCTCTGGAGTGGTTACCCCCTCGGTCAGCACCAAAGCTACGAAAATTCAATAATATGTTGAATTTAGCAGGAACGATAGTGGCGTTACGGCACTGTAGCACTGAGGCCCATTACCCAAGTTAGGGGTGTTCCTTCCGTAAAGTGTAGATGCAGAAACAACTTAGAGGTAAATATTAGGTCCGAATGTTGTGATTCGACACCTTGCATGCCACAAGTGGAGTGGCACCTTAACATATAATTTATCCATTTATCTCGCGTGAAAAATAACACCATCACGCGATGCAACTCGTCTATCACTGGGTATATGTATTTACTAGTTTGTCATCAACGACCATTCTGAAGTATAAGGTCCTAAGATACAACTTTCGGAAACATATAGGAAGAAATAATAAAAAACTTCCAGAAGAGCGCCAACTTGTCATCCTGCCGTCGCTGATGCGGGTATCTTAGAAGATCCTACCAGCAGGTGGCAGGTACTTCCCAGCACCATACAACAGTATTAATGAATTTCTGGATTCGGCCGGGAGAGACCAACAGTGAGTATTTGTGTACAGAATGGTATAGTAGGCAAAAGGAACCATTTTCTTGACACCCTGTTGCATTGTATGACATAGCATGTACAGTGTTGGAGCTGGAGTAGTGAGCGGACATGGTTCGATGAGAGCAACTGCCACTGCTCGGGGTCTTCGTGATGCACTACCGCCTCCCCAGAACGGCCCTATTCTCCAGTCGATATCAAGTATCGGGCACCTGCAGCTTAGGAACCTTGACCAATCGCTCACAGGGGCGTCCAGCCAGCAGCCCCCGACTGGAACTTGTCAAAGAACACTTTGAGAACAATAAAGAAATTCTTCCGCATTGTAGACTTCATCCTCCAAGAACCTAAGACTGGATATAGAAAGGCCGAGGAAATAATCAGTTTTCAAATCCACAATGGAATAGATCATTCCCAAATAAAGGCCATATTATTTATTGTACCTATATAATAATGGTAATAGGGGTGTATACATACACTGCTAGAATGTTTGACAAGAAACACGTAAGGATAGGGCACACGACCACACCCATATTAAATTAAATGATGCAATAAAATGCACTAAACAAAAAGAAATCGCCCGTGTGACAGATTGCAACTGTTTGTGCAAAAATAAATTAGTCTCGGAATTCTATTTTAGTCATTTGAAAAAGAGTAAATCAATCACTGAAAAAAGTAGTGCAAGGAACACCAGGGCTCGAGAGTGGCGCCCGGCCCGACATTTCGCCACTTATTTGATGTTTCCATGTCGATTATATTTATAGAAAACGGATGCTGCGGGCACGTGGCTCCTTTCATGGAAAACACGTGCTACCAGTTGTTCCACTAATCCCAATTTAACCATAATCCACGAACACCGCAACTTCCAAGAACGGTTTTCCGACTGTGATGTGACAACTGTGACAAGCGCACTGTGATCTAAAGAATCAGTAAAATCAGTAATACGGTTCAGTGATGTTTATGGATTTACATGCAAGGAGCTCTATACGGTGACAGACAGTTTTTTTTTACACTCAAACCTATGAATGGTGAGTAAAGTGGTCGTGAGAGGCAGGCCCGTATCCAGAAAGCGGTCATGGGGGGGGGGGGGGGGGGTCATGGGGGGGGGGGGTTCGCCTATATTTTTTTGCTTCACGTTGGCATCACCATGTTAATTTTCCGCTCATGGGGGGGGGGGGGGGGGGGGTTAACCTCCTAACCCCCCCGTGGATACGGCTATGGACTGAGAGGAGTAGCTGACTCTTACCTACTGTACGACAAAGTCGGAGCGATTACTGAGGAACTTACAGCCTAACCCACTTCCAATGCAAGGGAGGCTGTAACAGAAGGAAAAGAGTAATGGGGAGGTGGTGAAGGGTTGCTCGCTGAAGGGGTGTGTTTATTTTGGAGGAAGGATGTGTTAGGGAGGCCTCGTAGGCACCCACCCCATCACAACATGCGGAACTGTGTCAGTGTGTGTCCTACAAACCACCACGTGCAAGGCTTTACCCCGATTTTATTTTTGAGTTTCTTTTTGAGTGCCGACGAGTGCAAGGTATTTTTAAAATTTGTGAATGAAGTGTGCTACATTCGGACGCGTCAGAACCCTCTCTCACACAATCAGACTGGCTTATTCATTCTAGAGAGGCCACTGGGCCTACATCCTCTCTGTGCAAGTATTTGCGGGTAACCTGCGATATCAAGATGATTAGGTCCTCTATCACATTCTCACTACTTATAGTCACATACTGCGAGAAAGAGTTGGATTAGGATTTTGGCTTTCCCATGATCCTGGGCATTCCCCGAGTAAATATTGGTTTATTTTTAACAAAGTCGTTCCGTCGGGGGTCCTTGAACTAAAATTTCAAGGTCAAATAAGTCAAGGGGTATTCTGCACTTTAACGGAAGAAGTTTAGTTTTATTTTTTATTCTTTTCGGTTTTCGGTACAATTGTTACTGCTCAACTAAAAACTTGCCATCGCACTTTCAGATTCTACTCAGCTTCTCTAAACTGGCCATTTAAATTTAAAAAAATTGGGACAAAAGAAGAAGAAGGAGAGGAGCAAAAGAATAGGAAGATTATGAAAATGGCGTAAGACGCACAATGCAGGCACTAGACAGCAATTGTCTCCGTCTCTGCCACCGAATTCATTGATGGCGCGCGCCTAGTCATTGAATCCTGTGTGCAATTAGTGCGGGAACTGCTCCGTGAACATCTTGACCGGGGTCACCGGAAGTTGTCATGTTGCTTGCACGAGCTGGCTCCTTCTTCAACAACCAAACCAGGCTCAACCTGCCCAACCATTCCACCTAAGTCTTCACGTCATTGCGAACTATAAAACGTCAGCCGATTCAAGTACTCCTTATCACCTATATATCTACCGGACACCTACTGATCTGGATGAAGAGTCAGTTTTGGAAACAGAGAGTTGTTGTAAGGGTGTATGCTCTGACTCGAAATTGTAGCGCAAGGTAAGCGCAGAATTTTCTAATGCAAGGAGCCTAGGATTTGACATAGGAAGACAGTTGTCAGTTGACTGTCACTGTCGGGGACCAATTACGCTGAAGTGCCGACGACGGAAGGAGTTGTATCTTCTGAGTTTAATTCAAGGGACTGTCACCGATTGCGGTATCACCGGCAGCTTGCAGCGTGTAGTAGTTGAGGGAAGTCCTTTGGTCGTCCACTTGTCCAGCTAATGCATACGGCCAGTGATGCGAGCTATCGCTGCAACAAGTGGCTTCTCTCGTTGGGAGGCTAGATTACCACAACCTCTCACGTTACATGTATTTACCCGTTAACTCTTTGAAATATCTTTCCGCTAATGACTCCCAACTCATGGCAGACTGCGGATGGAGCCTCCGTTCCTTCCAGGGGATTCGAGTCAACACCCCAAAACTTTGCTCGATGGAGAATTTGGTTCCCTACTGAAAAGAGCATTCCCACCGCTCTGAATGAGATGGGCCGAACAATGGCCGTAACTTCTACCCAGAGGAACAAGTCGTAATCCGGCTGACAGAGGATTCCTTCGCCAAGGAGAAGCTAAACACGCGAATGACCGAATGGAGGAATGCCCGCACCAGACACAAAGGCCGCGCGGGGCGTGAGTTGCAGTTTGGCCGCGTTGTTAGTTGTGAATCCCGGCACTAGATGGGCCGATAATGACGCCGTTAGGGATTAAATATTGTTATTTCCCCTCTCCTCGGTTACCGTGTTTGGTCATTTGCTGAGTACCTTTGTGAACTGGCAAAGTATGGCCCTGTAGCTCCTCGGACGCCGACCAATGACTGAGACAGACCTGTGCACGGACTGCGCGCTCCGAGCAGGCCAACTGCCCACCGCAGCCACCCGACAGCCATGTCTTCCATTCCGTAATACTCAATTTTTCTTCAAGAAAATTCCCACTTTTACTGATCATGTGGTCAAATGCAAAGGAGCCATTTTTATTTGGAATGCGAAATGAAAACTCGCACAGCCAGGAGAAGTATCCCAATTGTTTGTAATACACCAAAGCAAGAACTTGAAGCTAAATTGCCTCATACTCAATATAAATGCAGATTCCATTTGTTTCTTTAGAACAGTATACGCAATATTGACGTAAAGCAGTAGAGGGACGCAGAGTAGAGGGATCCTCCTGTACAAGAACAACGAGTGCTTGAATGAGAAGAGGGAGAGGAAGAGGCGCCTACTGATGCGAGTACCCTGTCACGGTAAGGAGGGTGGTAACTGGCTCGCCCGTCGAGCCTCAGTGCACATGGTCAAGACGTGCATCTATGCCTATACCTCGGGCGGTGGGGGTTCTTGCCTCTTGGCCGCTTCACCGGAAGCCCTCGGCAGCTCAGGGCCAGCAGGCCATAGGGAGGGTTTCACAGTTGACCGAATCGCGCCAAACTACGGTCATTCCACCCATAGTCTCTCCTATATCTGCGCTATATCCGACCACGTCACCTGCGACCTGAAAATCATAACTTCTTTTACCCGCAACCCCCTAGTAAATATGGCCAGGAATCATCCGACGCTGGTAGATAATTCAACAGGACGCTGCTAAGGATCCCCTAAAAAGGGACCAGATAAGATAGAGAGCATTGGGGCAGGGTTTGTTAGTCACACCTGCGCAGGTCTACGGGCATCTGGCTCCTGCAGCTTGGCGAGCCGTGGCGTCACTGGCCTACAGGGGGTGCAGCAGCTGAGCAAGGAAACTCGGCCTTCATCGCTCTACTCATAAAATTTAACATTACACGGTCACTGCTAGAGATGTGAAAAAGATATTAGGTATGATGAATGGAGCACTTGCACTGAACAATCTTACTATCTATTAAAGTACCGAAATGAAGTGGTTCCACAGCTCTGCAAGTATTTAAGTTAAAAATAACTACTGAATCTTTGATGAAGTGACTGCAAAAAGCTATCAACAAACAAAAAATAAAAAAATAATAATTTAGGTTTGCGCCTGCAAAATCGTGATTATGTGTTACAGTACTTATTCATTATTCTAACAATGAATAGGAAAAATAATTAGGTAGCAATTATCGTCGTCGAATAAGAATAAGTAGACCATGAAATGCAAAGACGCTGTTTGTTTCTCGTCATTTCAGGACTTTTCCTGCTCATAAGTAAGTACTGAAGTGAAGTATACAAGTAGGTATCACCATGAAGCTACATATTGTGTTTTCTCTCCGTTCCCACGTTATTGCGCGTGGGACGCAATGTTGATGTCATCCACAATTCGGCAGAAGAACGAGAGCGAACCGTCCTTTCAGCGAATTCCATATCCCACTAATGGGACATCCTCATCAAACACTGTTCGCACGGTCATCGGGGAAGCTCCTGTTCAATGAATCTATAGCGCACACAATAAGGTGCTCTGCAAAGGTATAGAACCGATTGTCCCTGCCCCTATAAGAACTAATAGTAAAGTTCGAGGGGTTAACCACTCGTTGGGAATCATTTGAAATCTTTATGAAATCTCAGGGAATGTTGGAATTTTTTGGAGTGGTTACCCCTTCGGGGTTCATCTTTCTATGAATATCGTTGGGAATCTTTGGAAATCTTTATGGAATCTCAATGAATCTCTGGAATGGTTACCCCCTCGGTAAAGCTGTTTCTGAGATGGTTAAAATATTCTTCCTAACCCCCTATAGATTTCCCTATACTTTTAAACAAAGTGACATTTCCAACGTAAATCTGGGAACAATTTAGAAGCGATTCCTCATATTCTGGATAAAAGTTTTTTCAAAGCAGCCACATGTTTCATAATTAGGTAGGTACTGCTTTTAATAATCGAAAAATGCTAAGAGTAAGACGCATCTCATCAGCAGTGGCTTCCTGTTGGCATTGGGCCAAACCACGGCGGTTCCTCAATTGAGCTTTGCTCCTACTCTCACTTTCCCACAGCCCCACACACAAATATACGGGCTATTCTTATACACTCCTACCATTGTCACCCATCTATTACTGGTTCTCTATTTAAAAGCCCAGGTGACCTTGAAATTCTCCCCCTTCCTTGCCCTTTTTCTTCTGTCTACGACGATTCAGGAAACACTGCGCTCCTAAAATTAAACAAGATTCGGAACTGATTTCTTTCATTCCGGGCTACAGATATTTGTGTGGAACGCGGAGAGTGTTCTGAGTGGTAACAGCGGCAGCAACCATAGAATGTAACCCCCATTCAGTGCCTCCCAAACTTTTCGGTCCCAGGAAACCAGAATAACCTACACCGAGCCCGGAATTCAAAAAGATAATTACTTGATTAGGTGCGGCAGTGATCAATATGGATAGGCAGGTCGTAAATTGACGTAGTTAAACCCAGGGGACGAGAGCCTCTGAACCGTCAGCAGTAGATAATAAATAAATACCAGAGGACATGGAACGACCGCTCCCGACCAGACCCTTGTCATAAATCACCCAAGTCCCAAATTTCCCTAAGTCCGCCTACACCCTATTTGCTGATAAACAGATATTATTATATTGTATCTAAGAAACTTCTCGAAGCATTATTTTTTTCTTAAAAATTTAGGAAAACACAGCCATTATAGCCAAAATAGTGCCAAAGCAGTCAGAAACGCACTAAAGACTAAATAGTGGATATACCTATGTAATTCTGGTGGTCAATGGTCCTTTGATAACACCTCTGCCTTAGCAGGCGCGGGATGTTTCACATACGACACTGTCATTGGAAACAGACGAAAAATGGGCAATCACTGTTATGATACGAAAGACAAAAACTTTCGGGCGAAAGTTCAAACAAACCATCTAAGAAGAACCCACCAAGGAAAACTACATTCCGATTTATCAGGCGTTTGAACTCCCTCTCTAAAATTCTAATGTTACAAAAATTGCAAAAAACACACACGACTATAGGTAAAGATTAACGTCAGCATCAACGCTTCGCTAGACTGTAAACGAAGAATTTTGTGGACTGGGAAAATACAGGGTATGTAGTTGTTGTCAGTCATCCATCTGATTACTCAGAAGTAATGATTTGCTACAATGTTCCCAACTGAGCTGAGAAGTTTGAGTTGTGTCTCAGGGCCACCTCGCGGGAGAGCTTAGTTTTGAGGAGCTGCCAAGTGGACCGCAGACGGACACACCGGACAGCACAATTTGCACAGAGAAAGCTGATGCCTTTGGCACGTGCTTCGCCCTACGGCTCCTTCAGGTAACTAACTCCCACCTCCCACGCTAAATTCCCACCTAAATTTCAAAACGTAAAAGGAAGGCGAGAAAAATGTGTTCTGACTCCATCTTTGACGGAATTTGACATTCTCCCTCTAGGTCAATTTTTCCATTATTTACTTTTGGTTTTGGTACACCCCATCTTCGCTATCCACCGACATTTACTTATCACAATATAGGTACATCTAGGTTTTCAGTAATTTTCAGCAATATCTCGTAGCCGGAGGACGCGCAGACAGAACCTGGTGCTGGAGGAAGTCAAAACAACATTATAAATAAATAAATTCCTCAATAGGTGACTGAGTCTGACCTGACAGAATGGTGTGAACAGTGAAAGAGTATTTTCGAAAATAAAGAAGTGCAAACAGGGTGTGACTCATGCACGGATGGAAGGGTTTGAAAAGGAGCCAAGATGAGATTGGAAATTACCATTACCTATACACATAATAACGACTCTGCTTAACTTAAATCGTGCGGTTACTATACGGCATCGAAATTGAGGCCATAGTGACTTTCAAACTAAAGGCGTACGCTGAACTAAATATGAGAAAACGAAAGGCCACATTTTATACCTTTCATTATACAAATCACCGAAAGGCCATAAAAAAGAACAGAGAACAGCCAGTAGGAAGGGTAAGATGTGACATCAGATCTGGAAAGGCACAATAGAGCAAAAATGCGACTGCAGTTTGAACAACCGACAAAGAAATTTGGTAGTTTTTTTATGTTGACAGCATTCTGATCAATCCATGTGCTGTAATTTTTGCAAAAGAACTCTGAGTTTGACAGGCAAGCAGCTATTGTGCCGGGGTCTCCGGGTCTCTGCGGAGGTGACAGCGCGGCGAGGCATGCAGACAGAATGCGAATCTGCGGACTGCGGAGAGAGAAGCTGCAAGGCCAGAGCGGCAGCGGCTGTACACGCAGCAGCAAAACAACTTTCTCCGTCCTGTCATCTGGCTATTTCCAACGACAACGAGATTCTGCTGAACTCTCACACACTATCTGAACCAATGTGCCATCTAAAATCTAACACATTTCAGTGGCTTCACAATCAGAAGGAACTAATTTTTGCGCGGACAAACTGAACCGATAATTCGATCGATGATCCTCCGAATAAGTAGTAGGTACATTCAACATTTATTTTTATTTTTGTTTATTTGAAAATACCTCGCCTTATCCCCTTAGCATGCAAACACAATAGTATAGATGCGTTCCCAAATGAATTATTAATACAGCTGACGAAGCACAGAGAGACAATGCATGCAGGAAGTTGAGGTTAAGGTTACGACTAATTTCCGAGCGGGGAGGGAGAAATACAAAGACAGAGGTCTTCTCCTAAAGCTTAAGTAATGAGAGTGACGATAGATGGGATCTTTAAGCAACGCCGATTGTTGCTGAGGCCTCAGAGGAAGGAGACGCGTCAGCAGACTGCTGGCTGCCAGCCAGATTGTCAGCTGCGCGTCAAAAACGGAGGGCCGCCCTGTGACATTGTCAACACACGGCTACACCACTGAATCACCACTCCAGCAATGGTCCTGCCAAATGAAAAGTAGCATACGCCTCAAACGAAGGAAAGCTGCACGTCGTGCACTGATCGCAAGCAAAGGTGTGAATTCAGCAACCATTATGGACTTCATACTCGAATATTGTAAGTGAGCCGCTTTAAGAGATAATACTTGCCATTTGACAATGAGCCGAGGGGTTAACCACTCGTTGGGAGTCATTGGAAATCTTTATGAAATCTTGGGAATCTTGGAATTTTTTGGAGTGGTTACCCCTTTGGGGTTCATCATTCTATGAATATCGTTGGGAATCTTTATAGAATCTCTGGAGTGGTTACCCCCTCGCAATGAGCTGTCTGACTGCAGGTCTTTAGTAAGAAGAAGACAAACTTAAGCGGGGTATTCTCAGGTTTGTTCTCAGCTACTCTTTTCACCTAAAAATGGGGTAGAAATAGCGATATCCACAGTTCAATATCAACAGCCCTCTAATTCAAGCTAATATGAGTAGCAAGGGTGTCGGCAAATGGAGGGATAGAGGAGTGCCAAAAAGGGGACACCACAAGAATACCATATCACTGTCGTAGGATGTAGATTGATTTTTAGATGTTTTCTTTTATACAATATCGAAATTCTCATAAATTCTTGTTCAGGCATCGCCGCTTTTCGATGACAGAGCATGGTAGGTGCATGTTGTCACCTCGACAATGGACCTACGCGACGGAGAGGAGTTTAAATTGTATTTTCGTTACATTTGCAAGATTTTATCTCAAAAATCACCGAAGTGAAGTTTTTGAAAAGCAAGCAGGAACGAGGTATACGCACTGAAGAAGGGGAGATTGAGGTAAGAGGCATCAGGTGTCCCTACGCCTGGCATATAAAGCAAGATGAGGGCGATGGGGACTTCAGTTCCAGGTTTTATGGAATTAGGGCCTAATTAGACACGGCGATTGCTCCCAACACAGACGTCTGATCCATACAAGTACAAGTGGTACAACTAGCTCGGCTTATTACTCCGAGCTATTAGTGCCCTCACAAGCAACTTGCCTCTTCGCTTCCCACACCACGTATCCCACCATAAAATGATAAAAATGCTATACCACTCGCCATCAAGCATGAGAGATGACTGATCCCTATCCTACTGTAGAAGGCAAGCTAAAAGGATTTGGCACGCGTCACTCGTCAGACGAGTCGGACAATAAAATGTTCAATAGTTTCCATAATCAATCGTCGCTTTTCTTTTTCGAAAGGTATAAATTAGCATTAGCCCTGTTAGCGGTATCCCTTTGAATTTGGACGGTTTCCAGTAAACTGTTCTGCTCAATATTCTAACCAAGCCTCGCACTTTAATTTATCCAACTTGCTATTGATGAAAAGCTATACCTTCATCATTCACTTTCATAGGGGAAGTAATCAGCACCTAAGGAAACGAATCATATCCTACAGTATTTTTAACAAAAGTGGGACTATACGAATTCAATCAGAACTTTCTATTTTAAGTCATATAGATATAGGTGTATATTATTGTTCAATCATCGTACCTATACATACCTACCAACATTCAGACTGGAATCCTGATAAATTTTTTTCGAGAAACCAATGAAAACGAAAATTACTCGAATTGACCCAACAGCAGTGACATTGTTCACACAACTAACATGAATTACAGGACCCCAGATGCAAACCCATCAGAGAATAATATTTTACCAAAATTACTTACTTTAAGAATCAGCGGCGGTATCGAGCATAGCTCTTTTCCGCAGGGCAAGCGGATGACGTGCATATATCCAACGACCAAGGGCACTAAGCACTGAATGAAAAGCAGGTGAAAGAGCACGTGGCTGTGTTGGCAAAGTGCAGCGAGACAAGGTGGCTCGATGCACGTGAAAAAGCCACTAGTACAACAGCGACAGGACACTTGCACTGCGGCACACGGTCACCACTATCAAATCAAACTCACTCGGCTTCACTCACGGCGAGACGGTCGAAGGATGTACGGCCATGCGCACCCAACTCTGGGCCGGCGTCTGGCCCAAAATACTCAGACACAGGCAAGGGATACATGGCTCCAACCCATTACTTTTCAAGTGGATACGTCAAAACATATCGGTATTAGTCGCCGACAAAGAGAAATAACTAAACAGAGGTGCAATCCTGCGGGAAAGCAAGAGGCAATTTACGAAAAGGGCGCCTGTAAGAAGTACCTACCTACGCGGTGGTAGTTCAGCCATGGTACATCTGTTTTGGATTTTTAAAATTGGCAGAATATTCTGCTTTAGTCCTCCCCGGTATATTTCGTAACTTAAAATGAGTGGAAACATATAAAACAGTAATTTGGGACTTGTCACTACTTATTCTTTTTTACTTTCTCGCTAGTCATATATGGCGAGAAAGTATTGTTTTCGTGCAAAATTTCGAAATTGAGATTTTGGGTTTCCCATGATCCTGGGGGTCCCCTGAGTCCAAAAAAGTGGTTTCTGGAAAAAGTCTGTCCGTCCGTCAGTCCGTCAGTCCGTCAGTCCGTGCAGTGCTCTAGCGCCTATACCGTTCTTCCGATTTTGATGAAATTTGGTATGGACCTGTCTAAAATTACTGCCGAGACACATTTTCAAGGATTTTTTGATTGGTCAAAAATTGCGGCCGCTATTGTCAAAAAACCGCCAAAATAATTCAAAAATCGTGTTTTTGGTTAGTCGGACAAGCGCCGACGGTACACTTTTCAATCTATAACACTGAAAATTGGTAAGTGTGTTGGCAAATAGATGCTTCGAGGTCATTTGCAACTAAAATTGAATTGGTTGAAAATTACGGCCGTTCTGGACCAAAGTTCGATCGTTTCGGCGCCATTCACATTTATTGACCGATTGTCATGAAATTTGGTAAATTTGTGTAGAACCATGTAACTTAAACATCTGTCGAACAGAATTTTGTTATCTTCAAAATTACGGCCGTTTTTATCAAAAAAGTGTCGAAAATGAGTTGAGAATGAGAAACCACGTTTTTGAATGGTCGGAACGCATTTGGGACTACAGTAATAAAATGACAGACGTGAGATTTGGTATGAGTGATCTCAGATAGATGCTCGTGGGTCACTTTCAACCGATTTTTGATTGCTTCAAAATTACGCCCGCAAAAAAATCTCAAAAAACCCACAAAAAAAAAACATTCTGGGCGAGAAAGTTAAGTGCGACTGTTGTCGGACCCTTTATTAGTACAACAAATACAAGAGATTTCTGACTAAAGGTTTTGCGAGTGCTGATGCTAGATGTCACATCGCAAAGACTCCTCGAAAGACGAAAGAAGTATCACGCATCTTCATCTAGTTGGAGAAGTGGCCTGCATGATTAGCTTTTTACGAGTAATGAAAATAAATCACAAAATGAGTTTTTTGTGCAGTTAGATATTTTATAACGATGTCAGCCACGAGGCTGTAGGTATCTAAATTTTCCTGGTGTGGCGTAGAAGCAAGTGCAGCATCCAGGACGGAGACAGAGGGGAACTGGGGAGCGGAACGGCGACGCGGCAGGCGCAATAATTACCGCAGTTATGCCACGCTGCGCCCTCAAATCACCGCAAGGGTGAGGGGCCGCTCCTCGAGCGCGAAACGCTCTTTTAATAGCTCGTGCCTGCAAGGTTTGCAAATTAAAGAGGTTTTCTTTGAAGTAGGGTGTCCCGCTGACGGCAAGAATACTTACTTCTGCGCCAGGAGCCAGGATTCCAGTCACTCTGATGAGATAGTGTCATTTGATATTCTCCAAAGACCCCGAGGGGGTAACCACTCCAGAGATTCCTTAAGATTCTACTGAGATTCCATAAAGATTTCCAAAGATTCCCAACGATATTTATAGAAAAATGAACCCCGATGGGGTAACCACTCCAAAAAATTCCAAGATTCCATGTGATTTCATAAAGATTTCCAATGATTCCCAGCGAGTGGTTAACCCCTCGAAAGACCCTATACCTTACAAAACTCAACAGTTATATTCTATACCTAAAAGAAACGTCCAGTACATTTGGATTTTGAAAAAAATGATGTAAATGAAATAAAAGAGGTCGAAACCAATAAAAATATAACGATGGCTGTTGGAAAACATGTGGTAAGCCGCAAAATGCCGCTCCAGCCCCACATAAGCCACGTATAGATGACGTCTGTTCAGTCATTCAAAATTAACCTACCATCATCTGATCAGCCAAAGGGCCCCTTTTATTTTTAACGGTTGTTTTCATAGCTTAGAAATCCACTTAAAATTCTTTATTTATTTGCACTTTTTTTATTAGTCACATAACCCATGGTTATGGTCCCGCTTCTTTTTGTCAGACGTTGTATCTTTATTTTACGATTGCAGCACCTACGGCAGCCAGATGTGTCACACATTCGTTTCAATGTGTCTGTTTAGTGCAGGTATTAAAAGTGAAATTGAGCGTTGAAGCAAACGGGCAATAAATGGAAGGGTGTCCTTCTATTGTAGCTATCAAACTGTGACGCGAAGCAGACAGGGCGTTCTCGCTCCAGATAAAGCGTTTAGTGTTACAAATCGATAGGGACTTTCTGTTTAGCTGGGTAACCAAACACTCCTGGGAAGACGACACCCTCCGTAAGACATGGACTATGAAGCAACGACGCGCCGGGCTGGAACGACGTGACGACTGTCACCAAGTTCAACACTCTGATACATATCTGACGAGCACAGCCTGAAATCCCTAATCGTCATTGTTTCCTGGCTATACCTTCACTGACCCTTCCAAACACCAGGGGCAAGAAAAGAAGTATGATGCAGCAGCTAAGGCAGCAATGCAGCAATCAGCTGCAGAGTGCAGGTAAAATGACTGATTATTTTAACACGATTTTACAGGGAATGCGCCTTCCGTAGATGGTCAAGACAAGGACCAAAGGCTTTCAGATACGTCTGGCCATTGAAAGGTAACACCGTTTCCCCCAGACAAGGAAATATATACGAACATCATGACAAGCATGCAGTCATCCCATCAATCATCTTTGAGCATATAAATGTACTAGTACGAAAAAAATCCCCAAAAGCTAATAACCCATATCAGATAGGGTTATTGAAAGCCACTGCGTCTACTGACAGGGAGGTGGGTAACAACCGCACATAACAAGCGGGTAACAAGCGGCGCGCTGGCGACATCCCCCGTAGGCACAGCCATAGCATGCTACTGCGATCATCTTCTCGGTCATGGCAAGACGATTTACCATATCTCACGTAACACAAAGCCTTATTCCAGTTGCCTGAGCAAGTGCCCATTACGGATGTCATGTAGGGATTATTTCCGCCATGGCGACGACACGGCACTGCGTTATTCCCACGCTGACCGCCCGAAACCGACGGCCAACGGCCATCAAGGCTCTGCTATACAAGGACACGTCATACAAGACACTCACAACTAGTCATAAAGGACCAACGAGACCTAGAGACGAAAAAAGGCGGTTTGTTTTAGTTGCAAGCCGTGCACGGCAGTAAACAGCCAGGACAGCCGAGGGAGATGGTTGTCATCAGAATCAAAGCCGTATAAGATCAGCAATCAGTATTCACCCTTCAGCTCACGTGAAACATCAATTCCAAAAATTCAGAGGATCAAGCCACAAGGGTTACCCTGGACTGGAAAAAGAGGGGGATGCGAAGGAAGGGGGCAAGAAATGTGTAGATTCTCTGCAGAGGTTTGGTGCTGATATGACTTAAAGACCCGAGTGGGCAAAGCGGGAAGAAAATTTGTGCCATCTCATAAAAATGAAAATATTTCCCACTTCCCCGTACCGCAATGGAAGTCACTTCGATAAGTTCCATGCAGAGCCCCGGGCGCGGTTCGTTGGCCCGCCTAAGGCCCTGGTGCCACCTGCATCCAATGGTGGATGGATCTGTGATAGCTATGCAGGTTGAGGACACTGAAGGAAAGCCTAAGAAAAGCCACTAACAACTTACCAAGAATTTTCACAAGTTTTACCAAATGACATAGAATAAGTGATTTATGGTATGATTGGCATGTGGAAGGCTGCCCGGTAGTTCGGTATGGTTTCAGTAGTTCCCTCGGGAACTAAGGTGGTGGGCGGGCACAGCCGCACAGACCGTCGCGGTCAGCCGTTCGTGGGCAAGCCATGGCTCACTGCACAGCCTAATGGCCGGCGTAATGCGCGAGGCAGTACATCGCGCCGGTGACAAATAGGTCACAGGACATAACCGATACAAACCAAAGTGACGACAAAATAGAACCCCCACAAACAAAACCCGATAATGTGAATGCGAGGAGAAGTCGCCAGTCCTGTATGCAGAAAATACGTGCTAGTTTTACGTACAGGTACTCAGGAAGGTAATTTTCACATAGAAGTAATGTAGAATTTAGGGGCAAAATGCCACATCACAGACAAAACGCTTCCTAAACTAAACACAGATGATGGATGTAAATATGACTGATTAGATTCGACACTTGCCGAAAGTAGAGTGGCGCCGTAAAATGAAGACGAAACCAATGGGTTCAAATCCACAACATCGTATAATCAATCACTCATTTCAACTTATGTCATATTTTTGTGAAGAATATAAGATAGTCTACAAAAATTATGGTATTATTTACAAATTAATTTTGAAACGTCAACTTATGACTAACAAATTTCCTAAGTGCTGGTATCTCTCAGCAATACAACATTGCTTCAATTAGCAAGACAAATAAGAACAGTGAGGCGTGTTAATGATGCATTTTTTCAAGCGAGTAATTTCAGGGTGCATTTATAAGCTTGTCAAATAACTGCAAAGGTAGTGCAAAGCTAGCCCGCTAAGTGCTAGTTGACTAACCTGAGATTTAAGTTCATTAGCAAAACCTTGCATTAGCCTCTGTCAACTTTAACTAAGAATGGCCATCCAGACCGATAAGCAGGGTAGCAGCAATTCTTTATTCGGAGGGGGTGTAGAAGCCATATGGTCTAGGTATAGTGGAGGCGGAGGCCCTGGCCACAGGAACCTGGAGGGGCGCTGGAGCCCTCCTGGCCCGGGAACCCCTTGACCCCCTGCCCCGGGGGCCCCTCGTACCCTGCTGAGCAGGTCCGTACGGCTTCATCCGTGGGCGACCTGGTCCTCGCTTCACCCCTGAGCCTCGGGCTCTTTTTGCCGTACTGACGTCACTGCTGGTGGACGGACATTCTGTGACCGAAAAAAAAATCGACATTGTTTGAAGGCAGAAAAAATATTTTAACGGGTAACTTGGCACTCGGCGGTACAAGTACAAATCATTTCTCACTCGCAATTACAACGCTAAAAAAACTTTTGGTCAGACTGAAATTGAATGATAAGAAGCACGTGGTATACCAACATTCACAAAAAAGAGTAGAGTCGTAGAGTCAACAATAAGTAGACAGAGTGAAGAATAAGTCATCAATTTTCTAATAATAGCCCTTAAAGCAGGCCAATATTTCATGATTAGTAACAAATTAATACGATAACTCAGGGCAGGAAAGCGTAAAAGAGGGTGGATTTAAATGACTGGGTACAGTGTTCTGGACACGATCCAACGTTTATCCGCCAAAGCCTTTTATATGGGCGGGGGTGCTAACGATCGACAACAGCCGAAATATCAACTTCCTCCATCCCCCTAATAACCACATCTCCCTTTGTTAACATAACAACTCCAATTATTAAGTTCCCCGTACTGCGTAGAGCACTAGCAATTTTTGGTAGTATTCCCTATCTCTGGTGAAGACGAGCATGAGTATAATGTAAATTATGGAGGGAACTTACCTTAGTTTCGGAATGTTTTCAATACGCCTTCATAGAAAATAACTCATGCGGCTGGTTTTTCAACTTGTTCATCTTGTAGGGTCGCCTCAACTCATTGCAAATTAAACAGAAATTAATAGCCCTAATAAAGTGACGAAGTATATGTTAAGCCCTCAGGAATCATAACAGCAATTTATTTTCAGTGAAAAATCTGGCAACGTCTGGCCGAATAACAGCACTGGCACTGCGAATGGTCCCACGAGTGCACCGATGGTTTGACATTGTCCTGAAACTCAAAGACTCCTGAGGCACTGACAGACGGCGATGGACGTCAGGAGCCGCTGGCAGGGAGGCCTGTGCCATAATTCACTCCGGCCCGACCAATAAAATTAAGCGAAATCCGATGAAACGGGTCCGTGAGAGGCATAGCCCGCGTTCCCAACGCATTCCGGTGCACTCTCTGCACATAACACGGCATACTGCTCCGCATTTTTGGCAGACCCGCACGTCTCACTGATGCACTGGCTCCACCGAAAACCCGCCATGGGAAAAGTATTGATTCAATCCCGCAGGCCCCAAAAACTCAGAGATAAATTAGAAATTCCTGTTATTTTCCATTACTTCCAATGGTATAAAGACAATGCCTCGAAAATAAATGTTCGAGACAACTAAGGGTGCGTCCCACCATGCCCAGTTAAAATTAAACTGGAGATTTACCATGTTAAATTTAACTTTTAAGTTAAACATAGGACAAAATCTCTAGTTTAATTTTAACTGGGCATGGTGGGACGCACCCTAAGCCGAACTGCAAGATGGATTCGAAATTTCATCCTCAGTCCATAGCAATAACAGTGCCCTCCAATGAACCCTATTCAAGTTTACGTACGAAGAACAGGACAACGCCAAGTTAATCTCGATTTTTACTTAAATTTCAACAACAGGAATCACTGAATATAATTTTGGACCACCCGCCTACCGGAACTTAAATCCCTGCTCATTGCTCAAAAGCTCCAAGTACTGAAGTGGCAAAAGCCGTACATCAGTTGCAACATTAGGTAATACAAGATACAAGCAATGTAATGCACCTGTCAGAAAATTGGTCAGTATTGGAGCATGAATCCAGTGCATCCACAGAAACCTCCGTCATCTTGAGAGAGCAGTTTGAGACCTCCACAATCAACGGTGGAACATATCTCCATACTATTCCAAATCATCTCCCTTTTTCAGATTTAAGATGACATTTTTGACAAATTTCGACATCAATCATATCCCTCACTAAATCAGGCAGCAGCAGGTGGAGAACGCTAACAAGGAGAGGGTCACTGGCAACCAAATACCAAATGACTCTATCATTTCTCTCATTTTAGGGAAAGCTCTTACGCCTAATTTACAGAATCATGGTGAGTGATGGGCTGGCGGCATTACAGCTTATGGGAGTTAGTTATGGGTAACAGTCACCGAAGCCCAGCATAGCACTTTAATGTGAGAACAACCGCGCTACGGCTTCCGTATCGCAGTAAGAGCAATGTCCCTCTTTAGCTTACTGGCCCAATTACTGTTTTATTCTATTGTTACTTGTTCTTCCTCTTCTCACGTTTGTTCCATTTCTTCCAATCACCAAATAATGTCAGAAAATCAATTCATGAAAATTTCACCAACCCTCTATATAACCTGGCCCTGTCTGATGGGAACTGAATGTGTGAACAGATGCACCCGCACAGTTATTTGTTTCCATCAGTGCATTCACCGCATTCTCTGAGATTTTCAACCTGAATTAGTAAACGTTAAAAAGTTACTGAATCTTATGAAACTTACCGCCGGACAAGAACATTTCTCCAGGTAACTTGATGTCCGAGTCATAGGCACGCTTCCTAACAGCATTGCTCCCCCCTCGTCGGACGCCTCTGGGCCTTCCGCGCTTCGACCCCCTCACCACTGGTCTCACTCGTACTGACCCAATCCCCAGCGGATTGTACGGGCTGCTGCTTAACAGTGAACCTAAAATAAATTAAGACATTTCTGGTTAGGTTAGGTCTAACGCCCATCACACTGCAGACAGCGCGGGTAGGAGAAAAAGCACTGAGCATACGCAAAGTTGCCACTATTGCAGCTATACGAGTCGTTAGTAGCAATTAAGAAGCCCTCTACTTTCACGAAGGTTGATTTAGGAGGAGAAGCCCCCCAATGATGTGGGAGTCCAGCTGAAGCCTTGACAACCACCTGGACGCATCAGAAGGTTTGCCACCCAACTCTTCAACTCTCTGATTGATGGTGCCAACCGACTCACCCCTCCTACGCAACCCCCTTATGATTAAACAGTAAATCTACTGCCTCCACTGCACCCGACAACCCCTGGCCCAACAATGTAGGTATGACCAGGCGTTAAACAAATACAGCGGGTTGCGACGAACGGTTGAAATACGTCATTTTCCCTACATCACATACAGACAAGGCAACCTCTGCAATGCACATGCAGGCTAGGTTGCAACTCTGGTCAGATTTGCCAAGTAGCTGGCTTGATTGATGGTAAATACTACGTAGCAACTCTCACAGCGGTAAGAGGGTAAGAGGGTGAGAGAGTTGATTGATGGTGCCATTCCACCCACCATGCACCCACCCCTCCCGCCACAAGGAGCCATCAGTTCATCACCTACCACCCTTCAGTGCCACAAATACTCCCGGCGGCGCGACATTACGACATGTGTGCCTTTTGCGTCAAACATCACTTGCTCCAATTCATCGCCATCACGATGGAAACCAGACAACAAGTTAACAAGTCATTTGTCTCCCCTAATCCCTCGATTTAGGGGGAGAAGGAGGACATAAGGGGGACACTTTTAGTTTCAAAGCTGCGCAGCTCTTTTTATGTATTACAGGACCTGCCTTACTTTGCGCCAAATGTCTTTCTGACCAAATGCACCAACCCTAAATGTCCAATTCCCCCCCGGGGCCCATGCCAGGGTCGTGTCTCACCTGGGACCAGTGGAATGGAGCCCGAGAACAAGAGACCTGCCTTGGTGGGGAAATCGGACTTAACTTAAAATCAGAGCAGGGTGTCCACTTTTGGCAAGGGAGTAATAGGCCCAACCAAGTGAGGACCCAGCGGTTTCAGCCAAATATTCCCCTTCAGCTCAAGTAGGTCGAAGACTTTTCACACGGTCACCTCGGGTGCGTCCGTTTACAAGACACAACATTCTGTTCGGAGAAACAAAATCAAACTACGATTTCATTCATACGTCGCACAACAAGAGGCCAGATGATCCTGTGAGTAGAAGTTCGGAAGCCCCTGGGTCAGCCGTAACGATGGGAGCTCACGACCGGCCGGTGGCCACTCATGGTTCCATTAGCGGCCTCCAACCATTACCCACTCCTCTGATTGCCCCTCAAAGCAAGCCGGACGGCCGACGCCATTTAAAACTCGGGAGGAAAACCAAGGGCCCTGCCACACTGTCTATACAAAATAATCTTCGCATTCACAAATGCGCTTGAAGCTGATTATAAAGCTAAAAGGGAGACTTTTTTTTAGATGTTTCTACAGCCCCTACAGATGCAGAGGGTGGAGTTGGAGTGACCAGGCACAAGACCAATGGCCAAAAAACTTAAGAAATATGTTTAAAAAATTAAAAATTAACAACGGAAAACAATGGAGTAATTTGAGTACCTCTCGTATGTACGAACGGCAAAAATTGAGCGACATTTGACACTGCTTACCAGGAAAGGTGACTGGACTATCCACATCAACCAGTAGGCCATCGTTGCTAGTGTCATCAGGCTGCGTGGAGCGGGGACTCTGCGGGGTAGATTGAGGTAGCGACTCAGCGCTACCCTCTTCTCCGGGCTCAATTTTCACTTTACGAGGTTCAAAGAGCTGCAAACAACAAAATTTGATAAAGTTTCAAAGGGGGTTTTTTTTTAAAATTAAATTTGAAAGCGCAGGGCCTGGGTGGGCATCCGCGCTACTGAGCGGGAAAGTTCTTTTTTTATTATTTATATTTTCTTCTGAGGTATAACAACCTTTGTTTACGTGTGAATTCCCCCCCCCCCCCCCCCCCCCCCTCACTTCTCTTCTAAGTCCAACGCTAAAAAGGTATATCTGCTCCATAACAAAAAACAACAGTTTCTTAGCAGACGTAAAAAAAACCGAACGAACTGTTTTAATAGTCGCTCTTGAAAGTACGAGAAATGAGTTTAAAATATAAGCTCTCAATTCAAAAGAAGCGCCCCTCTGAGAATACTTACAGGGCTCTCGAATTTATTGCTAAGTCCATCAGGTCTGTCTTCCAGAATTTTCCTTTCTGCTTGCTTTTGTTGGTCTGAAAATAAGGGAACCAGTTACAACTGATGTCTCTGAAGAAGTTATTAGCGAAAGTCATCAAACTTGTTAATTTCTACACTATACGTACATTTCTTTTCCATTTCCTCATCATCTAGGAGTAAACTGACTACTTCTTTCGGCTTCAGATGGTCGGGTTTAAAGTTGCCCCCGCTTATTACCATTCTCTGAATCTAAAACAAGAATATAGAATTGATCAGACTTGAGAAAAAAAATCGAGTAGAAGGTGTGGTTGCAAGCAAAACATGCTTCCAACTTCTATTCAAATAAACAGGTTGGATAGAAAATCACAGTTTATCTAAGACAAAATTAGTTGGATAGTTCACGACGATCCCAATAAAATGAACATCCCCTTCGACCAAACTCATGTGTGAGTCACAGTGGTGTCAGGTGAATCAGGACTCGCCCCCGCCGTTCGGAAACCACAATGGGGAGCACCGGAAGTGCTCCGCGGTCTGCGCAGGCTCTCAGGTTGCCGCGCGTGCTCTTCAGCCACTGCCCAACACGCAGGAACCAAACCTAACCCAAAAAATACCGCTTCCGGTTCGACGCCCAAATAGAAAAAGCCGCGGCACTGATCCAATTTCAAAGGGGCACAAGTAAAAAGAAAATTTTAACGGGATCTAAGTTTCTTTTTCTGGATGTACCTATTATACTAAAGGACCCAGGAATTTGTTGTTCGAAACAGTCCGATGACAACTTTCACGATTTTCTTTTCACTGCAAAGTGATTCTCAGACAACTGACACGGCGATATTGTCATCAGCCCCGAATCTTTCGTGAATCACGAAAAACAACGCCGCTGTCTGCATACCAGAACCTACGATTCATATACCTGCAAAGGTATTTTAACAAGAGAAGTAAATTTTTTTTAGAAACATTAAAATTTGGTTGACTTACTTCACTCTTTTCTCTGGCTCGCTGCAGCATTCGCTCCTCGATAGTACCTTTACATATAAGTCTGTAGACGGTGACTTGTTTAGTCTGGCCCAGACGATGGGCCCTGTCCATAGCTTGCTGGTCAACAGTAGGGTTCCAATCGCTGTCGTAGAAAATAACCTGTAATATTAAATCAGAAGTATGAATCGAAGTATAACACTACACAGAAGGGCTTCAGGTTCAGATTTTGAGCAATATAACAGTTGAGGTGAGGAAAGTATGAGACCATAATACAGTAATACAGTTTACAGTAACGATGGAAAAGAATGAGGCACAATTTATTCTTCAGCAATTCGGTAATTCAGTGCAACTGCCACTTTAGTGTATTTAGTGAATTTTGGTCTTTACATCCCTAATGGAAGATAGAATGGACAGGATGTATCTGAATAAGAGAAGGGTTAGGGGTTGGGACATAATATCGTGGCAGCAGAATGATCACCTGCCAGCACCTCGTAATGAATGGCCTGCCCGCAGCAGAGTCGAGAGCGCTGCCAGCCCGCAGCATTCCCACATTCTCTTACCCATCTCACCATTCATTCATTGGTCGAACCCGTTTTCATCTTTTGGAAGCCGCAAACCACGGCTTATTTAAATAGGAGAACAATTCCCTTTCATTCTACTCTTGTCAATTATCCAAAATATCCTATAGTTTAAAAAAAAACTGTCGTTAACTGTCCCTTTGTAAGCTTAAACAATTCAGGAAATTCCGGTTACACTCCCAGAACACACAAAACTTTAGAGCCTCATTAAGTACTGGACCAGATATTTGGTGTGACCACAACTGAGTACTACAATGGAAAATCCTTTTACAGGACTAGAGCCACCCACACCTCTTATTAGCTACAGTAACCCCCACCAATATTTAACAGGAACTCATGAGTCGTAATAATTAATCAAATATTCATCAGAGAAGGAACCAAGCAGCGGAAGAGAAGCGCAACAGCCATCAAGATTATCAAGAACCATCACATTTCGCACTTGCGAAAAGCCATAAGACCGTAACGGCAATGTCCAGCGATTGAGAAGAACCGGGCAATCTGTTGTTTGCTGTCAACAGACGGTAAGCACAGGGCTGAAAAAGAGGTTGCAATGAATGATATCAGCCATCTTGTTTTCGGACAACACGGGGTCTCGAGGAGAGCGTGGGGTGCCGAGTGGCAACGTCCGGTGGCAAGGCGCATTGTATAGCTCACACCACCTTCCCTTTTTCGAAATCTTGAAAAAGGAGCCCGAGAAAAGGCTTGAGGGACACACGCTCGGTCCCCTCAACTTGGCCACCCTTTGTGCTTCCTATAAACTGCGACAGGAAGACTGCAGCTCCAACACTTGTCCGTCTGCTCGCTTACACGAGGGCACGCTCTCTATAACAGTTTGGAATCGCGTACGTGCCAGACCAATGAAGTTCCTGCGCACGTGCCTCCATAATACATCCAGATTCTTCAGCACGGGGGTCGGCAGAAACTAAAGCAGAGTGAAGAGGATCTCGTACTTGCGGCTATGAATACTTATTATCCACAATAAAAGCGACATGACATCAGATAGGGAATTTCGCAATATTTTTAGATAGTGAAATGCATTTTCAGGATCAGGATAAAAAAGAATGAAGGAGCTAGGTGGTACGGGCATGTCAGCAGAATGGATGAGTCCCGAAAAACAAGACAGTTCCTGGAGGCGAAGCCACAAAGAAGACGCGTCGCTGGCAGGCTGAGAAGAGGGGGAAGACGTTGGGGAAACTTCGCCGTCCCACAACAGACCCGGGCAGTACCGGTACTGCGAAGGCGGCACTAAGAGGGAGGATCAGAAAAATAAATTCATTTTCCGCTCCATTAAATTATTTATTTTGTGTACCAAGACCAAGACCAACTATGAAAGCATGAGTTGTCCAGAAGGTCGTCGAGCCAGAGAAAGAGATGATTTTTCTCTCAGCATATCCTACTGACCATATTGACAGGACAGTCCAACCAAAACGCTATATAGTGTTAGTCCAGATGCAGCTACATTGCAATGAGCTCAACACAAGAATGCGCTTAATTTTTTGTTGCGACTATTCATTTTATAACAGGTACACAAAAAGGGAAGCCTTCTGGATCGGTGGAGTACCTAACTAGGAGTAATTGAGTAATAAAACCTCCAGGAAATTGCACTCGCACAGTTGTTGCACTATAGGTACAGAAGCCTTGCGAATAACGGCTATACAGCTAATTGTCAGAAGCACAGCATACTGTGCTACATGCTATCTGTTATAGTTCTAACGATACCTACAGCAGAATGCGAATGGACTACACCAAACAGGTAGTTAATAAGCTAAACATAGAAAGCCGTATAGTAAGGTCACTGTCCGCCCAATACCGGCGAACGCTAATTGGCGGAAAACAAGCGCTTCATTTTACAATCATAATTTGCATTAGTTGAATTGTTCTCTTGATTATACCTGCAACTCCTGACTACTGCTACACCTAGTTATTAAAGACAGTTCATTCCTAGCGCCATTTTTAGAATGGGAGCTAACTATTGCCCATCTACCCGTCACGTCATTTCATGCATCATCGTTCATGGAGAATCACGTTCACGGAGAATCAACTCAGGTTTATTTTATTATCATTTTATGAATAAATTCATTTGAGGATATGCGCATCCCTGTGCTAATATCAATAAGAGGCATTTCTTCCTGCAAGAGTCTCACACCAAATAGGTATCTAGTTCGTTAGAATCCCCCGAACTGGTAAGTACGCACCGTTTCTGGAACAGCATTACGGCATAAGGCTGACCACTGCCTAGTTTGGGATTTTACCCGTTGAAAGCAGGGAATATTAAAATATTAAATAAATAATATTTTTAAAAAAGTTCTCAGGGAATCGGAAATGCAGCTGGTGTTTCAACTTGAAACGCCAACTGCGCCAGCGTCAATGGGAAATGGCATGGGGCTAATGACGAGACAAAGAGACGTGAGAAGAGAACAGAAGAATCATTCATAAAGATAAAGAAGCTGACCACGCCTGTCCGGTGCATTAGGGCAGGTAGAGAAGTCTACAGGTGGTGCGTGAGAAATGCCCGAGCTGGCGGTGGATGTGTAGAAAACGATTCGACTTGGATGCAGTCAGGAAACCAAGGGGTGGCCAATCGTTTATAGCCAGTAGTCACTGACACTCCACCATAAAATCTACCTGGCTGGTCAGAGTCTGTGCTCAGGTTTAGAAGAAGAGTGTGGGACGCCACCCAAATAAACCATTTCACAAAATAAGTACAGCACTACACCTATTACCAGCTGTTCAGCTGGTAATAAACTACCAAAACCTCAAAGTATCTCGTACATTTATTCGGATGTAATAAGTAAGAAATACTTTGATGGAGAGTGGGAAGATTATAATGGCAACCGAGCTTGGCCATGGAGACAACTATTTTTCTTGGAGAAAGTCATGCATCATCAACGACGCCTTTTTCGTTAATTTTCAATATACTGAAGCCAAAAGAACCCGTTGGTGTGATTGCTGAGGAATACTAAACCGGAAGGTAATGAGACGGAAGTTATCAGCGAATACCGCAGCCCTGCAAGTAAATATACCTATTTTATTGTTTTACCGCGGAGGGGAGCGATGAAAAAGTTTGAAAGCCACCGGAACTACAACAGCAGGGGATGGAATCATCACGTACGCAACGACCTCCCATCAATTCGGCTTAAACGGATGAAAAACTAATAACGAGCGGATATATGGCGGGGGTGTTTATCGCCTCTATCGGGGGGTGTTATCTCAGGGAGGGTGAGTGGGACCACAAGTAAATCCCCCATACAGATGGACGATGCCTGCAATAGGTACCAGGGGATGTGTGCCAAGCGAGATAAGCTGGTGCTGCAGACATCAGGGTTGCGTCTCTATCAATATCACACAGAGGGTGGTCCTTTCATACTGTCAACGCGCCCCCGGTTTATTATACAACTAAACAATGTCTTCAGTTTCTCCCGGTTAGATCCGAGTTCACAGCTAAAAATCTTGCACGAGAGAAGGGCAGTTTTACTTTCATATTAAGGGCCACCACCCAATCGTGCATGGTTGTTAATGTTATTCCCGACCATTTTTGGGGAAACAGTTGAAGATTTATATGTTCTGAAATATAATACGTCTTTTTTTACGATGTTGATACTCCAATTGCCGTACATTCATACTTCCCTACTGCTGAAATTTCCTCTGAAATGCTACGCAGGACGCAGCATGGTAAGAAGCAACTTGCTTGCAAATGACAGCCTACACTATGAAAGTAATCTGCAGCTAAATTATGTCTAGACGCCTCCCCTCTCCCCTTCTCCCACTCCAAGCACCCCTTTCACTTTGCTCGTCCTCAGGGAGCGGCATGTTCGCCATAATTGGATGCCATTACCGGGACAGCCAACGGGGGCCCAAGTGCACAACATTAACATTACGATAGCAGGATAACACCTAACTGCTAATGAGATCATTAAATTGATCCTCATATAAACGTAATGGCTACTAAATATCACAGATGCTCCATAGCTATAATCGGGGGAGGCTGGCTGATTACTACGTGTGTACCGTGTTTTACTAGTTGAAATTAAGTAGCTGTCTGCAAAGATGTAGAGATATTCGTAATGAATCGTTAATCAAGTTTGTATGAAGGTTCAACCATTCAAAAGGTAACGAGGTAATTGCATCCATAACAATATCGAAGCCAGCCCTGACGTTCGAGATTCAATATAACCTAGAATCCAGAAGTGACTGCTAGTAGTTAAAATTTGAGTGAGTAGCAAAACTGAGATATTTTTCTATTTTAGGTGGAGATTCATGTCTCTTCAATCCACTAGTGGGTTGTGAAAACTTACTGGAAGGACTTCGAGGTGATTCATTTATTTACTGCTTATCAGAGCATCAAGCAGCCCCTAGGCTCTACCTTAGCACCCTGACTAAACCCTTGCGGCCAACAACACTCAATTCAGTTGGGGTTTTACTTACCTACCTTTATCAAAATTAAAATTCAATGAAACGGTGAGGCCTTATCACAACAGCATCTGCGGTCAGTTATTGTTCAGAAGACTCACCGTGTCAGCAGCAGTAAGGTTTATGCCCAGCCCGCCAGCTCTCGTGGACAGCAAGAAGACAAAGATGTCAGCGCGGGCCTGAAAGTCAGCCACCATGTCGCGCCGCTCCGAGATTTTGGATGACCCGTCCAGCCGCATGTACGTGTGTTTCCGGTGCCACATGTACTCCTGTTAATCAACCACAATGTTGCTATAATTGTACTTAAGTGTGGAAAGTACTGCAAGCAAAGCTCCCTCACCGGGCCGGAGGTATTTACAGGTTTGTAACACCTATGCCTCGGGGTCCCTCAAGAGTGTAAGCACTTCCATTAGTGTGAGTTCTTAGAAGAAAGCAATGAGTTTTGAGGGAGTGAAAAGGAAAAATAATGCATTATTTAAAAAAAATGTTTTCGGTCAATGAAAGGGGAACGTGCGAGGGTTGCAAAGTTCTTGGTAAGAGAAGGTGGGGAGTAGGTAGGGACTTTGGCATTTCAGGAAAGTAAGAACTTAGCCATTTCCCCTTAAGAGATTAGTCTGTCTACATACCTCTAAAAGATCAATCATGCGGGTCATCTGTGAGTAAATCAGCACCCGATGTCCGCCTTTCTTCAGCCTCTTCAGGAGACCATCCAGAACGTACAGCTTGCCAGCATCAGCCACCAACGTTTGCTTGTCTGTAACGATGACCATAACCAAACATTCTTAACAAAATCCAGGGTTTGTGTGTTCATTTTGCTCTGTTCACAAAGCACACTATAGGCTTCACAGGCATATAAACATGTTCAGGATTAAATTTTAAGTTAGTGCGAAGTATGCAACATAGTGCTTTTGAAGCATCTCTAAAATTCACAAACTGAATTATTCACAAGTAAATGGGGAGGCATAAAAGGCGACTTCCCCTCCCCCGAGGGGGAGAGTGGGAACCCACTTGGGACCGGGAAGGGGGAGGGGGGCTCTGACTGATTGTTATTTCTTCTCCCAGACCCCTCCACCATTACTCACCCCCAGCGTTAATTGGCTCAAGCCGCTCAAGCATTAGCTTAACTAATTTAACGCTGTTCAAGTATACTGAAAGATTTACTTACTCTAAGGTGCAATTCTTAGAACGCACTGCTCAAGGTGAGCTGTGGTCGGGCAACTTAGAAACAAAATGAAGTTCCACGCGACGCACTGGCTTTTGATTATTGTCATTCATATTACCTTTCAATATACTTCTCCAGAGGTACTTCAATGACATATACTTCTGCAGTTGTACAGGCTGCCCAAAAACTGACAAAATCAATTCTTTGCGCAGCCAATTACGATTACAGTTTGTGTAACAAAAAATACGCAAAAAGCTCTGATAAGCAAGAAATAAAAAGAAAAATGCAATGTCGTGGAAAACCGGAAAGCTATTCTATAAGTTGAAAAAGACAAAAACTGAAAACCGAAACGTACCTGGTATGACAATGTTAGACCATCCATATGAAGGGCACGCTGCCAGGAGTCCACCCACAGGAACATGCTCAAATCCAAGATGGCGGCGACGAAAGAGGGCGGCAGTGACAGGGTGCCCGTACCAGACGGTGTCATGGCCAGCGGGAGAGGAGCACCATGCGTGACGCAAGCTTTCCCATGCGCAGGTGCGGCAGCTCGCGTAAAGGCTTCGCGATCTCCCTTGTACCTGAACATCATTCTGTATTAATTTAGGTGTCTACACATATCAGTCAGGAGGCTACCACTATGTTTTCTTCTTCCCCCCTGGACACGACCAGGCTGGAAGGCCACTCAGACACTGAAAGGGAATCAAAGTAAAACGTCAAACACTACGAACCTTATGATAGGGGAGATAGAGGAATTCAGGCATATCCGTTGGAACACACTCGAATACTTTAGGTGGTCGCTCAATGAACGGGAACTCTGGGACAATGAAGCTCTGCATACTCTCTTCGGAACTTTTGGTGGGGCTCTTCATTTTGCCAGACTTCCGCCCTAGTTTGACTTCTTCTGATGTTGGGGAATAATCCACCATTGTTGCCGAAGGTCCTGGACTCGAAAGTTCCTCAGGTAACGTTGACTTCATCTGTTAAAACACATGAAAACTTAAGGATAACTATTGTCTGAGAATGGAAGGTCTTAATGCTCAGGTTTACCTCACAACTGAGATTGTGGAAAGCTTGACTCATTTTCAGTAAGACGGGTGTTCTGATTTTGATAACACCTTGATGAAATCTCAGTTTGACAATAAGCATATGAGGAAGTTAAGATCAAGTGTCTCACAGACAGCAAGAATCACCTTTTGGCTTCTCATGACACGGTGTTCAAGCGTTTCGGCCATAGAGTGGTGAATGTGACGTGTGTGGGTGTACACTCGGCTTCTGGGTCCGGCGATGCGTGTGAACAACAGCCCATTTAGGACGGGACTGCGCCGTGAGTGGGGCGGTGCCAGGAGACTCCTGCATGCTATAAGTAGGCGAGTCCGTGTCAGTGCCGGCCCATCCCACAAAGTGCGGTGCTGCTCCAACTCCGATACACGCCGTTGTTCCTCCAGTGACAACCAGCTGCAACGGGCAAAATGTGTTTTGTCAAGGAGTTTCATTCACTAGAGTTTTAAGTATATGTTGCAAAAAAAATGAAATCTACGAACTATAAATAGAACATTCTCTCAGTTCAAAGAAAAAATAATTAAATTAGCATACTTACAATGCCAGGATGCCACCGACTAACACACGATGGGCTTGTTCGGCCGATAGCCCAATGAGCCTCAGGAAGCCGAAGCACCCCTCGACGCCTCTGAGAATGTTCTCAACAGAGTGGATGGACAGCATGTTGTGGGTGATGTGAAGCAAACTGGGGATAGCGCGCCACAGCATCGCGTCTTCGTACACCAGCTTCGGCACCACAAGGTCGTCCGTCTGCATGCACAAAGGCAGCCAGGCTTCCCGCCGCTCAAATAGCTCTGGATGGTTACACACCTGTAATCCGAAGTGAGTAACTGCATAACATTCTCAATAAAACCCGGAATTATTAACCACTCCGCTCACAGAGGACTTGAAGGAATTCCTGACCAGGATATTGGTCACAGAATGATTAACTTCAATAGCTGGTTAGAAGTGCACCCTTTTTAAGTCAGCCGTTATAGCCCCATGTAACTCAACAGTAAATGTACAAGGATCAGAGAGAATTCGGAATTTTTTTTATTCCTCAAACATTAAAACAATACCTACTAAAATGTCAGATGAGGTGATTGGATGCAAATGAGGCCATGAGCTTCAGTTCACTCTCGGATCAAAAGAAAAAAAAATGTGTTCAAAGTGTATGGGACAGTACGTACCTGCCTATACTGCGCACAGTATGTGACAGTACTTACCAACCTGTACTGCGCACAGTATGTGACAGTACTTACCAACCTGTACTGCGCACAGTATGTGACAGTACTTACCTACTTGTACTGGAACGAGGGCAGGTTAACTTACTCACCAGATTTTAAGGGTCACAGGCCATAGATGGTACGCAAATGCAACTAATCGCCTTAAGCTTTTACACTGCGGGTTCTCATTTTATTTGAGCCATCAGGCAGGTGCTTGCACAACTAACCTTTCTAAACTGCATGACGAGATTCATAAGGTTGGAAGTGAGAGAGCGAGCTGGGTCGTCGCCGGGGTTGGCGCGGCCGCTGATGCCCGCCAGCAGGTCCTCCACGCGTATCTTTTGCTTCAGCCCGGCGTACAACAGCTTCTGCCGGGTCGTCAGCGGGCAGTACACCATAACCTCGATCTTGTCCGATAGCTCGTTTTCTACGTCTTTCTTGATCCTTCGCAGCATGAATGGCTTCAGGATAAGATGCAAGCGCGACAAGTGCTCTGGGAAAAAACGAGACATTCGTGAGGCTGATAACAGAGTTGAGGATGCTAAGTTTGGGTCAGTTTACAATAATTATTCCTCCTGTCCGTTTTTAAGTTTATTTTAAATTAATGAATACGACATTTGGATATGGCTGTAAGGGTAAAACAGAAAAGAAACCGAACAGGCTTTTCTGATATCTTTCCACAAAAATAAGAGTATTTGTTTCTTTCTGAAATATGTCTTTTTCCAGATATCCTTATCCGGAAACAACTTTAGAATGTTGGTTAGCGGTAATTTTCCAAATGTTGAAAATTTCCGGGAAGATTAAAATAAAAAAACTCTGATAGCAACCAAGTTAAGTGTTGGGAACAGTGTCTTACAGGGATCTATGCCAAACTTACTCTCATCTATACGAGTTTTGTTTTCAGCTTGGCCCTCAATGTCTTTGGAGAACCATTCGCTAAACTCCTCATGGTTGTCGAACAATGTGGGCATGATAAAGTGGAGGAGAGCCCAGAGCTCGGCCATCGAGTTCTGGATGGGTGTTCCCGACAGCAGTAATCTGTTGCGACAGCTGAACCCCAGAAGAAGCTTCCACCGCATGCTGTTGCTGCTCTTTATCGCCTGTTGACAAACATGATAACATAAAACATTTCGTTTAGACACAAACCACTTACTTAAATATGACGGACTGACTCAGTGAGCAGGACCCATTGCACTAGTGTTTTAGATTGTATTCAGCCGGAATTTTCTGAACCGAAATTGTACAAGAATCAAAATAATGCAATCAAATCAACTTTTAGTTACAAACCTGTCAAAGAAAGAAACCATAACCTTCATCAACATTTACTTAAGTCTACTTTAGATGCGAAATCCTCACAGTAGTAGAAGTCAGTACTGCCGTAAAACCTCAAGGTAAACACAAGCTGGTGAACGAGGTTGGTCTTATTATGTGACTATGAGGCTGTACCTGAGCTTCGTCCAATATGAGATACTGCCACTTGATGCGGTTGAAGTACTTGAAGTCCGTGATGACAAGTTGGTAGCTAGTGATGACGACATGGAAGCTGGCGTCGCGCGTGTGTAGATCTTTCTGGTCCCAGAACTGGCGGAGGATTCGGCGCTCCTGCACATTGCCCCAGTATGGCACCACCTTCAGCTCTGGGGCAAAACGCTGCATCTCCTGCTGCCAGTTGTGCAGAGTCGACGCGGGCGAGATGATTAGGAACGGACCCCACACCGCTGAAAGTTAATTAAACAATAAAGTCGAAGACACAACGTAGTGTGGTTGGGATGATGAAATCAAACCGAAATGCGATCTGTTGTTAGTTTTGTGGAAAGAATTCTGAGGAAGTCGGTAAGGCCAGTAACAAATCAGAATGTTTCTTGTGACATTTTCCAAAGAACTTTTTTTTTTTGTTCTAAAATATAGCGAGATATACTTTTAACGCCAGACACTAATTAAATAGGTATGCCGAGTTTTAACTAGCTACTTTCTATAATTATGTTCGGATTTAACTACTTAAAAAGGTTACTTTCAGACTAAGAATTTTCGAAAGTTTTCTGGGGAAGAAAAATTAAACAATCGTTGCGACTAATTACTACTGACTACAGAACTGGATAACATACTAACAACCGTCACTTTTAATCAAGCAGCAATTTCTTTTACTCCTACAATTGTTTCTTTCACATCTGACCAAACTATGAGCTCACCATATTTTTCAGCTATATGGCAGAGGAAGGCAACGGACTGGACGGTTTTCCCAAGACCCATTTCGTCAGCGAGGATGCCATTGATACCTTGGTCGTACAAATTGGCGAGCCAGTTCATGCCCTTCAGCTGGTAGTGTTTCAGAGTACCACGGAACATGGCCGGCTGCGGTCGCTCGTCTGGACTGCGGCCTAAAACTGACAGAGGCGACGCACCCATCTCAAACGCACGGGTCCGAGCCTCCTCCGCACTAACCGCATGTTCCACATTACGCACCGCCTGTCAAGTGAAAACAGGTTAACAGGACGTTTCGTTTTTGGTCACCGCATCGAATTTTCCTCCATAGAACGCTGAAACTATCAAATACAAACAGTGCCGTATCAAAACAACATCAACAAATTTAATGTTAACACAGAATTGAGTGAAATTTTAGGTTAAGAATTTTACACGAGTTATTCGCCCTGCTTAATAATTCCACATACGTCCTTGGTTTTTGTGACATGATAGTTTCAGCTACTTTTGCGTATCAGTTTGCACTTCTACAGCGGCAAACCTAGTACTGTGCACTTCACTACATTACGTCCGTTGCCGTTAATAAGCGGTTCTGAGGCATCTCCCGGAAACCATAGTAGTTTTACAAACAAACCTGAGACTTCATATCCTCGCTATTGTAGTCGTCTACAACAGCCATACGAGGGTTGGCTTCCTCGTCCAGCTGGCTCAGGATCCGCTGCTTATCCCCGCCACTGACCCCTCCTCCTCCGATTTTCTTCGATATAAAATGAGCGTACAGCTCCGTCTGAGTTATAAGGAAGTTTAATTTTCGTTGTTGTCGTTTTGCCTGCAACGTATAGAAATGTCAAAAATTTCGCAATTAACCAGTTTATTAGATTCAAAATCATTGCAACTGTAACAACTGTACTGAATAGTACCGTGTGAAGGTTGCCTGTGGAATAGTACCGTGTGAAGGTTGCCTGTGGAATAGTACCGTGTGAAGGTTGCCTGTGGAATAGTACCGTGTGAAGGTTGCCTGTGGAATAGTACCGTGTGAAGGTTGCCTGTGGAATAGTACCGTGTGAAGGTTGCCTGTGGAATAGTACCGTGTGAAGGTTGCCTGTGTAATTTACGCACCTCCATGAATTCTAGGTCCATGCGCCGTTGCTCTTCTGCCTCTTTCTCCTGCCGGCGTCTGGCGTCCCGCTCGACGCGCTCGTAACGTTTCCAGTAGGCCTGCATCTCGCGCGCCAGCCGCTTATTCCGCCACACTGTCTCCTTCATGTTCTTCTGCGACTGCAGAGCTTTCTGTTTCCAGTGTTTGGTGCACATCTGTGCTACCTTTCTTAAAGCTGTCACTACTTCTTTGTGGTTGTTTGCTCTCGATCTCTGGCACTGAAAACATAATAGTAGGCAGGTCAGGTTATTAATTATCTAATAAGCTTATTGAGATGCCTAACAAGGGATACTTTCACAGAGCAATGATGTAATTATTAGTATTCACCAAATTAATGACGATGAGCTATTACCGACCAAACCCTCATAGCCCACCAATTCTTTCTGCACTATAGTATTCAAATGGCCTGTAGAAACTCAAGCACCAACCTTCCCAATTTCTTTTTTGGCGATCATAGCGAAAAGTTTCCGCCGTCTCATGTTCATAACTTCAGGAGACTTGGTTTTGTCAGATCTTCTTCTGCCACGACCTCGTAATGTAGGTTTAAATTTGGAGTCCACGTCGTCCTCAAAATCGTCCCGAGTACACTCATCTGTGTCGATATCATCCAGATCCTACAGTTGAAAATTCAATGTATAAACTGGTAATACAAACCGATTTATCGGTTTATCTTGTGTTGTAATTATTGTGAAAGGGGCCTATTACACAATAAATATCGATTCAACTCAACTGTTGATGAAATCGCTAGTGCTTCAAATTCTCAACAGACTCAGTTCGAGTCTATCTACAATTACACGTCCCGCTACAATATACATTTAGTTCGAAAAGTAATCGTAAGTGCACGGGGGAGACTTCGCAAGATCTAACATACTTACTAGGCTATCATTAAAGCTGTCTTCTTTTTTCAAAGGTTTCCTCCCTTTCTTGCCCCTCATCCCTTCCATTTTGACTTCATTTCTTCTAATTGCACTTAAGTCTCCCTCTCTATTCCCACCAATAACACTGTCTTGGTTTTCAGGAAATTTGTCATAATTCGATAAAAGCCCAGTGCCGTAATACCGATACTGCGCATTCTGAAATAAAGAGATGAACCTGAGGACATTCAATGGGGAAATTGCCATGATGGACGAAGTCCGACACTCCGACAGGTAAACAAGGCCAAATGGCTAAATTTTAATATAGCCACCGAAACAAATTCCAGTATTTCACGGCGCCGCTATGAGGAAAAATTATTTTTTTAAGGCAGCTAGTGATGACGCCTCATTTGCCTTGTTCAAAAAAAGCCTGTAAACATTGATGAGTGGGTGAGCACCATTTTTACTTTCTCGTTTTAAAGTACAAGTATCTACATACGTTTCTACCTAACTAACTACCGTCAAGCACCAACTCCAGTCTCCAGCGAGTGCCAAATCATGAGGGTAACTCCATAATGCTCCACGGACCGACCTTCGGCTCACCTAGCACAAGGGGCACGAAGCGCCACCCCGACCAGGGTTCGCCCAGAGATAGTCCTGTATCGCCCAACTTTAAAGTTGGCAGATTATAATTAATACTACTTACAGAAGGCTTGGAGTAATATTTTCGACGAATTTTCTTCTCATACACATGTTGCCGCAGCATTTCCTGAAACCTCTCTTCAGTAACAGCGCCGTCCTCATCGAGGGAGTCCGCCGATGAGTCGCTGACGAGGGCATTCCGCAGCCCCTCCCGCTCACCCCCAATGTTGTCCATGTTAAAAAGTCTCGACTTATCGGACCGCCTCTCCTCCCGAGTTGTAGGTACTCCCCCATGATTTGGGCCATCGTCATCGAATTCGTCGCTGAAATAGCAAATTCCTTAGATTGCTGCAGATCCAGTTACTCATGGCTTATAGCGGTGCAAAAGGCGGAAACCTATATCCTACTGACCGCTCTTTTTCAGATAGGTACAGTGCCTAATCAAGCAGCTATAAGCAGCTGAACTTACTCGGACGAATCCTTGAAAATCTTGTCCACATGGTTCAAGAACTGAGGAAGAGCCAAACTTCTCTCCAAGCGTTGGATATGCAGAGGCAAAGCAAATCTTTCAGAGTGGCCCATTGTTATGGGCGGATCTGCCATACTTTAAACAGAGCTTATCATTGCACAGCGGCCAGCATATCCACATCTGCAATCAAAACAGCGATGACCGATAAAGACACTTCTAGAAAAACTTAAGACATTAAAATCGAATCCATTCTGTATGAAAGAAAAACAAATTAGCAGATGGATCATACAGGGTCCAAATTTTGTAATGTAGACCCAGACCGGTGGTAAAGTAAAAACGGTTTTTAGCTGTTAAAACTTTTGAACTGGTGTCTACATTTTATTGTTTTACTAACCTGACAGGTTTCACGGTCCGAACAGAAAAATATCGGCCTTAAAATGAGCCTGAAATACGGAGAAAGCGCGGAATGGCGCAGTCTATTTTCCCATTTAGCAAGCTCGCTTGAAAACAAACTCATTTTCGTATTTTTAAATCCAAGATGGCTGGAAGCCATTATTTCACCATCTGCTCAAATTTCAAATATATTTCGCGCGTGAAATAGCCAACTCAATGCCATATTCCTAAATATATTTTAATTTTATTTAAAAATAATAAAATAATGACAATTATAAACGTTTTTGAAAATAATTGCCTTCTGAATGTAGTACGAATAGATTACTTTCTCAGATTTAAAATGTACAAAAACGCGCGAAATGAAAGAAATGCATTTTTCAAAGTTTTTCTTACTTCCTCTTTTGAATAAAAAATAATTAAAATATAAATTAATAATTTTCAATATATTAAAATGATTTTACTTAGACGAAAATAAATAATAATAGATTTTTGTACATCTTTCATTATAGGTGTGTTTAGTTTCCTGTTTCGTCTTCTGCTCAGTTACTGACCAAGCGAAGTTTCTTCTTGACAAAACTGAGAAAAAAATTGTGCTAACCATTGGCTATAATACTTCAAATCTTTTTGTACTAACGTGACCGCTATATCTTCCTGTTTGAACAGATTTAGTGAGAAATGGCATCGACCAGTAGCGGGGTCGACTGGAGCGGTGTTCAAAAATCGTTGCTGACATCTACAATTGCATCGCTTTCATCAAATGATGTGATCGACCTCATCAAAGCCATCAGTAGAAGGTAAATTGCTTTTTCCAGTCGATTTAAATATGAACGGGAGAAGCTTTGATTAGCACAGACGAATCCACGCAAACGTTCGGTGGACGCCTAGGAATAATGTGGGTATGACTCAGGGAGTCGGCGCAGAGTAAACATTCCTACTGCCGAAGGAAGGTAGTCTCTGTGGGACTTCATATTATATTAGAGTTCGCATGCAAGCGCTGAGACCTCTGCTGGTCAGCATGGGCAAGAAGCCTTTGTGGTTGGGGTACGGGAAAGGGGAAAGTCCGTAGTAGTTTGATAAAATCATAATGGCGGCCTTCGTAAGTCAAGCGTAGGTGATACAATTGGCTGCAAATGATTACTTGATGTTTAGCAAAGGGCATTAGAATTTCCATCACACTGCAAGCAACATTGTTCAACAAAAACCTTGTTGCTCTGCCATTTCTAACCTTTTATATAAATTATGTTTTGAACAAGGATGTGAACACTCCCAACTCCCACATTTTGCTTTGCCATTATTACCTAAATTTGAGTGAAAAAACTCCTCAACGCCTTATGTTTACCAGGTCATTGGGGTAATGTGTTGACCAATAACTCTTTTCATTTTCAGTGAAAGTGACTTTCTGCAGCCTGATCCAGAATATGACACATTTTTCAAAACTTTTGCCGCAGTATCAGCAGAATGTATCAGCGCCAACATCCACGTAGTGTGCAAAACCCAGATTGGTTTGGCGTGTAAAGCGTCTCGCATTTTACTTCGTTACTTGCTGCCTCGGCTCTTAGAGAGCCATGGGGGAAAGGAGGGACCACCGGGATTTACAGCTCTATCAACGAAACAGCTCATCTGCCCTATCAAGTCGTTATGCACGGCTAAAGCGACTCTGCCCACGACCGACTACGTTGCACTGGTGGCTGTGTTGGCTGCCGCCAAGTTTCCCACCCACTGGAAAAAGGGAGCTACTGGAGAAAAAGAGGCTGTTGCGGTAAAGGACGCCAAAAAGCCAAGGATTAACCTGACTATGACTTTCGTGGAACAGCTGACTACTCCTCTCTTTGATTTTTCCCTGGTCAAGGTCCCGTCGACTTCGTCGAATGAGGGAAGTAAGGCCGGAGAATCTGTGCCATCTGTTGGGGACAGCGTGGGGACCAAGGAAATTGAGGTTTGTTGCTTTCACTTGCCCACTGCCCCTTCAGAACGGGTTTTTAGGACTGACCCTAATGAATTGACTCTTCGTCTGATCTTCTCTGTCGTACCTACCTCTAGTAAGACGAAGTTAAGATTAGTTTTCTACTTTTAGAGTTTATTAGTATGTGGATATTAGAATTGATACATACGTCTATTTTCTTTTCAGTCACAGTTAAGTAAACAGCATTTACTATGCACGGGTGTTACCACTGTTACTCAGAATACCTAACCAGATTTATTTTCCGAGTATGCATTGCACAGTAGTTGAGTAACCTGTTTATTGCAGAAAATATTCATCCAAACCAATATTGGTACGCTGCAGACCCTTAAAGGTGGTGAGCAGCTCACGGCGTTATGTCTGGAGGCGCCCCATCTCTCCCGATACATACAGAAGTATAAGGAAGCATTAGTTTCGGGAAAGTTCAGCTTGCCAACAACTCATTCCGAAGCAAACAACATTCGAAATAAGTAAGTTGTATCCTGGCCCGTCCTGGTGCCGTTGCGAATTCGTTTCCTTGGCTTCCTGTCGAAGGTCCACCTTTTTTTTCGTTGTGGAAACGTCTTAGTTGTTCCGATGTGTAAACCGTCTTTTCGAACCATTCGAAAAGTTTTCCGCCATTATCAGTACTGTCTCATAGCTGTGGGCAAGTAGGAAACAGCCCACAGAGTGAAGCCTAAGGTAAATGTTTTGAAGAAAAAGCACGGAGAAGTTTTTACCATGCTTGTCTCCTCTGAAGTAATTTTATGATAAATCATGAAACTGTTCTTTAACAGTGTCCAAGCTGTCGCAAACGACATCCATCTGGTGTCATGCGCCCTTTCTCTCCCCATCTATGAGCCTTTGGACTCGGCTCGTTTGGAGCAGTTGTCCGTTGTCACGATGTCATGCCTGTACTGCGCGGTGTGCGTCGCAGCGGCCAGCAGCGTCCTGACGGCGTCTACGGCCGTGTCACCCAAATGCAGCTCAAGTGGAATCCAGACCGCCAAGCAAGCTGCCCAGGGTGACGACGAAAGCCTGGATGGACTGGCTGCTGGCTTGGTAGAAAAGACGCTGGAAATCTACTCTGCCATGTCTGATATGATTCGCAATTCCACCCGCACTGGTGGTGATGTATGTATATTTCGAAAGCAGTTATAGTTTCTGTTGGATTTGAAAAAGCTGTGATGTCCAGTTTTTTGTAGAATAGTCGTGGGAGTTACCCAGGTTAATGTTTTATCGGCATTTGGTTCGTGTGAAAAGGATATCGAAGGTCAGTTGGCTTAGAACAGTTATAGAACAGACCTAAAACTGTGGTTATAGTTATTAACTGTTGTAACTTCTCGCAGACCCTCATTGTGACATTCCTTATGACAGAAAATTGAATAAGTGTCATACGAATTTGAATGTCCATGCTTTATTAGTATTCAGTGTGGAACAATGACAGAGGATATTTTGCTTGCAGGTATTGCAGAATCACCGTTTGCTGGGCGTATGGGTACTTCTATCAGGCCTGCAGGCTCAGCTCTCGACATCTAACTTTGGGGGTGCTGAGAAGGTGAAGGAAGAAAAGGGAAAATCACCTGTGAAAGCTCGGGAAGGATCTTCTGGTATTCTAATGAAAGTGTAAGTGAAAAATCAGACAACTCTCTGTAATGCTGTAATGCTGCTGTAAGCTGTAATGCTGCCGTAATGCTACTGTAATGCTGCTGTAATGCCAGCCATGCTGGTATCCCCGGACGCAGTGTTTGTGGGGAGGGGAGGCAGTTTTATTGTAGATTTCCGCCATCCCTATGTTGCCATTGCAAGCCCGCCAGTCCAGCACCTCCAATCCAAGATGCGTCGAATGTGGTCACCTTATGAACTTGATTTTTTCTTTCTACAGGCAGCAGGGATGCGTGGTGGTGGGAGTGTTGTCAGTAGCCCTGGCCTCCCTCTGTTTGCAGCTGATGTCGGAGCTGTTGGATGATCTGCTTGTGGAGTGTGCAGCGCAGGAGGGAAGTCAGCCGGTCTCGCCAGCCCAAGTCAGCATTCTGGGGAAGAACACCGCCCTGCAGCGCGCAGCTAGGTTCCTCAGCGTGGCACCTCTCAACCAGCTTCTTTTCTATTTGGCCACTATCACTTACAGAAAGGTTCGAGTGTGTTATTATTGTTATTAGACTTGAAACTAATACAGCAGTTAAGCGATTGATTGTGTATCGGTAGGTAGATGTACAAAGGCATTTCTGATTGTCACTGTTTCAGCCATTTTCGATGTTTCTTGGGCAGTTGTCATCTTCACTAAAAACACAGAATTAGTTTTGTCTTAGGGTTTTTGATCAAAATAGATTTCGAGTTTAATTTTTAGTTAAAAGTACTAATATACCTATTTCTATATTTCTAGGCTTGTACTCTAAAATGGATTCAAAAAGCTCCAGTCGAGGGCGAAGGATTCAACAGTACGTTCTCTGACTCGGCTACCTACTATGAAGAAGATCTCATGTCGTGCACGGGGTCCAGCTCTGAGGACGATGACGAGGACAGTGATCGGATTCTGGGGCAATGGTTTGAGGAGACTTTGGCCCCCGCCGAACCTCCCGCCAGTCAGTCCTCAAGTGCGAGCCAGGCGGACAAACACACGGGCGGCGCTCCGTCCCCCCGCCTCGGCTCTCTCGTACCGGATAAAGGAGAGCCCCATGGGGTACGTTATTTTCAGTACTCGAGTTTTATCAATTATCGTTATTTCTTTCTTAGCTATCAGGTCAAGATACTTTCAATAAATCCAGAAACCCCAGTCACTTATAAAATTGGAAAATCGTGATTCTTGGCTTATCAGCTTCGGTTACTTGGTTGATTATTTTTTGCTGCCATTTTTCATTTCCTATTGTTTCTTTTCAGTACATTATCCTCGCCACCCAAGTGTTTCAATTTATGAATAAACACCTGCTGAACAACAAATCTCCGTACGTGTGGGGATATGCCAAGTCGGGACTGTCCGAGCAGCACATGAAAATGCTGGCTGCCATTATTAGGGACCTCGACCGCGAGACCGCTCGCACCGAAATTGGTAATTTGAATCGTTCTTTCGTTAAAGTTTTATTTTACCTCAGTGACGAACAGTGAATGCCCCCTTCCATTAAGAAGTAACAAGGACATCTTCGGAATGCCGTTCGGGTTAAATACTTCTCTTGATGTATTGTAGAACGTGTCATACATAACTAGCTATGCTACAAGCTTAAGCAGAGTGTTTAGGTTACGGGTACCGTTACCGAGCACATAACGCGTGGTATGTGCCGACAGGAGCTCTATACGAGTTTCCAGTTTAGATATTTTCTCAGTTGGAGTTCCCTTTCCTACCTTAAGACCGGCAACAGCAAAACGTAAACAGTAAAATAAAGGGTACGACAGTGGTCATATTTTTTTGCTGCTCTCAGTGGACTTCTAGGATCATGGCAAACCCAAATCACTTTTTTCGAAATTTTGAGCGATGACAAAACCTTCTTGAACTCTTGCTCATACAGGCACGATCTCGCTTTATTTCGGTGCTACGCTGGGTGGACTGTACAGCGAATTCTCGCAAGCCTTGACTCGCTACACTCACAACCTGCTGGTTTGTGGCATCCTCAGTGAGCCGCTGCAGGCCACTTTGCTTAGCCATCTGGGAGTCAACCCCTGGGCGACTGATTTGTCCACCTGGCCCCTCCAGGTCCATCCTCGCACACTAGCGGTCTTGGCACAAGTCCTGCTTCTGAAGCAGGATCCTCAAGAAAAGGTATGTGAAATCATTGAGGCGTTTTTTCGCTCTAAAGAGGTTTGGAACTAATGTAGACAAAACAGCAAACAACATCTAGCTAGACGATACTTATCATAAATAATATTTAATTGACTTCAGGAACGTGCGTGTATTAATATCTGGAACCGCTTGGTGAGTGAGCTGACGTACAACGCGTGTACCCCACCCGCCACATTCGAAACTGAGAACGAGGACTTGAACGTTGAGCACGCCCAGTTGGTCTTGTTCCTCTTCCACTCGCTAAACCTGATGCAGAAGAAGTCCGTGCTGTTGACAACTGCGAGCGCCGTGCTGCGATGTGTGGAGGCCGTGAGGGCCCCTATGAAAGACTCGCAGATTCTCCATCTGTCCCGTCTTCTGCTGCTCCTTGACTACCTCATGCGCCATCTCTATGACGCGCCTCCCACTCTTCTTGAGCAGGTAATTGATTTTTTCGGACACTGGAAAACATTTTATTTACGTTTTAAACTACTCTAATATCTGAGGAACTATTAGATTATTTTTGGTTATGGAATATAATAAATATTTTGGAAAATTACGGAGTTATTTTAATTCACCGTGGCGATTTCTGTGAAAAAGTCGGAAGGTAATCTATAGTCTATAATGTTTTCCTTGTTTCCAGATACAATGGAATCTCTTCAACGCTACCACAATGATGGTTGATGGCAGTGATGGAAAAGATGGGGCTAAGATGCCGACACGGATTTACTGCCCTTGGCGCGACATTGAAGACAACTACAGGAAGTTCGCCCCTTCGGAGGAGATGAGCCTCAAGCCGCGCTTCTACAGTCTCACTCTGGCCGATCATTCCAACCAGGACCAGCCCAAACTCGACGGGCTCGCGTGTAACTTCATCCTCGGTACCCCTGACAAACTTAACTACCCCCAGCTTATTGACGCCCTCATCGAAATCCTGAGTGTGACGGACCAGTGCCGGGAAGGGCTTAGCTACACCGGGCTGTGTGCTGTGCAGTACTGCTTTACCATCACATGGCGCTTCCTGCTCCTTCTTCCGCCTTCCACTCCTTTCTTGGAACAGGTACATTAGATAGTTGTTCTGTTCTTCTACAATTATTAAGAACACATTTTCGCTCTTATACTGTCTGTTAGATAATATTCCGTTTTTTTTTTTTTTTTTTTTTTTTTTAACGCGCGACGTTCAAAGAACATATGCGCCGATGAGTTCGTTTGTTGGATGTTTTTGGCCGAAGCCGAAGATGAAGTGTCCGAAGCCGAATATGAGTGGACCGAAGCCAGTTTAGTAGTGGGCCGAAGCCAATAAATCCATGTCGGAAGCCGACAATATTTCCGTTCCGCCGGGATTCGAACCCGGACCTCTCAGGACACAAAGCGGACCCCTTGACCACTCGGCCACTGAGAGCCACTAATATTCCGTATTAACTTACCTGCTTGTGCCATCTTTGAGATAAAGTTATTTACTTTATACTGTCGATATTTGTACAGCTTACTAAAGGAGAGGCGATGTCCCCCAACGCCTACCTCTACTCCCTCGTGTGGGGCCCTCGTGCTGGCTACAAGACCTTTGCAGTGTGGATGAAGGACTGCCTAGTGCGGCAGGGTGTGCTTGGGCAGTATGCGGAGTCGCTTCTGAGGAGCGTTTCGAAAACAGTAAACTGTCTCAGCTATGACGTCACTCAGGCCGATGCTGCCATCCAGAAATTTCTCCTCGGACCATCCACAAGAGATAGTCCTATCAGTCTGTCGAAGCTGTGCCTGTTGGATGCAGTTATCGCCAAGATTCAGGTCCTAATGGATGAAAGCATCTCTAAACCACCAGACGTTCCGGATCCTTCCAAGTACGTGTGTATGTGCTAGGTGGATTTCACATAATATGACACAAAGTATAGGCTGTATAAGTTAAAAAAAAAACTCACTGTGGTTCATTGGTAATTTTACAGCATACTCGTGAAATTCACCGTAAAGTTCGATTTGTTAAGATTTTCAGAAACTTTTAAACATAGTTTTTGTTGGAGTCTCTCTGAACTACTTTTTTTTTATAGTGTTTCAGACATTATAGGAAATGAAGCTTTGTAAGAAGTTAGCAGTGAACTCTTCTTCGTCAGTTACTCAAACTTAAGTAGAATAATTTATCAGTCGTAATTTTTGCACAGTTGACCCTTGTGTTTTAGTTGAGTTGAATCCGTTTTTCCACAGAAGTTCGCCGCCCGTAGAGTCGCTGACTCCGGACCCAGAGCT
The DNA here is from genome assembly GCA_950004255.1 of Mesopsocus fuscifrons. Taxonomy (NCBI): domain Eukaryota; kingdom Metazoa; phylum Arthropoda; class Insecta; order Psocodea; family Mesopsocidae; genus Mesopsocus; species Mesopsocus fuscifrons. The sequence continues at coordinate 7,335,075 of OX465373.1, forward strand.
CGCGGAGAAGTTGCTGCCGACAGTGATGACTCTGGCCTGCGTGCTTCTGGGCGTATGCAGAGACGCACTGCTGACTGAGACCGGTGTCACTGACCCACTCCTCAATCATGTGCTTGCTTTGGGCTCCCGCTGGAACCCCAAAACTGGTAGTCTCGGGGTGGCACTTATGGGATTGGTCCCGCCAGCCGTCAAGACGGTGGCCGAAAAGTGGAACTCCAACACCCTCTCAGAGTTTCCCTGGGTGAGAGCGTCAATGTACTTTTTTGATACTTGATGTTAGGGTTCATCTAACCTTAGAAGATAGGGTGAAGTATAATTTTATTTCAGATTGATTAAGGGTGCGTCCCACCATGCCCAGTTAAAATTAAACTGGAGATTTACCATTTAATTTAAAAGTTAAATTTAACATGGTAAACATAGGGCAAAATCTCCAGTTTAATTTTAACTGGGCATGGTGGGACGCACCCTTATAATAGTAAAATTAATGTTAAATTGATTTTATTATTTCTAAATTTTATGGTATTGCTGTTGTAGAACACATACGCGAATGATATGATTCCTGCGGAGAGCTATATCCTAGCTGTAGTGCAGACACATGCGTCGTCGCTGTCAAGCCACGCCTCCTTTAGCCGCAATCCCTCACTCCAGCACCTCCTGTACTCCGCCGTGACATTCATCACCGAGCAAATATCGTAAGTTTCAGTGGTGTAAAGCAGGCCTTTAGGCTGAATTTCACCACCTCACTATAGTGCCTCCTAACAATTCTATCTGTTATCTTATCGTTTAAGTAGCCGCAAAACTTATCCTATCGTTAAACGTTCACTATAATAAAACAAAAAATGGCTTTCACAATTATACTTCACGTTTTTTGTTGTTTATGGATTCTATAGTACATCCAGCTCCATACTTGGTAATATCCAGTACTAAGCCTACTACTCGACGTGACTGTTGGTAGCAAAAGACCAAAGGTGGTATGTCCATAAGAAAAATCGGGTTAAATATTGGTGCGTTGGTTTTGACTTTTATAAGGAAGTGCCCGGACGACACAAAACTACAACAGCATGCAGGGGACGTTCTCCTCTTCCTGACAATGGATGCCAGCTCGGAGTACCTACACATGGTGGCCCAGCGTAGCCTGGATAAGATCCTTGGCGATAGCGAGTCCGAAGCCCATCAGGAAAGGGTCTACAAAGCTGTCCTCATCACAGCTCATCAGATTATTTGTGCCGAAAATGAGTCTGGGTAAGTTCGAAATCCAGATAAATATAATATTACCCTTTATCTGAATAATTCATCATAGATGTTGTGACCTAAACTAAAACTTGGATTCGGAGCAGTGATAGTGAACTTCTTTTTCTGTTGATACAGCAGTCCTATCAATGACACCTATGCTCAGGAGTGTCTCAAGTTCATTGAGGGGTTCTTGGAGAAGCCTGCTGGCCGGAGGGCCCTGGAGAGCGTTTTCACCACCGGCATACGGGATCTCAACAAGATACTGTTATCTGCCGCAGACCCTAATCATTCCCGCCAGTTCTCTACCAAGGTCTTCAAGTTCTTCCTCAAACTTCTTTCGACGAGTAAGTTGAAGATGTGTCAAGTGACAACTTTTTTATTGACAAAATTTTCTCGATCGTGAAATCACAGCGCAACAAAATATCCCGACAGTTAGCTTAAATACGTATCATTAAGAAACGTCAGCCTTAACGGTGTACGTATAACAAAAATTTCTCCATAACAAAATATAATTTGACAGTTGCCTCTAAATTTGTCGGAAACCCCTATTGTTATGTTTTCACCCTTATGAGACCCCTTTGGTATCCCGCCTGAATATGAAATTGTTGCTACAGTGGAGCGAAACCCAGGGGACGTCAATTTGGAAAATCTGTGCCCGCTTCTGACACGCTTGACCACCCTGCCTGCTGAGACTCTGCAGCAGTGGCTGCGCCACGTGATCCTGGGAGCGCCCGCTGTAAGAACCCCGTCCCCACCACCCACCTTGTCCCCGGCTACGACCCCGGCCACGACAGAGCCCACGGCCTCTGCCCCTGCTCTGGCAACCGTCGCCGAACCTGCTGCGACGGTAACGCCCGACCCCAAGGATGACTCTGTTGCACCCTCAGTGGTATGTTGTTCCAGCCCCCATTTGTTTTGTACAATATTTGTTTTGTGTCTCAAACCTGAAAACGCTGCTGTTGGTTTTTGATTGGATCATTATAAGCTGCACTATTTATACTTGGCTGCAACTGATGATTATTATCCTTCCCTCCGTGGGGAGTCTTTGAAATTTGCCTAATAGAAATAACGGGACTTTTTGTGATCATTCAGGGAGCAAAGGCTACCATCGCCAGTGACAGTCAGAGCGATGTGGGAGCCGAGCAGGAAGACCTGCAGGTTCATCACGAGTTGCTTCAGGCACTCACCACCTACTTTACCAAGGATCCAAGGTAAATTTAGGGAAGGAATCGAACTCTCGACTATATTTCACCATAAGGTACTTACCTCAATTCCAAATTCACTTTAACCTTCTGATGGGTATTTAGGGATTATGACTTCGTGTTTGCTGTATCGCTTTAAATTAATCTACTGTATACCGTTTTATTTATCAGCTGGGCCATAGTTCCACCCCATCAGTGCTTACTATACTTACTTAAATAAAAGGTATATTTACTTGCCACGAAGATGATAAAATCAATTACTGCCCAATTACAACGAACAGATTGAATGGGGAATCGTTTCCTAAAGGATCGCAGTATTGGAAATTGAACTGAACACCTTAAAGGCCATTGGAGAAATATTTGACTCGGGTTGTTTGCATTGCAGTAGTGAAGAAGTTCCGCTTACGTTGCTGAAGGCCATGATTCCCATAGCGAACAACATGCTCTACACACAGGAGGGTGCGGGATTCCACCATCTGATGGCCGTTATGACTCAGCTGGCGGGTTCAGGCCGCGGCCATGTTTACCTTGTATCGGCCGCCCTCGAGTGGTTGCAGATACTGTGAGTTATTTTTCACATACCTAAAGGTCTCCATACTAATGCTCTTTCTTGGACTTTGTCACTTTCTTCCTTCGGAGAAAACTGCTCGTTGGAACTGCTGTGATTTCGAATGTTCAGTTACTAAGGCGTATTATTGTGTAGTCGTATTTTTGCTGCTCTTTGGTTAGGTGCCGCTTGTTGGTTTATTTGACTCTACCCTGTATTTTTTAGAAAACAACTGTTGACGGGGAAGGAAGTTCTAGAAAAACTGGAATTGGGCGTCGGGCCTGGGAAGCACAAGGAAATGCTGGAGGCAGCGTGCCACCTGCTCAGCTACGTGGGGGAGGTGGTGGCGGCTCTCGCACCGCCCCTCGCTGGCCGCGCTAGCACTCCACCCTGGGAAGGCGACTCCCTCCTTGACCAAGACCCGGACTTCGAGGAAAACGCACCCCACGACGAGGAAGATTCGGGTGCAGAGGACTCGGTTAGTTCAATTTCTTTCTCACCTTCTACTTCTGATAAGGCGGTAAGGGTTAAAAGACAAGTGGCAGGAGAAAGATGTTTTAGGTACCTCTTTCCAAGGAGACCGGTGAAACTTCCTTTGCTCTGAAGTACACCTTTTTACATCAGATACGATTCAGTTAATTTAGGATGTATCACTTAATTGTTAGCTCCTGACATCGTTAGCTTGTTTCTAATGTTGAATAGGTATAGGTGTATTGTAATAGATTTCAGACGAAAACAACAGTTTCCTCGGAAAGTTTTAGGTAAAAGGTATGTACAATGCTTATGAACTTTATTATGGTCGAATGATATCTATAGGACGAAGACAGTCTGTGCAATAAATTGTGCACATTCACCATCACGGCGAAGGAGTTCATGAACCAGCACTGGTATCACTGCCACACCTGCAGCATGGTGGACAGCGTGGGTGTATGCACCGTGTGCGCACGTGTCTGCCATCGCGGACACGACGTCACCTACGCTAAATACGGTAACTTCTTCTGCGACTGCGGCGCTAAGCAGGACGGCACGTGCCAGGCACTGAGCAAGCGAACTCCCCAGTCAGCGGTGGATCCTCAACCCGGGCCGAGCTCCGGTGCCAACAATCCTCAGGCCAACTTTGGGCTTGAACAGATGCTCCAAAGTTCTCTTCGCCGACGCCCTTCATCCCCTGCCACTTTTGAACGTAGTGAACGCTTGCAGAAGGACCGTGCCAAGCTGGCTGCGCTCGCTAAACAACTTGGTACGTACTGAGGTGGTTTAGCTCCAGAAAGTGAACTGACCGTCATTTGTAGTGAGGAATAGAAAACTGGCTGAGATTTCTCACGTGTTAGCGCTATCATTATTCGTGTGAAGCGTTTAAGTCGTTTAGTGAAGGGAAGGGTTGTAAGAGGAAGTTTGCGACATCATATAATAACTAATAATATAATAAAAAAACTTTTGTGTACAAGCCTAATCTCTGCACTTCACATCTTCACGTTCTGTGCCTTGCAAACTAGCAAGACCGCTTGTATCCACAATTGTCTTTACATGTCATTTAACGATTTGCAGAAGGGAGCAGAGATTCTCTTTCTGCTGTGCTGACGAACCCCTCGCTGGTATCCCTGCTCGTGAACCTCGTAAAGAGTCTTCTGCCTGCCGTGAAAGCCTCCTGCGACAATCTGTCTCCAGTCGGATGTCACAAGCGAGGCCAGCTAGAGATGAAGCGACTCCATGTCCTTGAGAAGAAGTTTGAGGAAACTGATCAGCTTATGGTGAGCTATTAAAAATTTCGAAATTCGACTTGTCAGTTGAGGCCATCTCGGTGAGGGGCTGTCATGAATTTTTTGGATTGATTTAGTGGTATTGTTAATCACAACCTAGTCAAGTAGTTTCTGTAATTATTTCTAAAGCCTTAAACACGTGTTATTTCTGTTTGTCACTATTTGGTGATTTTTCAGAAGGTTTAACACTTATCTAAGTGAACTTCTGTAATTCCGTAGTTGCCGACACTGGGCTCTCAAGAGGGAGCATTCGAAAACGTAAAAATGAACTACTCTGGAGACCAAGGGTCGACCATCCGACAGCTCGTATCGGCTCACATGATCCGTCGCGTCGCCATGTGCTGCCTCTCTTCGCCACACGGCAAACGGCAGCACCTGGCCGTTTCTCACGAAAAAGGGAAAATCACAGTGCTCCAGCTCAGCGCGCTTCTCAAGCAAGCTGACTCGTCCAAACGAAAACTGACGCTTACCCGATTAGCGTCAGCTCCCATCCCCTTCACGGTCATCTCTATCACTGGGAACCCATGGAATGAAGACTTCTTAGCCGTTTGTGGCCTAAAGGTGAGTTTCTTTTTCTCAAGTGCCTGTGCTGTGGAGTGTATGACACTAATTGTAAAGTTTATTAATATTAAGATTGCAGATAATAGCGGCTTCATTCAGATTCCTGTAGTATATTCTGCACACTGCCCCTGCCCAGTAGACTGCTTACCCCTGTAATAACATAAATACAATACATATCTATTCTAAGTACGTTTTTTGAAGACCGATGATTATTACTTTAAAAAGCACCGTTTGTGATGTTGTAGGAGTGTCACGTGGTGACGTTCAGCAGTAATGGGCTGGTTGCTGACCACCTGGTGCTCCACCCGCAACTGGAGGGAGGTAACTTCATCATCAAAGCGATCTGGCTGCCAGGTTCCCAGACCGAGCTGGCCCTCGTCACTGCCGATTTTATCAAGATCTACGACCTTAGCAAGGACGCCATCAGCCCCAAGTATTTTTTCCTCGTGCCCGCCGGCAAAGTCCGTGACTGCACCTTCTATTGCAATGAATCCGTGAGTCATGTTCATATTATTATATTTTAGAGTGGTGGCGGCGTCCACCTCCTCGACAGTTCCATTTGGTTTCCGTTGGAGAATAGAAATCAATTTTGAGTTACAAGTTCACTGAAAATAAAAGTATTTGCTTTTCTAATATTTCAGTGGAAACAAAAACTTCTGTTATCATTTTTTGAAAAAAAAAAAAAAAAAAAAGTTGAGCGCAGTAATCATAAATGACGACCTGGAAATCTTTATAAAATTTGCCGGACCTTCTTTATAATGATAATTTTTACTTTCAGTACGACTACCACTATATTTTGGTGATGACATCAGCTGGTTACATCTGCACCCAAGAAATGTACGAAGAGAGTTTGGCTATTCACGGGCCATTCTTTGTCATGGACGTCCTGGAAAATTTCCACCCTGAAGTGAAAGAAATCAATGGTCAGGTGGAGGGGGGCGGCGTGTCTGTGTACTACTCGCATGCTCTTCAGCTGCTCTTCTTTAGCTACGCCTCCGGAAAGAGCTTTGTGGCACCTCTCACTTATATTGATAAAGGCTACAAAGGGCTGCCTGCCATGTTTATGATCAACTGGGGCAAGAAGAAGGAGGGGAATGCTGCGGCCACCCCGCAACCCCTCTGCCAGTGGAGCGAAGTTCCCAACCACCCGGGGCTGGTTTTCAGTGTCATGCAGAACAGTGAGTCCTATCCTTATTACTTATTCATTCTCAGTTAAGAGTTACTACTCTGGGCGCTTAGTATTTTTCTGAAAACACATTTCTTCACTTCAAATGTCATACTCTTGATAATTGTGTGTAATGTCTTATTTCAACTCCAGGCAACAACCCGGTGATCCTGATGATTCGCCCCGACACGATCCTGGTGCAGGAGATCAAAGTTGTTCCTGCCAAGGCCAAAATCATGGACATGGTAGCCATCAGACACCCAAGCTCGAACGCGGAGCACCGCACCACCCTCATCCTCTTGTGCGAGGATGGCAGCCTCCGCATCTACATGGCCAGCATGCAGCACACGGGATTCTGGCTTTCCTCCGCTGTGCAAGCTGTCTCGACCACCACACCGCGCCAGACGCGCAAGCGCAAGACAAACGCTTCGCAGAATGGGAAACCCTCTGGTAAGTATTGTGTTTTTTGAACTGTTTCTCTGATTGTCTGTTCTGACGATATTCAATTTCTTTTTTAGAAACTGCAGAAAATTCCAACTTACTGTCCAGTTGTTGTCACGGTAACACTATTCTCTATTGTATGTTATAAATGTAGTAATAAGGCGTGAAATAGTGATGCTTTGTAATTTTTTACCACTTCACATCTTTCGGTTATTTTATCAGGTATGCAGAGTTTCCCGGTCGACTTCTTCGAGCATTGCCAGCCCATGAATGATGTGGAGTTTGGAGGTAATGATCTTCTACAAGTTTACAATGCCCAACAAATCAAACACCGTCTCAACACTACCAACATGTCGGTAGTATCGACCAAACAGACGGGCTTCTCGGTCGAGGTGACCAACGCGGACGCCTCCCTAGTGATGACGGGTGTGCGAGTATTCTTCAATGGGCAAGAGGCTCAGCGCACGCCGGCCTACATTGAAATGTTTGGAAGGTCTATCCATACAACTGCGGCCCGCAATCGATGGTTTGACTTCCCACTCTACCGTGAAGAGAGTCTGCAGGCCGACAAAAAACTCACCATCAATTTCGGGTCCTCCCCTGATCCTGACAACGTCATCATGGTCGACTCGATCAAAGTGTAAGTTTATATTCTGACACTTGATTGAGGCTTATAAACAGACATCTGGACATATACGCCAGATTTAGCGACATCAAAATATGCCGAAGGGAAAGTGGGGGGGGGGGGGGGGGGGATTCGAAAATACTTTGACACATTAAGTTGTCATTGGTTGAAAATGTGACCAACTGCGCCAGCGACTTTCGGACATATGAAGAGTGGATAGATATTTTATAAAAAGCCATTCCTTCCAGGATCTGGGAAACGCAGAATCTCTAAATCTTACGAGGTGATAAATTAAAAGTGCCTGTTTTTGTCTTCTAGGTACGGAAAAACTAAAGACGCGTTTGGCTGGCCTGAGGAGTCCGAGGACATCGCCAATAATTTGGCCCCGTCTAGCTCCACGTCGAATGCGGTCACCAATGGGACATCCACCGACACTGAGAGTGTTACGTCATCTCCCGCCCCACCCACTACCCTTGAGAAAATGGTGTCAGGCATCCTCGAGGTGTTGGACGGGTGTTTCATTCTGGTGGGAAACTCAGCGACCGACGAGTCGCGAGCTCAACAGCGCACCGCAGCGCTCGAAGTGGCCACCTCCCTCATGACCCTTCCTACCCCGGCCTCGGTCCAGGTGCAGGCCAAGGCCTTGCTATCCGCCCTCTTCTCCACAAAGTTCGCTTATCATCTGTACAAGGACTGTGCATTGCTGAAACACGCATACAGCACGCTGCGAGACTTCAAAGCCCTCACCGACGCCAAGGATATTGACCCAGAGGCCTTCTATCGGCTAGTTCTCACTGTCCGAAGCGTGGCAGTAGCCAGACCCTACAATCTCACCAAGGTAGCCATATTTTTTTTTTAGATTTTTGTAGTAAATAGTTTAGTGTTTGCTGTGTGAAAGGGATGGCTCACACCATTTTTTTTTTTATTATCACATAACATCCTCGTACTATAGGGGGTGGTCAAGTTACCTCTTAATATTTTCTGAAAGAGACGAAGAAAAGCTAGGTTGTGAAACTGTTTTTAAGGTGACATACCACCAGTGTGGCATTTGGTTTAACGAAATTCACCAACTTAATGCCGTCAGCTTTACCACTTTCCGGTTGCCGTAAATTATGATTATTTTAAATACACTGTAGTAGTAATTATTCGACGTGTTGCCCTACGCTGTTTCAACTTAAGTAAATTAGCTATTAAATACATTGTGCTTACAGCATCTGGTGTTCACAACGATCCTCCATGTTAAAACTAGGTCACAGATTTTGCAGTTTTGTTCTTTATTTCAGTTCCCAGATAATCTGCCTCCTGAGCCACGCTTGGCTGTGGAAGATGAGGCAGGCGCCAGTGGCGGGCAAGGTGGAGCGAAGGTGAGCAAGTCACAGCTCATTTCAGACTTGATGGCAGTGTTATGGCAGTTGGTGGGGGTGGCACCGCGCAGTCCTGCCCGCGCCCCCGTCTGCAAGCCCGGTGTCACTCATACCGAGGCCGTCGTTCAGGCTCTGGTGGAAATTTTCCATGCTTTCACCCTTTGCGACCTAGATGGGACTATATCAGAAGCCGCTAAACGGTATACGGAACTTCTACTGAGCGACAGTTTGCAAATCAGCTTCAGCGCAAAGCAGGCCCTCATTCGTGTTCTGCGACCGCGTCCAAAACGCCGTCGCGTCTTCATCCCAAGCCCTCCGCATTGCGCTACTCCTGGTACCACCGAAATGGAGTCAGAGAAAGGGCCCGTCTCTCAGCCATCACAGGATTCGTCTGAAGCAGACCCGTCTCACTTCGAGGCGGACGCAGCCGAGCCTATTGTCGTGCTGCCGCCAGAAGGAGCTGCTGCCGCAGCTGTTGGTGCAGCAGCTGCCAATGGAAACCCACTGGAGGCTATCATAGCGGCTCAGGGTGGCTTCCCACCTCTCATTGACATCCCTCCCGACGCGGACGACGAGACTATGGTAGAGCTCGCCATTGCTCTTAGCCTGCAAGATCACGACAATATTGCAGAATTACCCATTCTTCAAGGAGGTCTCCCGGCGTTGGGTAAGCTGTTTAATTGATGAACATTTGTAGGTAAACTGAATGGCAAATTATTCGAGTACTTCATTCCTGTGTACGTCACCGGCGTATTTTAATTTTATATAGTTCCGAGACATTTTTCCCCCTAGTTGAATCAGAAGTTTTACTTGAACTGATTTTATTATTTTATTCAGGTTTACATGTGTTAGCGGCGCAGGGTCAGGGAGCAGCCAATCAGGAAGCAGGCCACTATTCGGATACCACAGCCAGCGCAGCGGGTTCCGATGATGAGGGCTCTACTGCCGCTACTGATGGGTCCACCCTCCGTACCTCACCCGCTGAGCAGGCGCAGGGCGGTTCAGAGAGCGGGGGCAGCGGTGTTGAAAGCATAACAGGCGAGCAAAACGTGTCTGGGCGAAGCTCGGCTTACGGTGACAGCCAGGAGCCAGGAGGGTCGGGTGTTCGCAGCGACGTTACCACGTTCGCTCCCCTTGAAGCCGAGGCCGAGACCGAATCCTGGTCCAGTCTCCATGAGCTACGACTCACTGTCCTGCAACATCTGGTGGAGCGAGCACCCACCCTTCGGACCCATGACGGTGTCCATGTGATCCCGTTCATGCAGGTCCTTCTCATGCTGACCGCTGACCTGGATGGAGAAGAGGAAAAGGACAAGGCGGTGGTGGAGGCTTTACTGCGTGGACTTGATGTGAAGGAAACAGTAGAGGTTGCAACGCGGACACCCAAACAGGAGGTTCATCTCGTCATCATGCGCCTCCTCAGTGTCCTCATGTCGCGTAGTAAAGCTACGATCAACTCCAACTTTGTATCCCAAACTACCGCTGACTTCCTTCTTCAAAGTGGAGTCATTAAATACTGCCACTCTTTGTTAGAGGACTTGCTGAAGTACTGGAAAAGCACGGGAAGCGAGGAGTCGGGCAATGGTAGCGCCTCTGCGGGTGGAAGTGGAGCCGGAGGTACTGGGGGTGCGCTCCTGAAGCCTCACCTTACGGCATCGCCTCCCGATATGTCTCCTTTCTTCCTCATGCAGTATGTCAAAGGACATGCGAACGATGTCTTTGAAGCATACCCGCAGTTACTTACAGAGATGGCCCTTCGTTTGCCCTACCAGGTAAAATAACTATGTAAATGCTCTCCAACCCTTGGGGAGTTTCTTCTTCAATGCATATTCTAATCAAGAGTTGTGAATGAAAAACTCAATTAAGTATATATCTTTGTTCCCTCATCCGTTTCAGATTCAGAAGCACGTGGATGCAGTATCCCCCATAGCAGACAACTTTGACAACTCATGGTATGCGATTCTCTGCGAGTACATGATGACTCAGCAGACACCATTCGTCCGTCGGCAAGTGCGTAAGCTGCTTCTGTTCTTATGCGGCCATAAGGAGAAATATCGGCACCTCCGAGACGTTCACGGTCTCGAGTCACACATGCGCGCCGTGGAGGCTAGCTGCATGGAAAGCGGTTACATCCCTGGGGATCTCACGTCCCACATTGCTCTCAACTATGATGGCCTCGTTGAACTAATCGAGCATCTCAAAGCTTGCGTCGAGGTACTTTGATTTTTTGAGACGTTCTTGTCTTGTTCTTCTTGTAGTTTATTTCCTCGCTCTCCATTTTTAGTTGTTGGATGTAGGGCATTCGTCTACCGTTCCATAAAATGTGTGACATTCGATCGCAAGAGACGTGGCGTAACATAACCTAACACGTAAAGTACACTTTGCCAATGCCGAACTTGAGTGTCCTTACTTCTGGTTCGTTAGGTTGCCATTTACCGGACTGGGAACTGGCAGAGCTTCTGCCTGAAACGGGAATCCACACTGGCCACGCTCTTGGAACTGAGCACGTTGTTGGATGACGGTGTGGCACAAACGATTCTACAGCTTCTGCAGTGCGCCCTCTGTTGCGGCAAAGACGCTGACCCGCCCAAAGCGGACACAGAGCGCGCCACACAGCTGGTCCAGCAGCTCAACCGCCTGGTCAGCACGGAGCTTCTCACGCGTTTCCTCAGGACCTTCCTCCTTGAGACTAATGCTACTAACGTCCGTTGGCAAGCCCATGCCCTCGTTCTGGCCCTCTACCAGTAAGTATCAGTAAACACTAAAATTAACTCTTAGGACATTCAGAGTAAGTTCTTTGTATTTCTGCTAACCGTTCGGGCTTCCGTCCCATAAGTAATTTATTTACTACATATTTAAGAGAGAAAAAAGCAGAACAAACAAGAATGCATAAAATTTCTTCGAAAATGTTCAAAAAATCTCCAAGCTACATTATAGTTTTTACAGTGGCGTACCTGTTAGAGTAAGTAGGCCAGTGTTATTAAAACACTTCTAGAAAGACTGTCACTTGCCTTTTGCACATTTTACTGAAACCGCGTCGGAGAAACCGGCGGGAATAAATAAAAATCTGATGATCAAATTTGTTTGAAGAAATTCGCCACCTGTGGAACAAGAAGCTCTCCTGTCGCTTATGTGGAAGCTGTGGCCTCAGCTGCCTGCATATGGTCGCAAAGCTGCCCAATTTGTCGACTTGCTGGGATACTTCTCGCTAAAAACATCGCAAGCTGGCAAGAAAGTAAGTCATGTTATCAAAGTTATATCTGTTAATGGACATTAAATTCAAGCTCAGACCGATAGTGTCCTCAGAAACGTGTCATTAAAAAAATTCAACCTACTGCATTGTAACTACAGCTGTGCTACAGCCTTAAAGGGTTCATGTGAAATCCACCCAATTAAGCATACTTAAGAAGGCGGTGCGCTGTATTCACCTTGGACACTTCAGCGATCACTTCATTTTTCTATTTTCTAATTTGATACTTGGTTTGCTAGGAGCAACTGAGTGAGTATACCCAGCAGGCCGTGGAGCTTGTGCGAAAACAGAACCAACTGCTGTCTCATCACCCAAATGCTAGTCTGTACGCTAGCCTCGCACAGTATGTCGAGCTGGACGGGTACTACCTTGAGAGCGAACCCTGCCTAGTCTGCAATAGCCCAGAAGTACCCATGGCCACCATCAAACTTTCCTCTATTAAGGTAAGCTACAGATACAGATACTTGTTATTACTTCTCTAAGATGGACTAGAACTATTTGTTTACCTTTTTTTAAGGAAATATTCGTCAGATATTTTCATGGCCATATTGAAGTGTCCCCTTTCTAAAAGTTTTTGATACAGGTAGTGTCGTCATAATGTTTTCTTTCGTAGTGGACAACATTGGCGAAGAGTGACCGTGCCTTTATCTCACCTACGGTTTCTTACATTTTTTTGGAAATATTTTGGGATTTTTTTTGACATGGTTATCCACTTGTCAGAGCGGCAGTATCAGTTCTTGTTTTGTTTCTTTGCAGATTGACTCAAAATTCACAACAACAACTCAGTTTGTGAAGTTGGTGAGCAGCCATACCATCAGCAAGATCACGCTCCGTATTGGGGACCTGAAGCGTACTAAGATGGTTCGGACCATCAATGTTAACTACAACAATCGCAGTGTCCAGGCAGTTGTGGAGCTCAAGAGCAAAACTACGATCTGGCATAAGGCTAAAAAGGTTTGCTTTTTCAATTTCATATTGGAGCAACAAGAATAGATATTTTATTAAAAAAACACGAAGTTAGGAACTTTAAGCGTAGAGAGAAGGAAATACTCTGGCCAGGTTTGCACTGTGTAAACAATTTCAGCCATGCTAAAATTGTTGAAGCATCTCATGTCTAGCGAACCAAAATATACTGAAATTTGTTAGCAGAAGTAGGCACTCAGAATTTTTTTCCCATTCAGCAGGTAAAAATGTATGTAGATTTTTATGCAAAGTAGTGTCCCAAGTGCCACGTTCCCACTGCGAGAGGCTTCGTCATATTTTTCAAAATGGCAATGTTGTATATTGCAGGTGTCACTGGCGTCCGGCCAGACGGAGGTAAAGATGGAGTTCCCACTTCCCATCGTGGCGTGTAACCTGATGATCGAGTACGCTGACCTCTATGAAAACGTTCAGGCGACGAGTGAGACGTTGCAGTGCCCGCGGTGCAGCGCCTCTGTCCCTGCAAACCCTGGAGTCTGTGGGAACTGCGGCGAGAACGTGTTCCAATGCCACAAATGCAGGTCAGCTATCTCGGCTCTTTTCAGTATTGGTCGGGTATTGGTAAGGATAGAAATTAAATTATGGGATTGAAGGTAACACTGCACAAAATAATAATCGATCGGATTCATTTTATTTCAGGGCGATAAACTACGACGAGAAAGACCCGTTCTTGTGCCACAGCTGCGGGTTCTGCAAGTATGCCAAGTTTGACTACACGCTCACCGCGCGGCCCTGCTGCGCTGTCGACCCTATCGAAAACGACGAAGACCGCAACAAAACCGTGGCAGCCATCAACACGGGGCTGGAGAAGGCGGATCGGGTCTACCGCTCCCTTATCTCCAATAAGCCGGGGCTTGAGGTACAGTCCTAAGTGTCCTGTTTGTCCTGTAGTATGATGATATTCTGGATCACTGACTCCTCAAGTATGGGGAAGTTAGATGCGACTGTACTCTACTCGAAATTACCTATGTCTTGAATGTTTTAGTTGCTTATTTTGCGGATCAGCGAGCACCGCCAGGAGAAGAACGTAGAGGGGTCATCAGGATCATCCTCTGGGTCCGCCAGTGCGTCCTCTGCGGGCAGCAGCGGCTTCGCCCAAGTCAACAAAGCCATACAGCTTCTGGCTCAACGGTACTGCGGCGAGTGCAAGAACGCCTTCGATGATGTGAGTCATTTAATGCGAGTCAGTGCATACAAATTCCATGATATTCCGGATTTCGTTTTTCAGGGCGATCATTTCATGTACTGTACTGCCCACACAACAATAAAACCGTATGCTGTAATATTACGATAGAGTGATTTTTGATAAATCTTTTATTGTCAACTTTCTGATGCCAATTGTGTTTTCCCCCATAATTCGTTGCCTTACCTTGCTCGTATTTTGCAGCTGAGCAAGTTGATCCAGCGTGTGGTGGCGTGTCGCCGGGAATTGGTGGCATATGATCGAAACCAACGAGAGCGTGGCAAGTCCCCGCGAGGGCCCTCCCTCATGACCACTTCCATGTCTAGCCTGGCCCTGTGCCCCGGCACGGACCCCGCACCGGGACGATGCTACGGCTGCGCGTCTGCCGCCGCTGACCACTGCCTTACTCTGCTTCGCGCCCTCGCCACCAGTCCCCCCTCACGTATGCTCCTATGTCAGGAGGGGCTCATTGAAGAACTGGTCAAGAACAATCTTCGAAAAAATCCTACGCAGATTCAGGTGAGTTGATACAAACTAGAAGTCGGTAATCAAACTAAATAGTTGTAGAATCTAAGTATTTTTTGGTTGAGTGGTTGTTTATCGCCATTGATCTGGAATTATTTAAATCTTGATGGGACCGTAATGAATGATAAATTGTGTAGGATTTGCTGTGCCTGCTGACGCGAGATAACGTGAAGGCCACGCAGTCGCTGTGCATGCTGCTTATGGAACGCATCACTCTCACCCTCAAGGGCCACGTCTCAAATAGCGACCTCGCCTACGCTGTCCGCCATGAAATGGCGCTCCTGGCCGCTCTCGTACAAAAAGAAGATACCTGCTGGGAGCAGAAGCTTAGGTAACATCAGATATTTTTTTTTAGTATTTCAACCAGTGGCGGAATCGAGCGGATTCAGCTTGAATTTCACAGCAAATTTTCCAAACGCCTCGTACTCATACGTTTTTAAATTGAACTTTGTTGTATTTTTTGAACTCACAACACACATCACATCTTCTCGCATGCTATGATTACAGAATTACCTAAGTATTGTGGACTCAGGATCTTAGTGACCAAAAAGACATCACTTATTTTAAAAATTGTACAAGTTATTTTTCATTTCAGATGTGTGATGCAACTGCTTTTCACCGCGAGTCGAAATGCCCAGTCTCCGGTAGTATTAGAGTCAGTCACCCTTCCCTGTCTGAAAATTCTGCACGGAGTCATGAAGCCGAGCCAGCCAGTGTCTAAGAAAAACAAGGATAAGCCTATAGACGCGATGGCCTCAATACGCCCGTTGCAAGGCGTGCGAGTGGACGCACGATGTTGGTTGTGCGGCGATGCACGCAACACATTCGCGGCGTGGCGTCGTCGCATGCCCGGCAAGGCGCCCGCGTACGGCTCCGAGGAAGCCCGCTCGGTGTATCTATCGGAGAAGTATGGGACTCGGTGGCGTCAGCGCATGTTAAAAGACGTTGCACCTATGATATTGTCCAACGATGCGCCGTGGCTGAAGCAGGTGCTGTTCAACCCAAGCTCGAGGCTGTCCCGCCAGGTGGCCTGCAACATGCTGGAGAGCTTGTGCCAAGTCTCAGTTCGGAAGCGAGAGGTACGTCCTATAAAGGCCTGGGAAATGAGGGGAGATAAACAGAACCCTGAAGAAACAGGTGAGATGCAAAGCCTAAATTGACTTATATTTTTTTCTTTAGATTTTGGACCTGTTAACCAGCTACCTCTGTGAGCTTGGTCAAGCGGGAGAAAGTGCCGCGGAATTCCTCTCCCTTTACCAGAACCTTCTTCAGCCACCTCCCTGGAAGCAGTACTTAGCCGTGAAAGGTTTGCTACTGCAGATTGCGGACTTCCTTACCAAAGAAATTCAGGAATTGCATCGCCTGGAAGAGACTTCTTTGACCTCAGATCTGGCTCAAGGTAAGGCAGATTTCCCAATTTCTCACTGGTTTCTTTTATTGCAACTGTTTTGCAAATACTAGCATCGCATACCTCAAGAAAAGTGCTGTATCTCGAAAACCAGTAAACAAATGGGAAATCTGCTTCGAACACTCCCTAGAACATTGTTAGGGCTAGGTACAGGCAAAATTTTGTGTCTTTCCAACCAAGGGTAAACCTTGAAAATGAATCGCCGCTCGCAATGTTAATCTTATGGGTGGCAAAAAATGCACCGTCAGGTATAGCGGACCCTTAATGTCTTTCCAAACTATGAGAAGCACCCTCTAAATGAGACGACAGAGTCCTTCGCATATCAATTGTGTATTTAGAGTTTGGTACTAAATTTTTATCTTATCTTTCCTCTGTTTAAAGTTTCCATGTTTCAGTCTTTCTGTTATGTTCAGCTGAAACTGTTACTTTGATTCTCGTTTTGGACGTTTTAAACTTAAAATAATCGATAAATTTTAAAAATCAGCAAACAATAAACAATAATCATCCGAAAACTTTAGAACCCCCCACAGTAGCCGGGCAAGGAGTGAGATATTTAACTCATTCGTGTTGCCAAATGGT
Source organism: Mesopsocus fuscifrons (assembly GCA_950004255.1). Classification (NCBI taxonomy): domain Eukaryota; kingdom Metazoa; phylum Arthropoda; class Insecta; order Psocodea; family Mesopsocidae; genus Mesopsocus; species Mesopsocus fuscifrons. Next base: position 7,351,899 of record OX465373.1, read on the forward strand.
TTTCAGGTTATGCATTGAAAATGCTGACAGAGCTGCTAGCCTCGTTCCTCGACCTCGAGAGCATCAAGCAGATGTACAAAGGGCGTTTGGTGGGGGCTGTGCTTAATGGGTACCTCAGTCTGCGGCGCCTCGTCGTACAGCGCACCCGCCTCATCGACGACACACAGGACAAGCTGCTCGAGCTTCTCGAGGAAATGACCTCAGGTTAGTGCAGGTTTTGCTTAAATTTTAAATAAGCAAGTGGCTCTGAAGTTGTGTTTTCTGATGCATTTTCTATGAAAGTGGCCGATACGTTTTAATTCTGAAATGTATTTTATTTAGTAACATGATGTAGTAACGACATGTCAATATGTTGTAATATAATAATTGAGTGATTATTGTAAACAAAAAGGGTCAAGCAATCATTAAGGTTGTTTTCGAAACCCCAACAAAATGTTAAAATATGCATTATTATATTTGATCAAATCACTCCTTGTGTGAGGTCATGAAAGGTGGGACCCTGCACTCCACTAGGCCCTTATAGGGTTGTAATGAGTTTCTCCCAAGCCGAATTTTTGCGGTTAATGCGCCTGCGGCGAACCTAGTCGCTGATTCCTTTCAACCAATTTGGACCAAGTTACAAAATAGTTTTACTGATGGGGTTTTACAGGAACGGAAGAAGAAACGAAGGCGTTCATGGCGATCTGCATCGAGACCGTGAAGTCACAGGATGCAGAAGACATTCGCACGCCCGTCTTCATCTTCGAGCGTTTGTGTTCCATCATCTATCCTGAGGAGAGCGACACCGGCGAGTTCTTCCTCACGCTGGACAAGGACCCCCAACAAGAGGACTTCCTCCAAGTCCGTGCCAACTTTTTGTTGCTTATAGCGAAAAATCTGGGAAAAAAACTTTGTAAACTGCCAGCTCCGGGACTGACTGCTTAATCCCCCCTTAAGTCGAAGCAGGTTCTGGAGTTCAAGGCTCTCGAGGTCGCCCTATTCATGTATCATTCGTATCTAGATCCTTAGGCAAATGCTTATTCCAGCATGTGTAACATGTATATTGGCTTTGAACATGGGGATTTGTTCCTTTGGATGAAGGTGTCACATTAAATACTTCTTTGGCAAGACTCTACTTTTCCCCCCTAAGCACGACCATGTCTATAGTGAAAGGATGATATGTTTTCAGGGCCGAATGCTGGGCAATCCTTACAGCAGCAATGAGCCTGGGTTGGGCCCCCTCATGCGCGACGTAAAGAACAAGATCTGCCAGGACTGTGAGCTGGTCGCCCTGCTTGAGGACGACAATGGAATGGAGCTGTTGGTCAACAACAAAATCATCAGCCTTAACCTGCCCGTTCGCGAGGTCTACAAACGTGTCTGGCTGGGAGAAGGTATGGCCCCTACCTGGTTCAAATTATAATTCCCTCAAACACGTCAAAACCAAGCCCCCCCCCCCCCCCCCCCCCCTATAAACTGGAAGTAAAGACTTAGTTATAAACTCAATAGGAGGATCTGCTCTCTGCACCGCTTCAGAGTATATACGTGTTTCTTTGCATTATTGAGGATTTGTTCCTATCGAGTCTTACTTCCTAACTTAAAACTTAGCTCCGTTGAATTAATGTGTGATATATTTATAAGGTGGAGATAGTGAAACTATGCGCGTGGTGTACCGTATGCGTGGTCTTCTGGGAGATGCCACCGAGGAGTTCGTTGAGACCCTCAGCGCCAAAACTGAGTCGGAGGTCAACAATGAAGAGGTTTACAAGATGGCCAACGTTATGGCCGAGTGTGGAGGTTTGCAGGTATAACTTAAAATTACATTTCGTCTTGTGGAAATTTTCACCAGGATTCAGTTGATAGGTACCTACCTGTATTTTAACTACGTAAATGGAAACACACACATTAAAACCACAGAGTAAACTTTCTATATCCATCGATCGACGTAGTTGCGACAATGGTGGTGCAATTCCATACAGAATCGACATGTAAATGAAGAGTAAAAAAAACTAAGCTATTTTGAATTTCGAAATTTTTTATCAAACCGTATTTTAATAGGGACTTTTATTTGATGGAATTACAATATTGCATGGTGTCTGTCTAGGTAATGTTAAGTCGGCTCGCAGGCATCACGGACCTAACGCGGGCTCGCCCACTTCTGCAAGTGCTTCTCAAACTATTCCGACTGTGCGTGAAAGTGAAGCGGAATCAGGAAGTTCTGACTCAGCCCGAACTCAATGCCATCGCGGTGTTCCTGAATGTACTAAAAGAACTATGTGCTTCCAAGGAAAGCAACGCCTCTCAGGCTGCCATCACCGAACAGTTACTTCATGTAAGAATTACAAATCTAGTTTAGTCTGTGGAAAGATGCCCCGCTAAGATTTTTATCACTATTGATGCCAGGGCACATCATTTACGTATTGTATGGTGTTGGGGTCGCCTTAAGAGAGTGATCCTGCATCGTTGGTCTCTTCTACTTTCTGTTAGAAATTGAGAGGCAGAACTGACCTCAGTTGGCGAAATAAATATCTGCTATAACTAGGAGGTGTCTCGTTACCTCTCATGTTAAAACTGTTGTGAGATACAAGCTTATTTTCGACCCTAATAATCCGGATCGAATGTATTTGTTAAAGATTATGGAAATTATCCTCTCAAAAGCAACGAGTGAGTCTGTCGAGAAGTTTTACAAGTTCTCGGAGACGTTCGGCGATGTCGAGCATATTTCTGCGCTGCTGCGGTTCACGACTGCGGGTAACAACTTCAGCCCATCTGTGCTGCGGCACTTAATGCGCGTTCTCGCCACCCTCACCTACGGCAACGAGTCTCGCATGGCACCACTGATCGCCCATTTTGCTCCTGTCATCGATCTGAACGCATTCGACGCAGAGCATGGCCCCGAGGACGAGGCCAAGCTCGAACTGTTTTGCGTCCTCACGTCTGCTATTGAGCGCAACGCCATTGGAAACACTCTCAAAGATCACATCGTATCTCTAGGAATTGTAAATCGGGCCCTCGAGTACATTACGGTGTGTACCTTGTGTTTACTGTATCTTGGTTAGCTTTATGACACCTCATCGTATTTCTTACGAATGCTTGGGACGTAGGTCAGCCGTTTGTTGAATTTCCCTAGAAGCCACTCGTTCTGCCTTTTTGGTGCAGGTCGGAGCCAAATCATGAGCCAGAAAAGTATTCTAATTCTACATTTTTTGTACAGACGAATGCGGCATCGCTGCAGACGACTTTGTCTCGCACAGACAGTGACGAGTGGAAAGAGTTCGTGTCGAAGCCATCGCTGAAGTATATCTTGCGGTTCCTCACAGGGCTGGCCATGGATCACGAGCGCACTCAGCTCGCTGTCGCTGCCACCAGTATCCCTGTCATCCATCGCCTTGAACAGGTGAGTCATCTAGTGGCTTTGTGAACATCTTTTTTTTGCAACTATGTATTATATTTCAAATTAAAGGTGGGGGACATAATTTCATTCTGGGATGCAACATTCTTGGGTTCTTGAGCATTGGTGAGTTGGTCATTAGAAAATGTGGCTTTGTGACTCACTTATTTTGATTAATATGAAGGAATGTTGTTTTCGTTGTGAAGGTGTCTTCAGACGAGCACGTCGGCTCCCTGGCCGAGAACCTGCTGGAGGCGCTGAAGAGGAACCCATCTGTCGCGACTCTCATCGAAGAGGTGCGCGAGCAGACAAGGGCTGAGAAGAAACGTCTAGCAATGGCTATGCGAGAGCGCCAGCTGGGAGCCTTGGGAATGCGCACTAACGATAAGGGACAGGTAAATCTTGACTTGAATGTGGGCTTCAACAGAAATCATTCTCCTATGGATATTCCTGTCCTGAAATTAACATGTCTGTTCAACGTCAGAAATTAAGTACCTACCTAGTTAGTGAGATTTTTTATTACCTATTTTTGCCATGGTGGGCATCCTCGCAATTGAGCGGGAGGCGTTGAAAAATCCCAACATATTCACACTATTTTCTGATGTTATATTTAAAACAGACTCCTTGGGTGATGTCTGGAAAACCATCCTGATGGTACTTACCTGTTTTATTATAGAAAATTGTGTTTTGCGCAGGTAACGGCGAGTCACTCTATCATGCAGCAAGTGGAGGACTTGGGAGAGGAGACGGGGCACGTATGCGTCATCTGCCGTGAAGGCTACAAGTTCCAGCCGTGCAAGGTATAGTTCTGTTTATCTCATAACACGAGGAATTCTTCAGGTGAAGCGCTCCTAACTGACATCGTACTTATATTTTATTTTTTTCTCATCGTTCCAGGTTCTCGGAATCTACACTTTCACCAAGCGCTGCAACGTGGAGGAGTACGAGGCGAAGTCTCGCAAGACCCTAGGCTACTTCACAGTAACTCACTTCAATGTGGTACACGTTGACTGCCACATGGCCGCTGTCAGGTACAAAATCGAGCTTTCCGCGATTTCTAAAATGTTTTGGAGATAGTATAGTAAAGAAATGTTCTGCATCCAGTGATGTCGTGAAAACTTAGGTGAATTGCACAAGAAACGGTGTTGTTGCTTTTTGACAACAAGTATTTTTGTAGATTGGCCCGAGCTCGAGACGAATGGGAGTCGGCCGCTCTTCAGAACGCCAACACCAAATGTAATGGTCTGCTGCCACTTTGGGGCCCCCATGTGCCAGAATCAGCTTTCGCTAGCTGTCTGGCGCGCCACAACACCTATCTGCAGGAGTGCACTGGACACCGGTGAGTACAAACGCATTCCCATCACTTAAAAATATAACCTTCGTTCAGCAACTTTTTACTGGAGCGTGCACCGCGTAAAATCAGCACCCCTACTGGTGGACCGCGATGACTGACCAAGTTGGAACCTTGTTTCTTGGAGCTTTGAAGATTATTAATGACGGACGTGGGTGTTACAGGGATATCAGCTACAGCTCCATGGTACATGACTTGAAGTTGTTACTTCTGAGATTCGCGCAGGAGCGCAGCTTCCATGATGACACGGGAGGCGGAGGCCCTCAGTCCAACATGTACATTGTGCCCTACCTGCTGCACATGGCGCTTTACGTCATCAATACGTGAGTTCGAAGAAAAAAATGTGCTTTTGCAAATGAAATATCTCAAGTGCCTCTGCAAACGAGAAACAAACCATAGTGTCCAGGCGCGGAACAAAACCCCGTCCTACAGTCCTACAGTTTAAATCCTTAGCCGTTCGATTTTTGAATGTCTAGACACTGATGTGAATGCCCATCATAGAGTAATGTGATTATGATCTGTGCAGTTATTTACAGAGTACGAAATCTTTAGATATAGGGTAATAGGATAGCGGTCATGTCAGGTTGTGCGTTGTCACTAATCACGATCCTTGCAATACTATTTTCCCTTAACATCGTACACTCACGTGATAAAAGAATGGGAATAGACCCCCTGGTATAAGATTAGGGTCTTGCACCACCATCACATACTAATAAACTGATTGCAGTACTCGGTCTGGGCCACGCGAGGAAAAGAATCTGATGAGCTTCGTAGACTGCTGGGCAACTGACAAATGGATCGAGAACGCGTACGAAGCAGAGGGTCCACTCTACATGGCGGCGCTGAGCCTGTCGCTCGTATCTCCCGCGCGTTGGCTGGAGCTGCGCGTCACCTTCCTGCGCCGCCTGCTGGTTATGGCCCACGCGCGTCACGTTGCTCCGTCCGCGCCGAGCGGTCCGTCACCCCGTCTCCCTGACCTCACCGTCAAGGACTACTCCGTCTATAAGGGCGCTCTGATCTATTTCGCTCTCATTGATGGCATTTACTCCAATTTCTTTAAGGTTGGTTTCTAGAGTCATGTATTGTACCTAGGTACCTATCTACTAAATGGCAGTTGAGTTCTTAAATTGTCCATCAGCATCAGAGGTTTGAAAGAAAATAAACAATGAGAAAGGGTGATTTTTTCCCATCTGAGGCTCCTGAAAGCTACGAGGAACGTCCAGAAAATAAGGTCACAACTCGTGTAAGAAATCGAAAAATGTCTAGATTTTAATGAAACTTACATATTCTCGCACTGGCCTTGGTGGGCTGAAGTTGCCCCGATATGTAGTGGTGAAACTCACTGGAGGGAACTACAATACAAGAATACTCAGGTGAGTACGATTGTAACCTTTAGGCTGAATTTCACCACCTTCCGATAGTGTCTTTGAGAGGATTTAACGAACCGATTTGCGTTATCGTATGTTTAGCTTACGACAAGTGCGTTCGCAGAGAAACAAGTGCAAGCGCAAGGCATTTGTCGTAAGCTAAACATACGATAACGTGGATCCGTTCGTTAAAAGACACTATTGGAAAGTGGTGAAATTCAGCCTTACTCAATTTCCAGAAAGTGACGGTGACATCTGAAGAGCAGTGGCCCAGTCAGCTGGCCGACTACATCCGTCACAACGATGAGGCTCTGATGAAGGCGGCGGATAGGCTGCTGGCCACGTACCGTGACGAGCTGCTACCCTGCGCGTCGTTTGACGAGTTCTGCGATGTAGCGGGTCTCCTCGATAGCCTGCTGCGCCCTGAAGCCTTCCTCAGCCAGGCCCTATCTTCACTCGGCTAACCGCTTATCCTCTTATTATCCAGCATTATAATATTCACCTTTGGCTTGCAGATTTTTGTGTTTAGTTTTCCCTCCACATGCTTAGGACCCGGTGAGGGTTGCACTCAGCTAAATGTGGCATTAAAGAATGAAACCCAATATAGTCCAAGTCAGGCTGGGAGCGTACCGATTATTCATAATTTTTTGAAGATTTTCAGTTGACGCCGATCCGGATTTGGGTTCCATATCCTACCATACGCTAAAAATGCGAATCCAACCCTGATTAGATATTTCCCTGATCAAGAAAAAGTTTTGATCAACCCTAGATTTGCAAGAAATTATGAGTAATCGGTACACTCCTAGCCTGGGACTACAGACGAAATACTATCTTGAACTGAAATTACTAGGCCAGGCAAATCAGTACAGGGACAGCGGCGGTCAATTTTTTGGTTTCCAAATTGAAAGTATATTGACCTTTCCACTTAAGTTTAATTTATACCTATCATGAATCATAACTAGAATATATACCAATCAGGTGTGGATGAGGAAACGAGTTCAGGGTTCCAACGGCACTGTGCAAAGTGCACTCAAGGCTCGAAAGTGCCGACATGGCATGTCGAAATAATACCTGTCTCCATGTATACTCAGCTGGTATCGAGTTATTTTTCGGCACTCCTGATTGATAGTTTCTCATCCAAACTTCTAAAAGCTAAACACAACTACGTTAATCTCATATGAAACAAGTTATGTGTTTCCCGAAATCTCGTTCCTGAACAAATCATATGCCTGGTTGGTGCGCGGTTTCTCGTTCCACCAAACTGAATGTACTAGCACTCTCAAAGTAACATAAGTACCTAACTTCAATAAATAGGTAAACCTAGCTAGGTTATTGCACGCGGGTTATAAGGAATTTGACAACGCACTACCAATAAGAACATAAAATAGTAACTCTCGATAAAACCTCATTGATTACGATCAAGCTGAACTTACTGGATTTAACGAAAGCGAGGTTCCTCAATGCTGCATGTTACTTTCCCTATATCCCGCGAGGAATGGCAAATCCTAACATGACACTTTCAAGTAACTAACATCAAGTTAATGAGAGACACCTAAAAAATGGTTAGCGGGGTGGCCATTCGACTTCCGACAACAGTACCTATAAATTGGACGTCACCTCGAAGTCAATTAAAATGTTTATATTGACGTCGGAAGTCGAATTTATACATAAATTCGCACTCGGACTCGCCAAAGATTCCGATATTTCAGTCTAAAAATTGTCCCCATTTTCGATATCTATTTTGAAGTTGACGACGATCCTATTCGAATCTGCTTTTACAATATTTTGAATGATAATTCTGAAACAAAATGATTCAAATAGGGTCCCCCCCCCCCCCCCCCATGTACCAGCTATAGCGATTACAAACCAATTTTCTGTAATTTCAACAGAAATTTTTAGTTAAGATAAAAGGGTGAGGTTAAATTTGGATAGGGTAAAAAGTTATGTATTTTTGTATACTTCTAATGGGTTCTAAAGTTCCAATATAACAGGCATTTTCTCCTCTTAAACCCATTATTTATTATAAAAGTTACATTCAAGAGATTTCTAACTTAGAAAACATTGCTAAAGAAAATACTGGAGGGAAATCTGTTGACATTAGACATGTCGGAACCGTTGGCGACCCCTGAGGGAAACCCCACTCTTTACGTCTTAAGATAATTGAATAATTATGCTAGGGTTGTGATTAAAACATGACCGGTGAGTGGGTGACTCAACTTCTAGTCATCTTTGCCATCGCTCTTGGATGGAGAGTTGCTCCGAGACCTGTCTTTGATCGGCGACCTGGACCTTGATCTGGATCTATCCCTGCAATAATTCACAGATAATAATTAATATAACAGGGCACGATTGGTCAGATCAATCCCTGAATTTGAAAATTTCCGTAGGTATCCCACTTCCATTTTTGGCAGCTTTAATACAGACTCGGGGACCTCCAGGATCACGGGAAAGCCAAAATGTCTAGTTTCACATGGCATTTTTTCTCAAGCAAGCGAGTAAGTTGAAGCAATTGAAAAATAAGCTTACTTGGAGCCAGCGCCATTTTGAGCGCCAGATTTGGAGCGGGAACGAGTCCGGGAGCGAGCATTCTTGGCAGGCGACTTGGACCTCGACTTAGAGCGGGACTTGGTTCGTCGATCAGCCCTGTGAAAGCAATAAGAACAAGGTATGATTAAAGGTAACAAAGAGTTTTTGCTACATCAGGGTGCTGAGAATCTGAGGACTATTTATCACTCCTATGTGAGCAAATCTTCGATTAAAATGTTGTAGTAATACATCGATATGAGTAAATTTATCAGTAAAATGATGTAGTAATACATCGATATGAGTAAATTTATCAGATTTTTTTAAAATCTTCGAACTTCGAAGTGGGCATGAGAACAAGGCGATAAAGTGCGCAATTAATAATAATACGGACAGGAGTAACTCACTTGGGCTTCGGTGATTTAGAGCGGCTGCGACTCTTGGATCGGGACGCGGCCGATTTGGATCGGGAACGGGAGCGTGAGCTACGGCGACTGCGACTCCGGCGGCTCCTGTTGGACCTTACACGTTAGCTAAATGCCATCGCAACCGACACAAACATGCCTTTCACGTCTCTTCACTTTCGATTCACTTTCAACAAAATCTCAATTGCTATCGTCATCACCTTTTTCACTGAAAAAGGGCAAAGACGTTCAGAACCGAAGGCGAAAATATAAATCACTGTTGAAATCGATAAAAGACATCGAAAAGAGATATATGAAGAGAGGAAAATTTCTAATCATGCAGCCACTACTAAATTTCTTTCTGTAAGGCCTATTTTATTGAAGTGACTTAAAAAAAAAAATCAATCCAGCTGCTGCGGGTTCAAGTGGCCTTTAGTGTGGATTACCATACTATTATTAATCTAGTACAAAATAAATGGGCCGATCAGGCCACTACTGGTGCAGGACTCTGCGCCAAACCTCGCCATTATGCCAGAGATCGTATGGATGAGGGGGGAATAGGAGAGGAGGGTCAGGTCATTGCGTACCTCGAACGAGATCGAGAACGAGACCTCGAACCGCTCGAGGATCGGGAGCGGCGGCCGCGACGGCCCTTGTCTTCCACGAGGTGGATCTTGCGCCCGTTCAGATCGGAGCCGTCGAGCTTCTCGATGGCCGCCTTCATGTCTGAGCTGGAGATGAACTCCACCACACTGGAACACAAATAAATGAGTTAGATAACAATTAATACGGGCATGAGAACTAATATTATTGGGGCAGGCCTACGTTCAGAACACTTTTCTATCAGCACTGTCATCAGCCCCGAGAGATGAATAGAAAAGTTTCATCATTAAGGTTAAAAACAAGAATGTCATTTCTGACATCCACCTAGAGAAGCTGCTGTTTTCTGTTCTCAAATATAACGTATCTTTTAAATATTGATGGATTCCACACTGCGCATTCTGCTACTTAAACTGATAAATATAGCCCAAGAAATAAGAGTGCAGAAGTGAAGTTATAATATTTCAAATCCAGTACTTCTATTTATTTCCACCAATAACAAATCAAAATGAAAAAGATAAAAATAAACTCACCCTTCATTTCTGCGGTTCTTGTGAGCATCGGCGTAGGTAACTTCACCTGCTTGACGCATGAAGTCCTTCAAGTCCTGTAAACACAGAAACTATAGCATCTTGTTTTCATCAACGGAATCATGTTCCAAAAGCTACAAGTTATCCATTCACACGCGTTCAGATCATGTTTGTATCATCACCACCATCAGCCCCGAGAGATGAAAAACAAGTTTAATCATGACGTGTTTGGTATTTACCGTTTCCTAAGAACGAAGTTTAGAATCCCCTTTAATGCGTATTTTCTTCGCTAACATTGCCACTGAAAGTTTAACCATGGTCATTACTGGACATCCTTGTTTCATAGGATCGATTCCACAAAGGGGTTAGCTCTCAACTCTTGGGTGAAACCATTTAGTTACCTTAGGCATGGCATGGAAAGGACACTGGACAGACACATGGGGACGTGGCACATGGCTCGCTCATCTACCCTCCACTGGCTCGACCGGCACACAACCTCAACCACCGCCCGTCAAACTTATTGAGTCGTAAGCTGGAAAAGTTGGGAGAGAAAAGGGATGGACCAGGGAGGAGGGAGGAGGAGGAAGTGACGGGTGAGACTGAGGGCGGAGTCTTCTCCCATGGTGACCCATCTCACAAAAGGCAGTAGCCCTCTTCTGCCATGGTCATGGTCCCCCGCTAGCGGATCGGATCGGTACACAAGACTGAGCGCCATCTCATTACCCTAGTCCCTCAGCCCGCGGTGACGAGAGCTAGGCTCTTCAGACAAAAAGAGTTGACATAAGTTAGATAACAGCAGTCATCAGAGAACTGGGGGATAAAGAATTCAACACAAGTTGCGCTGTGTCCGTGCCCTGAATGGCCTCCATGTGTCCATGTCCTCTAAATTTTCCTTACTGTATTTTTTCAATGAATGAAAGGTGAAGTGATTTTAAAGAACTTGCCTGCCAGCTGACGCGACTTGACAGGTTCTCGACTATGAGACGGTACTCGGTGCGAGTGGGAGGTCCGTATCTGCGGGAACAAAGAAGCAAATTGTCAAAAACGTCAGGTGAGAGCAACAACCAACTAAAATGAATCAAGTGCTAGTCAAGTCATCTTACCTGTCCCCAGGGCGACCGCCTCTGTCCTCTCTGTGTCCAACAACCAAAACAAAAATCAACAATTAGAAAAAGTAATGACAGGGGATTAATATAAAAGCAAACCAGCTCGTCGGTGTACGGTAGAAGACGTCCGCGGGGAACTCGTGATGATGGAACTGTGGAGGCAATGGGTTGAAGTTGGTTGGATTGGATCGTGGATTGGCATTGTGGTTGAGTATGGATTGGATCTCTGGCATTGGCTTTGGCTTGGCGCATTGGCATTTGAGCACCTAGGAGACATTAAGAGTGCACATTACACAGGGCACCAGCAGCGCCACGACCGGCTCAAAGGCCGGCTTACCGACGATCGCGACGCGGGCTCCGCAACGGGCTGCGGCTTCTCGGTCGGCGGCGGGGCGGCGGTGCTGGTGCCGACCTCCCCACACCACGCTCCCGGTCCTTCCAGCGGTCACTACCCCGCGGAGTCCCCCGCGCACGCTCTACCGAAACTCTGTAACATAAGGCGGCCAACTCTGAGATTCTGCATCCGATGCTTACCTGTCCCAACGTCGCCTGCCAAAACTGCTGCCTCCACCACCTCCAAATCTGTCGCGACTGCGCCTGCTTCTGTCCGTCCCTCGCGCGTGCTCCACAATCACGCTGCAACAGTTATATAAATATGATAGTAATTACACGGGCTTCACAGAGGAACGTCACTAGGAGTACACGAGTCAAGGCTCAGATCACGTTGGGAATGCTCCACAGATCTTACTTCAGAACAGGTCTGTAATATTTTAATCATCGCGCATAACTTGAATTTGTATCAGTTAAGTATATTAGAGGACCAGTGGATTCTGGATGACTTACCGCTCGCCCAGAAGATCCTTGCCGTTGAGTTCATAAACAGCGTCGTCAGCATCTCTATAGTCATCGAATTCCTAAAAACAGAACGAAACCACTGCACTGCCAGAAACCTGGTATTACTTCGGAAGAGTAATACCCTCTTCCACAATTACGCTTAGTTTATACGAGACCAGAGCCATGTAGGTAAAACAACAAACGCGTTGTTTGTATTCACAAGACATACATAATGTCCATGTTCAGAACTGTCGAAATAGGTAATACAGTACACACTCTCTGATGGAATGAGGAGATTCCCGGATGACCTGCAACTTTCATACCCCCTCTCCTTTGGATTTCTAGTCTCTGTTCTCCTGTTCCCTCAACAACTTGACATACTGACACACCACGGTTCTACGGGTTCTACCTAAGTATGTAGAGATGGGTTTAGAACGGTTTTTTATTCAAGTCAATAAAAAACCGTTTTTTTTTTGTTTTTTATTGTTTTAAATCAATTTTCAACGATGAATAATATACAATTCGGGTTTGTTTACGTTTTTTATTTTATTCATGTAGGAACCGTTGAATATTTATTTGTTCTGAAGTATAATGCATCTTTTTAACGTCAGAAACTAATGCAGGTGCCTAAGTTCCTACCAATAGAATAGTGATTACACGATCGGGTATTTTTGCCAATAAAAAAATTGTCCAAAATCACTCGAGGGGACAAGACTGAAAGCGAGGAGGAACAAGATGCGATGAGTGTTGTATCGGTTGATTATTCATCAGACTCAGACTCTTCTGAATAAAGATTTAAAAAAATTTGTTTTAAATTTGTTCTTTTCATTCTGTTAGGTCAGTGTATTATCAATATTAACTATCATTTAGTGACCCCGATAAAAAAAAAAAAAAAAAAAAAACAAGGCCTCGTGTTTTTTTTGTTTTAAAAACCGTTTTTTGTTTTAAAAAAACAACAGAACGGTTTTTTATTACCGCCCATCTCTATACCTATGGCTAGAGGATTCCCGTTTTTCTGCATACCCCAAAAATGATCTAACAGTTCTTTCCCCGCCCAAAGAGGTGGCTTGGAAAAAAAATATGGTCTTTTTTACCTCCTAAAACCCCCTACCCTATCACACCACCTTGCAATCGAGTGGTCGAACACTGACTGGTAAACTTAATTTGACGTTACCATGGGGTCTCCAGGCTGGAGACACCAAAGCCCCTATTATCTTTTAAGTAATGCAATGGCTAATGGCATATGTCATTGAACACTGAACGATTCTCATTGCTACTGCATTCGCCTGTATCATTTTCTGTCAAATACGTTCGTTAAGGTATTCCAGCTAACATATCATTCCTCCCTTATTCCAAGTTAAAATTTGTTACAGTTACCACACCCGTTCTAAACTACATAAGGACAAATCTGTCTAACTTACCACAAATCCATAACCGTTCTTTATGAGTACGTCTCGTACACGCCCATACCCTTTAAAGAACCGTTCTATGTCTCTTTCTTTGACACCGTAAGGAAGGCCTCCAACATAAACTCGCGTTCCTACCATATCCAATTACAATTTAACTGAAAAACCAAGAAAATTGGGGAAAGGTTAGACAACTTACCACAAATGCATATCCGTTCTTCATGGATATGTCCCTTACAACGCCATATTTGCGGAAGAAGCGTTCAAGGTCGCGCTCCCGCACCCTGTACGACAGGCCCCCAACGAAAACTCGGGTGCCCATTTTCTTAAAGGAAATCAGAAAGAAAACAGGCTTAAATAATGTATAATGTTGCCACTTCGCAGACTACATTGAACAGGTAACCAGCTTCTACATGAAGGGAAAGTGAATACATAGAAATATTTGTAAGAAAGCTGTGAACGTTGAGAGAACTCGTCAAAGAGCACGACAATTTTCTTATACTTATTGGTGAATTTATGGTCACTTGGTGGATTGAGTGGCAGATCAACCGAAGCATGGCATGCATGCCTAGGCGGTAAAAATGTCAACTTCCATTCTCTCCTTAATTCTTTGCCAAAGGTCCACCCGCCAATCATCACTTTATGAGCAAAGTGCCTCTGCTCGGAGTTCTTTTTTTCCTTCTTTTTTTCAAGCCACCGATCACCGATAATTTTTCTTAATATTTTTGAAAAATGATTAGGTAAAAATACTTATCCCGTCCACCTAGCCACGCCTCTCCTCGGTAACGTGGATCCCAGCGCACGGTGTACCCGGTATATCACCTAGTCATATCTCACCTCGGTAATGTGATATTCAGAGCGTGGCATGGATTCCAGCGCACGATGTACCCGGTACCTATATCACTTTTCCACGGTTCTGCTAGGTGGACGGGAGGCTACGCAGTATCTCTGCTATTATAGAGAATCTCTTATCGATGGGCTTCACGACTACATTTTCCCCGCCTCCAACCGATGTTTCTTCACTTAGTACACGGTGACAAGGAAAGTACCTACGTACCCTATAGTTTCTCCAAATATCTTCATATAAAGATTATTCGGAAGCATACACAATTACTACGTCCGATCACAAGGTAAATAGGACTTTGGACTTGGTTCGAGAAATACCGCTTATGAAATAATGGCGGTGAAAAGGGAGCCAACACCATAACAACGATTATTGCGCTTTTGGATTCTTTTAAAGAAATGTTAAGCTTTAGAATAGTACAAAAATGATTTATACTTACTCATAAAACAGTGGGCATACAGCAGGAAAGTCTTATTAACTCTATTTTTTGAAGAAAATGTTGAGAAATCACCTACGACCCACGAACCCGATAGAGCGTCTACAAAATGGCCGATCCGGGGCTACACTTCCAAGTCCAGGGCCGGATATCAACTTGGATTTTTAAGTTAAATAAAATAAAATTTTAGAATTCCAAGATAAAGTTATAAATTAGTATTTATTTATTTTATTTAAGTATAAATTAAAAATAATATTTTGATTTTATGATCTACATAGCCTATTTTCACTTATTTAAAAGTTTCCAAAAAAAGGCGCCAAAAATTCAAAGGAAAGCGGAAACGTGATTTTTTTTTAAAAAAAAAGGAGGGAAATCTTTAATAAGAACAGCCAGCGGTGTTTCCGCTAGATTAGGTAGTTGGGCCCACAATTGGGCCTTTGCCTTTAGACACAAATAAATACAAGTTTTAGTTACCTACTTATTGGATGGCCGGAGGAAATGTGAAGTCCAACAGCCAACAGACCAAACTGACCAAAGATACCAAAAAATAGCTTTGTGAGACTCGGTTAGATTTATTTTCACGTGAATTGTACCTACCTACATCAAATTAACTACCTAGATTGGTTGAGAACTTCAGAACATAGACATGTTGGCGAATAAATGAATTGATAATACCTATAATTTTTTCATCTAATGTTCCTCTCTCGTAGAGCCAGGACAAGAAGAGGTAAAATCTTTTTCATCATCATATTTAACACCACACCAAATACAGTAGAGGTGACTCTGACGCAAATATAATGTAAGCATTTCCAACTTCTCAGCAGGGCCATAGTCAGCACTGTCGTCTTCTTCGTTATCACTTTCGTCTTCTTCGTCATCACTATCAGCGTCCTCGTCATTAGGTAAGCAATGCTGAGGCCAGAACCACGGCTCTGCAGGATGTGTTATGCCACCCTCGTTATCCAACTTGTAGCAGGCTTTCTCACTTCTCACTAAGTCTGACAAGATATCACGCTCCCGGTATTTCTTCGATAAGCTGGCACGATAATCGTCTACATTGACAGTGGACTGTTTATTTCTCCTTTCCCGATAAAATTGCTTCCGAAGTTGAATATCTTTTATGGCCTGTTCCCTCCCCAGCCCCTTTCGGTCGTTTTTTATGCATATGGCAATGGGTTCCAGTATTCCAGTTTTATTTGTACCTAAGCTAGATCCAGGTTTAAATCCCATTTTTTGAAGCATTGAAAAGCCCTTGTTCTCTGGCCCCAGTGGATTTTCTAAACCTTCATTCAACCGTTCCGAAGCTAAAACTTTTGGGTTCCTCTTCTTTTGCTCTTCTGCGTCTTTTTTCTTTTTCTTTTCTAACTCATATTCTCTCTGTTTAACTCTGCAATGTACCAATCCGGGCCTTACGTCACTATTCACACAGGCTGTGAGAAATTCATCTGACATGTAATCACATTCTTCAGCCATGCTGAGCGGCCACTGCCCCACTGCAGGCTATATCAAAGGATAGATCTGGAAGCAGAATATAATTGGGTGATTAGGTACTTAGGCAGGTAGAATACCTACCTACTTAGGGCCCAAAATGCTCACCTAATAAAAATTTCAACCATAGGCGGCTTCCCCTACCAGTCAAGACGTGCTTGTGCTCTGACTGTAAAGAGCTGTGTTACAGTTCGGCAGTTATAGCATATAGCACATGCATATAGGTAGGTATACATCAAGTCCATCTACATTAAAACATACTTCGCTGGCATGAATCCCAAAAGCAAACCCCTGCAGATTGCGCTCTCCAACACTGTGGCTACTATTTCACAGCCTTGGTCATTGATGCCAAAGAGGACAATATACCTAAATACCTACAGTTTATCAACGGAGAGATGGAGGGATTCCAGAAGGGCAGTTAAGAAGTTTTATACTCACACTGTCCAATATAATAGGAGAAATCAAGTAGGTATTTTCGTCTTAAAAAAATTCTTCGCATTTGCAGTTTGTTTTGTTGATTTTTAGTTTTATTTTATGTTGGTAGATGGTAGCCATGGTAGCACTTCTTTGAACATCGAACTGATTTTTGAAGCTCCTTTCTTATGAAATTGTGCAATTTAAATAAAAATAAATATATAATTTTTGAAATAAAATAATACAAAATGTCACTGAAATAAATATTGAACTTTTTTGACTTTTCTTTTTAAGTTGGCGATCATGACTGTCCATTTTGGCACCTGTTGTCGGAGCCGCATGGATATTTGTTCGCTATTGTGATTTTGATTAGTTTTTCCTGCAAGTTCCGGCACCTCAGCTGCACTTGGTCACTTCGTCTGGACGAGAGAAATCGAGTGAGTTCTTGCATTATCAATCAGTCAAATCAGTAGCACAACTCTGTCAAGATGTTCATCAGCCATCGGTGAAGGAAGGCACGCAACCCGGTGTTGTTGGGGAGATGTTCTATGTTCACTTTCACTACGTTTTTCGTACGTTTTGACAGAAAGTAGAGGTTTTAGGTTGAGAATATGAAATAGTAAAGCGTGCACATACATCTGGTGAGGTGTAGTCAGAAAGGGAAAACCGTGAATCTTCAATTACTTGTCTAAATAAAATCATTGCGGTACAAAACGTCATTTGCTAAAAATGTCAACAGCCCTTTCAGGGGTTCAAGATAAAAAATAAAAGCCATTTTGCATTTAGTTTTTATAGTTTATCAGGGGCGGATCCAGAGTAGGGAAAGAGGGAAGTTCCCCCTAAGACCAATACAATAGTGCCTACCCAGCTATATGAAACTAAGGAGGAAATAATTTTTACAATTCGATTTAACATCATTTTTTCCTCCCCAAAAAGGAACCACGTCCTGAAAACATTCTGGGTAGGTATATTAAGCCCTGGAAGGTTTGAGAAATTTCCCCCTCCAAAAAGTCGGTGTGGATTTACATTGGAACTGGAGTAGAAATTTACCTAAAGTTTACCTAGGCACCCTCACAGTTACAAGCTTTTGAAGTCATAAAAGCATTTTGACGTTGAAGGCTGTCTTTATTTTTTAGATGATCATTCGCAATGAATGGTACCTGGCACGTGGCGCCCCAACAGAGTGCTGAAGAGTCGGACATCCTGGACACAGAAGAGTACCAGGAGGTCATGGCAGCCACCGGCAGTTTTATGTAAGTCTTCTCATCTGATCTTCACCCTCACGTCAGCCTTTAAGATTTGAGAATGGAGCAGCAGATGTAGCTATAGCGACTTGATCTGCATAGAAAATGTGGGGGTACCTACCTAGTCACTTTTTACCACACCATAAACTAAAGTGAATGCCGCACGTTTAGACGAACATTTCACTGCCCATGTTTTCGAGTTGTAAACGTTTTTTTCCATCTCTACACTTGGATCGTTTTAGTTTAGATGGTGTTTTATTTTTCAGGGACTGCGTTTTCAACAGCAGCGAGGAGTTGTACTGCCAGGTGAATATATTTTCTAATAATACTAGTCAGCCAAAATGGTCGTGAGGCTAGATTTTACGTGCTTCCTGGTTTGTGCTAAATGAACAAAAACATTTAGTTAGTTCCCAGATCATTATGATCTCTACGTCTTGACCTTTTCCCGGTTTTTTGAGCACTGTACGTCTAACTGTTTGCTTCTCAGCCACGTAGAAAGCTAGCCTATTACACCATTATTTATTGTTGCTGTTTTAGTATCCTGAGGAGCAAGAGCAAAAGATGTACTGCAATGTACCCTCCTCATCTGCTGACACAACCTTTATTGCGAACCCGTTCTCTCAGTCAACGGGGCCTTTACCTGCTCGTGAAGATTATCCAGGGCCTTACTATTTCTCCGTCCTTCTTGATGGCACACCATCGGCAAAAAATAAATGGGCTGTAAGTATCCTTATTTTATTTTCTGAATAAAGTCGGTTGATACGTTTTGACTATTAAATGTGGTCAGGCTTTTCAAGTTACAAGGCACGGAAAGGATCTGCAAACGGAAAAGTTCAGCGTAAAGTGTGTAGATACGTATGGGACCATTCGTACCCTTCGTTTCCATTCACGTTCTTTGCTGCTTTTCGGAGAATATTTTTGGAAAGCAGCGGCTAGATTCGGGTGTTTTTTTTCAGTATTCGAAAGGCTTGAACAAACTGTACATAGTGTGGGACAAAATAATACCGATCCAGTTCAAATGGACCCCCAATGAACGGAACTTTGTGGTGCGCGCTTTACCGGTGTACACTGACGCTCAGGATATGAAGAATCCCGTCTCACGCTGTATGCTTCATTCTAGCCTCGAGGAGGAGACTAATGAAGGTGAGTTTTCAGTTTTCATATTCTGAACTCTATGGACTATAAAGATGAAAGTTACATGGCTCTCATTTTAAATGTAAAATAATCATATTTAAAAAAATCTGAGATTCCTTTTTGGAATATTAAATTTTTATTTTTCGAATTTAATTATTTTAAGATGTCAGTCTTGTCTATTAAATGAGATGATCTGTGTTAATGCAATCGTTTGGCGTGTGACCCCAGCCCCAGCCCCAGCCCCAGCCCACGCCCCAGCCCCAGCCCTAGCCCTAGCTTCTGAAGAATGTTGATCTTTGAGTACAGTATTATCGGCAGGTTTTGAGTTCGTGAACCATGTGATCCGCTCGGACAACCCGGGAGCAATGTACGAGGAAAACCCGGAGTCGAAGCGGTGCAGCGTTGTGGTGCCGCTGGGAGAGCCGCAACCCGGCACCGGTACTGTCACCGTCACCTACAAGTTCATGTGTAAAACCACGTGCGTTACTGGCATGATGCGTCGACCGATCACCGTACTCTTCACACTTGAGCGCTCTGGGTAATGCTTCTATTAATTAGACTTTTCCCGCATGTAATAAACTTTTTGAGTTTTAAAAAATTATCTACTGTTTTAATGTCAGACTTGCAGTTTGGGAAGTTTCGGAAAATACTGGCAGATTCCCGGTTAGGGGTGCTTCACTGCCAGCCTAGCCAACCTTTTATCGTTATGTCCTAATATTGCTACTCCTTTGCGCTACATCCCTAGAAGGGCCAGGGCCGTTATCGTATGGTAGTGCTGTAAATACGAATATAATATTTACAGGGGAGAAGTGGTTGGTCGCCAAAAACTGAACGTGAAGATCTGCTCTTGCCCTGCGCGCGACATGAAAAAGGACGAGGAATCTCTGTTGGAAAAACAAGATCCTGGTTCAGCTAAAAGATCCCTCTCGCTCATGGAAAAGAACGTCGCTCATCGCGTCTCCAAAAGATTGAAGATGGAGGGGGATCATGACCCGCGCAGCTTAATTGTATGCATAGTCTTTTATCTTGATATTAGGCCTGTTTTATTTATTTTATTCAAATAAAGATAATTAGAGGTAGAAGAGAGTCAAGTCCAAAAACTGGTATATTATTTATAAAGCTGTATAGATCCGTAATTGTATTCCTTATTTTTGCAGAACCGAAACAAGTCCCTTGGTTTTTTTATTTAATGTTTGTCATTTGACAAATAACAAGCCTTTATGAAGATAAGAGTAAGAGGAACAATTTGTTAGTTTAGTAGTCCTTTATCAGTATTATTATACTCTATGTATTCTGTTCAGGTGCAGTTTGACGACCGTGAAATCTTTCGGAAAATGCTGGAATTCAACCACGCGGCGGCCACGAGTCTCCTGCGACGAACTCCTCGCAATCACACTGCCTTCGCTGCCTTAACAGACTTCCTCAACACTGTGGAGGCCAAAATGTAACTACTTCTCTTTTTTTTTTTTTTTTTTATACACAGCCTCAGAATAGTCTCAGTGCCATCTTCCCATGTATCTTTTGAATAACTGAGACTAGTTGGGAATTACCAGTCGAGTGATTTTTGTCCCTTCTTTTGTCAAAATATCACTCAGTTGTTTAATTCAAACTTGGGTTACTATTTCTCATGTTTAAAATATATTTACATAACGAAAAATATCAATCTGTTTCCTATGAAACTTCCGTTTATTCTCTCGTTTCTAGTATATCGATAAAGACTGTGCACGGCCATTAGCTTGAATTTTTGACTTCCGTGGGTTTAATTTCTTATTTTTCATTGTTTCAGGAGCAATCCAGAACTGTAATTCGTTCTTCATTCCTAGTTTTCGTATTTTTCTAGACTTTTTCGATTATTATTTTTTTTTTTACTAGCGTCGTACTCATAAGTGCCTACGTTTTTACTCGCATTTTTATCGAAACGCATAAGTAGGTAAATAATATTTGCATATTAATTTTTTTACTTCTTTTCTTAGGTAATATTGTAATTTTAGTTATACTTCCAGTATTGTAAAGCTATTTCACTGTCATTACTCCCTTAACACCGAATTGACCTTATGACATTGATTTTTCCTACCTGTCATGGATTTAGTGTCATGCTAGGCATACGTCATATTCTCCTTAATGAATTTTAACGAACCCATGACCGCTAATTTTTATAATTCAGAATATCAGTTTTGATTTTTCGTATCTAAGTAGGGAACATAAAAATCTCAGAATGCTGGAAGATTCTAGGTATACATTATTTCAGTTGTTTAAGGATCTGTAATATCTTTTAATTTTAAATGCTGTGGTACAAACCGTATGATATCCGGTAGTTTATTAAGTACCATAGTGTAAGTTCTACAGGTTGGTTGTCTTCAGTGTGAAGCCGAGTCACTCATATCGAATTATCTTCATAAGTTGGAACCCTTATGCCAAATCAATGCCCTTCACTAATTGGTCACAATGCGCGACTGCGTCACATTCATTCATACATTCAGACTGATTTTGGGTGTGTAGATCTCATGCTGTTTTTGAAAATGGCTTCACATTCCATTTCAAATTCATTGTAACAGTAAAGTTAAAAACATTTCCTTTCCAAAATGATGAAGCTATGGACCAAAACGAAGTAGGCATAGTAGGTTTCAGAAAAGCGTGATGAGATAGGTGACATAAAGTGCCAGAAAAGTGACGATTCAGGCGGGCGTCACGGCAAACTTCGTGGACGGAGCAACAGCGCAGGCTTAGAAGTCATGGCTTGCTGTTATGCATTGTCTTCACAAAGCAGCTTCATAGAGTATCCGTCTCTCCGCGCTTTTCTGAAACCTACTATACCTACCAAGGTGCAACGAATGTCCGTGAGTTCGTTTTGGCTGTTCAGTAATTATTTATTTTTTTTTTTTTTATAGGGTTAATCGCCAGTCCCTCGAGGGACTGGCGATTAACCCGGCGAGGGACCAATTATTTATTAGTTCAGTTATTAGGGCCCGGTAGAAATTGATCTTTTTTCTTGGCCTCTTGCTAAAAGGCAGCACTAAGGGGCATTATTCGTTGGGACGTACCTGCTGCCAATTCGTTTTTATCCTTCCTAGGCAGGTACCAATTATCCCGCTATTTCTTCGTAATAAATATGTTAGGTATAACAGAATTGCCCCATGACATGAGATGGCAACCTTCGTTATTGTTAGTTCGTTACGGTTATTAAAGAGGTGGGAGATGTTTCCCTATATTTTAGGATACATTTCTTTGCTAAATACCTACCTCCTTTCCTCCCAATTTCTTGCTGTACTTAATACTTAAATAATTAGCAAATGTTTGCAAGCGAAACAGTCTTCCGATTATGCCAGATCGTCCTGGCCCTTGGTCCTGACCAGTCTCAATCATCTCACATCATCAATGTAGGGGCCAATGAATACCAACATACTAAATGCACAATATACACCAACAATACATTCATCAATGTAGGTACCTAGTTAAAAAGTAATAAAGCCTGAGATAAAGTAAGGCTAGCGATAAAACAGCGATTTATTTTGAACTTGGCGGGAAAACAAACATCAGTCCATAATATCGATAGTCGTTCTGGTCAATTAATCGATCTGATATTTAAACAAATAAGTTTTCCTAACCTCTTAATTTGGTATTATTCATCGCACAATTTAACAAAATCGGAAAGTAAGATGTGTCCAAGTATAATATTTTAAGTAAAAGGTGATAAACTACCAATAAAAGACCTAGGGCTTGCTGTTTTAAGTTTGGCTTTATATATACTTCTCAGGTGAGTGACCATGCCTCGAGAGTCGCTGGATTCAGTTTCCGTCTACAGACTTTTATCATCGTGTAAATACCTTGAGGCACTCCATTTAATTAACAAATTGCTTAAAAAACAGCCCAATTGTTTAATTGCTCAAGTGTGGAAATGCGAGGCTTTGTACGGGCTTGGCAACATCAGCGAGAGTGAAGAGCTCATGGGGAACATCCTGAGAGAAGCCCCCTTGGACAGGCGGACGCTAGACAGCATAGCTGAATTTTATCGTGCACGAGGAAACTACACGAAGTTGGTGGAGGTATATGAAAATGCATTAAAGAACGACGGTAATGATGAGAACTGGAGAAAAGCCCTTTTTGAATGTTGCGGCTTAGCGGGAGACTACAAGAAACAACAACAACAAGCCTTGCTTCTGTACAAGGCGAGCCCACGGATGCTTTTCTATTGTATGGCTGTTGTGTGCTTGCTTCAGCAGGCAGAAGACAATCCTGTAGCCTTAGAATTGGCAGAACGAATGATGATGAAACAGTACGATGCCGGCAAAGTAAAATCAAGAAATGAAATACTGTTGCTTATCAACGTCCTGGAGAGGAGGGGAAAATTTGATGAAGCTTTGAAAATTTTAGATAAATCAGAAACTGAACTGGATGCGTTAATATCCACCGCTGAAAAGCGGATTGATTTTTTATTTCAATTAGACCGGTGGTCTGAAGCTATTATTAAATTAAAAGAGCTGTTGAAGAAGAACCCCGACAACTGGTTGTACTACAAACAGTATCTGGGGGCAGTTTTGCAGCTGGAGACTTCTGGCGGGAATGCGGATCCTTCAGATGTAGATGACTCGGCAGAGCGAGCTGTTCAGTTCCTAACTTCACTGAGTAGCGAGCACGCCAACTTGCGTGGCCCCTATCTAGCTGTCATTGAGTTAGTCAAACTCACCACTAAGGGTGGAGAGGGTAACGCGTCCAGATTGAGCCAACTTTTTACGGACTACTTTCTTCGCTTTGGGGACAAAGCGATTTGTTTGTTTGATCTGAGCCAATATATTTCCCTACTTCCTGGATCGCAATCATCGGACCTTTTAGCTAAACTTGGCGGCTCAGATTTCAGCGAGCTAGACCCTGTTGAGCTTCAACGTAGAATGGGTCCAGCGAAGCACGTTTCTTTCCTACAGGTAAGTTTATGATCACTTAGCCACATACATACCTACTTCTGCATATCTATTAGAGTAAAAAACCTCTGTAAACTTGAGTGATAATTTAATCCGGCTCATCCCGTAACATGCTTGGAGTAGTTGGCGGAATAAAACTGTTCTTTGTGTAGCGACCTAGGTGTGTTTGGTATGTTCACATCATATTGTTTCACGGTCTTCTTTCTTATGCAGGTGAGCAGGTTGCTTGGTACCCAGACTGCACTGAACGTGGACCAACGTATTAGACTGTGTTCCGCATTGGAGGAATGTTACCGCACCGCCGGTAACTGTGAACGCCGCGACCAATACCTACTTCTGCTTTCGCAAGAGCGTTCAACGTTGTTTCAAGCAACGGGAGACTCAGAGCACCTCGTGCTCGCCGCCTGCGCCCTAGAGGATGGTTTGGCTGACGGCGCTATCTTTGCACTCCAAGTCCACCTCTTGCAAATTTACTATGCTCTTGGTGCAAGTAAGGCTGCACGAAAAATCTATGAGCAATTGCGGATCCAAAGTGTTCAAGTGGATACTCTGGTCCATCTCTTTTTATCTAACCTGTCTTCTACTGGACATTTCTCTATCGCTTATGAAATGTGGGAGACGGCTCTCAAGATCCTGCAACAGTGTACTGCAGAAAGCTTGGAGGCGTTAGTTTGGTGCTACCGTGCAGGTTTGTTTCATCGTGTGGAAGAGTTTACAAGGTGTGCTAGACGCTTCCAGCGCACAATCACCGTGCCTCTGTTGCGAGGAGAGAAGGCTTTTCTGGAACTAGTGATGGGGGAGCCTAGCCGTGCCGAGCTGGTCTTGGCGCGTACTCGCCTCTCCGTTGTGTGGGATGATTGTGTTGACAACCGCGACCTGAGGGCTCTGTCCACATGGGACCCGCCCTCTAGTCAGCCGTCTTCTGCCCGCTCTTATGCTGAACTCCTACTCTTCTGTAAAATCCGTGAAGCTACAATTTCATGTCTGGCAGCTGCTGTGGCTTACGGAAAATCACGCATGGAGACCGAACAGGAGGCGTTCCGTTCATCTTTGGACAAACTTCAATCGCTCTATTCGGAGGCCATTTCCCAGTCAACCCAAGAAAGAGAGGTCTATGGGACGAGGCTTCATCAGATTTCGCAAGTGCCACTACCTTCTCTACTGGAAAAATTACTTGAACCAGACTTAGCTTCAACAGAAAAAATTTGCACCATGATCAAGCAGACCACAGAGAGTAGCCTGGAAGCAGTAGCCACCAAAAATGTCAAGAACCCAAGATGTAGTTTAGAGGCCTTTGTGACTCAAATGGAATTCCTGACGGTGGCCACAGTGGCGTGCGGTGCGGCGCGAGCAGGGCTGGCCCAGCCTCAGCGCCGTCGCAGCGAGAATATTGTGCGCGCACTGGAGGCCAGCTGGACGCTGTTGGAGGGCAGCTTGCCTGTGGCACTGACGCAACCACGTTCTGCCAACTCCCCGGAAAGCTCCACTCGCGACATGGTCGATGCAAAGCTTCGAGATAATTACCAAGTGGCGACTGATGATTTGCGAAAAGTGATTAGAAAAAAAATGTCCTACCTCCATAAGTTGGTAAACTGCTAATAGGAATTGCTCAGAACCATTAAACGTTGTGTGGTGTGCGTAAACAGTGTAAGCCCAAAGCTATTTGTAGTTGTCTCTGTTTAGATGCTACGAAGACTGTCGTCATATCTAAGGACAGAATTAAGCAATGTGCGTGGCCTGCCAATCATTCATACGGACGGCTATGTCTGCAGCCTGCCTCCAAAACACAGATTCCCCATGCCAAAGTTCAACATGATCAAGGAAATACTCTTACAAGATGGCGTGGTGAATGCTAAACAAATTATCGCTCCTAGCCCAATTTCTGTTCAAGAGGCAGAAGCAGTGCACTCGCCACTTTACGTAGAAAAGTTTTTTACGGGAAAAACGACGGCTGAAGAGCAGCGGGTCACTGGTTTCGTGTGGTCTAGTGGTTTAGCAAGCCGAGTACGCCTTGAAACTGGTGGAACTCTCTTAGCGGCTCGTATCGCGCGGGAGCGCGGTCTTGCTTGTAGCACAGCAGGTGGCACGCATCACGCATTTCCCGCCCATGGCTCTGGCTACTGTCTCATCAACGATCTGGCTGTAGCGGCGCGTCTCTCTACCTGCCGCGTGCTGGTGGTCGATCTGGACGTTCACCAGGGCGATGGAACAGCTGCCATTTTTCGTGACGACCCCTCTGTTTTTACCCTGTCCCTCCACGCAGAAAAGAACTTTCCCTTCCGAAAAGAGCTGAGTGACCTTGATGTCCCTCTTCCAAATGGGTTGGGAGATGCTGAATATCTACAGATATTGCAGGTTTGTGTGCAAAATTCTTGATACTGTATCAGTTTTAGGCTGAATTTAACCACTTTCCGATAGTGTCTTTTAACGAGAGGATTTACGAACGGATTTACGTTATCGTATGTTTAGCTGACGACAAATGCCTTGCGCTTGCACTTGTTTCTCTGCGATCGCATTTGTCGTAAGCTAAACATACAATAACGGAAATCCGTTCGTTAAATCCTCTCGTTATAGACACTATCGGAAAGTGGTGAAATTCAGTCTAGTCGTTGATAGAAGTGAAAAATGTAGGTAAGCATATCATGCTTTTTACCTCTGTTCACGTGCATTCGGTTTTATATGTGTTGTAAACCTGGATGTCGCTTCAAGTCTCTAGTAGTGACTATAGTCAGTATATAATACGAAAGATAAACACAGGCGCGAAGTACCTGCTGTAAGGGGTTGTTTAAGTTGACTGAGGGTGCGTCCCACCATGCCTAGTTAAAATTAAACTGGAGATTTTGTCCTATGTTTATCTATGTTAATCTCCAGTTTAATTTTAACTGGGCATGGTGGGACGCACCCTGAGTTATTCACTTTAATGGACATGCCTTAAAACCAACAAGATGGACAAAAAATTCAAATGATGGTAGCTTACTGAGAGTAGATTCTTGCGACAGGTGGCACTAAATACCGCGTACACTTTTTTTGTGTCAGGAGTACCTGGAACCAGTCCTGGAAAGTTTCAAGCCAGAGCTTGTGTTGTACGATGCCGGCGCTGACCCACATATGGACGACGAGCTGGGGAAGCTGGCACTGACTGATGATGGCCTGTTTAGCCGCGACCGCTACGTGTTGGACCGCGTGCTGCGCGCTGGTGTCCCTGTCGCTGCAGTCATCGGTGGTGGCTACTCCTCTGACCTAAACGTCCTTGCCCGAAGACACTCCATTCTACACCGCGCGGCCACCAAGGTGTGGCAAGATCGGGGACTTTAAGCCTTTTCTTCTTTTTAGAGAATCCAGTTAGCAGCCTTTACTTTGTCCTGAATTACTGGCTTTAATTTGTTTTCAATTCCATTACTGTTGATAGAATATTATAAATAGTTTATAAGGTCAGCGAGTGGCCTGTGCTCTTAGTTGACAATTCTGCGCCAACTACGTTTTGTAGAATAAACATTTTATTTATCTACTGATCTTTGTACTTTCACTACTTTCAGTATTTATTTTCTACTTCTATACTCGCTGAATTCGCCAAAAGGATCCCTCCTAACTACTTTTTGTAGTAACCGATCAAACTGACCTCATGTTTTTCACTACGATAGGTGTAATGCTTTGGGAATGTTTTAAAACTTTTTACAAGAAATCAAGTGTAATTTATTCTCTTTCCTGTATCTTGGTTGTTTTTAGGTCAAAATATCTTTGCTGTAAGACTTGTTCCCAATGAACTGACCCAATTTGATGATGGCATCAACTTTCGGCTCAACCAGAGTCTCCTCATCTGACTCCAGTCCATCCAAAACATCTGAAAGAAATTGACCAGACTGTCAGATGACTGGAGTATAACGCAAATGTTAGATCGAACGATGCTGCGAAGTGAGTTAATCTACGGGTTGGCGAGTAGGTAATGGCCTCATCCCGTCCCCGTTACCCCAGGTTGTAACTTGTATTGATACGCTACCTTTCTTTGAAGCAAGAAGTAATAACATAACTTTCTCAGCCCACGTATTACATACGGGCGAGAAAGTAAAAAGCCAGTAGCACCCTAAAGTAACCGTTGTCACTGCTCACACCCACCTGAGATTTTGATTATCCCTTTGGAAAAGAGTGTAGGTTTTTGTGTGTGGATAGCGCGGCGATCGATGCATCCGATGTCAGCGAGTATCTGAACAAGTTCTCGTATCCAGCTGGCGGACAGAGCTATCCCAAATTTCGCGGCAACAGAGGCAGTGGACAGTCCGGGCTGTAGCATGATGTACCTAGAAATTTAAAGAAACATCAAGGCGTTGTTTTTTCCACTAACGTAAAGAAGAGTTAAAAGGTAAGGCCGATGGTACTCACCCCAGCACAGACCCCAACAATCGATCCAGCACGCGTCTGTTGACTGAACCGTCCACCCGCAACCATGGTCTCATTACTATCTGGATTGGTTTGGGCGCGTCACTTCGGCCACTACTTCCAACATCGGTCCTATCGGCAAAAATGAACACAAAAAATATATAAAAAATGTCCGGGTCTAGGCCCCACGTTGCTACAGACGTAGCAATTACGTACCCAGCATCTCCCGATATCATTTCCAAAGGCTTGATTTTTTCGCGCAACAGCCTTGTGAGCTTGAAGGATCGTACGGCCCAGGTGGAGGCGTGCTGACGGCTGACGAGCCGCGTCTCGTGCACTCCGAGCCTCAGGACGAGGCCCGCATCCTCCAGCTGGCGCAGGGCTCCAGCCGCGCCCTCGCCCATCTCCCGCACTTCTCTAAGAGACGCACCCTTCACTCCACAAGAGGTGATGAGAGATGACAGACGACGCATCTGATCTGCTTGCTCCCCAGAGACAATCCGCTTTAGTTCTGCTTCTGCTTCCTCCATTTTGAACCGGTAGCGATATAAATCAGCTCGCCTGAAAAAAAATTCATGATCAAAGCAACTATGTTAATTTTACTGTAGACATATGAACTTGTCACCAGCCACAACAGCGGGGGCAAAAGATATGAGGCTTATTTTACATTATTTATACTACATTTTTAGAACAAATTAGTGTCCGACAGTTCTCAGAAAAATGTCGCTAACAAAAAGGCAAATAAACAGTTTTGCGTTTATAATTAAATAAAATTAGGAAATACTATTCGATAGTAGATGGTAGAACTCACTCCACAATTTGCTGCAGAAGTCGTTTGACACTGGCTCCGTCGCAAACACCGTAGTCCCGAGCCAAAGCCGGAGTAGGCGAGCAGAAGACTTTGGATGTGCTGACGACAAACACGTCTATCGGCTTGCGGCACGCACGGTGAGTGGGATCTATCTCGCGGGTGGCAATCTCCCGAAGAACATAAAGAGCGATGCGCGCCGACCGGAAACCCACCTTGGCTTCGATACTTGGTTCAGTGGAAGCAGTAATCTCCGTATCTTCAGCAGAGATTTCCTCCACTTCCATTGGAGTAGACAAAAGCTCCTGTAGTGATGCCGATGGCTCATCTTGATCATGTTCGGTTTTTAAAACTTGTCGTTTAGGAGGTGGTTCATCTTCATCGGACGCCAGAAAGGAAGGTCGCCTCTCTTTCACTTTTTCTTGCTTGATAGCGCTGCTTGGATCGGGGTGCTGGAGCAGCTCAACATAGCGCCGCATAATTTTGGAGGACGCCTCGGCCGGTATTAGGTCCTTGTCTAGCACGATGAACTGCTCAGGTACGAGAACGGAGAGGACGATGTGACCTAGGCTGGCCAGAACAAAGGCGGCAGGTCCACAGTTGTGAAGATCCAGCTCCATGCCTGTGTCCACCGGACAGCACAGTAGCCGATTCAGTTCTAGGTAAGCTTCGTGGTATACCGACTGGAGATATTTGCTGTTCAAGAGGTATGAGAATCTGAAAACCAACAAGATGATATGTATAGATCGATTTAAAGGCATATTTAAGGGGCTGGTATGCTTGATAAGGCGCATACCCACTTCGAGCGTCAAACAACGAATATTCGGAGAACTGTTTGCCCTCTCCTTGTTGGAGATTACCTTACCTCTGAGAGAACTTGAATGGCGAGTGTCCACTGGCTTTGGAAGGGTGCAGGTGGTCCGTATGCTTGCGATGCGTGATGATCCGCTGTCGGTGCAGACGCCTGGTGGCTGACCGCAGCAACGCCTCATCGTACTGCCTATACACCTCAAACAGCTGAGCAGCCTGCGAAGTCTTGTCCGACGCTGACGCCAAACAACTCTGCACAATCCAAACCAGTATTTTTATTCAATAATAAAAGTGTCAGCTATCCCAGGACCATTAGTTGCAGATGTTGCCTCGCTAGTAGACAATTTAGGGATGCTGTAAGTTTTTTTCCTATGCTGACCAAACGATATTATTATCTATGGCGAGGGAAATTTTAATGGACGTATGCACGTCAAACAACTCCGATTAGTCACCGAAGGCATATTTGACTTAGAAAATTCGCAGTTTGATGGAATTGAGATAAGACAATCTTACCAAAAGTATAGCACGAATAGAGTCCTCTTTGATTTTCCGCAGGGTGAGTTTTGCAGAAGACGGCTCGCCTACATCGTACGTCCTGTTCAGCTCTTCCACGGTATCAGGTATTTCCATCTCCTGAAAATTATCGATAATTCAGTAAGTAGATAACAGTACATATTTAAAAAAAAAAAATACGTAAATAAAATTATTCTTCCGTATTCTTACCTGCATTGTTAGAACAACACCATTTTCCAGGTATTTCTCCGCCATAAAATCGATGAGTTGATGATAGCTAGCATTTACACGAGTCCTGACTTCTTTGATTTCGGGGGAGGTTTGTTTGAGATCAGGCGGGAGGGGAAGGAGGAATTGCTGGGCCTCGGGAAGCCGCTGAACCATCTGGACGAGAGCCGTGACGGCAGACCAGCGCCGCGTGCGCCGCAAGTATGCAATGCGGCGGGCCACAGCGAACTGAGTCTTGTCCAGAGACTCGGGGCCGGTGTGTCTACGGAGCGCGGTTCGGACTTCTGATCGCGAGACACTGATGCAGCATCGCCCCTGAGGAGTCAGCAAATCCATCCCAGCTTTACAAAGGACTAGAATATTATCTTCCTTTTGCGACCAGTGAACGCGTAGTTTTTTCATTTGCTTCATCGCCTCCAGGTCGGCGTCATCATAGGAATTCTGTGATCGATGAGGTCTCTTCTTCTTGGGACGCGGCGGACGTTTCTTCAGACGGAATGACTTAGTGATAGGTTTCGGTTTCGGGGAGTTTGGAGGTTGCACTTGCGGTATTTTAGGTTCTCGGGTCACGTTACTGACCCAGTTCCTGCGCAGAAATGACAGCAAGGACGAGTCGATACCTCCAGCACCTAGCTGGTCGCCAGGAATAGAGCCTACATCGAACTTCTCGGCCTCACTGATGGTGACGGGCTGCAGTGAGGCCATCAGTATGTCCTTTGAGAACTCTCGGACCATCGATATGGCTTTTTTGATCCCTCTCCCAGAGCCTAAAACAAAAGTCTCATTTTTATGACTCAATCATACTTTCAAGTAGATTATCATTTGTTTTTAATACTAGCACTGGTCACATATGTCAGCCTGGCGTAGGCAGTGAATGCTCTCCTTCTCTGGCGTAGTTGTGTCCTCCTATACCGCTTATAACGGTAGCTCCATACATAAAAATGGAGTATGCAAAAGGATAAAGAAATTGCTTGCCGTTTCTACTACCAATAATACGACCTATAATACTATAGACCGCCTATCAGTAGACATTTTCCGTACCTTCCGTACCCACATGAGGGTCGCCACTTTGGCCCCTTTGAAATTTTGACATACAAATAGTAATACATCTTGTTGCCATGACAATGGCCTCCTGTGCGTAGTTCCAAATTTTCCGTGTTGGTTCGGGGAGATGTCGCTGTTTTCTATTTGGCCAAGCTACTATTGTATTATAGGTCGTTGCTACAAAGCCACTGATCTGGTTGAGAGTTACCCAGTTTGGTTTCCAAACAGACGTTGAAAAGGTTGACCCAGTAGGCTTTGACGTCTGACGTGTTGTGGAAGAAGTAGTTGATGGCGTGGTAGGAGTGATCACGTTCTATCTCCATATAGCCTGGCGCCGATGACGTGGTGTCTAAGAGAAACGCCCGGGTGTTGACGTACAGTGAGTACATATACCCCTTCCGGGTAGGACCCTTGGGGCCAAACCTGAAACCGCATAAACTTAATACAAGGGGAAGCTCTGTACACATTCGTTTCCCTCTCCGTTTCTTCAGAAAAAGGACATTAAAAACATCAAAAAGAAGTGTCTACAGCCTACAGTTTGTTTAATTCTTTAATGCTTTAAGTACTTTAATGCTGAATGACCCAGTTGAGTAAACAAATTATAAATCTATCCACTGGATAAAGGAGAATACTAGAGAAAATCCCCCCTCAACTAAAAAAATTCTCTTTAGTACAAGTTGCGTACCTGATGAGTCCCATAAAACAAAGCCGGCGCACGTCGGCGAGGATCTTGGAAAACTGCTTCGAATCGAGCAGGCGGAACCTCACAGCGGGCGGGAGCAATCTGATAGGATAGTGGCAGCGTAGGGGGTGCTGCAGGTACGGAATCAGCTCTGGGTTCACAAGAGGAATGTGGACCAATTTCGCGTACACGGAAAGTGGCGCGTTCATCATGACTTCCACGAAGGAACACCATCCCGGCAAGGACTCTGAAATCAGATAACTGAACATCAGGCTTTAAAGTAAAAATAAAACCAGCATGGCTTTTCCACACATAGTTTTTGACAGAAGTCACTACACTTACATTTATATTCTACCTCTCTCTTGGGCAACAGAAATGACACCCACTGGGTTTCCAAAAAAAATTTTTTCAAACCAAGACTGGGTGGGTCACAATGATCTAAAATAGTTCAGAAACGACAATTCATATTTCTGCAGCCTATCCATCCCTGTATATGACTTGATACACTCTCATCCAAGACTGAAGTGGACTATAGTACTTCCTGATTTAAATAAGACATGGACAGGACAAAATATCTCCCTCGAATAAAGATATCGCATAAATATGTCGTATTTTGATGCCACTTGTGTCCTTAACCTTAAAGAAAGATGGCACACGAAACCGAAGTAAAATATTTTGAATATCTACAAAATAATTCAGCTTTTTTCCTTTTAAATACGACTAGGAAAAAAAAAATAAGTGGTCGCTTACGGTGAAGGGTGCTGAGCGGAGGTATAAACATGTAGCATGACGTATGATCAGAGTAAAGACGAGGAAGCTCGGCACGTATAACGTCGTCAACTTGGCAAGACGACTCCAAGCAGGCGAGAAGGTCTTCGTGAGTACGTGCCGTGTCTCCCGAGTATCCTCGCACCATGTAGTACAAGAGGTCATGGAGAATACTCAACCGCAGGAACTTCGGTAAGGTGTGGGATGACTGAGAAGGTTCCAGATCACCCGGACTGACATCGATACCAGCGTGCTCTGCACGGAACTTCTCGAACGCGGCCTCGCTTTCTATCAATATCTTCTGTAAATAGTCGTCAGTGACGACTGTGCTTACCTCAGTGGTGACTTCAGGACGACAGTCCATGTTTTCTGTAATGTATTAACAGATGACGTTAGATAACCTATATAAGGTGAAACGTGACCTATTACTACACTATTACTAATACGCATGAAGTGGGCCAAAAAAATTGTGAGAAATTTAAATTGACTTACTACAGAAAACAAAATTACCTCCTCTTGGTATCATGGCCGACTAGGATAATTTAATATTCTGCTAAAAGTGTGGAATGATGAGGTGTTTTTTGTCAGTCAGCCCAGCTTAAGAGTTTTCAGCTTCAACCCTATGGCCGACTATAGACGGTTCAGTCGGGACCTATCATCACACCTGGGTCGTAAGTGAGGTCAGTGTAGTAGACTCGGTTCTCCACAACTTCAGTCTTGATGAGCCCATCACTGGTCATCTGCTGGAGAATACGCTTCAGAGAGCGGCGATCCATCTTGTCTTTATAGCCCCTCTCTTCTTCTTCTTTCGTTAAAGCTCTAGCGAGCTCATAAAAAAGTACGGCTCGGTTCGCCTGTAACAATAGTGACATTTCCGAGTACAAAAAATATAAATGAGTACAAATAAATGATATAAACCTCTGAAATCGTAAAATCACCTTAATCTGTCGCATTATAAGGCCCATGCGAAGGAGCTTCCGGTTTGACTCGTTGGTTTTGGTACCAGGGGGCAAGGCTACCCCAATCTCTTCCAGGACGTCACTTTTTCCGATGGAAGGTCCTGCGGTCACCTCAGGGGGCGGAGAATTCGTCTTGCGCTGTTGTAACGCCATCACCACAGGCTTCCGCTGCTCTTGAGTGGACAGTGTGTACCTGCCCAAATATATGCAAAAACATAAGCCTACATACCCCAGGGAGGGGGGTGCGGGCACCAGAATGACTTTCCGTACATTTTTCCAAGGGAACTCTTGCATATTTGTAGGGGACTAATATAAGTTTGGCTTTTAAAGACTTGGATAACTACTGGGAATTGTTTTCAGAAATATAAGTACCTATCATGTATGTTTATTTTTAATATCAGAAACAAGTATATTTTGGGATTAAATAATCGAGTGAGTTTCGCCAAAAAACGAAGTTGTCAATCATTGGACTGTTGAATCTAAACAACTATTTTGTGACGTTAAAAATAAGACATAAAAAAAGTTTAAGAACAGACAGGAGTATAGTACGCACATAAGGGTCCTCTGCCGGCCATTTTGTACCGGGTGACTGGAAATCGTTTTGCTCTTGACGAGTTTTCTCAACTGGATGGTGATGACTCTCCTTGCGACGGCCATTTTCGTTTCCAGCTGCCTCTGGTTGATTCCTGCTGTCCCAGCAGCCAGGATTAGTCGGTAAAGCTGTGTTGTGAAGGGCATCCCAAGGCATAAATCTTGATTTGACTGATCTAGAAAGAACAGAACTTATTCCTCCTTAGAGTCTAAGAATCTATGAATTGTTCTGTTTTTTGTTACCTCTACTGGCAACGTTTATCAACTTTTCAGTGGGTCTAATTCACAGATATAAATAATACGTCGTCAAATCTCATCAGTTGATCTCAATAGTGATCAACAAAGCAGTACAGTAGTAATAAAACAATATAGCCATGAACGGACCAGATTCACTGAGATTCACACAGGCATGCATAGGCTGGTGACTCAGCATGCATAAGAAGGTGCCTTTTCATGAAGGTACATTTAATGCATAAGGCAAATGGTAAGGTTTTCATAGTCCACTGACCGATACAAGGGTCGTCGAAGTCATCTTCCTGACTAGTCGGGTCACCCCCAGGCTCCTCATCGGGGCTAATGAGCTGAATACAAGGAACTTGTTTTGGCAAGCCTGTCTTCCCCAAGGACTGATCTTCTGGTGCCTCTGGATATAGTTCTCTGTAGGGGACAGTCTGGAAAAAAATCTCTCTCGGTTTACGACAATCAGTATAAAATCGATCATGGAACTTAGCAGCATATACACCCCTGGCCTCTCCAGTGACGGTAGTATCGGAAGATTTCTTTTTTCTCAGTTACAGGCCTCTAATGACTAACATCCTTCATTACGGTTCCTTTTAGAACGGTTTCCATTCGAAACTATTGTTATTTTTTCTTCACAAGACTAGCACCGAATGGACAGCTTTTTTAACTGTTTGGTGCAAGGTAAAGATAACAAGCAGTTTCACCCACCATCGTGCGAATGTATTTCTTCGACTCCTCACCGTTGAAGAGGCGAACGCGGCGTTTCTTAGGCAAGCTTGGAAAGAGCTCGTTAACTTCACTGCGGGTCATTCTGAAATTCGGCCTGCTCTTGAGCTCGGAAATTAACTTTCTGATTAAGGTATCCAGATCTACGTCTTCACAATCTGCCATTTTGACATAAAACTCGTCTGTGAATCTGGTGAGTACAAGACGAGCTCCCGTGAAGAGCGTCACTTTCTTAATCACTCCTTTCGCCAAAAGATGAGATACGTGATAAAATATCCCTCTGGCATCTTTGGAGATGGCCTGTGCGCTGCCGGGCCCTGCCGTGTTTAACCCTCGAGCTCTTGATCTCCCTGTGGAAAGTTCAAAGGCCAAACAGTAAATGATTTCCTCAAAGACCAAAAGTGTGTTAAAAAATCATTTGATTTTTAAATCTCAACAAACTGAGCTACTTTCAGGTAGTAAAAAGACATTTCACATTGGGGACAAAAAAAAAAATCTATGGTTTCAGCCATAAACGTTCCTAAACCTATTTAATTCTATAAACTGCGAAACTAACCGATCGTTTCCAGGAAGATGTAGTCCATCGGAGACGTGGTGGTAATATCACTGAAGTCAGGGGACATTTGGTCTCCACAAAGCGCTCTGACTCGCTTGTTGCAATCTGCAACAACGACTAGACGTGCCCCCCATTCTTTCTCCACTTCATCCCAATTTTGCTTCCTTACCACCTCAGTCACATTTTTTCTCTCTTTGAAGTGAGGGCAGGAGCCTACTTCCGAGGAGTCTGTCACTGGACTAATATGGTAGATTTCACTTTCTGAGACAGCCTGAAAACGATACAAGCAATATTAACATAATATGTACTTACGCCCCAAGACATGAACTCATGGAATAATCAAATAAACAAACGTGTATTTCATTATTATCAGTCACATGAAACAAAAACACACACTGATCTCTACAATTTATTCATGTCTGTGCTAATACTTATCAGTCTATCATTTTCTCTGAGGCGAAACTTTTCTGCTGCCACTCGTTAGCAGTTGTCTCTAGGCCCAAAATTATTGCCATTATTGTGAAACTGGAAAGGCTATGACAATTTTAGGTAGATATTCATGGAGGTTCATAAAATCCAAAGACAGTCTTGATTGGAGCTGATTTAATTTTGCTGTCCACGCCACTCTGGTTGGCCGGCACTATTGAGTTACCTCCGGAATACAACTACCTAGGATTGTCACGCCTGCCCTGAATATTACCAACTGTAGACGATCTTGATCATCACTTAAGCTTGGATCCGATATGGGGATATTTTTGCGCTCTTCAGGGAGGCAATAAAAATTTACATTACTCAATCTTGCCACTATTTCCCAGATGTACTTTTTTGAGCTGTCATCAATCTTCACGTAGAAGTTTTTTCTGCACGACAGACGTATAAAAAGGGCTGAAACAAAAGTAAAGAAGTAGGTATAGGTACTTATCAAATAATAGATTTCATTACAAGTAAGTACCTAGGTAGTAGTAGCAGCAATCTGGTAGTGAGACCAAAACACGCTACCGTCCACTTCCTTCACACGAAAACGAACGCTAATGAGACGATCACTGACGGTAGAAATTTTTCGCCTGGCCACAGGGAGTTTAATCTAGCCGTGTTGACAGCATGTATTATAACAGGTATCAGGGATACTCACAATAAATGGTGATTCCATCTAAGCCTTCAAGTGCAATTTCATCTAAAACATCGTAAGCAACATCAAATGTGTTTTCCATTATCTCAACACGAGACGCTGACCAGTGGAAGGTTTAAAAATTACCAAACAACTAAAAACCGAACGTAACCTTCCACAAAACGTAAACAAGCTCTCAAGCAGACACTTTGCACACTGGCGACAGTATTCCCGGCAGCTTTCAAATTTGCGCCAATTTTTAAATAACTCCGATTCCCTGATTTGGGTTTGATTTCAAAATAAGAAGGAAAGTATAATGGGGCTCTATCTCTTTTATATTTGAAATTTACCAGTCAGAAAGAGATGAATTTCAAGATATTTTATTCTTTTTTCGCAAATGGCCTAAAAACAACTATCCGTAAGCCATATTAACACACAGCAGACCTAATTAACTGAGCATACATACGTAGTTTTGCGGGAACACAGTAAGTCATACGTCTGGTATAGCTACTGAGTTACTGAAAGGTGGAAACACACCAAACTACAAGAAATTAGGTAACAACCACCGCTGGTTTCTTTATAACAACACTAACTACTCAATTGCTGCAAACCTATACTTACACGCTCTGGAAATATTTTATGAATCAACCCGCAGTTGTTTATAAGTAGCATGAAATGAAATGATGGCATAATACTGCATGACTAGGAAGATTCTCTCTTTGGTTCGAGGAATTGCGAGAGGACATCCCTGACTTGGGGCCAGATTTCATCACTGGTGCGGCCAGCAAACCTTCGAAGAATACCTCGCTCCTCATAAAGCGTCATCAAGGGTTGAACTTTGTCTTGATACAGCTTGAGACGTCTTCGAACCGCGTCCGGCACGTCATCAGGTCTCTGCTCCAGTTTTTCCCCCGTTACATCATCCAACCCAGACATCTTAGGACGGTTAAATGTTTCGTTGTAGACGCGCCCACTAGGAATATGAACCCAACGCCCTTTCACACGGTTCACGATCTCCTCAACAGGAACTTCTAGTGCGATAGCCAATTTGATGTTGTACCTAGTGAGCAAGATTTCCGCTTGTGAGCTGCAAATAAACGTTAGAAGTAATCAAAGATTCTTAAGGTAGATTCTTTAGACAGTAACGTGACGGGCAACCGACAACTTAGTGAGGAAACTATATTTCATGGTGCCATGAATCTAAGCCGGTAACATAGTGGAGTGGCCCAGACTTTAGCTACGTTTGTTGTTAAAGGAAGAACGCTCGAGAGCCGGATTATCATTCGTAAGCCAGAACCACTCCCCTGCACCCCACTTTTGACGCCCATGCGAGCCAAAGTTCGGATGTGCTCCGATGAGTGACACAAACTACACAAAGCCCCAAAGGTTATCCAGCACGTGAACACCCACAATAAACCTCAAGTTGCGCTGGCCCAACGGCTCATATTTGCTAATCCACTGCTCAATTCCCTGGCCCATATTACTAGTAGTATCTCATGACGACTCAAGGGTCATCATAACTAGTCACGAGTCATAGGAGAGCTAGGTGACTATCATTATCACCTCGATGTGTTGCTTTTGTCAACAGAATTTATCGTTATGCCCTTCCCTGCCTAGGTACTTTAATTTTCTTCAATATCTTACCTGGTGCGCGGAAATCCGTCCAAAAGCCAGTTTTGTGAGTCAAACTTCTTTAACTCAGAAAGTACAAGCTTCAGTACCAGGTCGTCGGGCACTAGCTTCCCATCATTGACAAATTTTGCAGCTTCTGCACCAAGAGGGGAGCCTTCCTGTATTTGTTTACGAAGTAGATCACCGCTGGCGACATGTGTCAAGCCAAAGTGGTTAACAATTCTCGAAGATATCGTCCCTTTGCCTGAGGCAGGGGCTCCAAGTATTACTGCCCTGAACATTTTCATCGGCTAAAAACTAACTGATATTTCCACTGTGTTATCATTGTTTACATTTGCATAACATGGACTAAGTGCAATCGTCGGTCTCACAGGAGATGTCATGTCTTTCCTTATTACCTGAAGATAATATAATGGTTTTTTTATTTTTAAAATAACATTTTTGTTATTTTCTTTGAATAATAGCACTGTTTTAAAATTAAATTATCATTTCTACTTTACCCGCCATTGGGAATGCACAGGAGTTTAGCAGAAGACATCTGTTTGACACTCGACGGACGGTCGACATCGACAAATTTCCCTATGTCATGACGCCATGTCAACATTCTGTTCTGTTTGTGTATCAAAATTGAAGTTAAAAAGGTTGGACTGTGGGAGTGTGGGAAAGTTATTAAAATTACAACTAGTCACCATATAGTACTGTTCCTATGAATTTGTTCAGGTATTAAAAAATCCTGCGAAGCAACTGACTCCGACCTCATCTGAGACCCATCTAAGTTATGTGCAGTGCTCTATCAAACTACTGCCAAATCCACAACGAAGAATGGAGCGAAAAATTAAACTGAAAACTCTCAACAGTCACATTACCTGTAAAATATGCAGAGGGTATTTGATTGACGCTACGACTGTCACTGAATGTCTTCATACCTGTAAGTTTCCAACAATATTGCTTGCATCCTTCTTATCCGTTCCTTTGCAACAATAAGACCGGACTCTCAGTGTTTCCGCTTCGAATATCATCATATAAGTCTCGGTCAGGTCAGGTGGAAGCCTCTCGTGTCTAGAAAGTACCGATACCTCTCTGCTGCCCCAGAACTCAGTGGCAGGTCCCAAGCTTCCAGTATGATGTCCCTGGATTAATGTTTGTGGCTTTTCACTGGGTGAAAGGTCTAAAGTAAATGTTATAACTATAGTCATCCACTTTTTATTACAGTTTGTAAAAGCTGTTTGGTAAAACATTTGGAGGAAAACAACTCATGCCCAACATGCGAAATAGTAATCCACCAGTCGCATCCACTGCAATACATAAGTTTCGACCGAACAATGCAGGACATTGTGTACAAATTGGTGCCCCACCTGCAACAAAGTAAGTATGAGAGGGATTTTCGAATTGTTGCGTGGCCGTGGCAAGGTCACAATTTTTTCTAACCTATTTTTATTTACTTAGATGAACTGAAAAGAGAGAGAGACTTCTACAAGCAGAGGGGACTGACTTGTCCGAAAGACGTGCCTATCGCGGGCGGTGAGCCGGACGAGAAGGCGGCCCTGGAGCAGCACGCGGAAAACGACTTCCACAGGCAGGAAGAGCAAGTCAACCTCGAGATGGTGTACGGACCGAACATGAAAAGCCTTCCTCGCCAGTACATTCGATGTTCATCTCAAGCCACAATTACCCATATCAAGAAATATATAGCGAAAAAAATCTGGACTCCAGAAAAATACACTCATGTAAGTTTGGTTACTTTTCAGTACAGTGATAAGAGGGGATAAGGATAGGGTAGGTACTGCATTTTTATTCTGACATCTTCTCAAGGAAACTGATTGTTCTGTTCTGAAATTTATCTTCTCTGCTGTATATTCGTTATAGGTTTTGTCACCTACTTATCTCTGATTTCAGATTGATATTTTATGCAATGGCGAGTTACTCGGTAAGGATCATACGCTGAAATTTGTTTACGTCACGCGCTGGCGCCTGAAAGATCCCCCAATGAGATTGGAGTATCGGCGCACCATTGACTTCTAAAAGACATCCTGCTAATGAAGAAGTGGTTGTGCTAGGAAGTGAACTGAAATTCTTCGTTCCCTCTCTCTCGGATATATAGGTACTGTGGTGTAAAACCAAGTGACGTAAATTTGAACTTGTAGGAAGGCGTAAACCAGTGAAGTTCAATTTTTTTAACAGTGTACGCTAGCGAAAGCAGTTATTTATTTTTATTGTTCGTTTACGTTAACACTCTTCTCATAGACTTACTTAGGTAATACGTGTCTTATAAAAAAAAAATTAGCTCCTTTCCCGCCGCTGACGACGCTCTGTCTACGGTAACTTGCTACACCCCCTTTTACGGTAAAAGCAAGAATCATTTATTTATAAGGATATTTCATTTGGTGTTTGGAATAGGTCCGGTTGGTGCATGACGTCACTGTTCGACCGATTCGACCGCCGTATTGGTTGATGCCGTTGTTGCTATAGCTTCAATAATTTAAAAACAAATCAGGCGTCAAAAGCTAAGAAGGCGGTTGAACAGGTGACGTCAGAGTCACATATATAGACATGCGTATGAAATATACTTATACTTAAATAATTGATCCTTGGGTAAAAGGATCTTCTTATACATTTATGGATTGTCCGTGGAGAATTTGTTACTGGAACTGCTGTCACCCCCAGTAGGTATAAGGTGACGCTCACGCACCCTCTCTCATACAGGAAGTTACCGTAGACAGAGTTCTCCCCAGTTAAATGCCACAACTGACCTTAGCGTACTGTATGGGTATCATTTTGTAACGCATTATTTCGTAGTTTCCAACTTGGCGTACTCCGTACTACTTTAAAACTTCTAGGACGCCGGGCGCACCGTGCATTCCAAGCCCACTATGATTTTTTCTCTAAAAGTAAGGTACTAGTTGACAATTAAACCATATTTCTCTAACAAATTATATTATTGACCTATGATAAAGGATAAAGTAATCACACTAAAAGAAAGAACTAGGGAGCCAAAAGATGAAAAAAAAAAAACAAAATTAATAAATCTGACCATGGTAACAAAAGGGAGAGGTTATCGTAGATAATTCGCCCGCACCTATTGGGATAAATTCTCGATGTGTGTTCCTCTCAGGGGAAGGGCCTATTTTCACACGCTGGTGAGTGAGGCTTGTGCAGCCCTTGGCCGAATAGATGTAACCGCACTGGCTGAGAGTACTCTATGTACAGTTTAAATGATTATGTACAGTTTAAATGATGAATGTGATTGACCTATTCTAGATTTCAACTGAAAGTTCCCTCCCACGCTTCTTCCCGTTGCTTTGCTGCTAGCCTTTTCTTTTCTGAAAAGAAAAATAGTTCCATTTAGTTTTCACTTTTGTCAAAGCAACCAATATTATTATTACATGCTGTAACACAGAAAAATTACTCTCAGCCATAACTCGGTCTGGCAACTTTTTCAGCATCTTCCTTTGATTAGCTGAGTGCGCCATACACAGAACTGGCACCAATATACCTAGTTCGGATATCATGGAGCACACTACCTATTTTGGTATCCGAAACCTGTTAGTGCACCTCCGGGAACGTACTCCACCAATGACCGCAGCCTATTACACCAATGGCATAAGAAGACAATATCGCTCGTTACTGGATTTGAACCTACACAACTCAGCTAAAGTGTTGAGCGGCTCGGGTACTGAGAGCCCCTAAAAAGGTTTCTAATATTTGGAAAGCAAAGGTCATACCTCTCGCCTCTCGTAGAAGTTTGCGCTCAGCTTCGCGCTCAGCACGCTGTGTCGGGAGTTTGACGCCAAGAGCGCCAGTAACCAACCGCCTTGCCAAGGCCGCGCAAGTGTCAGGCCGCGGTGTGTAAGGAGTCAGCGAGTCCCCGATACGCCGAGCTTTGCTCTTGCTCTGTTGGCTGCCTTCGGACAGGCACCGTGTCTTCACAAATGGATGCTGCATACACAACACTTCCGACACTGAAAACAGCACCAAACTCGGCACAATTAAAACTGGAAACAATTCTATACATTTTTACGCTACAATAGTTTTAGGACTGGAGCAGAATAAACTGTACAAAGTCAAGGATTTTTTATTCTCTAGGCAAACTGCTTGACAAAATCTAACCAAGCTACTATTTATAGCAGATGCCCTGAATGGGATTGGTTTAAAGAGAATGGAATGCAAGGCAGCTGTTGATGCGGACAACGGTACAGAAGAGAAAGCAGTTCCGGAGTTGAAGAGGGACACTATCAACGGAACATGGAAAGGGAGTAGGGAGCAAGTAACTCATCTTTGGACAGTTGACCTCACGAGTTACGGCCAGTGTGCCCGGCGCCTGCCCTGGGGGCCCTCGCATAACAGTTACTGCAAAACATGATGCAACTCAAGGACACCCACGTATAAGGGCAATCTTCGTAATAAAAACAGAGCTGTGTACCTCCACGTGAAGGAATCGGAGGTTCCAGAAAGAGCCCAAAAGGGTTAAGAAATGAAGTATCATTTAAGGGACCACGGACAAATTTTTAAAGAGGCTACTAACACGAATACTTTTGGTTACCTTCAACTAAAAAAAAAGTAAGTAGTCTGCTGTCTGAAGTGTTCTGGGAATAAAATAAAAACTACACAACGTACGAGCAGAAGTACCAGGTGGGATCTCCCTATCGAATTTATAGACCGAAAGAGAGATAATGAAACTCATTCACTTGAATAAGTAGGTAATGGGTATCAACATAATTTGATACCTGACGGTTCACAGTTGGTAATTCCGCGATGGCTCAGCGGATGTAGGACCTCTACCTGTAGCGACTGAGGTACGCATACCTATCCATAGCCAGCCTTTACGGTGATGAACATCAGAATAGCAAACTGCTTAAGATACCGCTCCGAACACGCACCTATCGATACTGAATGATATTGGTGCGTGCATAGCCATTTTAATGCCATAGACGGTGGGCCATGCTTATCAACAAACCAATGAGTTTCACATTGCTTTGTGAATTGCCCCTACTTTGGAAATATGAAATAGCCCTTCACGGAGCAGTATCATTCATATGGATACGCATATCCAGATTCCAGATACTGCAAAAATTAATTCCTGTCGATATTTTTTGTCATACTGAAAATAACAGATATAAAACGAAACTTA
Organism: Mesopsocus fuscifrons; assembly: GCA_950004255.1. NCBI lineage: Eukaryota > Metazoa > Arthropoda > Insecta > Psocodea > Mesopsocidae > Mesopsocus > Mesopsocus fuscifrons. The sequence continues at coordinate 7,396,033 of OX465373.1, forward strand.
CCAATCGCAGCGTTGCTAAATACTCCGAGAGCGTGAGTGTCATCAACCCATTTAATCTCAAAACCTGAGTTTTTGAAGTCCGAGAAGACCATGACTAGATCAGGAGTTTTGAATTCAGGGGGGAAATTGTAGATTTCAACAACATGTGGAAATTCGTCCTCCAAATTGCGGTGTTTGTAGTCTCCATAGGAAGTTTTTGGGGTCTCAATCGCCACCTGACCTACAGCACTGGTTAGTTGGCCGAGCAGACTCGGTTCCAAGCACTCCCCGGAGTCATCGTACAGCACGTCCCAGTCTAATTCTTCTGGGTTCAGTTTCACTTCTTTTTTGTTACTACTGCACTTTGTAGCAGTTTTTTCGATATTTCTTGGAGATTCTAGGTTAACTTTTTTTTGTAACTCCAAAATACCAAGCTCTGGGTTGTTACGTTCTGGAACAAGGTTTTCTTTAAATTTGCAACCGTTATCTTCCAAACTGGTAACGATTAGCATTTCTTTAGATTTGGATGAGTCAGTTGAAACATTTGGGGGTTTTCCTTTTGGTACATCGAATGCACTCGACGAAACCTGGTCTTCCTTAGAGCTACAGCTTAAATATTCAATTGAAATACTCGATGTGCCTGAGGATGAATCACTGTCGTTCGCTCGTTCAACGGTCTCCAGTGTCACAACATTTTCTGGCTCACATCTTACTATCTCATTTTGATTCTTAAAATTTATGGTGTCAATAATAACGTTAGAGGAAGCGTGACGGGCCAGTAGTTGCTCTTCCGCTTTGATTCTACTGTTATCAGTAGTGGTCAATTGAGCTCTTTCATCCGTTATAACTATAGAGAGTCTCTGCTGCTTTTCACTGTCAGAGTTGTCCAAATCTTCAAAGGGCGGCGCGCCGAGTTGGAGTTCGACACCGTCACTCCCCATTGAGATGGCTTCGAGCTTACGCTGATGCTCCTGCGCGATGCGCTGCCCTCGCGGCACGTAAACCGCCATGTCGGGGCGACGTGGCCTCCCACGTTTCTCACTGGCCTTGATTCCCTCCTGGTCAACAAACTGAGCGATATAAAAATAAAAAATTCAATACGTAAGGCGATGTATTTTGTTAGTCGGGTTTACCGGCTTTTGACAAACGTCAACTTAACATTGTCCTAAATGATGGATGGATCAACAAAACCCTATTTAGTGACGGGTTATATGCGCTCAATCCTTAATTATTACAAGTGCCAAGTCATAGGGCTGTAGACGAAAATGTTTTACCTGCTCATTAGGCATTGACGGAGGGGAGGTTGTGGGCTTCAGGGAGTTTTCATTTGACTTTCTTCTTGTTGACTGCACAACCAGGTCAGTAGCATTTTGTTCCTGTTTTCTAGCGGCCGGAGGGCGATAAATACCGACGCTGGGCATAGTCCGGGGGCGCTTCGATGGCTGTCGTACCTCCGTTCCCGGAGTGGACCCGGCCGCGTTTTCGCTAAAAACAAAAAGACATATTTAAAATGATAATACAGTAAGGCTGAATTTCACCACCTCACGATAGTGCCTTTTAACATACCATATCATATCGATTCGAAAAAGCAGACATCCTCTCGTTAGGTTTTGTTGTGTCAATAGAATTCGCCTGCTTTGTTTGCGTCAAATTTATTTCAACAATTGCAATCTAAAAGTGAAAATAAACGTGAAAAAACCCCTATTTTTTCGGAGAAAGAAGTTAAAATGTTGATTAGACTACATTAGACTACACTAAATGAGTCGCAGGTATGAAAGTTATCGTTTTCGCTAACGCACGGATAATCCACTCGAAAGCTAACGAAACGGTAACGGTGCATGGTGAAAGCCGTTAACATTTTTTACCGATACGATAGCGCTATCGTGTACATGATAGTCTTCACGTTAAAGTGGTCAAATCCAGCCTTACAGAGAGGGCACCTAGAAATTTTACAATTGTAATTTCTTAAATATGCCTCCCTTTATTTGACACTTTAATCTTATTTTTTTCGAGTAGGTATTTATTGATTTTAACTTTTAATGAATCTTTAGTGACTCAACCAATATTACAAATCAAACAGCGACCCAGCCCTTAATATTGTACGGCTTCAATAGCGTGAACGACATTCCAGTTCATACGCAAGTTATCTAGATCTAGGTGTGGGCGACAGAATGAGCTTACGGTTGGTAGTCGGCTTGAAAGCAAATAACAGTTCTCCTGGCGTCGGCTTCTCCAACAGAGAATGTCTTCAAAAGGGGAAACGACTCTTCCACCAGCTTGTGAATCAAAAAACGGCGGAAGTTCGATACCGGTGGAAAAACAAGAACTCTAAAACAGATGGAAGTCAAAAAAATTAAGTCAGTACCACATGCGGTGAACCGCAGAATTTGAGTTATTTTACCCGATATAGGTAGTCATTTTAATGTACGACACCTGTGCGGAAGAGCGTGCTAAACGTCGTCTTAGCCGAAATAAAATGTCACGTTCAGGTCTAGTAGAAAATCACATACCTTGCATTTCGTGCCAGCAGGTAAATGTCAACGTCAAAACGTCCCAAGTATGTGCCATCACCTACCGTCAATGTTGCTGAAAGAAACGGATCTTGCACGTCCTTAAATTAAAACAAGGTCAAGTCTTAAACAGGAAGTATCGTCCCTATTAGCTGCAGGTCCACAAACACAGAAAAATACATACCTCTAGGACAAACAGAACTTATAACACCAAAAATTTCACATCGCATAAACACAAAATAGAAAATTTGTGAAGTGCTCGGAGCAGGCTACATCGCGATATGCCGGGGCAGACCACACTGGCTGTTGACATAACAACCACAATATCTGGGTTCTGGGTACGGTGAACTGTTATGCAGTCGCCGGTGCCGTAATACACTTTCACTTCCTATCCACCGACCGCTTCCGTCAATCCCTCTCTCACACCTTACCCGTGTCCTCTATTTATAAATTTAGATCAATTAGGTATTGATTCTTTTCTTGAAACTCGGAAGATGGGTGTTTCCCCTTTATTTCGCAAAATAACCCAATTCGGAGAGAGGGAGGTGGTAGTAAATACCTACCACCTGCCTAGAAGCATTTGGGTACTTAGTGGTTCTTACTATGTGCTTTTAGACAAAACAGATGCATACCGTACTACCTCGAAGACCTTAAGCACCTATCTGATAAAATTAATAAAATATCTTTGAAATAGGCACCTACCTACCTTCGAAACGATCCCGACTACCTTGGCTAAATTTTCTTTTATGCTTAGGTATTATGCACTATATGTATGTACCTATGTACAAGCAGTACAATATGGTCCATGAAACGACAGGCTGTCAAGGAAATGAGCGCTTCGTATCGAACTGCCTATTGTAGATTTGATTCCAAGGTCAAATGAACAGTACGCACCTTTTATTCTTTGGCTTGCTTACGAACACTCTGACATCCTGCTCAATGTCTTCAATAAAGCTAGTGTCCTGTAGGGATAATCGCGATCTAGTAAACGAATCCAGTTTGATGGAATCTAAGGACGTTGAAAATTATAATATCCATCAAATTATTGATTCAAAACAATAACACGCTTTTTTACTTCCTTTTCACATTTGTTAGGTTGGCACCTTTGCTGAAAAGGGCCCTAAAAAACGCGCCAACTTGTAAAACCAAGCATTTGATGTATGTTTCATACTATTTTATTTGATATTGTCTATTTATTATATTATATTATTAGGTAATACTTTGCGGTAATAAAAGGTACAAGGGCGTGGTTATTGAAATACTGAGTCACAGTTACACAATATCACTGACCTGATAAGTCCAACTACTTAACGAAAGACACCACTGGTTACAGGTTACTGTGCTTTATCGCTTAGATAATTAGCTTAGCTTTTTGAGCTTGAAAGATGATGTCTGAGAGTGGCCTTACCAGCCTTGATACTCCTCTAATTCGCTGATCGTTGCCTACAAAATGCGGGCAAAATCCTGAAATTGACGGTACCTACCTACATTCCTATCCGATCCTATCATAATATAATTGCATTCTGTTGACGTTAGAGAATAATGATCCGTAAAATATGCTGGAATTCTAAATAATGCTTCTGCAATTCTGAGAATGTAGAAATAAAAGTGGAAGTGGCAGTGGCAGTGGAAATAAAAATCGCTGTAATGTTTCTAATAATTTCAAACTTATCGTCCACCTTTCTTCTTCTTTTTCGGTTGGTACTTTTTGTTGTGTTGCTGTCGAGGCCCTTGGCTCTCTGGAATCGGACTGTTAGGCACAGGGGAGCTCTTGGAAGCCATCTTTGACATATCACTGAAAGTAAATAAAATAAAAGTTAAAGAAAGAATAAGAAAATAATAGAGGTAGGCTGGATTTCACCACTTTAACGTGAAGACTATCGTGTACACGATAGCGCTATCGTATCGGTAAAAAATGTTAACGGCTTTCACCATGCACCGTTACCGTTTCGTTAGCTTTCGAGTGGATTTTCCGTGCGTTAGCGAAAACGATAATTTTCATACCTGCGTCTCATTTGGTGTAGTCTAATGTAATCTAATCAACATTTTAACTTCTTTCTCAGAAAAAATAGGGGGTTTTTTACGTTTATTTCCACTTTTAGATTGAAATTGTTGAAATAAATTATGGTGGTGAAATTCAGCCTAAGGGTGGAAAGCCACTCTAAATAGCTATGAATTATTCCCCCAAAAAGGGGCTCACAAACTGGAGTGTTTTCGTAATGTGGATCTACTCTATTACTGTTCCTGCACTATATCAGAGATAGGTTTGTGTTCCACAAAGTAGTATCACTAATCTCTATTAGTAGTGACATGTGAAACGTGTTAGTCCTTGAATCCTTTAATAGTTTCCGATATTTAATGTAAATTTTCACTCATAACTTACTAGAGGTCACTAGCTCCAGTTGCTGCACCCTGCGAGCCTTTCATAACCTCCTTCACCCTTCTGTCCTTCTTTTTCCTGTAGCCAGTTCTTTCATGTTTCGGCAGCCATCTCTCAGGATCAGGAGTAGCACCTGGTTCATAGTTCTTCGGCAGCTTTGGCTTTCTCTTCTTCTTGTCTTTGTTCCTCTTCTGAATTAACTCATTGGTTCCAGAACTAAAAACAGTAATATTTTATTACCTCACTGAAACTGGATAGACTTTTCCACGGCAATTAGTGGCAGTGCTCTCGACGGGTAGTATGTATAATTCCTGAAGTAGTTCAGTTTTTGGACAGTTCACTAGCACACCCAGAAGATTAGGAAGAAGGGCACAAAAGGACCTGTTTTTATTGGGAATTTGGGAATCCTTTCGACCATTACACTTAATTTGGCCCCTGAGAAACTCGTTTACCCGCAGTAGCCATAAAAATTCATACTTTTCCGAAATAAAAGCCTTCCTCTCAGTAGAACCACTTACCCAGGTTTAGGCGACGCCTCAACCTTAGCAACTTTCTTGATTACTTTTGTTCCCATCATCCAGTTGCTGGTCTCTAAGGCGTCAACTTCGGCAGAATTAGTTATAGTGCAAGGTGGTAGCTTTTTGCTAACGCTTTGCGCTTTCACTGGATCAAAATTGGAATAAGCGATGACCAATTGAGCCAGAGTCTTGTTGTCAGACGGGTGGAGACGAAGGAGTTCCTCGAGACTTTGAGCAGCAACTTGAGGCTCCCCTCCGCGGAGATGGAAATCAGCGGCCTGACGCCAAAGAGCACTGACAAAAAACAAACCCTAAGTTACTTTTTGTGAGAGCTTTTTAACATCACAAAACTAACTAATAAATTTAACGACTGAGATAGTTTTTTAGTTGGAGCAATGTAAAAAACAACACTGTTATTAACAGCTAGTCACAGATGGTACTATACTCCACGCGCATCTTGGATGACAGTAACTTCACATATTGTTTTCAAAAAAACACAGGGTTCCCTAAATTATTTTTTGTTTAGAACCAGAAGTAGACTTGAGAAGTAGGGTCACTATGATCTAAAAGAGTTTTACAACGACAATTCACATATTTGTAGCCTATCCACCCTTCGATAAGTCTGAATTCACTATCATCCAAGAAGCGCGTGGAGTATAGAACTAATTTATGTTGTTATGATCATTTTGAATATTTAAGAAGAGAGAACTGTTTACTTCTTTTTAATACTGATGTCATAAGAAACTATTCGGGCATCACTTGTGCTGTCACTCTTAAATTGTGGTATGAACTGAAATATGGAAGGTTACCTAAGGTCTCCTTGACCAGTGGACTGATTCTTCTTGTACCACTCAACAGCATTCTTGAAGACGCGAGAGGCGAGATCACGCTGGTTTTCCGCCATATACAGCGTGACCAGTGCTCCGATAATCCCCGGTTTGTACCCTGAATTGATGAGCACGTTCTCCAGAATCCGACAAGCTTCTTTACGATCACCCTAAGGATCAAGAGGAAAGTCAATCTTTACGAATTGACAGTATCATATTGTTTAGAGACCAATGTGGTTTGTAATGAACCTCAGATATGCGCTGGTGATCTCAACCTCAAAGTTCGTAGAAAAACGCAGAGTAGTGGCACGGGAAGGCCCACCTATTCCGACCATTCCTCAAACTATGTGAGCCCATGAAGTGCAGGAAGTACCGTGGTAACAGAAATAAAACTTACGCTTGTCAGATACATCTGCACAGCAGTGAGCTTCATCTGGAGGCTGCCTTCTCCAGTGCACGCCTCAAGCAGCTGCGCTGCCTCGCGGGTCCGTCCTTCCCAAAACAGCTGAATGGCTTGCAGAAGCAAGGCGTCATTCGTCAACTCAGGATAGTTCAAAACCAGTTTCCTATTGAGTTCTTTGAACAGTTCAGCCTGGTTGGTGAACACTGTCAGCAAACAGTGGTTGAAAGCGATGTTTCTAGAAATATTGTATTAAACACATTTTAAAAACCTTCTTCACAGACATTTTTTTTTTCACATCACACCTCTGCATAGTTTCAGTTAGGGTGGGTTCATGACTCTTTACAGTCTGCTACGATAGCCATATTAGCAATGTATAGATATTATACGTACTTGCGTTGACGTGAGCTCAGCTTATGTTCGACTCCTTCAGCAGTTGCGCTTTTCATTTTCTTTTTCGAATCAAACACATTTTGCTCTCGGTTGATGGCGACGGAGTTGTTGCTTGCAATAGCCACCAGTCCAATGTCAGATGGTTTCGTTTTTAGAATACTGTTATACAGGGCCTGAGCCTCCTTCTCCCGCCCTTGTATTTGCAGACAGTAAGCAAGCTGACACCTGTCAAGTGAACTTTGAAAATTAGAAAAAATACCATAGACTACTGCTACTATTTTATTACCTCTATGAAAACAAGAGATACAGAGGCTTCTATGGTGAAATTATACACGATTTGCACTACTTACGCTTGAACCCACTGAACTAGGTTTGCTGTTTAACCCCAGTTAACCTTCCTTGGATTTGTAACGTCAAGACTTATCAACCACTGACCTTACTATTCCCAGTTCAGCATCGATTTCCTCGTCAGTTGCCCCATCCTCCTCCAGGGTCTCTCGACACAGTTTCTCGGCAGCTTTCAGCTTCTTCTCAGCATCGAAAAACTGGGATCTGGCAACTAGCTGACAGGCTGCGTTGTAAGTCAATTCGTAAGTAGTTTCCCGCAATTGAGGTAGTTTCTTGTTCTGAAAGAGATCATGCTCTTAGCTTGAAAATACAAGGGCGTGGGGTGAGAAAACTTGCCACAGTACGACCGTCTCGCCAGCCCAACCTCACGGGCTAAATGGGCTATAAGCACTGAGCCCCCAAATTTTTACAATTCGGCCAGAAGCACTTACCGGATTTTCAATGGCCAGGTTAGCGATAACAGCAGAAAGGTTAGTTTCTCTTTCATCTTCATAGTCATCACTAGTATTTTTGATGATTTCTCTATAAATCTCGTAGCTTTCGTTAAACTGCTCTAGGCGGTACAGGATCTGAGCCTTTAACTCCTTCAACTTGGGTTCCAGTACACCCGCAGCATTGACGGTTTTCAATGCTTCAGCTGGCTGATTTAATCGATACTGAGTGTACGCTTTCTCAAACACAAGGTTCCTAAAAAAAAGCATAAAAAGCAAATTTAGCATCATGGACCTGTTAAAACTGATCTGTACAGGTACTATTTTCAACACAGATAATTTCCTAGTAGATACTGATATCAGGAAAAACCATTCAGTGATGCCACATCTTTTGCCTCTTCTTCGAGTCAGATGCCTTGTCAAATACTGCTTTATTGGACTTTTGACTCTTTAGGGGTCTGAGTCATTTCTTATTTAAGTTTTAGAGGAAAAATAGGTCATGACGGTATGAATTTCACTTTCAGTAACTTACTTGGCAAGTTTGCTCTGCTTGTTGATGGTCGTCAAAGCTTCTTGAAACTTGGATAATTGGAGTAGGCAAATTATTTTACAGTGTAGGGCTTCTTCTTCTTCAGGAGCTTGTGACAGTACTAAAACACACGACAGTTACCTACAAATGGCCTTTCTGGTGCACGAAGGGTGGAAAGTTCGGCATAACCTCCCAATACTATGGTCAAACTGGTCAAAGATTGGTTAGCCCAGCTAAACTTCCATGACATAGGTACCTGTGGTCTTAATACAGCTATGTGATACCTATATTCACATGTTAATTTGTGACTGAAGCATCGGAAACTAAAAGTCACTGACTGATAGCTATCATATGGAGCACTAAGAAAATGCAGGGGTGAAGAGGATAACTAAGTTTATGAACCAGAATACAGGGAGGAATGTCACTTACTTCGGTTTGCAGTCTTGAGAGCTCTTTCGTACTCTCCATTTTGACCGAGGCGACTTAATTCGGTGTATAAAGCTGGCACAGTCGCACTTTTGCCTGCCATTTTGTTCCAAAAACAATAACAACTTCCACGCCGACCTTTTCTTTAGGGCCCATTAGGGGCCCAAATACACTGAGCCCTAGTTGTTCATAGTTCATGTGCATCTACTGCACTGAATTTTTATTTTACATATTTCTCAATAATATTGGCTTTGAAAATATTTTTAGTAAACTAAACGGTGTAAGTTTATATTTTAAAGGTGTTAATGCAATTTTTTTTACCATGTTACATGAATTGTTTGAAAAAGTTACCAAACTCTTAAAATTTAATTTTTATATTTTTTGGAAAATTTTGCCCAATTAAAGCAAATATAAATTTATTTGAGAAATTATTAAATATAATTAAAATAGCATCATATTTAAAAACAATGATTTAAAGCATTATTATGAGATAAATCAAAAAAAAATTGGAAGTTATAAAGTGGCGCGAAAAATGGTATTTGCTGTTATGTTGGTATCTGGTAGCAGATGGCCGCCATAGTTGTTTACAAGCCGAGAAATCGTCAAGGAGGCGGTTGCCCTATTTTCCTGGTTTTTGGAAAAATTTTGCTATAATATGGTTGAAACCACTAGAACAGAGTTTAAATTAAACAATCCCCCTACAGACGGCATTTCGTCTGTAAAATTCGGGCCTAATTCATCACAATTCTTACTTGTTTCGTCGTGGGATACTTCTGTCCGGCTCTATGATGTCAATGCCAACAATATGAGGACGAAATATGAACATGAAGGCAATCCCGTGTTAGATTGTTGCTTTCAAGTAAGTAACCTTCAGTTTATAACTAACGGTCTTCGTCCAGTTTGCTACCGGCTAATTTTTGAGGAAGAAGTGCGGAGGGGGATGTGTGCAGAGTTTGATGCTGGACCGTTAGGCCACCTTCGTTCAAATTTGGTGAAAGGCTGAAACCCATGGTGTTCAGGGGTATGGCGCTGCGGACTCGCCCTAGTATGCTAATTTAAAAAAAATATATTTAGACTTATTACCTCGGACCCCTAGGAATTTTTTCTTGTGCCCTTTAGGGGAATTAGAGGTCTGCGGATTATCGTTTGAAAGTCACTGACCTAACACGTGTCTTTTAGGATGCTGTGCATGTCTACAGCGGGGACTTGCGGGGCCAACTGAAGATGTTTGATGTTAATGCCAACGTAGCAACTCATATTGGTAGCCACGAGAATGCTATTAAAGCGGTGGAGTATTCAAGCGACGTTAACTCTATCCTCACGGGTAGCTGGGACTCTTCAGTAAAAGTGTGGGACATCAGGAGCCAGCAGTGCGTTGGGACGTACTCCCAGCCCGGAAAAGTATATACCATGAGCCTTTGCGGCGAGAAGTTAGTTGTTGGGACCTCAGGACGCAAAGTCCTTGTTTGGGATCTACGAAAAATGAGTTATGCCAGCCAGAGGCGAGAATCCAACCTCAAATACCAAACAAGATGCATTAGATGTTTCCCCAACAAACAAGGTGAGCTTCTGACTAGCAGAAACACGTAGTACCGTGCTGCTTGTTGACGTTTTTTAATGCCCATATCTTTTGAGGAAACTATTGAGATTTATTTCTTCTGAAATAAATGTATGTTTTTAAGGGTCACCGTACTGTCGAGCAATTTTTTGAGGAAACTTGGATATCTGAATTATTAGTATTGTATCTGTCAACAGGATACGCACTGAGTAGCATCGAAGGACGTGTTGCAGTGGAGTACTTGGACACCAGTCCTGAGGTGCAAAAAAAGAAGTATGCTTTTAAATGCCACCGGGTTAAGGATAACGGCATTGAGAATATCTACCCGGTCAATGCCATAAGCTTCCATCAAGTGTACAACACGTTCGCCACGGGTGGGTCAGACGGATACGTCAACATTTGGGATGGCTTTAATAAGAAGAGACTTTGTCAGTTCCACAAATACTCCAACTCGATCGCTTCACTAAGCTTCAGCCATGATGGTAAGTTGTTACGTATGATGCCTGATGGAATGGTAATGATCGTGGTGATGGCACAGTATTCTGGGATCGAGTCTCTTGGTATTGGTATGTTTATTTTATAGATTAATTTTCTTTAAACGTGAAGTACTTGCGAAGATCGTGATCTCTCATGAAATGAGCGTTGCTTACCTATTACCTGTTTGTTTTAGGGTCGGCTCTCGCCATTGCGTGTTCCTACATGTACGAGCAAGAGAAGGAGCCTGATCCAATGCCACCTGATGAAATCTTCATCCGCTACGTCACGGATCAAGAGACTAAACCAAAATAAGGCATTTTATCTTATCATAGTTTAGAAATACTTGAATGTTTAAGGAGAACAATATTTTCGTGATTAGTTGACTGACTTTGAGTAGGTCTGACAAAATTTGTATCAGCCTCCAGTAATTTTCACTGAGAGTCGGATCAACGCAGATAACGATTCCGCTCCATATCTCTATAGTCTTGTCCATTCTTTTTTATTGTCTCACGATAGTTTGGCTGGCTCTGGTAACTCCTTCATTGGAACAGTCTAAAAGAGAAGCGGAGTTACCTAAATGTGCGTAGGGAGTCAGCAGTGTTGTCCGTGTAAAAGACTAATAAAATTATTTCAGTGTCTAAAAGAGTGGATATTTTAGCTGGCTGTGAGAATGTTGTGACTATGACTAGCAAAGACCTCAACACCTAGTGGATGACACAGATTGTCGGGCACTTCTTCCCCGACTGGTGTGGAAACGTCGCCTTGAGGACATGCGGATAGAGCCAGGAGCAGCGGCATGTCGGCGATGAACTCAATGTAGTCTCCTTGCTGGGCCGGGCTGCCTTTGCAGAAGTACTGGTGCGTGTCCTAAAGGTAAAAAGTAGACGTTATTTCTTAGAGGCTACTTTTTTGTGTCAGTATCAAATTTTTTCGCAATCACAATTACTATCTTAAATAGGTACCTAAGTACTATACGTCTCCACGAGAAAGTAAGAAAAGACTGGGACCTTGGTAAATCCAGTGCACATGAAGATATTCCAAACGTCGTGCACATCGCTTTCTGTCAGTTTGTGTTCCATGATAGCTGCGGTGAGCGCTTGGTGGCAGCTGTAAGGGCCGTTATTGCCTGTGATGAGACGCATTGTGTACCCGTCGCAACGGGTACCGATCACATCGTGGCAAGACGCTCCGTCCTCGTCAATCCCGTACTTTGCTAGTGAATCTGGAATCCACGAAGTACCTTTTCATATATTTAATTCAATTCTTCACTTTCGATTTTATATGAGCAAGGATGTGTAACTTTTCTAAGGCCTTCACCACTGGCCCCGTTGGTTCGAATATGTAAATGATGTGTTTAGATTTGGTCGCAGCTTAGCATCTTTTCATCTCTGGATTTGGTTGTAAGTAATATAAGTTGAATTGTGTGTGGCTTAACATCTTCAAGAGGACTGAACCCTAACTTACCAGCTACAACTGTTGCCATCGGTCTCAGATACGGAATAGAGCTCCACAGCCTGTCGTAGGTGGAGAGGTGTGCGGCGTGCAGCTGCCGAGTCTTGCCGGAGTAAAACCTCTCCGCTGGGTTTTCTAAGTTCCACAAATTGAGATCACCCACTTGGGAGCCCTCCACCACTTTGATGCGGCACAACTCTCCTGGCTGCATTGTCCAAGTCTTAGCAGACTTTTTGGGAACGATAAAATTCTGGAAATAATATGTCAAGGAGATTCTTGCGGATAATGTCAGTTCGGTAAGTAGGGACCCTTATTCTACTGTTCTCGTACTTGAGCCTATTACATTACGTAGGTACCAGAGACGGCTGAAGGCGGTTTTTCATTACCTAGTAGGTAACAGGGAATCATAACGGAGACCTAATTTCACACTGAATTGTGGCAGCAGCCCAGACCTTATTCTTGAATAAGAACCTTACCTACGCAGGTCAAGGGTACCTAAGTAGGTACAGGCGCATAACCTAAGTACCTGAGTACTTATGACATGACCTTCTTAGAAAGTAGGGATGGTAGGTATAGGTTACCTGAGTAGTGGCACCCAGCAAGCAGTTAAATCGTTGTTCGTCGTATTTACTTCTGTTTACTTGAGTGGCTGGTGGTTTGTTGTAGCAAATGAGCGGTTTCCGTTCTGGAAATATTCTTGGGCTGTCCTTTCTGCCACACCAGCCCGACACACATTTTGAAGCTTCACAATTATTTTCCATTGCGAACTCGAAACTCAGGAGTTAAATAAATAAACAACTGATAAGGTGCCTTGTTGGCCTTGCAATATGACCAAAGTGGCCCAACCCACTCTAATAAAAACTAGGAAGTCGTATGGGGAAGCCGTTGCGTAAGGCATAGACGAGACGCCAAAGCCCGTTACCATGACAACTACCACATTTGCCACAGACAAAATTTAATATATTTGCAGTGTTACCAAAATACCGTCAACAAAACCAAACATTGCATGGCATTGGCTCTGGCATTGGCATTGAAAAGTAAACAAACATTACTTGACATTTTCAATTTTTACTCAACAGAAATAAGGTGAAAAGTATGGTCGAAAACGAGGAGATGGAGATAGAAAATCAAGTAACCAGGGCAGCTGTGCTCGCGCTCATAACCAGAAAGGAAAATCTTGAAAAAGAAATATCCCAGCTAAAAGAAATCCTTGATTTGGTAAGTTTTAGAGTGTACATACTTAGTGTAGTTAGGACAGGACTACTTATACAGCTCCATAGGTAGGACTAGGACTGCGGACTGAACGAATACCAGTCATCAGTCTAGGACCACCGTCCATATCAGAGGTTGGTATCAACAGACAGAGTCGTTTGGAATATTGTATCCACTATCGCTAGTAGAGGTCGATTACTCGTCAAGGACTAGGTACTTAAACGTTCCCGTCGAAATCCAATAGGCAGCCAAATGTCCAATGCTATTGAGTCTAAAAATTTCCGACTAATTTTCCAGAATTCAGTGGGAATGAACGAGTCTTTGGTTGACACGGAAGGCTACCCGCGGGAAGATATTGATGTCTTCCAAGTAAGGCATGCTCGACACCGAATCATCTGCCTGCAGAACGACCATAAGGCTCTCATGCGAGAAATTGAAATGGGGTTGCATGCGGTACACTCCAGTGGGGGCAGTGATGCTGGTGCTGACGATATGGACGTAGGCCTGTCTGCTCGGAGTCTGCGTGAGCTGTCCCCGATTGCCCGCGTCAACTTAGTGCATGGTGACTCCCCTGCCGCCCTTTCGGTATGTTTATTATCTAGCTAAGTCCAAAAGCACCTTCAATGACTAAGCGCGTCGTTAGTCGAACATTAGCCCCGTTCGCTAGATGAGGTGCGAATAGATTCATAAGGTAGGTACTAAAGCGACCAACTGTGGGTTGTACCAGTGCTTGGACGACTCTTCTTCCTCGGTCTTTCTTGTTCAGGTTCCCAATTGTCTCCTTCATCTACTTGGGTGATAATGACCAATTTTTTGGTTGTTTCTAGGGCCTAGAAGTGGGCGACTTGATTCTAAAGTTTGGAACAGTCAGCGACGAAAACTTCACATCGCTTCGAGACATAGGGACCGTGGTAGAGCATTCTGTGGGACGAAAGGTGCCACTGACTGTTATGCGTGGAGCAGCTACTGTGCGACTCTCACTCACGCCCAAACTTTGGTCCGGCAAGGGTCTACTGGGCTGCAATATCCTCCTTGTGGAGTCTGTAGACCGATAACACTCTTTATCCATCCATCCGTATTATTTAATATTTTTGGTAAGTAGGTAGGTTGACTGTCCGGACTGTCAGTCGAAGTATTGGTTCCCAACGACAAATATTGGTTTTTGTCCGCGAGTAAATTATCTACCATTATTGTGAATTTACTACCTTACCGTACCTTATCTGCCTACTGACTTTTTGTCTATGAAGAAGTTATTATTATTTACCCATCCTAGAAGTACTACAACCGGCATGGCTGTGCTGTGAACTTACTTAGCAGTGAAATAAATAAACAATAGGTATCCTGTATCAACATTTTTATTTGGATAAAATTTCCATTTTGAAAATGATGAAGCCACTAAAAATAGTTTCCTGTAAGCAGAAGATGGCCATCCACACTTCAGTCAGTAACACAGTTTATTTTACAAGAACCGTTCTCTAGGATTCTTCATCTTTTCTCTTTGAGAATATTTGAGCGCGGCACTCAGGATATCTGTCAGCGAGAAAGCTGCGTACCTCTCCGTACTCTGCTAGCAGTCGAACTCTAACCTGCAAAGTGATTTCAATTACATGTAAAACTGTCATCTTTATTAGTAGGTACCGTAGTTCCACTGATTTCTTACTATTTGAGTACAAAGTCCATGGTGGCACGTTGTTGGTTAGTATCTACAAACTTCACTAGAAACAGTTATGTGAGATATGAACAGATGTTGGAATAATCTGAAAAGGCCTTTCCTATTCATGCGCCACTGTCAAATTTTACGCCTGAAAAATTCTGTTTCCTTTAATAGCTTAAGGCTGAATTTCACCACTTTCTTCTAGTATCCGATAGTGTCTTTTAACGAGAGGATTTAACGAACGGATTGACGTTATCGTATGTTTAGCTTACGACAAGTGCGATCACAGAGAAACAAGTGCATGCGCAAGGCACTTGTCGTAAGCTAAACATACGATAACGTAAATCCGTTCGTTAAATCCTCTCGTTAAAAGACACTATCGGGTACTATAAGAAAGTGGTGAAATTCAGCCTTAATTAACGGAAGACTCACATTATCGTGATTTCTTCGATACAGTGTTTTCTTTAGATGGGTTTCCCAACCAGGAAGGAGTTGATAGAATCTAGGCCATTTCTTCTTCTGCAGTACAACGCGGCCTCCCAATACGTGTTGCGTGAAGTCTCGGATTTCGTCAGCCGGTATCTCGGCCTCAGTGCGGCAGCGAGAGGGCGACGCCACCACGACAGGGAAGTAATCTCTCTCTGCTCGCATCTCCACTAAATGCAATTGTTTCTCCTCAGCCAGCTGCTCGTGGCTTTTCTGGAAAAAAGTAAAAACAACTTGATTAGAATAGAACAGCTGTTATAAATTCTGTTGAAACGACAAATGGCCTACTGAATCACGACTAAGAAAAATTCATTTTAGGTCATATTTCCACTACCTACACAACTTCAGCAACAAATATTCGACTCACCTGTTGAAGAAGCCCAATGAAAAAGGCTTTGACGATGTGTTGCAGATTCGTGGGTCCCTCGACTTTAGCATGTAAATCTTTGATTCCAATTACTTCACAGCAAGTTCGAATAGCGCGGTGGCAAATTAGTCCGAACCCTTCCGGCATCTTTTTAACAAAAATCTTCGTCTTGCCAAACTGACAGAAAAAGTCGTGGAAAACTGAAATAACAAAAAATTATGGAAACAAACACACAAGTAGCAAAATAGTGAAAGAAAGGCGTAGCTAGGATTCTACGTTAGTCACATATCCGCCCCAAAATACGAATTAGACAAGAACCCACTCTATTGTGGTCAACATGTAACTTCTGCACCTAGGCTATGAAGTGGCAAATCGTGGCTGCTCCCACCAAAGTATCATCCCCACAAAAAATAACACTAAGTAACTGGATTGCTACAGAATATGCTAGCTAGAACCAGGAACCACATGTTCAAAATTATTAAGTAACTTATAAATGGGAAGTCATACCTGTGTGGTCATTGTATCGCTCAAAGAATATGAGCTTCTGGCCAGCGCGATTACGAGCAACGCGGAGAGCTGATTTGGGGTCGATGGCTTTCCCCATCGCGAATCCAGCCAGACCACCCCGGTTTCCAGTCACCGCCATCACGCTCATTCGTCGCTTTCGCCCCAAATTTCCCGTCATTACGGTCACCATCTTGTATTCCAATACTTTCGTTTCAAAGTTCTCAAATGTATCTGAAATCAATTAAGATCAGTCGCCAATCGTGTGAGATAGGTACTGAATACTGAGGATGAAGTCAGTAAATAGATGTCGTAATGATATTATTATAATGATATTATAAATTTAATGATCTGGCATAATTACTGCATAGATTATATCGACATACCGTCAGCAATTGGGTCGGGTGGGCCAACGCTTCGGCCAGCCATTTTGGCCCCAGACCAGCCACGCTCCAGTGGGTGTAAGCGGCGTGACCGGCGGCTCGTCATTTCGTCCCTCATGCGAATCAGCTTAGCCTCTCGTTCCGGGTCGGGGGGCAGCTGCTCCTGCTTAACCAGCTCTTTCCCTCGAATGACCGGCCCCGACAGGCCAGGCCACATTATGTTGGCTTTCCCCACGCCGATTATTTGTCCTCTATTCAAGTTTTTCATCCCCTTTTTTGAAACTCCTTTGGCGCGCCCTCGCTTTTTTCCTGCATTGCTTACGCTGGTGACACCTTTCCAAAGCTGTTCAGCAGTCACTGAAATAGTAGGTACGAAAGTTGGCTTCATTCCACTTTTTATTCACATATGTAAAGATCTAAACATACAAGGGGTGGAAATTGGGGGGGGGGGGGGGGGTGGTGGTGGTAACAGCATCTACTACCTACCTATTTACACAAGTACCCTTTTTGACAAAGCTGATTCTAATAATTGAATTGAATTAATTGTAATAATTGACCTCTTATCTAGCTACCTTTATTGAAGAAGCTAGTGTAACGCTGTATTTGTACTTGAGGGTTCGCTGGAGCAATTAAAGAACGGCCGAGCTGGAAACATCGAGTCAATCCTGAAAGAATTTGTACAAAACCATCAGATTTGGTTAGTTAGCTCTCCTCATCACCCGCTGCAGGCAGTAGATCGATTTAGTAAAAAAATAGGGTAGCTTCATAACAAGCTGAATATTAAAAGATAAAATGGCGAAATAGTTACCCAATTTTATCATTTTTAAGCGAAATACAGAGATTTTTCTTCTTCAATTAGAAATGTTTTGAGCAGGAGCAAGCGGCCATTTTTATTTTTTACACAGAGTAAATAACTACAATAATGGCGGCATTTTAGTGTTTAGAATTTCCAACAGGTGGCAGGGTAAGTAACTTTTTCAAGAATTTTAAATTTGTAAAACGCGCGGCAATACTTCTGAGTTCTTTAATGTTTCCTATGATGTTTCGATAGGGCTATTGATTTTATGAAAAATAATGCCCTTGGAATAGGTAGGTGCAGGTTGGTTCAAAAAAAAAAATATATATCATAGGTAGGTAGGTATGTACCTAGGTACCTACCGAACTGAAATACCTACGGAGGTAAAATTTAAATCAATAAAGTACCTTAGGTACCTACTTACCTACCTACCTACCTACCTACCTAAGTAGTTGTTACCAAGGTAGGTACCTACCCAAGGGCAAGGAGGAGAGCAAATAGGTAATATTTGTTGCATATTACCTACCTACCTATGCAACGGTAGGTACTTAATGTTTTAAACGGCGTAAAGTTTTGGAAAAATTAAAATTTAAGATAGGTGGGCAGCTATTGACACCAGCTGAGAAGTAACATATAGTTACCACTTCCTCCATGCTCTGCGGAAAAGTCTGATACAGTGTTTGGAACGGGGCTATATGTGGACGGGATGCCCTATACGCCAGCCTTCAGAGAAGCATGCAGGATGTGAATTCGATTTGAGAAGATCTCAAGGAATAATAGGTAGAAGCAGGTTTCGTTTGGAAGAAGGTTGTGGGAAGCAGGGTGGAAGGGAACAACTTCTTTGGGGGAAAACGCACTTGGTAGGAATCCATGGTATGGTTTATAACAGGATAGGTAGGCATAGAGGAGGTATGCCTCGCAGTCGCTGAGAAGTCAAGCTATGGCTCTCTTTGTTAATTCTGGAATTAGCACGGGAGAATGCTGAACCGCGCGTGCTGTCGTCATAGCAACGGGGGATGGCAACTCAAGAGGCGGACCGCTCATCTGAATGTAGCAAGGGTGATTTCACCAGCTTTCAGCACAAAACCACATGAAAAAATAAGTAGACCCTAAGTAGGTATAGGCAGGTGAATGAGCATTTACACATACTTAGAGGTGTTTTGGTATATAGTACCTACCTACCTATACTTAGGTAGGTAACCTAAGTGTTACACTACCAGTTATCACCAATTATTCGAAGCTGAAAATCAACGAAAAGTTTGGTAGAGTCAAAATTTACATTGAAATCAAATAATAGGAATAGGTAACGCACGGTGTACTTACCCGCTATATGTATATCACTCTCACTTAGTGGACGGGGTATACTTAACCCTCCTCCCCCTCCCACCCTCCCCGGCATTTCATGATATTGAAGCCACTTGCGGAAAGCAGGTGTATTTTTGAATGTGGAAGCGTAATTCGTGAACGTTTCCGAATTTCAGGCTTATACAGCTGTGTAGCTGAAAGCGGGCTACATCAAGGCATAATAAGCAGGGTGGCATACAGCTATGCATAGCTGGAAGCGGGCTATATGAAGTCTGGAGCCTCGAGAGCGTTCTTTGAGTCGCTTTCGCGACCGCCGTGTGCGATACGGCAGGCCCGCCGTCAGCTCCTTGCTCTCATTATTTAAAACAAAGACGGATGCCTCCCTGCCCAATTAAAAGTGATAATTGCGAACGGTGCGGCAGCTGACTCCTCACAGCTCACAGCGCTGCTGGTGCTTGAGCACGCGCCCGTCCGCTTCTCCTAATGAACCAGCAAGCCAAGCAACCAGAGGAGCTCCTGTAGACGGCAAGCGGCAACCTTCGTCCTGATAGCCTCACTCCTCAGTCCTCCTCACCAAAACGAAATCTTTATAGAATGTTCAGAAAGTTACCTACATTTTTGTAGTTCTTGTCAGAACGACTCGATAGGAGAGGCATGTATATAAAGTCCTATAATCTATATACCTTACTCCTTACTTGTATCTTTATACCTGCGTCTATTCTTGATACTTTACTGTATTGTCTTGATTGATACCAGTGGCGTAACTAAGCATTTTCGAAGGGGGGGCGGCTTCGCCTCACCGGGCCCCCCACCCCTCCCGCCCCCCCCCCCCCACCCCTGCAATATATAAATTTTTTTCGTCTAGTTGCCTTGGCTAGACCTCTTTGACGTCCCCTTCAGGCGCCCCACCCCAAAAACAACACCAAGTAACCGAGCGAGCGAAGCGAGCGAGAAAAAATTTTGAGATCTAAATAGTTAGCTGGGATAAATCGTTTATTTATTTATGCACTTGTCTTTTCTAAACCGTGCCAATCGCTTACGGCGGGCCGCCCTGACCCCCGAAAAAGGAAATCATTAATCGAGCGAGCGAAGCGAGCGAGAAGAAAATTTGAGCTCCAAATAGTTAGCAGGGATAAAACATTTATTCATTTGCCTTTTCTAAATCATGCCAACCGCTTACAGCTGGCCGCCCTGAACCCCGACAAACGAAGTCAGTATAATCGAATGGCGAGCGAAGCGAGCGAAAGGAAAATTTTATCAAAACAGCTAGGAAAATATGACTTCTTGATTTAAATCTAACATAGAAGCCTTCGGGCTCACAGGCCCCGGCCCCCTCGGGCCCTCGGCCCTCTGAGCCCCCCGTCCGCCTGGGGCTCCTCCGGGCCCCCCGGGCCCCCGGGCCCGGGGCGGACCGCCCCCCCCGCCCCCCCCAAATTACGCTACAGATTGATACATCATATAAAATACACCTGCTCTATTTTTGCCACAAATATGGTATAACCACCTTACCTATATTTCTCTTGCTGACCCTTGAATACCTACCTTCCTCCTACTTAGGCCAGTATTACTGTTATATATACTGTTAGGTACTAGGTACTGTTAGTAGCGCTGGGCAAGATTATGTGTGTCAGCGAAACAAAGTCAAATAACAGATAATATGAAGATGAAGGAATGATAGTGAATGTAGGTAGGTAGATGCATTTGTAGCAGAACCCGAAGCAGCAGTAGGTAGCTATATGGCTAAGCCATAATCATTAGTACCATTGTTGCAAATCCGCTTGGAAGCGTAAGTACACTTGTATACGAAGCTTAATTCCACCATTGTGTTCACTTCTCAAGCCTTTCCAGTTCTCCCTACCCCTGCAAGAACAATAAGTTTCCACAAGATACATGCATGGGCTGCAAACTTGAATATATACCTATGCATGTATGTACATGCATCACATACACAAAATTTTGTCCCTTGAACAAATATTTTTTTTGTATGTCTCTTCTTTAGTTTACTTATTATTCAACTGAAAACAGTGCATTTTTTAAAGTTAGTTTTTGACATCTTTCCGAAAAGAACGATTCTTGTAGGAACCTTATGACTACAAACAATTCTATTCCTCTTGACATAGCCGTATCCACGGGGGGGGGGGGGGGGGGGGGGGTTAGGCGGTTAACCCCCCCCCCCCCCCCATGAGTGGAAAATTAACATGGTAATGCCAACTTGAAGCAAAAAAATATAGACGAAACCCCCTAAACCCCCCCCTCCCCATCCTCCTCCTCCCTCCCCTCCCTCCATGACCCTAAACCCCCCCCATGACCGCTTTCTCGATACGGGCCTGCCTCTTGATACTGAATAGGTACTACATAAGGAATTTGTAATAATTCTGTTGGTCTTAACCGAATCAAATCAAGGAGTTTGAAAAACAGAGAAAAATATGCTTTCCAATTCTGTGCAGAGGCAATGATGAGAGAGGATGCAGTTTGGAGACTTTGGAGGATGGAAACTCTCAATACACCAAACGGGAAGGCTTTCCCAGAAGTACCCAACTACGCCCGTTTATTAGACAAATAAATATTTGCTCGACTGGTTCTCGCGAGGGGCGCGACGGGCGCGAGGGGCAAGAGGGACGCCCTCAGCGGGGGTGCGAGCCTCTTCAAAACAGCGGGAGCCTTCAGTCCCCCATCGGGCTTTGTCGATCAAGAGGGGATGAAAAAGATTGAAATCAAAAGAAATTAGAATCTGAATCAGTGTGAACCACAACCGGACGTTTTATGATTTTCATTAGGTATCTACGCATGTTTGGCTGATTTCTCAATCACATCGTGAAATTATTATCCGTCCCGTAGTCGTGGTCCGAGTGGTATCGTATACGTGTACATGTCCACAAAGCTCTACTTGAGAGCCAAGGTGGAGTGGCTACAGTTACATCACTCAAATTTCCGCCTGAGCTATATAGGTATGTGTGGGTGGGACGTTCATGAAATATAATACGAATCGATGCTACCATGAATCATGAATCGTAAGTAGGTGGGAGAGTGAGAGGGGTGAGGGGGGGTGGTGTCTTCTGCTGGTATATGAATTTCTAATGAGATCTCAGAGAAGGAAGGGTTGTTGTGTTTTCCTTTAGGGGAAGAAGGAGTCTGGGGGAGCGGCGATTCCTTGCAAAAAATGACTTCTCTTTAAAATTCATGGACGCCTTGCAGAGTAGTAGATCTAGGTAGGTATCCCGTATATACGCTTCCGAGTTACGAGTTTACGAGTTACACTTTTGAGAAATAAAATATGAAATTAGTAAGGTGAGCGTCTATTACACTGCCTATATACATGCAGCAGGATTGTAGATACCTAGGTACATATTTTACCTGGATACTTCTACGTTTAAAGGTTTAGGAACGGCAAGGGGGATCTATCTATACGTTTTATATTCTTCTCCTTATAGGCCCGCGCTGGCAGAAAAAACATTCTACACATTGACGAACCTCCATTGTTGGTAATACGGGTGTAGGTAGTGGTCACAGTATTTAGAAAATAGTGATGATTTCGGCACCTCCTTTTTGGAAAAGTGAGAACAAAATGTCATCTGTTTTTCCTCCGTCCACATAATCTGACCACGGTCATGTTAACTGTTAATACTTCGAGGATTTAGGTGTAAAGGATGAAGAGACTCTGTTCGTAGTCTGGCCCCTTGCTGTCTCCCTATATCCGGTCCTGACTGCATGAAGCTTCCACGGAGGAAAACCTTCATTGATGTACCCGTTGTTAAGTATAATTATTGTCTGCTCCCCGAACCACACTCAGCGCCGTAATTAAATCCCCCAGGTTCCAGACGATGCCTGGAATCCAGGGGATTCCCGGCTGAGGTGGCAGCATCAATTAAAATGCATTTCATGGCTTCAGCCTGGAGTCAGGTTCTCATGCTACCCTGCCTGCTGTAATTTGCTATTGTTCCAACTAATGGCAAGAGTAAACAAACAATTTCGGGCTGATTCACGAGCGACGGTAGTTGTGACTGCCTCATTTGACTTCGTCATTCGTATTGGGTGAGCTCTGATCCACGCTATTTCCATCCTCCACGTCGCTGGATGCGTAAGAGCCGAAGCTACCGGCAGGTGGGTAGACAGGTAAGCAAACATCAAGTACTTAGGTATATTCACAAACATAGGCAAATTCAGCACCAACCTCCCCGTCATGCGTCAGATCGCTTTCAGATCAGCGCAGCGGCAACGCCTATACTTCCCTCTATAAGCCATCAGTGAAAAAAACTAAGTTCTTATACCTATTCTTATTAAAACAACTAAAGAATTGCCAGAGACACTATCACACATGTCCCACAAATATACAGACATCAATACAAGGGTAACGCAGACTTAGGACAAATCAAAGAAACACACCATCATACATATATAGGTAATAAGCACTCAGAAATGGTTGTTAGAAGGGGGGATACTGATTGACCTGTTTATTTTCTGAAAAAGGGAAGTCAGGGAAAATAAGGCGAAATTTATTTGAAAATATGCCAGTCTCTTCGCAGGTATAGCTCACCCCGCGTCTGCTGGATCTTGCTGGGTTTCTCATTAAGTACAAATCAATGTAGATTCCATTTTCCGGAAGTTTTTACTCCAGAAGGTTCATTTAATATTGTCCTCATAGCGTATAATGTACCTATGTACATTAAATTGAAGTATTTCTTACACAGGGATCTACCAAGTCAGAGAGTGGAAATGAAAGCAGGTATAGGTGCTGGTCCCGCCGTCGCCGTCGCTAACAATGCCGTTTGAATGGCTGGTTCTTGTGCAAAGCACACAAACAAGTAAAGTACTGAAAGCTGCATAACCCTTTTCCTCCCCTCTTCTTGAAACCACTCGGCTCACAATTAAAAAGAAGAAAATATAAATGAAAGTCAAACATAGGAGATGAAAGTTTTTAATATGATACTTGGAGCAATTACAGGGTAGGGGCAAGACCTACAGAAAGTAGAAAGTCCTTCTTCATTAATTTTTATCCGAGTGTGTTTGCAGGGTGCTTGATGTGGCAGGCCGCATCTATTCCCCATTACGAAGCTTTCCTTTGGCTGAGAACCACGCTGAGCCGAGCTTGTGCTTCAGTCTCGAAAGTGCGTCGTTTTGTCTTCACTTATTAATTTCTCCTTTGAGCTTTTATGTTTGAATATAAAATTGTGCATAGCCATAACAAGTATACGATGCTTTTATTCCAACCTCTCTTCACAGACCACAGCACTCCAGCTTTTCTGTTGGTAGCTATCCATATCACCGTTGACTGACACAGAGTGACGTTGCTTACAAAAAAAACTGATTGTGATAATTCTACGTATGAGACGTGATGCCCTTGAGGGGCATTTCCCGGAGGTCTCCCAATTTAGATATCTATAGGTACTTAACTGTAGAAACGGAAATATTGCAGAGTACCTATTTTTCATGCAGTTGTGTCTTGTGTCAAAACTTTGAACTCCACGTTTTGTATCTGTAGATATACCTAATAGGTATATAGGTACCAAATTTCCGACACCTCGGGTTGATCGAGATGAGTTGAAATCGTGTCAACTATGGCATGCAGTGAACGAGATAGAAACCTACCCTAAACACAATAGCAAAACCCTTTTCAGGGAAGTCACAGCTGTCAAAGTGTGGTCAAATGCGATGACAGGCGTCAGCCACCACCCAGCCATCCCCTTTAATAGGTGCGAAATGTTGACACTAGCGTCACGCTTGACAGTAGCTTCTGCGAGGGCTGCAAAGGTGCAGACCTCCCTGGTGTTGGGAATCAACCACAATCAGACGTTTACCTGCGTTTTACAGAATCAATCAACCTTGAACAGGTGACAACGGTAATTGCTTACGCTTACTTTCTCATAATACTTATGTCAAGTAATACCTACCTATACATATACCTTACTACCTTATTACCTTAAAAGTTATTAATTATATACCAATTTTGTTACACTACGCTTCGTCCACAAGGGTATACTCCAAGTCAGGCTAGGAGCGTACCGATTTCTCATAATTTCTTGCAAATCTAGGGCTGATCAAAACTTCTTCTTGATCAGAGCGTAGGCCCTAAGCTATAGCTTATTTAGCTTAATGGTTAATCCAGCACTGTATACCTAGACAATGTTGGAGTATCTGGAGTAGGTAGGTAGGTACATATTTTGCCTCATCAGTTTTTTTTATATAGTTACCTTTTTTATTTTAACCTGCCTACTTACCTTAAAGGTGCTGAGGGCGATGTAATTGAAAATATGAAGGTATTTCCGAAAAGGAACAAATATTATTTGAGATGTTTGAGTGAGCTCGTTGAGTGAATGGCTCTTGTGCCTCCTTCCAAGTTGTACTCAACATCAACAAGTTGATTTAAATCTCACTCATCAACGACCTCTTTTTACAGCTCATGTTGAGCTTATACACTGATACAATAAGTTTACTACTTAATAAGTTTTACAGAGCTCTTTATAATACAGTGTTTAGTATCTAAGAATGCAACAAACAATTCGCCGAGTTCTCGGAGCTATTTCAGTGGAGAAAATGTAATTGTATATCGTTGTTTGTTTGATCTTTATCTAGGTTGGAACCTAGTACCTATAGGGATTAGATGGCCAGCGCCTCCTCCACACCCCTACACTGACTGGTACCACTTCCCCAGGTACTGTAGGTCCTCGTGTACATCGCCCATCACCCTGGTATACTGGTTTATTAAATATTGTAGCAGTGACAAGAGTTTTGCGAATAGAACTCCGGCGGACCGAAAGTTCAGACACGCATAAGAATATGTCTATAACCTTTTGTGATATGAATCTATGACAGTACCTACCTACACAGTTAAATTACATCTTACTACAGTAGGTACTATTTCTCGTAAATAAAGTAGTACCTACTTACATCACATGCAATAACCAATCGTAAAACACAGTCCCATGCTTGCAGTAAATTTAAAACATAATAATTATTAGTAGGAATGGAAAATTTTATATAAAAGAGAAAAGAATTTTCGCTGTAAAATCACGGCTACAATAAAAATGGAGAGGTGATTGCGCGGCTGAAAGACATTTTTCCCCGTGGTGCGATACTGGCACGGCGGATCCTACCCCGTTGCCAGGCAACTGCAAGCACTTGAGGTGCTCAGGTTGCCGAGGCAACCCTGGACGGGGGTGGGGGCGGGGGTGGGGGTTAGAGAGGCTCGAGAGCACGGCGTCAAGGGCCCTTTTGGCTTTGCCCCCGTGCCCACTCAGCACTGCTTATTGCACCGGACGCTGCGGCCCCAAATTCATTACCAATAAAACTTTGTCGAATTTTTGGCTGAGGCATAAACAACATACTGGTGGTAGGTATATCGAAAGCTGCTTACCGACTTCTGGTAGGTACCTAGGTATATAAGGATATCTACTTATTCTCCCCCATACATAACCTACTGTATCGAAAGGTTCGCTTTACTGCATAAGTAGGTAGATATAATTGTCACTTTAAGAAAAGTGAAGGCGCGGTTGACACTGATCATTTTCATGCACCGAGGCTCATGCACACTGCATTTTTGGATTTGTGAAATTAATTTGTGAAATCAGAATCGTGAATTGGGTTCATATAGCAAGCTGAATGAAGCTATGAGCTGTGAATTTTTTCAATTTGATAACCGCCATTTCGACACTCAGTCTCAGATCGCACATCCAGTCAGGTGAGGTGCCTCTTGAGACTCAGTCAGCAGTCAGCAAAGTCCCAAAGGCCTCAGGGCTAACGGCTCCCGCCTGTGCTAAGCTTTTGGGCCACCCGCAGAACCTCGAGAGGCCCTACAAATAACAATGCAAATTACTTCAGCATCAACAGTTCTTTATGACTACTCGGATATGACTTTGAAGCTCAAGTGGAAACGAACTTTCTATAGAAGAACAGTTCCCGGAATTGTCAGAATTGCGCCGTTGTAGTCAGAAAATCCCTAATCCCAATTGAAAGGTATAATACTTCTTAACGCTATTTATGATAGGGCCCCTTAAAAACTATACTACACACCTAGCACGTGCTTCATTATTACCTATATACGCTGTGAATATGCAGGAGAAGTTGGATGAAGGAAAAATGCGGATGAATTACCCCGTACTTGAGGATATAAGAGTACGTTGGAGGTCCATTCACTATTCAGCGACGCTTAGTTAGGGAGCTACCGAATGCACTTGCTGAGATCCAGTGCAAGGGCTTAGGGGAGGTTGGGAGAGCAGCAGTGGTTATCAAAGCAGTTTCATTAAGAAGCTGGAGCATCCTTCATTTCAATGGGAGTTTTCACACCTACGTACAGCAATCTACGAGCCTCTCTACTCACTCTCTAGTCTCTAGTATCTGCACCCTTCCTCTTGTCCTTACCCATACCGCAGCCTTATCATAAAGCGTTGGCTATCACCAGTGGGAAAGGGGAACGGGAGTTTGACAAGAAATATTTTTTCAATCCTGCAAAAGGATTGTCCGGTTACCATTGCTTGAATACTTCATTTACTTACCTTCTATGTTCAATTTTGCCTAAATGATGTTACGAGTATCAGAAAGAGCTAAAATTAAAATCCATTGAAATAAAGGATTTACAATATAGAATGGTTGAACTTGAGTATCTCGCACTCTCGAAGTAGGTACAAGTTACCTAGTCTAAGCTACTAAAAATTGAAAAAAAAAACTTGAATTTTAGCTTCATATTTTTAGGTCCTTCACTCCCGGATACGAAAAGTTTTGACAGGGTTTCCTGTCCCGGCGTATGGTATGGTCGAAATTAGGTATATATCCTATCTGGTAGGTTTTTAAAAAAATACTTTTTGTTAGTTTGAACGGATCCATTCGCGGTCCACAGTCGCAGAGTATTGCCTACGGGTAAGATGCACTGCCCAGGAATAGTATGGGAATGTACCAATACGTGGGCAGTGAAACGGATGGGTGCGCTTCCATTGCGAACCACTGAATGCCGTCGGACTCCTGCTGACTTGGGAGCGCCCTGCCTGCTCTAGCTGCGGTGGTGGCCTCCACTCCTCAAGATCTCACACGTTGCTCACTCAGTCAAACCATTATTTCGTATTAGCCCGCATAAGGCCGATGATCCCCGTTATAACGATGTTTTATTCCCTCAGACAGCCTGTGCAGGTGCTCTCCTCTCGCTAATGATCGAAGCCAGTTTTGTAGGTAGAAAAATACCTACATGTTCCTTGAGAATTTGTATGTATGCTATGTAGAAATTTGTTTGTTACTTATTTTAAATAATTATTGTAGGTATAGGTATAAATTCTACAGTTTCGACTGTGCATGTACACCCTTCATAATATCCTTAAAAAAAAGACGTTCGTCTTTGACCTCTGGCACGTGGAGTGTGATGCAAACCTGGCGGCTATAAAGCCGTGCGTAACTATAGCCACATAAATAAATGTTAGACGCTAAAAGTCTCTCTATATACGTTATAAGGATAACAACGTTATAGTAGAGGGAAAATGCTGTCGGAGCAGCGTTACCGGATGAGTGGTTTGAGAAAAGTGGAGCCGGGAGGTTCTCAACTGGGTGGTAGAGAGAAGGGAGTTCGCACGGTGCAGTGCCCACGCCGCAGGGCGCTATCACGCCGTGCTGCGGGTCTGCGGGCCACATGGATCGTCATCTCGAACAAGCCACTTAAGCCCTATTTCTTTCTTTAATTACATTCCCTAATTTTCATCAATCAATCAAGAATCACCTGGAACATCAAGGCACAGAAGTCACAGAACACTTCTTTCATATTCGTATATAGGTACGCTGCAATATCCGACCCGCGGATGGAACAGTTGTTGTTGGCCAGTTCTTCGCTCATAGCACCGCGACTTAGGTTAACATTATTATTTATTTTCAAAGGAAATCCTGCAAAAAAAATTCCAAAAAAATCTCAAATCTCCCAAACAGATTTCACGAATTTTAACTAGGCAGGCTGGTGTAGGTAAGGGAATATTACATTTGTACTATTCTAGATTCCCAGATCCAGGATTTAGAAATTTTTTCAAAATTTCAGATTTTCCTCCTTGTATACAATAGTTATTCGGAAACCATGTATATGTAAAAGAGTTGGAGGAATGGCTTCAGTGCGTTCAGTGGTTCTCATACGTAACGTTCCTCGAATAAAACATCCCCTCCCAATTACAGCTCAAGGTGCTTGATAGCTTCCTGCACTTTGGAGAGTTTCCATTGTAGTGTAAGACAATAGGGGAATTTGTTAGCCGTAGGGTAATGGTGGGGGAACTCAAGAGCAGTTCTGTCAAGTGAGGGGTCCAGCCCCTGATGTCTGCCCCAGCGTCTTGGCGAGAAGGGGAGTAGAAAGCAAACCATCAAACTATTCTGGTAAAAGTTGTAACGGTCATGAGAAACTTACACACAATCACTTCTTGGTCTTGAACTCTTTGTTTATTATATATTGACTGAAGTCAACTTATTTATGGACCTATCTAGAGGGGGCCGAAGACACCTATATAGGTAGATTGTCTATCCAGTTAATTGTGCGGTGGGGCGGTGTCATCAAAACCTGGCGGGGGGGGCTAAGCCCCCTAGACCTTCTCCTCACCTGGGAGGGGGGGGGGGTATCCTGGGGGTGTCTAACGGTTTGCTGGGGGGGCCTACCCCCCCCCCCCCCCCGGCAGATCCCCCTTGCTACGCCTTCGGTTGTCATCACTAAAGGTCTTCTTTGCTGTCGGGCAAGGCCAGCATCTGAATCCCACCGGACCAACAGCTGTGAATTTTCGTAAAATATCTAAACATGAGTTGAGTTTCAGATTTAGTATGGACGTACCTACTGCAAAGCTTATTTTTTTTGTATCTTCCTACCACCTTCCGTTCTACTATAATACACGAGAACTGGATTTCTTGTGATCGCATGCTCGCCATCTTTCCCAAGCATGGCAGAGGATGTTCTGACGCAGACGGTGTGTTGTCGGTGGCGCGTGAGACTGGAGGGGTCGCACGAGCGAGGACATACCGTACTTCCGGGTCTGGAGTCTGCTGGAGGCTGGAGGCACGTCCGTGGTGTCCTGTTTCAGAAGCTTACAGACATCAAACCCCTCATCTCCCAAACATTAATGGCTTCTATAGTTTCAGATTTTATGAGAGGGGTTAGAGGGTTAGCGAAGTCACCCAGATAGTGATACCAATCTTTTGCCGTTCTCCTTCCTAACAAAGCAAAAACTTAAAATTTGTTCTTTGAACAAAATCAGTTGAACGTATAGGAAATATTATCTCTGCAGGTTATTCGAGACCGAAAGACGCACAGAAAATATGTAGGTAAATACCGACAATCCCACCTACAACTGGAAATTTTGTAAAAAAATCTTGAGATTAGCTTTCCATGCAGAATAATACCTGGAAATGAAAACTTTGCACGTTCAATTTTTTCTCACGTCATAAGGAGTGAAAGTACTGAGAGTAAATAGGGATTCTGAAAGTAAAATGGCTGTAAAATAAAGGAAAGCAAACAGGAGTAGAAAGGGGAGCTCATCCGGAAAGCAAAGAAAGACGCGAAAAGCCGTAATTAGGATTGAATAACGGCAGCGCGAGCGCGTACGTGCTATACGGGGCGCTGTACGTGCTCGCATAATGCCGGTGGGGCCATTGTGTGGGTACAATGGGGAAATGCCCCCCTCCTCTCCCACAAACCCTTCACAGCTTCTCAAATTTCATTTCAAAGGCATGAAGAAACTTTGCTTTTCTCTCATTTTGAAAACCAGTGCATGGAAGATCTTTCTGCACCCTTCTCCTATAAAAAGCCAAAATTAGGTATATGTACGATATATGGGTGTTGTACCTATACGTATACGGCACCTAAGTAGACTACTACTACTAAGTACTTTTCTTAAGTTCTGTACGTACCTAAGTCTATTGAACCACCTTGTACATTAGATAGTATAGATAGATAGCATATTATTGTAGATATTAAAGAATTAAAAAAAGTTGGAGGTTTTCAAAATCGGGTCACAATCAAAATATGTTGTTAATAAGCGAGTGTATTGGCAAAAAAGATACACCGAGAAAAATGACATTTTTCTCTTAACTGGACATGGTGATTGGTGGGAACCTTCCCTGCTACTTAAAGCAATTATTTAATGTAGCTTTACCTATACATAGGGTACCAACGTACTTACATTTTTACTTTTTATAATGGGGATGGGGACCATAATCCTACCCAGTCCCCTATTCAGAAAGTGGTCATGGGGGGGGGGGGGTTCACCTTTTGCTTCACGTTGGCATTATCAGGTTAATTTTCCGTTCATGGGGGGGGGGGGGGGTTAAGGGTTTAACCCCCCCCCCCCGTGGATACGGCTATGATCCTACCTATAAGTCAAATATTATGACGCAGAGCTCGGGTAGATTACATGAGACTCGTAGAGGTGTAAAGCATTCCTTTTGTGGTGTGGATGAAGATTTTGAAGGCAACAGTGAGAGTGAAGAGGGAGTGGGAGTGGGTATCGGGGAATCCGACCACTCCAACTTCCTTCAACAGCGCTCCTTCTAATTGCAACTCTCGCAGAACCTTAAAAAACTCTTCCACTTCCTTTGCCGGAACCCTACGATCCCATCATTTTAGAGTTATTTTCCCTAATACCTTAAGTTTTGGAGAGAATAGCTGAAAAAGTCTTCGTCTGAGAAGGTCTTGTTAATTTTTATTCGAAGTCCTTTATGTGCGTATAAGTGGAAGTTGGAAAAAGGGGTTGACAAAAAGAAAATGCATGGTTTTCTGTTGGTTAAGGTAACACTCGTGACCGGAAGAAACCACTGGTGATGTAGAGTGGTGTCAGCTCCAGCAAAGAGCCGCAGGCATCGCAACACGATCGTACCATAATACGAGTTTCCTTTGATTTTAAGCTTTGTTACATCCTTTGTAAGGGATGATATTAAACGGGCAATTGCTCTGCCCTCACAAAATACCCTTAATCCCCTACGAGCCTTTGATACCTTATAGGGAGTCAGTATTTTCCAGTGATAGGGCCAGCAGGAAGGAGGGTGCTCATTTGAATGGGCCTTACGCATTGCCGAGGAGAGGGCGGGAAGCGGATTTTCAAATGCTCGGAAGTTAGGCATTGTTACTGCACATCCTCCCAGCTGAGATATCTGATATTTTTTATTTTATTGATACCACCAATTAAAAGGGGTTTGTTGAACCACTCCGAAACGGATAGAATTTCTGCCTACACCATCACATCACTAAATTGTGTTGACTCGACCTGTCAATCTTCACCAACACTTCTCACTTCTCACAAAGTGAAGCGCTCATTTTGGCACTACACCGTACACCTTACAAAATGTAGTAAGTAATAAGAACAAAAGGCGTACGAAATATTTTGACATACCTTACAACTTACAAAATGTAGTAATAATAACCAAAGACGTACAAAATACCTAAACATATTTTTCTGTTTTTGTTTTAGCGCACTGTAGGTATTACCTTTATACCTGACGATGGTGAAACCCATAGAACATAGAACCAGGCCTGTATCCAGAAAGCGGTCATGCATGGGGAGGGTTTTAGTGTCAAGTGGGGGTTTTAGCCTATATATTTTTTTTGCTACACGTTGGCATTGCCATGTTAATTTTCATGGGGGGGT
The DNA here is from genome assembly GCA_950004255.1 of Mesopsocus fuscifrons. Lineage (NCBI taxonomy): Eukaryota > Metazoa > Arthropoda > Insecta > Psocodea > Mesopsocidae > Mesopsocus > Mesopsocus fuscifrons. Next base: position 7,428,548 of record OX465373.1, read on the forward strand.
TAACCCCCTAACCCCCCCCCCCCCCCCCCCCCCGTGGATACGGTGATGCATAGAACCGATCGTAATAAGAATTTTCATACCACAAAATACCAGAAAATAGCAGAATAACACCATATACGAAGTGCAAAACGTAATGAATAGGCACCGATATTTCCGTGATTTGGATGTTGGGAAATGTTTATAATAGGTTACTCTGCCTTATAAAATTAATAAGTAATATTTATTCATGTTTTTGTCGTACCTATACCAAGCGTGAAGGTATAAACTCCTGCCTGCTCATATATATATACCTACTAACCCAAAGCTTATTTCTTATTTGTATATACCTATAGGTACAATATAATAGGCATTATACAGGGTACCCCTTGTATTCACGAGATAAGCACGGAGCTCAGCATTTGGAACTGAGTTTGGAATTAGATTAGCAGTAATGAAATACCTGGGTAACAGTGGTAATCCCCCTTTATTGCAGTGCTGACAAATTAAGCAGCTCACCAATCGGCTTACAAGCGATCGCCGCTTTGAGCAAATACCTACTCAGGAATTCCTCTTACAGTTCTATCGTTACATTGTTTAAGGGTGCTGCATGTCATACCACCCTAATACAAGTAACGTATAATTTCGTATATCTCTACTTACCTACGATCTAAAATAAGTAAAAAACCTACATAGGTTAGGTATACTTATACTTTACCTATATATAGGTACACTTCAGTCCGAGATATTGTAACACCTTCACTCATAGCCGTATCCACGGGGGGGGGGGGGTTAGGGTGTTAAACCCCCCCATGAACGGAAAATTAACATGGTAATGCCAACGTGAAGCAAAAAATATAAGCTAAACCCCCCCCCCCATGACCGCTTTCTGGATACAGGCCTGCTATCACTCATACTACTTCTGTACCTTAAAGTTCAATAGGTATAATAAGACAGACCACAAAGGCCTATAAAACGGATAAATCTGGACCCTGCTGTAAAGAGGTAGGTATGGAGCTGCAGCACATAGTGTTGTGCTGCTCAAGAGGTTTTTGGCGGTGGTGGTGCCGTGGTGCACTGTAGGTAGGTAGATGCTTGTTTTATGAACATACAAAACAGAAATGTGCAATCTAATTATTTTTTAAGTTAATCCAGCCGTTGTAGCATTCAATATTCGAAAAAAAATATAGGAAGGTATACATTCGCATGGGTTGTGCAAAGCTTTCAAGTGGTGAGTTTTCCAATTCAAATTACCCATCGAGTATATTACCAATGTATAGGGCGTACGGCGAAGTGCAGAAAGCCAGTCGGTGAAGCGTGAAAGTCAGCGAAGGCCCGTCAGGCATAAAGCGGGGGGTCCGTTGTTTGTTAACAGCGATCAGTGTTAATATTGCATTTACACAGAGATTATTGGGAGCTTAGCAGTGAGCTAGCACGCCCCCTGATGGGGGTCCCGCGCCCCCGACAACACCCCATCATCGCTCGCACCCGGCCCCCTCCCTGTCGAAAGCCAGTCAGCCAATTATGACGAACAGTCTCATTTTAATTACCTCCTACTGCTTTTTTCTTTTCGACAGAGAACTCTTCAATGACATAAGTATGTAGATTAACTAAATTATCTGCATGCGTTCGCGTTCGCATACTCATAATGTCACATCACAGAAAAATGTTCTTAAAGGAAATATTTTTTGTATAAATAAGTGACGGATGGAAATGTGAAAGATGGAAGTGAAAAGAGTTCGCTGTAGGTTTTATTTTGAATAATCACTTGTATGGTCAAAATAACTCTTACTATATCAGTAAATAATGGTTCGTGACAAGACGAGAATTTACTTCAAAGAGACCGACCGACAAAGGTGCAAAGTGTAACATAGAGGGAGTGACATGAACGAGAGTGACATTTTGGAGGCCCCCCGCCGAGCCCCGCAGAGCCCCGGCAAGCCCCCAGAGTTGCGTCCAAGTGAACTTCCCTCCCTTTGCAATTTGTTTTGTGTCTTACAGGTAGAAACAAACGTCACTGCCTATTATCGATCAGTCTCGTCTGCACTCGGACAAAACCTTGAAATTTGTAGCTCATAGGCTCAAATTTTGGGACAGAAAGGTGAGCAAGCAGGTGAGTCTGGGAGCTTGGCGTGTTTCTTTTTTTATAGGTCCTAATTTTCTCCTCATTTGAACTACTTGGATGTAGACCCTGGCGCCACGACTCTCCATCGTCTTGGTCGGCATGGTCATTGCCTATATTCTTTCGTTTTTCTTACGTCAAATATCCCAAACAGCTCTTTATGAACATATTTTTAAAATTTTCCACACCTACGTCATATGTAGGTAGGTATAAATTATCTGCCGCTAAGGGCACCACCCATTACCCACAAAAATACCTGGTCCACAGCAAGGTCCACTGGTGAAGATGTATCAGTGTACAGGTGCACACCAGAACGGATGAGAGATATGGGGCGTTCTTGAATGGAAACCTCAGTTATGACAGGCTAACCAGATTAACAGATAATCACGCTCAACGGACGGGTCCATTGAAAACCAGGCATGGAATTTGTTTTGACATGAATTGCGCGTTTGTATTGCCCCTCATTCTTCGGGTTGAGTTGATCCATAAAATCAACGGGCCTTATTTGATGGCGATTAGAGGTATGAAAGACCTGTACCTATGCTGGGGGGATAATATTAAGGGTACGCGGCCCAGCGGGGTATCGGGATAAACCTGCGGCTTCGTTCAAGCGGAATTTCACCTTTTATCAGCCATCGTGTACCTTGGTACTCACGCTAATCAGTCATGCTTACTCAAGGGCTCCATTCTGCATTAGGGACCGTATATAGTTTCTACCTCGTGCACCTATACAGCGAAACAAGTTCGAAAGTTCTCTGGAAGATCTGGTTCTCCAGGCTTCAGGAGTCCGACTGGAGCCCAAGACCTGGGGACATGGCTACGCAACGTAACTCAACCTTGTCACAATAGATCTTAAAGGTCAGTGCGACATTGTATGGGGGCTGGGCTACTTTCGAAAGATCAGTGAGGTACAAAATACTGATTTGAGCAGTTCATTAATAAAAACAACTTTAGTATAAATATTCGGGATTGAAATGTACGGGACAATCTCTATTATTCAGAGAAATCAGAAAGGATCCGGCTGGCTGCACAAACTGCAAAACCATTGATCTTTATGCAAAATCAGCCAAAATGCGCAATTATAATTGAGGAAACGAGCAGCTTCGTTGTTACGGCTTGTGGGGCGTTTTGTTTGTAAATCGCGAGTACACGAAACATGCGGGCGTTGCAGCGTGTGAAGCCCGGGCCTCACAGGAGGGTTCCTTGATACCATCTCGTCTCTCCCCACAACCCTTGGGAGAAAATACAAAACGCAGCATCCACAACATGTAGTCCAACTGACCCGGTGTCAACTGCAGGCCCCGAGTTCGATCCCGGACTACAACAGGCGGAAAACTCGGCATTAGCATGACAATGCTGTACTCCCGCAGGGGCGCCGCTATTTCTTCCACTTCCTCAAGAGCGATTTCACGTGACAGTGCCTACTTAGAAGCGAGCAGGTGCTACAAAATTGCACAAACGATTGCATAAAATAATACCGATAAAATAATTATAATAACAATTATAATAAAATAATTACCGATAGTGGTATACTATTTTTTAGCGGTAAAACGTGCGACGGCACCACGCTTTTTTCTCAAATGAAACAGCCTCCAAAATTTGCAAATCTTGTGACATGTTCTTCAGAGATATTAGGTATTTCCGATGTTTTTATACAGGAGTAGTGTCGAGTCAAAATTTTGAGTTTCAAAATTTAATGGCTACCTTCCCATGCATGCATCATCCAAAAGCAATGTTTAGAAGACTATTGTAAATTTATTGAAAAGTATCTGGGTATATTGAGTAGGTAAGAAAAAAATTATTTTTATTGATATAGAACCAATAAGTACATGGCGATTTGAAAAGGAAATAAAAAACTTTGTTCGATCAGCGGGGCAATGTTGTATTTTAAGTAGATAGGGTGCTCATTGACAAGCGTAGAATGCGAAAGGGCCAGCAGCAGTCCATATATCGAAAAGGCCTGAATGTGACAGCTGGATAGTGGTTTGTCATACTGTCACGGACAATAATAAAGGGTCCGACAACAGTCGCACTAAACTTTCTCGCCCCATGTGATTTTTTTTTTTTTTTTTTTTTTTGGATTTCTTTGAGATTTTTTTGCGGGCGTAATTTTTAAGCAATCCAAAATCGGTTGAAAATGACCCAAGAACATCTATCTGAGATCACTCCCACCAAGTTTCATGGCTGTCATTCTATTACTGTAGTCCCAAATGCGTTCTAACCATTCAAAAACGTGGTTTCTCATTCTCAACTCATTTTCGACACTTTTTTGACAAAAACGGCCGTAATTTTGAAGATAACAAAATTATGTTCGACAGATGTTTAAGTTACATGGTTCTACACAAATTTACCAAATTTCATGACAATCGGTCAATAAATGTGAATGGCGCCGAAACGATCGAACTTTGGTCCAGAACGGCCGTAATTTTCAACCAATTCAATTTTAGTTGAAAATGACCTCGTAGCATCTATTTGTCAACACACATACCAATTTTCAGTGTTATAGATTGAAAAGTGTACCGTCGGCGCTTGTCTAAGTAACCAAAAACACGATTTTTGAATTATTTTGGCGGTTTTTTGACAATAGCGGCCGCAATTTTTGACCAATCAAAAAATCCTTGAAAATGCCCCTCGGCAGTAATTTTAGACAGGTTCACACCAAATTTCATCAAAATCGGATGAACGGTATAGGCGCTAGAGCACTGCACGGACTGACTGACGGACTGACGGACTGACGGACGGACTGACGGACTGACGGACGGACTGACGGACGGACTGACGGACGGACAGACTTTTTCCAGAAACCACTTTTTTGGACTCAGGGGACCCCCAGGATCATGGGAAACCCAAAATCTCAATTTCGAAATTTTGCACGAAAACAATACTTTCTCGCCATATATGGCTAGCGAGAAAGTAAAAATATGACAATATCTGTCGCTTTTCACACGTTCTGGTCACGTTTCCAGTCCTCGAACGGACAAATGCTAACTCTTCATCAAACTTTCTCGACAGTCGACAGCTACAATTTCGCAGCTTTTACTGACATGCACTTTCATACTTTTGGTATTATTACCTATACGGCCTCCTGCCTACATCCAGTTGCCATCAAGTTCAACTGTTTAGTTAGCTCTGTTTAAATACTTACATCGAGTGAGACATTGCACCTCTCGCACCCTATACATAAACAGTTCAAATACTTATGTTGAATAGGGAGTACCTAATACTTACTTAGGACTGCACAAGCACCCGTGTATTTTCTTATGGTTCCAGGTGCCCCTCGTATAATTCTATTGATTGCACGTGCATGCACTTTTCCTATGATTAATTTGCACGTGCACGTGCATTTTTTACACTGCACATGTATAAATTAATGCACGTGGATTCCTGCATTTTCTTGTATGTAAATTTTTCTTATGACTGAACGTGAATTTTCTTTGCACGTCCACACGAGCTTCTTTTTATTCGGAGGGAGGTTTGGGAGGTTTGAGACCCCCCCCCCCCCCCCCCCCCAGTCTCGACTTCTGGACTCTTTTCTTTTGATATTCTATATATTTAAGTTGCAGTTGCAGTTGACTCAGTTGAGTTGAGCAGCATGGAGGCATAGGACCAACATATGGATTGACTGTTCACTTTTTTAGTTTACCGCAGTAATAGGTGCACAATGGACAGATAGGTTATAAGTAGGTAGGTATATTAGGTACATACTAATTTTAGATTTTAAGGTTTAATTTATTTAGGCAGATGGGTTAACCTATAGGTATATCTATATACGTATGGGTAAAACAGAAAATTCCTGTCAGTTTTCTAAAAGGTAGTATGGATACAGTATGCAGTGAAGGGTTCACGCAAGCAGCCGCACCAAATGGCGTTTATCATACTTGAAATATTGTGCAATCTCATGGCTGTGAAATTGGTCTAAAGCTAAAACTGGTAGCCCGAAGAGCTGCTAACGGATGACAGTAATGGACACTATATTACCCATAGTACCTGTACGTGTACACACTCCTACTTAGTACTTGCGAGGCTGCATTCCTTCTGGACATCCAAGGTCAGGCACGGGAGCGAAGAATTTGGTAGACAATGACCAGAGGTGTCGAATGATGGCTCCAAATGCCCTCATGACAATGAATGAGAACCTGTGATTTAGTAATTGCTCTTCCCGGCCACCCAATGAGGGCTCGCGCGGACGTATACCTACCTACACCTTGCTATAGGTGTACAGTTGCCTCCTGAAAAATCATTCTATAGGGGGAAGGATATAGGTAGAGGGTCCAAGGGTGTCTAAAGCAAGAGGTGATTCCATCGATAATTTCCCTGTTGAGAGTGCGGCTGAGAGGAATTTCCTATTTCTCATATTTTTGTTTCACGTACATGACGTTCATAGAGTATTTTTTGAGAAAGCTGAAAAAAAAATATATTTTTTTTAAGCCATCATGTAAATAGGCATTTATTTCCCCTTTAGATTTAGTGGTACGGTCATACCTTCGTATATTACGTACATCAGTTAATGCCATAACACCCCTTGCTGGAACCTGGAACCGTCCCTGTTGGCCATGTACAATAAGGCTGCGTTGAGAGCGTGGCGTGCCGGCGCTATACCCTGACAAGTTGCAAGTCATCACCACGACTGACACATTCCTTGCCGTCGTCAGTTCATTTCTACCTCCAGCCAACAATAAGGGATAGGCATATTAGAGGTATGAGAGGAAAAATGGAAATATGAGGTGAAGAGCTTCAAGATTCCAGTCAGCCTCAAGACGAAGAAAACTATCATTGTTGTCGTTGACAATTTCTGGCGAAAAAAAAAACATTCGCAGTTTCCGAGGGGTTAACCACTCGATGGGAATCATTGGAAATTTTTATGAAATCTCAGGGAATCTTGGAATTTTTTGCAGTGGTTACCCTTCGGGGTTAAAATCTTTCTACGAATATCGTTGGGAATGTTTGGAAATTTTTATGGAATCTCAGTGGAATCTCAAAGAATCTCTGGAGTGGTTACTCCCTCGGCAGTTTCTCTGATGGTCGATAGTTGCGATAGAGTGGAGAAGGCTATTTTAATTACAAATTTTTTATAACTTAAGGCTGAATATAAGTACATTCGCTATTTTTTTAACGTTTGGAGTAAAATCACAACATAGCCTCATGAGTAGGTAATGACAATGACGTTAAAAAGGCATAGGTAGGTATTATATTTCAGAATATTTAAATGTTCTATAGTTTTCTCACAAAGTTTGGAGTCCGAACATAAAAAATAGCGAATGTATATTCAGCCTTAAATCTGGTGGAAAGTCAACGAGAGGGAAGCTATCACTCTTTTGCTGTTCCTATCACTATTTACCACACCAAAAATTAAAAGTAATCTAGAGGAAGTGAAGTGACAAGCAATAAAACAAAGAAGATGAAGATGCTATATCTGCATTTGTGGCTGCTGCAAATTAACCTGACTTTCCTTAGTTTCTAAAAATAATTTGAAAACCACTCAAGGATGAGGATTGAAAGTGTGACCACGTTTTATTCCAATCCTTTATTTCCTATCGCTCGCACATTTATGTGATTTTGGTCCGACCCTGGCGGAATAGAAATCAAACGTCCCCGCCACAAATTGGTTGAATGAGACGGTAATGGAAATGGGGAGGAGGGTAGTATATGGTGTGGCTGTGGGGGAGAGGGGGAGGGCGTGAGGCAGATAGATGTCTCGGGCAAGGGTCAGCTTCTGCCGGCGACAGGCGTGAAGTCCAGCAGGGTAGCAGTATCGACCCGAACGCGACGGGGCGGCTATGTCACAGTTATTGCTGAATTGCTGATGCGCACTTATTGGTAGATTTCATTTTACAGGAGAAAACCTTATACTCCCCCATATAGGCGTTTTGGCTGGATATAGACTTTTTCCCTGCACAATTTTAACATTTAGGCTGAATTTAGCTATATTGGAAAAAAAGGGTTCCCTTGTAAATTAAACATGGGTGCCACAAGTCGGAATTTTATTTCCCTAGCAACGCAGTAAACACTTGGTTAAAAAAATTCCAGAATTACTAAACCCATGCAGCCTTAGGTAGGTGTAGGTACCTACCTACCTATAATGGATTTCCTAACTGGAGATGCAGTAATCCGCACACAGCAAGATTAAATCAGTGATCCTTGCACATATGCAAATTAGTTTGGAATTACTTCAGGCAGTTTGGTGATAAGAAGTTGAGATTCAAAATTTATTTAGTTTACCTATACCGCACGACAGTAAAGAAGCCCAAATGTTGAAGGGGTGGTCTTGCTAAATTTTTTGCCTATTCCCTAAGTCCCACTTCATATTATACGAAAAACTCCTCACTGTTTGAGAGTTTCTTTGGGGGAAAAAATTTGAGGAAGAAACTGTGAGTGGGACCTGCTATAGTGCCTATAGAGGAGAGGGAAGGGAGTGAGAAGCTTACGGATTCATAATTTTTAGCGGCTTTTCGGTTTCCCCGGGCTCTGGAAAAAATCTCGGTTTGGTAATAGGTCTGCAGAAAAATTGAAAGAATATGTTTATGAATTTCTATATACCTACATGTTACTAGACATGTAGGTATAGGTATGGTTTTGGTTCAATTATTTAAAACAGGGAACTTCCTTTTTGGGCACTTGCTATATGTAAGCACATGTATCAGGCCCGTATCCAGAAAGCAGTCCTGGGGGGGGGGGGGGGGGGGGGGTCATGGGGGAGGGGTTTCACCTATGTTTTTTTGCTTCACGTTGGCATTACCATAGGTATTAATTTTCCGTTCATGGGGGGGGGTTTAACCGCCTAACCCCCCCGTGGATACGGCTATGACATGTATTGTAGAGGACAGAAGTGCACAGTAACATACTAGTAGCTGTACCCCGTACAATGTCGCCTCCAGCCTTATCGGCTTGGAGAGTAGGTAAATACAGCAGATTAACTCACTGCATTATTCCGGTACTCATCCCACTCGAACAAGAAAACCAGTGAGTTACAATAACTACAAAGAAATCTCGCTTCTTACGTTGGGTTTGGGTCTGTTGTAAAATGACTGGAACGTGATTAACAGGGCGTGGGGATGAGGGCCATTTTCTGTTCCAGTGATGGAAGGCAATGGCGGCCAGGGGGCGGGGCGTTATTTTCCCCCTTCCAGTTTCAAACTCAATACCAGCTGAATCGACGCTGTGTAACGACCAACTTTCGGCCCACAATTGCACCTCATCATCACTGCATTCTGCATTACTTACAGGGTTCCGATCGGTTCACCTATCCATATAGGCCAGGGCCGAACAAAGCTTCTTATATTGTGCCCGGAAAGATAACCTGACCAAAACTTCCAACCTCTAGGCTCCCCCCGGCCCCCCTTATATAGGTACTTCTCCACACACACCTACTATACTGCTCTACAGAGCACAGCATCCGCAGATTCAGCCCAGGGTTGGAACTCCTGATCAGGTTACAGTTCTAGGTAGGTACTGTATATCTATACCTACCTATAAATACCTACGTACTCTTCAAACGAACCTCTGCATCAGGCCCGTATCCAGGAAGCGGTCATGGGGGGGGGGGGGGTTTAGGGTCATGGGGGGGTTTTCGTCTATATTTTTTACTTTCTCGCCCGTATGTAATGCATGGGCTGAGAAAGTTATGTCTTCGTGCAAAATTTCGATTTCGAGATTTTGGGTTTCCCATGATCCTGGAGGTCCCCCGAGTCCAAAAAAGTGGTTTTTAAAAAATGTCCGTCCGACGTACGTACGTCACTCTGTCGCGCAACTGGACGTCACACCGTTAGTCCGATTTTGCTCAAATTCGGTATGCAGGTACCTAATTTAAATATCTGGACTCGTTTTTTGATAAATTTTGATAACTCAAAAATTGCGCCTGCTACGGTCAAAAAAAGGCAAAAAATCGTGTTTTTTGACAGTTAAGAAGGGCTGGAAGCTACGTATATCAAGTTGGAACCTTGAAAATTTGCGAAAGTGTTTTTGAATAGATGCTTTTACGTCTTTAACAATCATTTGGATGTGGGCCAATAACTTGGCGCAGTTTTGGCCCAAACGCGTTGGTCGTCACTCCGGTAGCACTATTCAATCGATTTCAATAATAATTGGTAGGGAGGTGTACTTTAACCTAGTTTGATGTTTTACCGAACGAAATTTATCCAACATAATAATTATGGCCAATATTGGCATTATCATAGGAAAATTTTCCATAAATGGAAATCACGTTTTTGATTGGTTCAGACGGATTTGCAACAACCCTAATCGACAGATTTGCGCGTCAAACAACACTTCACCATTAGACGGATATGTTTGAAATCCGGTGAGTAGGTGCCTTAAATTATTGTCCAGTGTATGGCAAAATATTTTTTAGAAAAAGTTAGAATTTTGGTCCAAAAAAAAAAAAAAAAAAATTACGTAAAAAAAATCAAAATTTTCGAACCGCTGGCGTAAAAATTGCGAGAAAGTCAAGTGCGACCATTGTCGGACCCTTTATTTTTTTTTGCTTCACGTTGGCATTACCATGTTAATTTTCCGCTCATGGGGGGGGGGGGGGGGGGGTTTAACCCCCTAACCCCCCCCCCCCCCCCACCCCGTGGATACGGCTATGCTCTGCATAGTCTGCATAAGCTTTCAGTGCTGTGCTATCAGTGCGCTTGCTAAATACCTCTCGCGGATGGTACTTCATACCTATGCGTTGGTTCTTCCAGTTTTTGGACAGCTTATGCTTATGCAACCACGTTTTGGTAGTTAAGTAGGTACATTGGTGAACACTGATTAATTAATAATAAATAAAAAAAATAAAATACAATAAAAGAAATTATTATTAAGTACCTATACCTATAAGCTGATTATTAGTGAGGGATAACTTCATGACACCAGTACCTAACACCGATTATAGTCTCGTAAGTAGGTATAGGTACCTACTTAATTATAAATACTCGGACCTCTATCGTAAAGCAAAGAATGAGTGAAACCAATGAAAACGCCGACGTATTCCTTACTATAGGTACATATTTCTATTTTTACAGATTTTACAGCGCAGACAAAATAAATATAATAATGCTATCGTGAATTTGGCGGTTTCAGAACCAGAACATGTCTATACGGATCCTACCTGGCATTACCTATGAGGAAATAAATAAATAATAAATAACAACAAGAATTATGTATACCTGCCTATTTGGTATAGGCGACTGAAACGTTACCATCAAGCTTGTGGGAACTCAGTTCCATATTTTTCAATTGCCACCGTAACGAAATTTAGACACAACAGGTAGGTAGTATTTGACTAATAGCAACAGCAACATTGGTGGCTTGTCGGGTGGTGAAGAAAAGGTTTGATCCTACATAGGTATATAAGAGAAGCCCTAGGTATACTTTGATAAATGTGAATGACAATGGTATAGGTACCTATACAGGAACTGGTAAATGGCAAGCTTCAACCAAAAACGTGTCAGCGTGTTTTTCTTCATTATATTAATTCTTGAACCGCCAAATCAAAATAGTCACCACACTGTGTTATACACTTCAATCTGTGACTAAATAACAGATGGGTTTTAAAAAAACTTCTTCCGCGGGCGGGGGAAGGGTTAAAAAAAAGCATATACCTACGTTGAAGAGACTTTCCGTACAACCGCCAAGATCACAATTTCGTACTTAATCTAAAATTTACATTATAACTAGTAGGTACAAAACATATCACGCCACAAGAGCCGCGTCAAGAACCCGCAACTTCTACAATTTACATTCAGCACGCACGATTTCTGTTTTTATTCAGACATCAACATTGCCTAAGTATCATGCACAAAAACTTGTGGCTCAACTCATCCAAGGCAATATTTTGGTGTTTTATGTGGCCATGAATGGGCCATGAATGGGTTATGATCCGAAATGTTGGGACACTAAGCCTATTATGTAGGTACTGGGAACTCAAGAAATCACAACACAAAAAATGAAAGTTTCAGAGGAACCGAGGGGTTAACCACTCCAGAGATTGCTTGAGATTGCCTGAAAGATGCGCCCCGAAGTGTTAACTAGGTTACATACTCCAGAAATTTCCAAGATTCCCTGAGATTTCTTAAAGATTTCCAATGATTGCCTCAGATTCAAAATGAGATTCAAAACGAGATTCCTGGAGTGGTTAACCCCTCGGAAGAAACGGAAGAAATTATTTATGAAGTCCTGAAAACTACTACCTATATATATAGGCTCTACTCCCGTTGGCAAAATATGAAACATGTGTGATGATGAGTGAGGCAGAAGTATTTGTTGTGTGTGTTTTTCGGCTTGGGATTGCTGAAGTAATTTCTCTGTACGACAGAAGCCACGTATTATGGCAGAGTGAGATCGGTCGGTACAACCTCTGAGTTCGCGTTCGAAGCTGACCTTGCCCTTCAGTCTTCAGTCTGCCGTGTATGAACTCTGACCTCGATTAATTCAAATTTGGCTCATGCCAGTTCACTGCTGTAGTGGAGACTGCAGATTACATAGATGAAGAATGCATTCATTTTCCATTAGAAGTAGCTAATTTTCTGGTTTCTAAGGGAAGATGGCAAGAGGGTAAATGAGTTGAAGGTAGGAACTGCAAGTGGTTTTGTCAGAAATCTATAAATTGAAAGAGAGACCGATAACGAGTGACACAGAGTTAGTTTTTTTAAAGCCCTCCTAACTTCACTTTAGGGACGATATTTCAGCGGATTACATCACTTTGAACGGTAGCTGCTTTGTATTTGGTTTGTATATTCCCAATTCCCACTCATGTGGAAGAAGAAGAATAAGAACAGACTCCTGAACGAGACAAGGTACAGCACGATCACGAGGCCAGTAAATACCTTAAAAGGACTGTTCCTCATCGAGGAACGTGTCATTGTAGAAGTTGACGTAGTGTTACCATGCCCGGCCTTGAAGTGGTAGATACGACGAGCAAATGTTGGCCGGTGGTTGCTGGTGGTGCTGTTGGCTGCCCATTTGCCGCTGGTAGGCCATATTGGTGAGAAGGGAGGCTGTACTACTGCAGGCGCTCTGCTGGGAGTGCTGCTGATGTGGATGCTGCTGGACCTGAGCCTGCGCGGCTAAGGAGCCAGGACTGTGAGCGCAGTGGCCACCACTTTGCGGTGACTGGCTACTGCCACCGACTAACCGTGCGTTACCGCCACTGCCACTCTCATTCGTACCCGAACAAGGCTTACCGTCTTTCACTAACACAGGCACTGCGACTCTTCGAGGTGAACTCTGCGACTGAAACAAAACAGAAAAGGGATGCCAATAACAGTTGATAACTTCAAGAGGAAAGCGCATGGCTTGATTTTTATATTGTATGAAGTATGAAGTCACCTCAAGTATCAAGTCAGCTCCAGAATAGGTACCTCTTCATCTTCACTATAAGAAAGAATCAATAAACTGAGAATGTTTGCACCCACTACACGAAGGAATATGTATAGGTGCGATGAACTGATGAAAAATTGAACCTATAGAGTGTCAGGCTCAGGATGGTTGATAAGGGGTGAACCCCCCCCCAATATTTTTCTAGTGAAAAAAGTGGAAGAGAAAAGTATAAAATAGGCTTTGGCCGCTTGGCTCTCCATTAAAAGTCACAAACTGAGAAAATTCTATACATATATAGGGTTTCAGACTTTTGATTCTGTTGCACTTGGAAAAGCGCGGAAAAGCGTTATTTATAAATATTGTAAATTCAAACTTCAAACACCTGAAATTCGAGGACTATTTGGTCGAGGGATAGGATAATGCATTTCCTAAATATCACTGGATTTATTACTTGATAGGGACTTATGGGGTGTTTCTTACCTGGTTTTGCGCGTTTTGTTCTGCCATAGCTTTCTCCTTCGCCTGGCGTTTGCACTTATACCGGTGATTTTGAAACCAAATTTTTACCTGTAATCAAAATAATTTGAAATTTTAGTACCTATCTTTTTAAGCCTCCCTATTTGAAACATTTCCAGTAATTAAAATGGCTTTTTGTTACTAAACTTTCTGTGTATAAGTACCGAGGCTGGTACTGGTTCTGGTGTATGGGCTTATGGGTCTTGCGGACGAACGGTCCCAGTTAGGAAACAGTTCGCTCAAGAGGCCTTCATTGTATTTTACCAAACAAACAACTCAATAAAACTCTTTCAACATTACTACTGGCTGCCAAGAAAACAAGAAGTGGGCAGGGAAGCCAGCTCCCGTGTGTAACCTCATAAGGACTCCGTTATTAAAACGCCCATTGAATCGCCTGTAGACATATAGGAATGACGTGCAACGAAAGTCAGTCAGTACTGAATGAAACGAATTTTTCTTCGTATTTTCTGAGAAGGGAAATGTGAATCATTATAACCGCTAGAAGAGATTAAAATGAGATTTTCTTTTAGGGGAATTTTGGGGGGAAATTTCATTCTATAATTCCTGTACTATGAAGTAGTACGATGACGATTTTATTACCTTTATTTGAACCCGAGGGGTTAACCACTCGTTGGGAATCTCGTTGGGAATCATTGGAAATCTTTATGAAATCTCAGGGAATCTTGGAATTTTTTGGACTGGTTACCCCTTCGGGGTTCATCTTTCTATGAATATCGTTGGGAATCTATGGAAATCTATATGGAATCTCAGTGGAATCTCAAGGAATCTCTGGAGTGGTTACCCCCTCGTTTGAACCTATATGTAAATAGATAGGAACCATTAAATATTTTTAGTATGCATGCATATGTAAGAAATTATTTGGTTGGATTTTACTGAGAAATTAAAGCGGTTTTATCCTATAATCAATTATGAGATCCTTCCACGATTCAAGAAGATTCTGGAAGAGGGGAGACCAATAAATCAGAATCCATGTTTATCCAAGCAACATGCACCACTGCAGCTGTTGTACCTTTGTTATGCGCGGGGGCAGAAATCATGGCAGCCATCGACAACTCGTCAAGTTCAAAATACACCATCTGGTGCACGGGTCCCACAGGTTACAGACTACAGACCAAAGAACAGATGTGTCTCATAGAAAATACAGTTTTGGGCTTTATTAAGTGAGCACAAGAAAACAAGTGGCACTAAAATATTCCTCGTTATAAAATTCGACGCCTTGCATTCGGAATCTGACAGACCGCAGAAAGTTCGGAAAACTGATCTTAAACAACCAAACCTGAAGAAGCTTCCTAAAACGCTTGCAATATTATGAACAAACTAAGAAGTCGAATTTGTACAGAGCGGGTCGAATTTGTACAGAGCGGACATTGAAGAAATGAGGGGTGCTCGCTGCTACCGTACACATTGGCACAAGTACCATGATGGCGGAGTTCCCCTGAACCAAAACAAACAAGGGGTAGTCCTTGCTATCCTAATATGCCATCCCTTACGCCTATTCTCGAGGGAACTACAAACTCATATATTGCGAAAGTATGGAGGAGCATGCGAGGATCATATGCGAGTTTACAGTTTCTGTTCGAATTAAACAACGCATCCTTATATAGTGGATGTAAGCACCCCTCTAGAAAAGTAAGTAAAAAAATTGATTTTCCGCTAGAATAATCTTTTGCGATTTACGCAATGCGCTACTCATGAATGAGATAGTAAATTAGAACTCCGAATGAAACGTTGGAGTCAGTAGTCAGTACCCTGTTAAATAGAAGTGTGCAGAGTTTTACAGCATTGCTTTTAAACGCATTTCCCTAAAGCCGAGGGAAAAACAGGCCGAAATAAAAATTAGTCGAGAGGTAGAATAGAGAAAACGGAGATTGCTTAGGGCTTAGGAGCCCGCGCAATCCCGACCACCCCTGGCCACGGACGCAATTGTCGGATTCAACTGGCAGTCTATTCAAACTGAATTTGTCGGAAATAAGGGGTTCGAGTTGATTCGAGTCTGATCCGGAGGGGAGGACGGAGGGAAGGAGGGAGGCAGAGCGAGCTTTCATAACATTTGCGCTCAACCCATTTAATTGCTTTCACAATTAACTGGCGAGCAGGAGGCGGCGGAAGTCTGCCTTCATTCTGCTCGATGACGACTGACAGCAGCAGTACACAGGGGTGAGAATTTACCCTTATTAGCGCCGACATTCATTCCAATTGTTCGTTCCACCTATTTCTTTGATAACATGTGATTACTGGACTTTTATGACACCAAGCGACTCTTCAGTGTAGTGTAAAGTGTAACAATAATAATTGTAATAAGTACTAAGTACTAACTTAAACATCTTCTTTCTCCAAGTTTTTGTGAACATTTGTCCATCAAACTGAATACAAAATTTAACAGCAGCCAACGTATAAAAAAGAAAATATAAAAAATCCGTGAAAAAATTGTTCTCCAGACAGACAATTTGATGGGGGAAATTTCCCAAACATTCCAGGGCCCCCATGCATATAATTTTTCTGAACATGGTTTCGCAAAAATTATTTTAAGGGCTGATATAGGGATAGGAACTACAAATGCACATTTTATGATAAAAAAGCGGGGCAGTTTGACTGCGTGGTGTTTTGGTAGAGGGACGACCTGCATAGCACCCTGAAAAGAGCTCCTTCGATGTATGACGGAAAGTTTTCCTTTCAGCGATTAGCAGGCATGGCCAGGATAAGATTCGATGAAGGACTCATGGGTAGTTGGGAGTTAGGTTGTTAATTTATATCTAAGATATGCTTACGGTTGCATACTTTATGAAAAGGAAGAAATGGAAGAGTTGCACAGTAATTTTTAAATTAGGTTTCAGTATACCCTATACCTTGGGTAACATAGAGCGACAAAAACTGAAAATTCTGAAACGCTTCTCACATTCATGCGTCGATCGGCTATAGACCGTCTCAAATTTTATTTTCAACTCTTCAAGGGTTAAATGAAGTGATGGGTACTTAATCTAGGGCCCACCTGGCATTTTTTTTGCGGTGCAAGAAAAAATATAACAGACGGAAAAAAATGCAACTGAAGTAGATGAAAGACTCGCTCGGAATTCCCCATGCTGATTTCTTATATATATATACTCCACAGCGGGACAAAAGACACGCGTTTCCTCCTTTCGTATTAATATACTGATACTTAATAATAGACTGAGTAATTCCAAAACCAACACCAAGTAAAGGAACAGACCAGGGGTTTTTCCAAAAACCATGCACTTATTTTTCGACTCAGGGGATACCAGGATTGGCAGGATTAAGGGAAAGTAATAATCTCAAAATAGCATTTTTTAATGAAAACAGTACCTAGTTATTTTAGATGGAAACATTTAACTTGAACCAGGGTTACGCAGATTAAAAAAATTATTTTCAACATGTAAGATGGAAAACTTATTTTATTGGAACTACCCAAAGGTACCAAGTACCTAAGGGTCCGATTACACCTTACAATAAATATATGATCCTATTTTTATATGATCCTATTTTTTTAGCATCATAAAAATTTTAGAAAAACTGCAATACACTTGACAATAAAAATAGGATCATGTTTAGCAAAGACATGGTAAAAAAATAGAATTTCGAAGATTTTTAGGGTCCTTTTTTGAGCCGTTTTAGGTTAAATAATTTCTGCTATATTCTTTCAATTCATCGTTATAAGAAATTCGTACTCCTCCACATTTTCTATTAAAATACGGGTCATTTCCATTCCACTTACCTCAGCCGCCATTTTCAACCAAACAACAACAAACACACGCAGCATAGAGGAAGGTAGTTGCAGCAGTTATGATACAATTTGTACCGGCCGATACAAATTGTATCATAATTGACTCAATTCACTTTACACCTTACAATTTTTCTTGATCATATTTTTTTATGATCCTATTTGGATTGGAAATTGTAAGGTGTAATCGGGGGCTAACCCAAACCTGAGACAATCAAAAAATTTTCGGTCGTTAATTATTTCTAATACATATAGACTGTTTCTCCTCCTAAAGGAGAGTAGGTACGTTTAGGTACTTTTTACTTTCTCTCCCGTATGTAATACATGGGCTGAGAAAGTTATGTCTTCGTGCAAAATTTCGATTTTGAGATTTTGGGTTTCCCATGATCCTGGAGGTCCCCCGAGTCCAAAAAAGTGGTTTTTAAAAAATGTCCGTCCGACGTACGTACGTACGTACGTACGTCAGTCTGTCGCGCAACTGGACGTCACACCGTTCGTCCGATTTTGCTCAAATTTGGTATGTAGGTACCTAATATAAATATCTGGACATGTTTTTTGATAAATTTTGATAACTCAGAAATTGCGCCTGCTATGGTCAAAAAAAGGCAAAAAATCGTGTTTTTTGACAGTTAAGAAGGGCTGGAAGCTACGTATATCAAGTTGGAACCTTGAAAATTTGCGAAAGTGTTTTTGAATAGATGCTTTGAGGTCATTTACAATCATTTGGAGGTGGGCCAATAACTTGGCCCAGTTTTGGCCCAAACGCGTTGGTCGTCACTCCGGTAGCACTATTCGATCGATTTCAATAAAAATTGGTAGGGAGGTGTACTTTAACCTATTTTGATGTTTTACCGAACGAATTTTATCCAACATAATAATTATGGCCAATATTGGCATTATCGTAGGAAAATTTTCCAAAAATGGAAATCACGTTTTTGATTGGTTCAGACGGATTTGCAACAACCCTAATCGACAGATTTCCTTGAAATATGGTGAAAGTGGTCTCAGATAGATGCTTCAAGGTCGTTTTCAATAGATTTTCAATTACTTGAAAATTAAGGCCGTGACATGGAAAATAGAAAACACGTACTTTGCGCGTCGAACGACACTTCACCATTTGACGGATATGTTTGAAATCCGGTGAGTAGGTGCCTAAAATTATTGTCCAGTGTATGGCAAAATATTTTTTAGAAAAAGTTAAAATTTTGGTCCAAAAAAAAATAAATTACGTAAAAAAAAATCAAAATTTTCGATACCGCTGGCGTAAAAATTGCGAGAAAGTCAAGTGCGACCATTGTCGGACCCTTTATTTTTTTTAAAATACATTCTTTTTTTTAAATTCTTTTACTTCGCCGGACATGTTATTCAATTGTTTAATCTCAATGCCCAAGCAGTGCTGGCCCGGAAGCAAGCTATAGAGGTCATCAAGACACGTCACGGCCAATCAACGCAGCATGATGGTTCCTTCATGCTCCAGAAGCAGCCTTTGCTGGCTTTGAGTTATGGATACTACTAGGTTCTGCATTACTGGCATATCCCGTGCCAAACCGCAATTATTATTCCTTTGGATTTGGCCAAAAAATCTCGCCGTTAACAAGGTATCCCGTTTACTCATTTGACTCGAACGGTGGGGAAAATTCGAAAATTCACCTTCTCATGCCACTTATACATCAGTATAGAGAAGAAATAGCCTCAAAGCTGGGTCATTCTTAAATCTGAACAACGTATAATATAGTTATGATTGGGACTACTGGAATGTCGGAGCTGGGCAAGCTGTCACAGCACTTTGGGTGGGTGTTGATTATAGGTAGAAGTGGATATAGTCAGGTACAAAAAGGCTATCGGGCTCAGAGAAGGAGGGTCGAGTGCTAACCCCCCACAGCGGGGCCATCCCTATGGTCCCTGCCGAGTCACTGGTGCCGAGGAGTACCTTATTCATTCACAAGACAATGCTCAACTGCCTACCCGCAGTACCTCTATAGCGAAGAACGACAGTGATGACTTCAAAATTATATCAATGGGTAGAGAACCCTGATCAGATTTTTTACCCTTCAACTTCTTTGTTGTTCATTGAAATATTTTTGTTAATATCGAAATAGGGATTGGGTGGGTGTAATTTTTATTTAGAATTTGGGCACGAAGCCTTATAGTTATAGATACATGTATATAAGACCGGAAGAAAGAAGTATCATGGTGGTTAAAAAAAAAAAAAAAAAAAAAAAAAATTGTTAAATGGGTCGCTCTTAGCGACAGTATACAATTAGAATACATATTAGAAAATAATGTTAATTTGGAACCGATTACCTGCGTGGGGGTGAGGTGTATGAGGCTCGCTAGGTGCTCCCGTTCGGGTGCGGACAGGTACTTTTGTTGCTTAAATCTCCTCTCCAGCTCGTAAACCTGAAATCGAAAAATGTCTTGAAAGTTTCTACATCACTTTAATCACTTTTAGGTTGACTCAGCAATCCTATACCTCTTATGGTACCAAGAACGACGCTTCATAATATATGTTCTAAACAGGCTCACGATGTAGGTATCTAAGTTCTCAACCAAACAGCAAGCCTGTAAGAATGTCGGCATGAGCTTATAGAGGCATAAATTATTTATCTATCCCCCCCCTTCAACCAATAAGTTGTGCACGTGCTTAATCCGCTCATGCATGCGAGTTCTATGGTCAGAAGTGCTTTCTATATATTTGTATCCTATATATTCAAAGACAAAGACATCCCTATTCCCTTAGCATCTCTTGCCAATTTACTCAAAGTAAGTACTAACCTAAAATATTATAAATTATTATAGGATAAGTGTTCAGTAAGGGTTGCTTTTTGCTCTATCTACATCAAAACCAACCAGCCTGCTGTATCTACAACGAATCAGTATTTCGAAATGCTTTATCATGATCTCTGCAATGCTGGCTATGTCCCACATCCATCTCGTTCATGCATATGTCCAAGTCCAATGTCAAAAATATCAGACTATATATAGAGTGGCGAGTATAAATTCTACTAAACTCCACTACTATTAAGGGTGCGCTCCTACCCGCGGGCTCTGGATAAGTAAATAATAAAATAATCCATTATATTGGATATACTATATGGATGCATGTAATACCTAATTATGTATTAGGTATTTTTTCCGAACTGAGAAATAGGTATAGGTATGGCATTTAGCTACAATCGTCACTTACTTACTTATGTTATCTAATAAATGAGCAACTTACTTGAGCTTGAGTGAAGAGGACGCGGCGTTTCCGCCTTTGTGTGAGGGGGAATTGCATGGGTTTGGAGTCACCAGTCACACTACACGTAGACAGGCCTCCCATGTTGCCCATGTTCATGTTCATAGAGGCGGTGGCCGAAGAGCCCATCAGTCTCGAGACTGCAACAACAAAATTCCGTCAGCTGTGCCAAAAATCACTTCCATATTTTAGGTATACCTATACCCTAGGTTGGTTAACCACTCCAAGAATCTCGTTGGGAATCTCAGGAAATCTTTGAAAATCCTAAAAATCTCTGAACCGATTTATCCCGCAGAAATCTCGTTAGGAATCTCAGGAAATCTTAGGAAATCATGAGTGGTTAACCCCTCGGTGGGAACGTGTTTAAAATATTAAAGTTAGCTAGCATTAGGACTCAATAGGGAATCCATGCATAATACTTACATTAACATTTTTATAAAGAGGCGAGTGTGCGAGAGAGAGTCGTCACTAAAACGAAAAGTCAGAAAACTAGCATAGGTACCCAGTTATCCTAAAAAGCTCCCAACATTTCCCCAACATAACAAACAAATTGAACAAATTTTGGAAATCTGTTTTGGTTTAGCTGCAGAAAAGCAATATTTAGGTAAGGGAATACGCGTCATAGGCCTGTGATGAAATACATATAATTTGCATGAATTGATATGTTGAGCCTCGGAAATTCTGAAGCCGCTCCTGACTATTTACACGGTGACTGTGATAAATATACATGAGAGGCTGAATCCAGCAAGGCAGCATTATGCGGGGCCCCGCGCTTGCCGAAGCCCTTGAGTTCTTCAAAACTGTGTAGTAAGCAGCATTCTTTAATACCGCGAACTCAGGCAACTGCCGCAGGCTCCAGCAAACATTCGCTGCTCGGATTCCGTATCAGCTCTCCAGCTCCAGTTCCCCCCTCCCCCCGTTCAAATAACATGGTAGTCCCAAGAAATCGTCATACCGGATCGACCGGTATTTTTTTTAAACAAACTTTTCACCTGGTAACTCCTGCATGATGATGATGCCATGATGCCGTCCTATTATTTTGAGTACCTACTAAGTATATCATAAATCAGTCCAAAAACCTTCTGCTATAACCCACATTCACCAATTCTGAAAAACAACAAACAACGACTGGAAACTGTGCCCTCTGGCTTGGATTAGACAGGCTGGAATTAGCTATTTCGGAATGAAATTTCCCGAATTTTTTTATGCATTATTATAGGTTGTAGTTTGCAGGTAGGTTGTAGGTTGCTAGGGAAATAATATCCCGATTTTATTTCCCTAGCAACGCATGACAACCTTGTTTCTTACAGAAAAAAATTCGGGTAAATTCCATTCCGAAATAGATAAATCCAGCCTATTGCGATTATTAGATAACAATGGTCGTCGGGGTCGTCCACAGAAATATTGTAGTTTTAGGTACCTACCCAAGGTACAGTAGGAAAATCGAAAATCCATAGAAAATAATTTCTTATGGGCTACTAACTTCTTTTGGCTCGACTACCCCAAAAAGGCCTTTCCGAGTAAACCACTTGAGTTCCAATTTTGAATGAATCAAAGCAAGCCTGGTGCTCACGTGACCAATTAGGGCAGGGGAGGGTTCAGGGTGGAGGCGGGGGGGCTCAGCCCCATAACGAGACCACCCCCATTATTAATTTCATATTTTGCCAATGCAATAACGACGGATAAGCTTCATTAATCTGCGAGTGCAGCCGTCGACCTGCTGCCGGGGAAGTTATCAAATCATCGTTGGGGTAACAATTATTATTATTGTTGATGTTTGCTTCGAGGATTTCCTTCCTTTCACTCCTGTTTTGCATTTTACATCTTTTATTGCTTTTAACTTTTATTGTGATCGAAGCCTAAATGACAAAAAGAGGACATACAATATCTTACAATATCTTGGTCTTGTTCAGACCATTTATATTTATGGGCTTAATTTTACCACCATTTAGGAACTACCTATATTTCGAATAATATAAGCGTAACAAGCGTCTTAGCTTTCGGAAAATTTGCGTCAATATGGGATATAGGTCTGAATGTTGTGATTTGGCGGTTACCTATTGCCAGGAGTGGAGTGGCTCTTTACGGAATACCCTTGGATCTGTGTACAGAATTTGCACCCCGAAAGCTTTTTCAGCTGCAGAACTTTTTAATTGATTTTAATCTCTTTCGAGATTCTCCTTACGATTTACTCCCATATTACCTACCTATCTGCATGCGGGAGAAAATCTCCAGTTTTCACTTAACTGGGCATGGTGGGTTTAAGGGGTTAACCCCCCCCCCCCCCCCCCATGAACGGAAAATTAACATAATAGCAAAAAGATATTTTTTATAAATTTAATTTTATAACTAAAGGTTTTTCCCCACTACCCCCTAGTATAAATTTGTCTCCCTCGAATAATTCACTTTGAAATATGTGGACGGTTTGGAAGGACATAAAAAAGGTGATTGTCGATGTCGGGAAGATGTTTGTTTTGCATTACGATAGCGAGAAATAAAGTGGTCGTCAGTCGCTAGGTAAACAGTGGAGATCCTGCACCGGACACCACCCACCCCAAAAACTATTTACTTTTATCAAAACCAAATAAAATAGTTCTGGTAAAGACAACATTTGCCACGTCCACGTTCTATGGACTGAAAATAGGATTTAGACTGAAAGTTTTGGGGTGCACGGATGTAGAGGGGTCCGGGGATCCTTATGTATACTGTGAGCCCTTTCAAAAACAACCCCCATTCCCATCTCCCTGTCCACTCTGTCGTCTCGGGTCTCGGACTCGTGGCTAAATTAAAATCCCCTTTATGTATAATTATTTGATATGCAAGAAATACTCGTAAAAGTTCCGTTAGTTACACCACCTGTAGGTACTCATAGCCGTATCCACGGGGGGGGGGGGGGGGGGTTTAGGGGATTAAACCCCCCCCCCCCCCCCATGAACGGAAAATTAACATGGTAATGCCAACGTGAAGCAAAAAAATATAGGTGAACCCCCTCCCCATGACCCTAAACCCCCCCCCCCCCCCCATGACCACTTTCTGGATACGGGCCTGCCTGTACCTGTGTCCTATGTTAGAATCTTCCAAATGTCGGGAAAAGAAGAGTAGGTAGTAGGTACCTACCTACCTAACATTTTCCCAGCACGACCTCCGCAGTCGCCCTCAGTAGCCTCAGTGGCGCTCTTGATGAGCATAACCTCGACAGTGACAGGTATCCATCAGATTTCCCAGGCAGCAATTATTGGCTACCATTAGCACCCCGCAGCCCAGGACAAAGCCGTTTTGTCCCTCGGAAATTGGTGATAATTATATGGGCTGACTTTATAGTGGCAGACAGCTCTGCGAGAAGGCACGGAGGCACGGAGGCGGATGATTGGCCATAGTTATCACCCAGTGCCCATTGGCTAACCGCCGCCGCCATGTTTAGGTGCTGGTGAAAGTTCCTCCAGGGCTCTTTCCAGCGACCAGTCTCCAGAGGCCTCCAGGAAACTATTGTCCTCAAGTTAGGTCATTTTTTATGCTCGGACGGGACCCTCCCCCATCCTTTCTCTTCACTCCCCCTGTCTCTAAAACTTCCCCTCATGAAGTACTTGACTGACTCATACCTTGGCTATTCCCAGTAAAAAACTGGAGAAAAAAACTTCTTACTGTAACTTCCGGTAACCTCCTTAAGTAGTTATTTCTCCATAACTGCTATTCGAACACCCAAATCAACTTTATGAGCTGAACGATTCCATGAGTGAAATAAGTTTTTATCCCGCGCTCTGGAATGCAGGTAAGTTCGGGTCTTTTTTTCTTCAGATAATAACTTTACTTACGGACTTACTTTAGGACGATTCACCTGAAAAGTGGTGTCTGCCTACCTGCCTATATCCTATACCTCACAGCTCACAGGGCGAGGCGTATTACAAATACGTAATATTCCAATTCCACTTAACGCAACCCTTCATATCGGCCAAAAGTCATTGATCATAGCCGTACCCACCGGGGGGGTTAAGGGGTTTAAACCCCCCCCCCCCCCCCCCCCTATGAACGGAAAATTAACATGGTAATGCCAACGTGAAGCAAAAAAATGACCCCCCCCCCCCCCCCCCCCCCATGACCGCTTTCTGGATACGGACCTGTTGTTGATCGTCCTATAGCACCTCCCGAATCCCCCCGAACTGTTACAAAACATATGCAAAAAAATATGTAGGTACCAACAAGGAATCATGCAGAAGTGACTTATAGATAAGTACCTACCGGTAAAATAATTAACTATGTAAAATTCAATCGCACTTGGGATTGCAAGTAAATGGTTGCTCGCTTCGTTCCGACCCTCGTAAAATCAGGTATTTATTTGGAAGGTGGAGAGGTAGAAAAATGTATGAATAGAGGCAATGCAGGGCCCGAGCTGGAGCCCGGAGCTGTATCTGCAGGGACGTTCACTAAGCAAACACTTCATCAAAACTCAGTCAGCCCAAGTAAACAATCAATACCAACGCTTTCTACGATTCCAAGCCCCCGACTCCCAATACCTTCAAATAACCAACTGGCAACTCCCGGTCACAATAAGGATGTTGGTAAGCGGTAAAATAAGGAAAATACCTAAGTTTGTACGTATACCTACCTGGTATATCTACAGGCGTGTGACAGGTGTGACACCTACAATAAGTATACCAAAAACACTTGATCGTTTCTGCATGCATGACCTCTACGAATATGCTCTGCCCTAAATTTCTTAGCAGTTTTTCGTTTCGTGGTTCCTCAAGGGCGGATCAAGACCGACTTGGGGGGATTGCTCAAACACCTTCCAGACCGTAATATGCAAAAAAATGTACATGTGCATGTAGGGGGGGGGGGGGGGGGGGTTAACCCCCTAACCCTCCCCCCCCCCCCCCCCCGGCTATGATACACAGATACACGTATTTATAACGTGCAGTTTCACAATCACTCAACTTTTTTTTTTTGCAAAAAAAGTGGTTTAGATAAATGTTTAATGGAAGATTTTCAGTGGGTGGACAATATTATGAGACCCGATCCACTCGTACCATTAAGTAACTAAGTTACCTATAATGTAACTACTGATGTAATGTAGGTATGCACGATGTTTCGAAATTTCAACCCCTACCTCCGCAGGGTTTGACGAAACATTTTTCAGACATTGAGACAAATTCAAATAAACAATAAAAAATAGGTAGGTACCTACCTACCTACCTACCTAAGCGAGATTTGCGTATTTTGAAATCATTTTTGGCCTGTCCTATATCCAGTTAGGTATAGGATATTAAATCATTCATTTATTTTTGATTTTGATAATTGAAAAATTTGAAATAATGCTATGAGAACCTATAATTTTTAATGTTTGGATCGCACTACGGACTACAAATCAAATACAATAAATAATATTGTAATAATAATTACCTTGAGAAAGATTCAAAATGAGGGTCTATGCATTCATAAAGAAATATTGGAAAAATAAATTCGATTGAAGGTAAGAAAACAAAAGGGTCGCACATACTTTCCCACAGCCCCAAGAAAGTGGCACTTTTTCGTAAACAAGTACCTACCTATAATAATGAACCCCCCCCCCCGGCCTGAAAACATTTACCAACAATTGGTGGGTTAGTGAGAACGGGGGATGTTTTTTCGGACTCCTGAAGTTTGGTACAAGCTCGCCCACCCCTGGATGGAAGACATTATGACGCCACTGCGTGTGAAGTCAGTAAATATTTAGTAGGTATACCTACTTTTAATAAGTAAGGTTGCGTCCCACGTCCCACCATACTCGGTTATGAGAAAACGTCGCAGTTGAATTGAACGCACGGTGGAAAATCTACGATAGGTATTCTCTTAACCGAGTATGGTGGGTTTTTATTTTAAGTCAGATTTATGCTGTAAAGGTTGTGTGGTTTGTATCAGAAGGTTACGTAGGTGTTTTGTTTGGGTATTTTATTTTACTTTTTGACATGCCGCCGTCGCGTCGCACAGTTGCCGTCGGGAAGTGATGGTTCCAGTATCGCGCATGAGCAAGCTTTGTTGAGTCTGTTTTCTTTGATGTGGGTGCAGTAAGCACTTTGGAGAACTTTCTGACAAAACATACTCTGCATTTAAGTACGTATTCTTCGCATCGTGGTACTCACTTGCAAATCGGGGATCATTAGCTGTGGTGCCATACCAGCCGGCGGAGCCTCGCATATCCGTGTAGTGCGAGGACAGCTCGGACCCGTTGCAGTACTGGGCGGGAAACTGGTGACCCAGCTGCATGTATGGGTTCATGGCGGTAGGCGAGTGGGCGGACATGGCAGCCAGGGTAGATCCGGACCCAGAACTGCTTCGATATGGACTCGGGGGCAGCTCCAGCTTGCGGTATGACTCCTCGATCGGGGAGAGAATGTCTGTCACAGAAAAGGGGGTCGTGTGTGGCAGGTGTTTGGGGCTCAGGGACATCGCCAGGTCGGCACCATTGAGCTCGGGGAGCAGGGCTTCCTGCTCGGATAGGCCCCCGAGCAGCGCGAAGCTGGCGGCGGAAGAGCTCGAGGAGCTGGCGGCGTCGCCGGCGGACATGCACTCTGGACACTACACGCACGCACGTGGGGCCTCAGCGCGCGTTCGCGGAACACTACTGCGGGGCCGTGGGGGCTGGGCCAGGCGCGCAGGCTCCGCCCCTCCCCACCCCTGCACCCGCTCTCCGCCCTGTTTGTTTTCCTCTCGGATAATCCCGCTTCCTTATTATGGGATAATTCTCGGGTTGCAGATCCTTCCACCACTCAAATGAATCATTTGTCAAGCCCTCGGGTTTCGATGGCCCTTTCTTTGCCTTTCTACAGACTCTTTACTCCCCAGTCCATCGTACGGGCAAATACAATACAATAATACACCTTTTACCTAGGTAGGTACCTACCTGTAGATAATATGGCATGATCATTTAATAGGTGACCTTACCTGCATGCATCTAAATATCGAGAGTACAGAGAATAAAACACTCTACTAGTTAAACTTGTTTGTGGCGCCCAACGTGTAGGGCTAGTAACCTAACTAATAGAAAATATTTCTATAGTAAATCAGCTTTATTTTCTCATGGCACACAAAGGATTTAAAGGCTCCAGTGAAATTGGTATGAATTTCTAAAATTAGAAAGTAAAAAATGCCCTCACAGGTAGAACAGGTGAGATAATTAGGTATTTTAATCAATAAGCTTTGATGAGCTTGATCTTTTACCGCAGAGACAAATCGAGGATCCATTGTGAGAGGTGAAGTGCATTAAATCCGCATGAAATTTCAAGTTGGTTGTCTAGAGGGACCAAGAGCTCTTCCACCTCTCTTACAGCTGCAAGAACTCTTTTAGACTCTCAAATCTCGACGAGAGAGCCAACATGGCTTCACCAAAACGAGGAGCCGGGCGGGATGGAACTGCGGCACTCTCGGCGGCATGCGCCCTTCACCCTTCCATCCATGCAGACGTGATGGAATTGTCGAGTAATTTTTTGTTCCTTTTTCCATTTTATAAGGTTTGGTGTGATGGTATAAACCTGTGGTCAGGTTGGCATGTCCGCCTTGTAAATTTGCGATGATCTACATAATAAGGAAGTCGGAACGGGAATGAAGACTGCATCAATAGAAGTCACTATACTGCTCCACCACGAAAAGCCGACAGATAAAAGAACTATATACTCGTAGGCAATACTGCAGGACGGTCGACAAAGTCTGGGTTCGTGGCGCATATCCTGCCCGCCCTTGCTGGAGTGAGCTGACTGGAGAGCCTGGAGTGGGCGGGGAACGGGTTGTTTGAAGTCGCAGCACTGGAGAGGGATTTGGTTCTATTGATTTCATGCAGCGTGGTGTATCCTCGCGGCCTGCGCCCGGCGCTGCGGCACGCTATGCGGTCCCCCGTCCCCACGTACCTACCCTGTCAACCTAGAAATGTTGGAATACCTTCCTATACCCATATGTATAGTCCAGCCTATATATTCGTGGTAGGAATAGAATAGGTACGGACGCTATCCCTTATTATCCTGTGGTGATCCTGTAGTGAGTGTAGTGGGTACCTCCTTATATTAATACATACGTCTCCTCATAGTCGTATCCACGGGGGGGTTTAGGGGGTTAACCCCCCCCCATGGACGGAAAATTAACATGGTAATGCCATTGTGAAGCAAAAAAATATAGGCGAAACCCTCCCCCCATGACCCTAAACCCCCCCCCCCCCCCTCATGATTGCTTTCTGGATACGGGCCTGCGTCTCCTAATCTATTTTTCAGTTCATACAATTTCCTGCTCTTATAGGTTTCCACAGAGTGACAGAAACATATTATACTTGCATAGGTAAGCCACCTTGTTTGAAATGTGTGATTTCTCATCAATCTTGACTTGTTACTCTGGTGTGAAGTTAAGAATGGAAGGGTTTACAACCAGAAGGAGGTGGTGCGTCGATTCGATCCTTGGGCGAGTGGCGGGCGAAGGAGCAGGCAATTACGACGGAGGGCCCTCGACGGCGAGTCGATGGCGCTCGGCAGCCAGCAAGCGCGACGGTCATTCAAACCATGCGAGTCCTCGGCTCAATTGAAAAATAAACCGCTCGCGAGGCGGCGAGGGTGCTCCAGCCGAGCACTCTCCTGGGGCATGTGAGCACCTCTCCAGCAGGTGCCGACTCCCGACACCTTCGCGCAGGACCGAAGCAACGCAGTGCTGACATAAGTTCTTGGTGTATGTCGCGTAAGAAGACAACGAACAAGCTGGAATGAGAGACGGACGAGTTACAACTCTATATAGGGTAGATATATAGGGAACTGGTAGGGAACTTTCTACGTTGCTTATTGGGAGAAAGACATGCTACATGTTGGCTGTTGAAAAAACTTGTGTGTAATATTGTATACAAGATATAAGTATTTCCAACTAGGCTAATTCGAACTTCCCTGATTTTCTGATATTCATTCCTGATATTCCTGTTTCACGTTGAAGTGGTAGTCTTTATATCGAGATTTTGAAGGAGATATTATAGATTTTGGGAACGCAATGACCCGGGAACGAGAAGTGAACCTATTTATATAATGTGTTCACCATTGCAGAAAAATGTTGTGTCACAGAAAACGCGACCCAAACGTTAAAAAATCGGCGATTACAGCGTAAGTGGCAGCTGGTACTTCCAAGTGGGCCGTGGCCTATAGGGTGTTCGGGCTTCACAAAGAAGCAGTACATTTCTGTGCTTTTTATATAGGTTGAGCTTGGCTTTTTACGGGAGTGCAATCAGTAAAGGGACGCGCACTTGAAAATGAACAAAAGACACTTGAAGTAACAGATTCAGCGGGCAGGGCTCACATCTGTCCCCACCTCGCACCAAATCCCAGCCCCGGTTCTCTAATCAACCAAGGTTCTTTGTTAGTTTTGCTTATATAGGGCAAGCTACTAAACAGTGAGCATTGCTCACCCATAAACACCCTGCTGCCATTTCTGTTGAAATTATGCTCTCCCTAACTCCACCCCCGGTGTGATGCATGAAGCTTATTTGTTTAACGTTGCACGTTCATCGGACATTTACTTAATTCTGCCGTCTTCCCATCAGTTTCTTCCCATGGCTTCCGTAATATGAAGGCACTTTACGGCTGGCTATATTAAAATAACACTTAATACCTTCTGCCAGTATTAATGTATTACAATGCCTTACCAACGCTATCCATGTACCTATGGATTCTCAAAAACGGAAACGGAAAACAGAAAATTGAAATGCTATATTGAAAATGAAAAAAAAAAAATGATTTCAGATGTTGGAAGCTCGTGTTAAATTGGCTTTAAAAGTGCTTGGAGAACAGGAATAACCCCTCTGAAGTCTTTGATTGAATCACTAGTCCATCTACTAGGAAGGTACGTACCTGCCTGGTTTGTTTATTGAGACCGGGTCCCAAAGCGTGACAGAGACAGACGTGACGAAGGTGCGCATAGAAAAACATTGGTAGACCGTCCGTACGAAGACGAGGTGCACGGAGCTGACGTGAGAGTAAACACACAGGGCGCATTCCGGGCAGGCCAGCCATGGACCTGGCTGCGCCTGAACCTCTCCACGTCTCTGTTTACCAGCCTCAAGCTACGCACCTACTCCAGCTACAGGTGGGTAGGTACTCGTAACAAGAGCCTCCTTCAGTGTATTGCTTATAAATAGTCTGGAGTTGTCTGGAAAGAACTTAATATATCGTCAGCAGTCTGCAATATTACCAAACGAGAGAAAAATTAGAAACTATAAAGGAAGCGGTAAATAGGAACTAAGGCTAATGTTCACCCGCCATGTGCTCTATCGCTGCCCCTATCAGCTGCTGGAAAATTGATCGAATTGCTTTCTTAGAGCAGCCTGTAAAATCTACCACAACGAACACAGATTATGAGTCCCTACTGTACTGTCTGAGGTCAGCTTTCACCATAACAATTTTCTCTAGGGTTTTTGCAAGCGTCGTGCAATCCGTGTACACCAACTTTTCAGTTACATAATCATGGTTCTTCAGGCGTAGTGCAATAACTAAATGGCCACCACATAATATTATTATTTTATTATTCAGCACGATAAGTGTAGGTATATGATGGTATTCTATTAATTCCTTGTAAGTAGGTAATGGTAACTCATGTAACATCGTTAGTGTGGAATACACAATAACAACACTTTTGGTCGCAAAACTCTATACCCATGCGTCATATTTCCAATCATATAGGTATAGGTGAGCAAGAGTCGCAAGTCGCAACCGCACAAAGTAAACGTTGATGGAAGATAGAGCTCTTGACGAGAGGTTGAAGGCTATACAGGAATCATGCCTGTATGAGATAAAGAAGTGAGGAGTGCGCGTATAGGTACGTTAGGGTTAGGTACACCGCGAGGTTCCCATGACGTAATCCTGCCTTTATTTTCTCACTAAACAACGTAGCTGCCCATTGGTATTGTGTACGAGCTGCCTGGGAAGCTCGTCCACCACTCAGCTTCCAACGTTCCAAGGTCACAACTCGAACTCCTTCTTCCTTCTTCTTAACCTGAATAAGGTACTGGCCTTGTCCATCTTGTACCTAAAGCCTGACATTTGAAGCTTTGAAGCGAAAAGAGGGGTTCAGGTATAGATTCCAGTTCTGAAATCAGCTGGATGATCTTCAGCACACTTCTGCGGGTTCTGCATGTGCTCTCCGCATGTCCGCACCTTTCGATGTCCCACAGCAATTTTTTTTTTTTTTTTTTTTTCAAATCAAATCAAATCAAATATATTAATAATATTTATACAGTATTCAGTAAGTGTAAGGCCCACTAGGTGTTCCCGTGTTGGGACATAAGACTGGACAGTCAGAAAATTTGGCAGTCAACTGAAAATCTTTTTAAAATTTTCAAAGTGATGGTAGGCGGAAATAAACAGTTATTTACCAAAGCTGGGTATATAGGATAGGTAGGTACTGCTACAAGTACTCGCAGGTATCGGATTGCTCGGTCTTGGCAGCAATCACGACTCCATTACTGCCAGTTGCCACTGTCCACCAAATTGCAAGCAGTGGCGGACTGAATGATTCCATTTTTTTCAGCAGAACAGAACCTGGCTTCATACAGGAGCAGGTATGCTATATAGTCATATGGCTAACTTGTATTTATAATTAGGTATACGTGATCTCCAGATTGTCTGGAAAGTTACGGATCCTTTCTTGTGGTCATTTTATATGACCATACACATGCACAGAGGTGCAGATCTGAAATAAGTACTTTTAAGTAGGTGGGTACTACACAACACAGTAGACTGAATAATATAATATGATAGCCTTCTGGCCTCCCCTTTCCAAATACGTTTCTGATAACACACTATCCATACTCTTTTTTTAAGATATTACTACAGTATTAATAATATACCTACACATCAGTCTATGAAGTATCGTATACTCCTATATTTGGGTACGTACAAGGTACTCAAAGTTTTAACATTGCACTATGGAGGTGATCGAGACTCATCGCGTACCAAATGGAAAGAACCGCCACTGGACACTTGACAGTCCGCATTTGCTATTGAAATGTCCCTCTCATTATTGAACATTGTGGCCCAGCTACAGCATGTTTTGTCTTCCTGACAATCTCCTAGTTAGGGCTTGGTATCTGGGGTTCTCACGCCGTCCACTGGAGCGCTGAAGAACAGTTATGTTTATTTTGCGCTGAGTAAACAGTGGAACCAGAGCCGATCATTTAGTTAGAGGACTGAGGGGAAGGCATAGGGAGGGGGAGGGAATAATTTTTACTATAGAACTAGATGAACTATGTACAAGTAAAACATTGCGTTCGTCAAAAGGAGGCTAAGGAAGTAGTTGGGGGTATAACACCCCTACCCGCAAAAAAGGAGCCAAAATGGTCCCTGGATCTTCACATGAAATTAACCCAGCCATTTTTTCAAAATCGCCTTTTTTGTCAAAACCCAGGAATTCAAAATTGATTTTTTTTTTTGCACGATCGCAATATGTGACTATTTACCTACTTACTTAATACCTATGTTAGGTAGGTACCTACGTACCTACTTTTCCCGAACTCCGTATTTTCCTTCTTGTTAGGCAGAATTACACGTCCACTTCATAGTCTTGATCATTAATGGAGGATCACTGTGGAGGGGTTTTATTTCTGGGACTGAGACAAAGAATCAACATTCCAGTTAGCAAAATCAGTCTGACTAGAAAGCCCACTTGCTAGAACGTATTATTTGCAAAAAAGAAAAGTGGGCAATGAAAAAGTACGAAGACGTAAACTTACTCGTAAACGCGGCAGTATTTTTTTTTCAAATGTCAGTTAAAATTCGGAAATGAACATAGCGCGACATCTATTAGAATTATTTTGAATTACCAAACTCTTCATAGAGTAAGAAAACAGAGCAGAAGAAAAGAAATAAATCGTAAACAAATGTAAACACAATGCTGTCCGGTAACCGATCATTTTGTAATTGCAATTTCTTAAGTAGTAAGCCTGTGCTAAATTTGTTCAATACTAAATTAGAAAGAAGAGGAATAAAGATTTGTAAACTACGGCTTAGTAATAAAGGATCACAAGATGTTTCGGTCGGCCTAAGCAATGAGTAAGTTGATTACTGTAACCTTACTTGGTTAGGACGGACCTTGCTTCATTCTGATCTTCATTGTACCTAATCCAAGGTCTATAAGCGAGTAAATGGGACTGGGACATTTGGTTCAAATAGTTGCTGGACACAGTCGACATGTAACATGCCCTCGGACAAGCATGGAGAAAAAACTTCTCAAGTAATTTGCATTGCTAGCTTTAGAAAACTTGCTGGATACATTTGCAGATGAAGTCTATGCTTAAAAGCATGGCTGGAAATCACACACTTTTGTGGCAGTACCTGCTTGATATGCTGAATGTCTTTTTTGTTTACAGGAAAACTTTACGGTTATCTACAGGGAGATATGCGAGATTTGCAGATGGTGCGGCGGTGGTGTCGTTGGGAGACACTGCCGTTATGGCAACAGCAGTCAGCAAAAGTAGAAGTACTCCTGCTCCGTTCCTGCCCCTTACCGTTGACTTTCGACAGAAAGCCGCAGCTCTTGGGCGCATTCCAACCAATTTCTTGAGGCGAGAAATGGGTCCTACCGACGCTGAGACGCTCACCAGCAGGGTCATTGACCGGTCTATACGGCCTTTGTTTCCTTCTGGATACAGGTCCGTTCGGGTGGTCACTTTGTGTTGCTTTACGGCAACTTCTTATACCCTCTTATTACTCTCCTTCATTAAACCTTCATAGGATCTTTTCACTTGGTAATGCATGGCATATAGTCAGCGATGTGAGTTCTATGTGGAATCGCCCAACAGAGAACCAACAGATATTTGACCGTCAGTGATGATGACTGATGATAATGAATAATTATCAAGATAAAGTCACATGTCCTGTATTACTGTCTGTTACAGTGCGGACACCCAGATCGTGTGCAGCCCCCTGGCTCTGGATGGAAGTAACAACCCTGATGTGTTGGCTATAAACGCTGCGTCTGTAGCCTTGGCCATATCTGACGTTCCGTGGAACGGTCCTATAGGCGCTGTGCGAGTAGCGTCTTGCGGAGGGGAACTCTTGGTTAACCCTACCAAGCGTGAGCTATCGCGAAGCACTTTGAATCTCATCATCACCGCCACTAAGCAGAACCTGGTCATTATGTTGGAGGGTGCTGCAGACAACATGCTTCTCCCCGACTTCCAACAAGCCATCAAATTTGGTGTCAAAGAGTGTCAGTCGGTTGTAAAAGCAATAGAAAGTTTGCAAGCGGAAGTAGGGAAGCAGAAGCGGGAGTTTACTGTACTTCAGGTTCCAGACGATGTTCAAGATGCCGTTCGATCACTGTCAGAAATGCGTTTGCGGGAGATCTTCTCGGACGCGTCGCATGATAAAACGTCACGAGACGTGGCTGTGGGGGTGGTCCGAACTGACGTCACGGAGAAAATAACAACTGCGGACCCTGGCGTGGTGGGCGAGGCGTTCCAGCGTGTCGTCAAAGATGTCTTCCGGAACCTCATCTTTGAACGAAACGTGCGCTGCGACGGGCGACGGCTGACTCAGCTGCGGAATATATCGTGCAGTGTGGACCTTTACCGCCCCCTGCACGGCTCCGCTCTCTTTCAGCGGGGGCAGACGCAAGTCCTCAGCACCGTCGCCCTGGACTCGCCCAACTCTGCTATGAAAATGGACACAGTATCAGTGCTTACCAGGTAAAGTTTAAAAGTTTTCTTTCTCACACACATACGTGTATTCGGTGACATTTGGGAAGCTTCTATAGTTTTAATAGGGCGGGAATATCACCCCACTTGCTGCCTCTCTCTTGTTCAACAACCTATGTTAGTGTCCTTCGTGTCGTTTAAGTGAAGAGTCTTATTAATCCCCGTCTTTTAAAACTTTCAGTGGCCTGAAAGAGAAAAACTTCTTCCTGCACTACGAGTTTCCGCCTTACGCGACAAACGAAGTGGGGAGGATGGGGGCAGGGCGGCGTGAGGTGGGGCACGGGGCGCTGGCTGAACGCGCACTTAGGGCTGTTGTGCCCACGGACTTCCCTTTCACGATACGACTTACTGCTGAGGTGAGTTATACTTACCTCGTACATATGGGGGTGACGCAGGTAATCACGATTTTTTTTTTTTTTTTTTAAACGCGTGACGTTCAGAGAACATATGCGCCGATGAGTTGGTGTATTAGATGTTTTTGGCCGAAGCCGAAGATGAAGTGGGCGAAGCGGAATATGAGTGGGCCAAAGCCAGTTTAGTAGTTGGCCGAAGCCAATACATTTATGTCGGAAGCGGAAAATTTTTCCGTTCCGCCGGGATTCGAACCCGGACCTCTCAGCAGCTAACCCAGTATTGTCGGTTCAGGTTCTCGAGAGCAATGGTTCGTCCTCGATGGCTGCAGTGTGCGGAGGTAGCCTAGCGCTGATGGACGCTGGGGTGCCGGTGTCCGCTGCTGCCGCTGGGGTGGCTGTAGGTCTCGTTACCCAGGGTGCTCAGGACCCCAAGCATCTCACTGACTACCGACTTCTTACTGACATTCTGGTGGGTACCTTCTGTTTTTCGATTCGATTACTGTTTGGAGGGGTTGCCTTACACATTCCAAGCGTTTCACTGGTGTCTGGTTCGCAGATTCAAAAGACTGCTTATATAAGCGAGAATGTTTTTCCCTCTATAAAGGCGCCATTGTCCAGTCACTAATATTCGGCATGCCGCTGCAACTGGTGTGATAAATAGCGAGAAAGATAACGTTAGCAATAGGTTTTTTATTGTTGTATAGTTTACCTTTTGGATTTCAAATGTTGAATTGAATTTTCAGGGGATTGAAGACTATCTTGGAGATATGGATTTCAAATTGGCGGGAACGAAAAAAGGTGTAACGGCCATACAGGCGGATATCAAATTAGCTGGTCTTCCCCTCAAAATCATCATGGAGGCAGTGCAAACTGCCACCGACGCAAAAGCTGCAATTATTGACATTATGAATGAGACCATCCGCGACCCGAGGTAGATAAGTAGATATAGTTAGTGCTACTATCACTTTTTCAAACTTACCTGCCAGGAGACTACAGTACTGTTGCATATATTTTCTAAAAATGAGATTCGGTAGTGGCTTTGTAGCGAGTGTAAGGAACCTGGTTTTTTTACTAGATAGAGACTGAATTATTAATTTTTTTCAGAAAAGTGCAGCGGGATAATTGGCCAGTCATGGAGAAGTTAGAAATCCCGCAGCACAAGCGTTCGCGGTTCGTGGGCTTAGGGGGCGGCAACCTACGCCGCCTTGAACTAGAAACAGGCGTTCAGATTAGTCAGGACGAAGATGGTGGCTTCCAGCTCTTCGCTCCTAATCGCAGTGCCCTGGAGGAGGCTCAGGAAATAATCCAGACGATGCTGGCTGCCGGTTCTGAGCCGACTCTTGAGTTTGGAGCTATTTACAATGCCAAGGTTTGTCAAGTACGATAATTGAAAAGCTGCAGTCACGTTTATTCCCCAAATACTGATAGCCGCTATTTTCTGCCCAAGAGTGTAAATTCTGGAGGGTGTCTCGTATGTCATGAGGAGAGGTTTTTTTCTCAGTCCTTGGTTTTCACATTATTTTATTTATTTCCTTTAATGTATTTTTCAGATTGTGGAGATTCGGGAGATCGGAGTGATGGTCACGCTTTACCCTTCTATGCCGCCTGTTCTAGTCCATAACTCTCAACTTGACCAAAGAAAGGTTTGTATATAAAAATGTTGTTTAATTACGAATTTTGCACTAGATTTAGATTTTTTATTTCCAAATGTACAATTTGAAACGAGAGAGAAGGGAGTTATAAATATTTAAGGGATAGTCCTATCACTGGTCATTCGAGATAGCGGTTTGGAGCATTCCTTGCTTTACTTATTGCACAAAATCATAAATCTGTTTCATCGTTGACTGCTTGGCTAATGAATCTAATCTAATCTGTTTTTTTCTTGGCTAGGTAAGCCACCCCAGTGCGCTCGGCATGGAGGTTGGTCAGGAGATGAGGGTCAAGTACTTCGGGCGGGATCCCGTGTCGGGGCTGATGCGTCTGTCCAGGAAAGTTCTGCAGGCTTTGCCACCCCAGACCACGCGTGACCTGTCCAAGTCATGACGTCTACCTGACGAACCTGGTGACCTCTACTAAGAGGATTGTTGCAGGCCATGTTAAAGGTTGGTTACAATTATTTTTCAATATGCAGGAAAAATGGTTTTCTGTGAAGGTCGCAGTAAAAGGGGTGCTAAGTATTGAGCACTTCAGACACTGTAATGTAAAAGTTCTTCAGGAAACTAAGTATTGTTGACAAGTCTTCGGTGCCTACCGGTTATTCCCGAAATAGATCGAAATCCCATGTTCTTAACTAATTTCTCAGTGTGGAGTGTTTGTTTTGTTCACCTTTCATAGCTTAGGCTGCGTCCCACCAGAAAACTGCTGATTTTCATGAAAAATATAACATGATGAACATGGGAGAAAATCGCTGATTTTCCTTTTTAGTGTGTAGTTATTTCCAAGAAAATTTTTCTGAAATATGTTATGCAATTTTAACGTCAAAAACTCGTTTTATAATATATTGTGATTTTACGATCGAATTATTTTTGTCGAATGTTTTTAAGGCTGAATATACATTCGCTATTTTCGACTACACGTACTTGGTTCGCAATGCTAAGTACTTCAAGCCCTACTCCGAAGTTACAGGGCGAGTGGAAAGTGTTTATAGGGGGATGTAAACCTGAGACTCTTTGTCGTGAGGTAGTGTTGTATTTTTGCATGAAATGGAGTAATAAGCCCACAGGAGTGAATTTAAACAGTCAACTACCAGTCCACATGTTTTTTGACAGATCGCGAAAACACAACACTACCTCATGCGGAATATTTTTTTGAAAATTTTCGGACTAAAAAATGTATGATTTTATCGTCACATTTAGTAGAAAAGCTTGATAAATGTTTGTACTATATACCGTAGCCATGTTGCATTTTGGCAATTTTTATTTCACTTACGGAAGTGGGTAATTTCAACAGCATTTCTCTACTTTTCTCCTGTAAAAGCTAAACATAGTGTCCTACTTTTACTCGTTCGTTTCGCGTTCAAATAGCACACTATGTTTAGCTTTTATAGTAGACACAATCAATACGATATTGCAATTACCAGTCTCCGGTTGTACTAATATGTAAACATTAGTTTTGTCGAATATTTACTTTCGCACAGTGGTTTTGGCGGAGTTCGTCGAGAATGTATGGTGGCCGTTAACGATAAAAATCACGTGATGGTGAAACTGAACATAATAAAAGCTAGTTTTTGACGTTAAACCTAATAATATTTCAGAACAAAAAAAACAGCTGTTTCTTGGAAAGACGTAACACAATAGTCATTAACAAAGCGGTGGCCCTTAAATTCTACTACCTATCAAAATAGTGTTGGGGGTTCAAATGTTTATCACATGCCTTTATAGTGGTTGTTACCCCAGTAGTTTTAAACATTTATGATTTGGTCATTTTATAGCGGCTTATCCACAGCAGGTATATCTACTGATCTTTTTATAGTTGGTTTACAAAGAAAATATGTTCTAGATCTGGTTCTATAGGTACCTACTACTTGGAAAGAAATGTAAAAAATACACCCACAGGTGAAGAAGAACCACCTTTGATCTCTTTTCCTCCTAATTCTTGGCGTAACAAATAGGTTTGTAGGCTAAGGGAATAAGGCGTCGTAACTTACAAATTAAAATAAGTTTTAATTCTTAAGTTTAGTTTAAGATTTGAAAAATACAAAAGAAAAAGGGTTGACAGGAATTGGACTTTTTCGCCGTGTTTCTCTAAAAACAATCAAACCAAACAACCCTGAAATAGATGATAATCAAGTTAACATCTTTGGACAGATATATTGAAACGCATCAAAGTCTTCGTACGAGGTATCGCACGTAGCTAAATACTAAACCACAAAACAGCTAAAGTACATTAGCCATAGAAGACGTGAACATGAACACGAGAGAGCGGGACACTATTATACTACTTCAGAGGGCGACCATTTAGGAGTCTATTCCCGAATTCCGACTACTTGAATAGTTTTTGGTTTAGAGACGTGTAACCTTATGGATATTATGGACTGCTGAAATACAATAGACTCCTATATGAATGCACTCATGAATAATGATAAATAATAACAAGTAAATAATTGATGGTGACTCGAGATGGCTCTTGCAAGACCTGCTTGCTAGTCATTCTCCTCAATTATAAATGCAGTGTATTAAAAATATCTCATTTTAAAATTTAAAACGGTTAACTGGTAACTAAGCTACCTTCTCCTACTGTCCAATAAAATTATCAATCGCTGCTTGGTAGTTTCAAAAAATGCTTTTTCGCTCGTCTTTCGCTTTTTTTTTGGTGGGTAAAATACATTAAGTACTTGACAATCAGAACTTTATGTCTGATA
The DNA here is from genome assembly GCA_950004255.1 of Mesopsocus fuscifrons. Classification (NCBI taxonomy): domain Eukaryota; kingdom Metazoa; phylum Arthropoda; class Insecta; order Psocodea; family Mesopsocidae; genus Mesopsocus; species Mesopsocus fuscifrons. The sequence continues at coordinate 7,468,854 of OX465373.1, forward strand.
ACAATGTTGTGTAGCAGCGTAACAATGAAAATGGTAACTTACATACCTACAACTCAAGGTCAAGTAGGTATCATTGCCTACCTACCGGGCAGTGTCTTTCGTTGGCGAGGCGAAGACTAATGATTTTTTTTTTGCCACCTTATTGGGGTTTTCCGCGTATTCCTCTCTTATGAAGGATTTTTTATATTTTTTGGTGGTAACTGTTCCTAACACTTAATCGAAACTCCCCTTATTGGCATGAATACGTCGTTCAAAAAGCCATAAGGCGTACGTACACCATTTCCCGAATTTTCTTTGCAACTCTTGAAGTTACTGGAAAGGTTGGGTAAAACTTGGAGAATGAGGTCTCTACTATGAAAAGTGTTGTAAAGCTGTTGTAGGAAGATATACGCAAAAAAAAGAACCTTGAAGGTGGTACCAGATAACGAACCTATTGCTGAATAATAGCTCGCTTAGCCCCATTCAGGTACAGGTAAGTTGTACAATATCGTTCACAAAAATAAGCAACGAGAAATGCCAGTTTACTTATGTACATTACGTGATGTATGGTAACCCTTTTATGCTTCTGTAGTATTTGTAGAGTGAAGCAAATTGGGATTAATACTCTATAAGGTGGGATCTACACCACCCGTGCCTATAAAGCACCTAGAAATGTCATCTTGGCCAGTTTTTATCTTTACGTTCTGCCATTACTTGAAGCTCAATTTAGGTACATTATAGGTGCAGCGAAGGAGTTTTTGTTATACTGACCGATGGTTGTAATCGAATATTTATGGTTTTGACTTGTGCCAGTCATGGCTGAAGTCCATGAATGTCTTATACTTGTTTGTGGACATACAATATGCCCCAAGTTATATTAACTCATAAATCCTTGTACTGTAAAAAGAAGAGCTAGGATATGGTCTAACTGGCTTTCTATACAAAAGCGCCTCTTAAGTGGCCACAACATTGGCTGCACATCTTCGTCTGTTTCAAGCCCCCCTGAGAGTCGGGAACGTTACTTGTTGGCCCCTTAAGGAAGGGATTGATGTTCTCGTTCGCAGAACATAGTGAGGTCCTCCTATTGTGCCGTGTTTAGAAGCCCTGGATGAAACCGTAGACTTCAAGGGTGGAGAGGACCATGTAAATGATCCATAGAGATGTGAAGACTATGGTGGTGGCGTACTTGTATGGAACCGGACCACCCAATTCACCACCTACTGCTTTGTTCCTGCGTAGAACCAAGATAACGATGGCCACTATGGCCTCCGTGCAGAAAATAGTCACCGAGAACGCCAGGCTGAAAAAACATACACGTTCGTCATTATTTTCTGTATACTATGTTTCGTACGGTGGAAGAAACGGTTTTGGCCCGTATATGCCCAGTCAGAGTTTTCACAAAACCAAAAACACTGTCAGCGGAACGTGCATGGCGTATTTTATTCCAGAACCCTAGCGTACATGTTCCACCGACATTTCTGAAACATTTGTTGCTTCTAGTCATCTTCAAACCTAATAACCTCCGTGCCGCAGAGCAAATTTTCCATTTTTGCATTGGTAGTGCTCGAGAATGACGAAAGAGCGATTTCCCAATCTCGGGGACTTTCCTTGACTCTTAGGTTTTATTTTTTAATTTTTGCGTAAATGGCCAAGAACTCCGTCAGGTGATGAGGTTTTGTAGAATCATTGGAGCCGGTGGTATCGACGTATTTTCTGCATCGGGGTGTCGTACCAGATAGTGCATTTACAGATTGCAAAAACGACTTGTAAACGCGCTTCTGGCACCCACCCCAACTGCGTAGTTTTAGGCTCCTCTTCATCTCCTCGTCCTATCCATCTTCTGCTATTAGGGGGCTCCTGTAGGGCCTCTCAACTCAGGGGCCTGGGTCTAGGCGTTAGTAGGTACTGTTATTTTCGATCCAACTCAACTGTTAAAAGTGACCATACGATGCAGTTTTTACATTTATTAATATTTCCGAGGAATCTGTTGAATATCTTTTTGTGCCAGGGTCATAAGTGGCTAGTTTCAACGTCAGAATTTAGTTCAATTCAGATTTTAAAAGTGGTTCTGGCAATAAAAATGACAAATACTTATCGGTCAGTTGGTAAATCTCCAATTCAACGAGTTTCCTGTGTTACCTAGCGATGGAACTATTAACCAATCTGGAGCTCATTTTAGGGGGTAACCACTCCAGAGATCCCTTGAGATTCCCTGAGATTCCATAAAGATTTCCAAAGATTCCCAACGATATTCATAGATAGATGAACCCCGAAGGGGTAACGATTCCCAACGAGATTCCCAACGAGTGGTTAACCCCTCGTTTGAGTCGTAAGTCTGTGGCAGAAGATTGGAGGGAGGGAGGGATAATTGGAGGGAGATACAGTTGAGTTGAACAGAAAAGAGAAATGATAAAGAGGTCTCTGTGAGACGTAATATGACTGACCTCCCCGGGTTGACGAGGAACTTGTTGCCGTGGTAGGAATGGTAGCAGGCTGCGATGGTCCAGGCCACACCAATCCCGAGGAACACATTCACTGCGTTGCTTCCCGTCACGTTGCCCACAGAGTTGTCCGCCGTGTCATCCTGGATCGCCGACACCTTGCTGGCAAAAGTATCTGCAAAATATTTTTTATATGAAAAGACGAACTTCACCGCACAGCGTGGAGAGCAACATAAAATTTTCTAAAATAAAACGAAAAGAACGTCAGCCATTCGCGTGTGTAGTGCAGTGTGCAGTGTTGGATACAAAGTTATAGCTAGAGGACTAATCTAAAATTGTGCAAACACAGACACGATTAAAAAATTAAAAAACAAACTGTTTGATTCCCAAAGTACGAGGTTGGCACGTGAAGCAAGGTCTCTAAATTTTTCGGACCGCAATGGTCTACCGAGAGCTCCTTGCCTTCATTTGCTCAAGCCTTCAGATTGATCACTTTTAAGATTACTTCTAGAATTTGCAGATCTCGATTGATAGTGACGCTTGTCGAGTAATAAGAACAATTGAGAGGTGAGTTTTTCGCACAATTAACTGTGGGAACCAAATGACTGGGTAAAAACAGACATATTGTACAATTATTGCATTGCCAACGAAGGTGCTTGGAAAAGCTGGAGATACAAGATACAACGGCCTCTAACTCGATCTTCAGCATGTTTCCGAACAGTTGCTGCTCAATCCGGAAGTCCCCGCGGCCATCAGATGAAGCATCGGGTAGCCTGGCAGTGGAACATCCTACGCCGCTAAAGTTTCCTTTTAATGCAAGATTAAGATTCTGTTAACTCACATGGGGAACGGGAAGAGAGGAGGAGCAGTTGGAACGCCTGGCATCACCTGTTCGCCGTTCGCGGGCACTTCTCACGCGCTCGTTATAAATAGTTGGGGAACGCGCCCACCGCTAAATATACAGCAGGTGCTGACTAGTGAGATGTGTGGTGTCGCCTGCACTGACTGTGACTGTCCCTGTCCTGTGTCCCTGCCCACGGGTGCATCGCTGCACATGCTGATTGCGCTGCAGGGGCCCTCGAGCCCCCCACGGAGCTGTTTTTAGCTACAAAAGGAGGTCACCCCGATCTCGATAGCGCGCTATCACACCTTTTGTTCTTCTGTTCCCGAGGAATTTGACCCCTGCTGTGCAATTTGGCCAACTTCCTGCGGTCACTCGAGGAGATTTTAATTGCAGCCTAGGTTTATTCGATGCAATCACATTCTAGTTCTGTGAGCGGAAAAATCTTTTACCTCCCGACCTTGATTACCCATAATGAACGTTTCACTCTCTTACTATCGAACTCTTCGAGAAATATCTGAAATGTTACACTAAAAAGAGTGTGAGACAAACACAAATGTGCCACTGATGAACTTGGAGACGAATGGCCCAACCAGTGCATTGTTTGTACTCTGTCTTATCAGTTACCTCGTTGTGATAAAATTCTTACCTTCGATGCTTGAACTGTTGACACTAATGAACAATAGAAGCAATCAACAATTTCACTCGAAAATAAGAATTAAAAAAATAATGTGTCAACATGTGGGTTTGCTTTGATACTACTATATGTACAACAGAAGGTGAAATATAACTGACAAATCAGCGAATCACTGTCAGTATACAGGTTTAGGTGAAAAATTCATGCCAACTAAACTGAACGAAAAAAGCGTGGATTCAACGACTTTGACAGGAACCCAACCCAAAGAAGCAGCACTGATACCTGGGAGACTCGTGCCCATAGCGACTATGGCAATGGCGGTCACAGAGTCTTTGAGGCCCACAGAGCACCCGAAATGGGACGCCACGTCCCCGATAATCGCCGTCATTGCGCCAATGCCTGTCAGAGAACCGAAGAAGCACAACCACCCGCTGCAGTAACCTGGAATCAAAAAATATCATTGGAACCTGGAATCAAAAAAGATGACTGTACCTGGAAGGGATGTTCCCATAGCCACGATACCAATGGCTGTGATGGAGTCTTTGAGACCCACGGAGCAGCCGAAGTGGGAGGCGACATCCCCGATGATAGCTGTCAGGAAACCGATACCAATCAGCGAGCCCAGAAAAGTGAGGAAACCCCCCATATACCCTGTAACACCAAACTCACTCGTTATAGGGAGAAGTCACAAAGAAAAATTGTTAAATGTTAAAAATCGGACTAATTGCCAGTTATATACTAAAAAATAATACCTACCGATTTTTCCTCCATTAAATTAAATATTTCGGTATTACCTCATAACGGCTGCGGTCAACGCAACCTTCGTCAGTTAAGTGAAAGTTAGGTAACCTAACGTATGACGTGTTAGTAATGTATTTGCGACGTCGCAGTAAATCTCAACTGTTTCAGCGAAACTTGGTGCTGTGTTTCACTGCCGCGTGCATACTTTCCATCTCTTTTCTATTTCTAACCCATCGGTAAAAGTTTCCGAAAACAACTGGAATTTTCGCGAAGTCTTATCTCTAGGTATCTCAGGAGTCTCGCCAGGCTTGGGAAACTACTCGTCTTCTCAAAGTTTCACGGGGGCGCTGGGAGAAACTTTGATCACATTGCAAATAAGCCTCTGTCAAGGCTTGTCTTACAGATGTCTTAGAAAATCAACTGAAAATTGAAACTTCCCGAAATGGTTCGGATAGGCTTTCCCATAATTTTCGATAAGACTAACTACTTAAGTGTCTTCAAAATAAAAACTTTTATTCAGAAGTAAATGAGTTCAGGGACAACAATATTCATCAAGATAAAAGCAGCAGGAAAAACAAAATTTAAAATAATTGAGAAGATCTTCAGCCATGAGAAAAGTTAATGACATGTCTGTGGTAATTTGCGCCTTTGGGTTTTCTACTCTCGAAATTTGCTTTCTAATGCATTCACTTCATGGCTTCACCTCATTTAACTGCTTGAACTGCCTACAATCCTCTGCCCTATGTCGTTTCCCTGAAATGTTCTCCTTTTGTTTCCATAATTAAGGGTCCGCTTAACTTGACGATGCATTTTTTGCCGCCCATAAGATTAACATTGCGAGCGGCGATTCATTTTCAAGGTTTACCCTTGGTTGAAAAGACACAAAATTTTGCCTGTACCTAGCCCTAATGTTGTAGGTCGTGATCGAAGCAGATTTTCCAATTTTTTACTGGTTTTCGAGATACAGCACTTTTCCCCTTAAAAAATTGAGGTATGCGATGCTAGCATTTGCAAAACAGTTGCAATAAAAGAAACCAGTGAGAAATTGGGAAATCTGCGATGACGACCTACAACATTGTTAGGGCTAGGTACAGGCAAAATTTTGTGTCTTTCCAACCAAGGGTAAACCTTGAAAATGAATCGCCGCTCGCAATGTTAATCTTATGGGCGGCAAAAAATGCATCGTCAGGTTAAGCGGACCCTTAATTAATTTCAGTTCTGTAACGTCAGTAGAGTGTTTAGATTCCCTGGACCCCTCATTTCACCTACTGCAGCGTTGGGGTTAGAGCCATTGGGCATCCCTCATTATTCCTTGATTCGTAGAAAGTGAAAAGAAAAAAAAATGTTGTCCCGGGACACCCGGGTAGAGTAGCCTTAGAAAAGTTAAAATCAGGTGGCTGTGTAGGTAGAAGGTTGAACTGATGAGGAAGAATCCTGCTTTATGCTGACGATGCTTCGAAAATTTCCAAGTTTCCGGATTTGTGACGTCTATCGATTAAATGTGAAAGCTTCTTTGGGTGATAAGCGATCGGAAGTTGTCGGAAGTGTGAAATTGATATTGATGTGATGTGGCCCCTCTGGCTTGGCGTCGACTTGAGGGTGCGTTATTGGCAATTTCTTCGCGTGCTCTGGTGAAAAGGTTGTTTCGTTTAGTCCTTGTCTCTAGCCCTTTAACCCCACGCACCCTTTTTGTCCTATACCCCATTTTCTTCGGCCATTATTCTTGTTTGAAGAGGATCCTTACTCTTTTCATGTCTCTTATTTACTCTTAACTATCACCTTCGCTTGCATTCTTTAGTCTCTTTGACGTTGGGATGTAGGGTGCTATCGCGTACCTTGGGGAGTTTCTTTTGTGATTGATGCTTACTGCGTGCGTTGTATTGTTTAACTGCAACTCCATTTAGCGCTTTTTGCCCATCATAATAGTAGTAATTTAAGGTTAACATTCGGAATGGTAAATTATATTTAAATGTTTCTCTTAGCTGAAAGTACAATTAAATGATTCTTTCGCCACTTACGAGATGGGTGAGTGATACAGTTAATGTAAAGTTGTGCTCCAAAGGGAAATCTTGGAAAAACTCATTTTTTACTCCCATTCATACCCTTAGCTACTGGGTGGTATCTACAAAATGCATCTAAAAATTTGAAGCTCCTCATCTGCGATGCGCCTCGTTTCAAAATGATACGAATATCATTCCCCCGTTAAATTGTCATTAGGCTGAAAATCTGAAAGCTTTCCACCGATCTTGGTAGCCCATCCATTTATTTCCCCAATGACGCACATTCTTCTTTTTGTCCCGAAATGTCAGTAGTCAACTGGGCCCCTACAAGTAGGTTGGCTGGTTCTGGTTGGGTGATGAGTATAAAGGTACCTTCTTATCAGTCGAACACTGGCCTAAAAGTGGACACAAAGTATTCAGCGAGTAACTGAAATATGGATTGACCCGTTGACTTAAAGATGGCTATAGGGTCAGCTGACAGGAAAGGCTGGCCACGGCCGGCCATTCGGCTTCCGCATGGCGACGCCTTGAGAAGGATTTCGTGGGGGGACTAGGGATTCTATCATTCGTTTTCGTCTTACTGCTTGTTTATTTTTCAAGTAAGAAGTTATTGGCTTAGTTCTTATAGCCCTTTCTAATGGTTCCTTTAAGTGAAAAGTTTGTGTTGGCAGAAGCCCATCAAAGTTGCCAGTTTACATGTAGAACATCCATACTACCGACACAATATTTGCTGGTAGTGAAATTCGAACCCAGGGCCTCCCCCTTTATGAGGGTCATACGTAGCACCCTGACCTCATCAACTGTATTGACCTCTTAGTGCATGGATCGTAGTAAGTATTAAGTATGTACCTACCTACACATTGGGGTAAAAAGTAAAAAATTTTTACTTTAGCTTTAGCTTTAGCTTAAGGGTCCGATTACACCTTACAATAAATATATGATCCTATTTTTATATGATCCTATTTTTTTAGCATCATAAAAATTTTAGAAAAACTGTAATACACTTTACAATAAAAATAGGATCATGTTTATCAGTGACGCCAACTTGACATGGTAAAAAAATAGAATTTTGAAGATTTTTAGGGTCCTTTTTTGAACCGTTTTAGGTTAAATAATTTCTGCTATATTCTTTCAATTCATCGTTATAAGAAATTCGGACTCCTCCACATTTTCTATTAAAATACGGGTCATTTCCATTCCACTTACCTCAGCCGCCATTTTTAACGGACTAACCCAACAACAACAAACACATCGCAGCCTAGAGGAAGGTAGTCGCAGCAGTTATGATACAATTTGTACCGGCCGATACAAATTGTTTCATAATTGACTCAATTCACTTTACACCTTACAATTTTTCTTGATCATATTTTTTTATGATCCTATTTGGATTGGAAATTGTAAGGTGTAATCGGGGGCTAAGCCATATACAGCACCATAAATGAAAATATTACCAAAGAACTGCTTGTTTTTCCAAATTGCACACTTTCTGTTTTGCATTTAAAATTGCAAATGATTGGCAATCAGCAACAGAGCGTTGGGATTGCGCGGCCAATCAGGGTAAGTGGCTTCTCTTCCATGCCTGCTCAGCTTCTCTGACTGACCACAGTCGAGTGATTGGAAGAGCAGAGGACGCGGGAAGATAAGCTCTTTAAATCCTCGAGGTTGTCTCTTCTGAGTTAGGTATTGGGACTCTCGATGACGCGAAATCGTGCCGACTAGTCAGAGACAATGGCCTCAAAGTTTTTTTTAAATAGTGATTGGTTAGTGTGAGATGACGTCATCTGGAGTCCCTTCTCCATTTTTCATCAAAACCAACCTCTATAAAATACAGACCCTGGGAGTTGAGCGCTCATTGCCCACTTTGGGACTGAACATCCGTCTTCAGGTGCCCTGCTTCCTCCCCTTCCCTTCACCCGAGGGTGAAGCCTGCCCTAAAGGAATGTTTTATTTCCCCTGTGAACCCGGTATGAATATGTCCCTTCAATCAACAAGTATACTCCGCTCCAACCGTATTCATTTCTTCAGCGGGGATTACGAATGCTTGTATTTTGAGTATTTCACATTTACATTTTCTTCAGTCAGAAATTTTTTTCAGTTAATTTTCTGGAAGAAGCTGATGACAAGTTGACATATATTTCTTGTACATAAGTAATATGTTCATTTTCTGTCGGAGATTCCCCAATTTGTCAGTGATTTTTTCGAATTCTACAATCTTTCCTGTGGCGGAACTCAGTCAGCTTAACAGGATACTATTGAGGCTACATCTAGGAGAAATTATGAGTCTTTTCAAAGAAAACAAAATAAAAATAAAAATAAAATTCAAATAAAAAGGCCAGACCGGACATGTTCCTTCAATAAGTGAAGTAATCAGCTTTTTACTGTCCTTCCCCGGAACATCCGCGCTTGTAAAAGAAAGAGTTAAGCACATTATCTTATGGCAGCAAAATGAACGAGAGAAGAGAAATCGTGACATGAAATTCTTCTCGCCGAAAATCAATTGCCCTGTTTAACGGCTTACTTTATTTTTCTGGCAAACATAGTCCATGAATACGGATGCAGTATTCGGGATTCCGAGGCCTGCAAGGTAACCCTAGCCACGCGTATTAACTTAGAGACGTTGTCTTGTAAAGTGACTGCCTATAGCGAGTTCAGGATTTGGAAGATACCCTCGATATTAGAATGGTCTCCAGAGGAAAACAGTGGTGGGTCACAGCGGTTCGATCCCGATCATGGCAAAGTTTTTCTAACTGGCATTCACCTCTAATACCCTCAACGTGTACGGCCTCGATAGCCGAGTGGACTAAATGGTCGACTTTTGAGGAGCAGAGAGAGCCGGGTCACACCGGTTCGATCCCAATCCTACCAAAAAATTTTTCTGCTTGGCATTCACCTCTGATATGTTCAGCATGTCAAGTGAAATGTATATCGAGGCTGTGGTGGTTCGGAACCCACCTAAAACTGTAGGTCCCCATCGTTTACTCGATGACTGGGGAGCTGGTATTTGGTAGTGCTGCCAGCTGAGCACAATGGATAGTTCTTGAAAACGGTCTAGTTGCTGGGCTTGTCCCCCCCCCCCCCCAACCCTCTGCTAACTAACTAACCCTCAACGTGTCAAGTGAAATGTATATGTAAAGTATGGTAATTCCGAACCCTCCTAAAACTGTAGGTCCCCATCGTGTACTATCTCACGATGGCTGGGGAGCTGGTATTTGGAAGTGCTGCCAGTCAGTGCTGGATTAACCATTAAGCTATAAATAAGCTATAGCTTAGGGCTTACGCTCTGAAGGGACCTAGAAATGTAGGACCGAACGTAATAAACAATTATTAGGAAATATGGAGATTTTACGGAGATTATAGTGAAATTTTCGGCTCGCTCGCTTCGCTCACTCGAAACCATATTCCTTTGTTGTCTCTTCCCCCTACATTCTGCTTCGCTTAGCACTAAATGACAAAAATAATAAAATAAAAGAGCCTAGAAATCGAGTCTAGCTTGGGGCCTCACTGAAGGTTAATCCGGCTCTGCTGCCAGCTGAGCACTAGATTTGTCCCCTAACTAACGGAAGTGAGAATATTATTGTGTGTATATCTATTGTGCATTAAGATGTACACGCACGATGTAGCGCCTTACTCAGTGAGGCATTGCAAGCGAGGCTTAATACATTCACAACAGGAGTAATTGACCCTTACATGACCCCACCTTGGGAATATTCAATGGGTTGTAAGCCTATGGGCATCCTCGATAAGTAGTTTCCTTCTAAAATCAACTTTAGTACACTTCAACGTTTTTAGTTAAACCTCCGATAAATTTAGTTTTTAACATGAAATAATTGAATGAGGGTTTAATACTTAACCGAGTATGTTTAGGTTTCCTTTTTTTGTGGATTGTCCTTTGTGGCACAGGGACTTGTAAAGATAATATTCTAAGATACCGTCCTCAGCCACACAAAAAGATTGGTTTAACATTTTTCTTGAGAGCATATAATAAGTGTTTAATCAGTAATGTGAACTTGTAATACCGGTCAAATACACAATAAGTTACATTGGTGTCGCTACTGAAAAAGTATTCAGCCGCATGTTCATGTCTATTCGTTCCGGAACGTTAGTCTTGATTTAGCTATTTTGAAATGGAATTTATACCCGATTTTTTTTTCTGTAATTAAACAAGGTTGTCATGCGTTGCTAAGGAAATAAAATTGTAATTTTATTTCCATAGCAACGCATGACAACCTTACAGAAAAAAATTCGGGTGAATTCCATTCCGATTAATATTTTCTGTGTTTCGAATCATTGGGGCTTAACTCTATAGACCCGCGTAGTCGTCATTTGAACAGTGTTTGCTGTTTGGTAGGCAAGCTCAAGTTTAAGACGCAGATTTGAACCAAAACCGCAAACTTGATTACTCAACCTGTGATGCGTTCTAGTGTGCTTTGTAAGGAAATGAGCTACCTCCCTCCGCTCATTTAGTTCTCCAACTTCAAGTGTTCGTCTATATACCTAAATTCTAGCTCTCCCGTTGACGTCAAAATTGAAGACAGTTTAGCAATTATGAAAGAGTTTAGATATTTTTTTTAGTGTGTGTTTATAATGTAAAGCCAAGCTCTTTTTTCCTCTTACAATAAAAAATTATTAATTTTATAAGGAAATTAGGTAAGAAGCAGTTCGTCAGTACAGCCTAAAACTGAAGGAAAAAATTTTACGGTTTTTAGACATTAGCTAGTTAATTGTTTTACTCACATGACGCAGGTGCTTTTTACCGATTCCTCATAAGGGACTGACTTCACTTCACTAAGGCCTACGGTCTCAATGAATTCCACACTGCAGACATACTTGCTGCGTGGGCCAGGGCCCTAGGGGTCAGGACTTCAGGACCGGCCCCAGGGTATGCTATAGGCAGCTATAGGTCACCTAAAAAAGTTTTAACAGATGGTGACTAGAATCTGGGTCCTATTCCACTGCATCCGGCCCATCAAGAGCAATTGATTTTTTTTTTTTTTTTTTAATAATTGTGAATTTGAGATTATAGGCGTACTATTTTAAATACTACAAAGTCCGATGTAGCCATGTTGTAGGCTATATAATAATTGGCCTACTTCACTGTTGTTTCACTGGAAATCCTAACATGACAGGAATCTTTTTCATTACTATTTCGTCAATAATTCTGCAGAGATGGAATTTTAGTAAAATCGGCTGGAGAAGGGAATGGGCGGACGAACTGGACTTGCAGACTGACAGACATATGGATGGATAGAATTTATCCAAAAACCACTTTTTTTAGTTAGAAAACACCCAGGGTCATGGGTCATGGGAAACACGATCTCGAAAGAGGTACCTATTATGCGAGAAAGTAAAAAGTGGTTGAAGAACTCTTATTTTTCTGCGCCTGCAAAATCTCTGATTATGTAATTTAAAAGTGGGTGGACATGTTTTTCACCTGCAAGACCACGAGTTTACAACGCCTGCAAAAACCCTGATTATGTAATTTCAAAGTGGGTGTGCATGTATTTTACCTACAAAACCACGATTTTACTGCCCTTGCGAAAAACCTGATTATGTAACTTAAACTGTCTTCACTGCTTTCTTTGTTTTACTCAAAAACTGAGCACTGACCACAGTTTGTGATCCTCTGATTTTGATGTATTATTTTCAGTATTAGACGTTTGTCTCTCTGCGTTCATTACTTTATTGTAGGATGTAAACCTTCTTCAGTTGTGCTGATATCAGAACCATTTAATAACGTAGCACCACGAATAGACGGAGCTGCTCCTACCAGCTGCAGTGCTTGCTTTGGTTTTATTCTCCTTGATCGGAAAGTAGTATATGTAGCTTTCTTGAAGGGGCTAAGTAAATACCCAAACTCAGCCTGGAGAAAGGCAAAGAACGGATGACTTGAGATGGCGATGGCCTGTCGTCAGCGGCTTGAGACATTTCGTTGGTTGGCTTGTTCAGAAAGCAATTAAAGTTATCTCCCGCGGTTCGCCTCGTTCCGTCCCCCTTGCTCTCATTTCTGAAGGGAAATCCTCGATTTCGCCCTCGATCCGCCTGTTCGTTTCCGTGACCTTCCCGTGACTCGTTTATTCAGATTTTGGCAGCCGATATTATCCTGAATTAACCTCTATTATTTCTTAAATTGAAATCTTATTATAAATTTTTGTTTTATTGCGAAGAAATGCTACCAATAATTGTTGTGGTTGCCGTGCTACCATTTCTGAAATATTTCTTCATAGCTTTTCTTAACTGAAGTCTTCTTAAACTGTTTTCTAAACGACCTTAGACTGCACGTGATGGGCTGTGAATACCTATTGGGCTATAAGCCCGATAGGGGTCCTGTGCTGCCCAAGGGATTTTTGTTTTCCTCACTGAGTATCTATATAATCTTTGTCACTTATTACATTATTTGTTCGAGCGGAGTATATGCTTGATTCCTGTGAAGTATTTTTGTAGTTTCTATATTTTTTTCTTTCAACGATCCACTTACCTGAATTTTTATTTTCTCGCGTTTACTTGCTGTATGCAAATGTTGACCCAACAGTGTCAATGCTGATTGCCGTGTTTACTTAAGGGGTGGGGGGACGAAACGTTCGTCGGACACAACCAACCATAACGTTTTGGGGGTCGACGCGAAATACAAACAAGTTCATCGTATCAATTCACTATGCCGTGCCGTGCGTTTGGTTTCAATCTCCACCTTAAAATCTCCTTGTACCTTTTGCAGTTTTTGCTCTATTTTCAGTAGGTACCTGTTGGGGGGATGAACGCGAAGATGAGCTTCCAGAAGACTGTGAGGAAGTGCATAACGTATTCTCCACAGGATGGTGGATCCTCGTCCTCTCCGTCAGTTTCTGAAACAGTTATTTCATCATCAATTTCTGAAAACTTTATCACCAGCTTTCTATTTTCAATTCAAAATGTATATTGGTTTTTTCGTTTGAAAGTTGGAGTGGGTTTGGCTTGGGTGCTGATTGCCAATAGCGTCTCATTTTAGTTCCATTCTCAACGCCAGTTGCTGAAATATTCATTTCTTCAAATATGAAACAATCATCTCCATAAAATGTAAATCAGTAGAATCCATTGTCCATGGCCTGACATAAAATTATTTGAGCAACCGAGTGGGAGGTAGGAATGTAGATAAAAATTCTCCGTTCCGAAAAAATGGGATGTAGGGCGGGGGGGGGGGGGGGGGGGCAGGATGGGTTTCAGCAGAGGTATCCAGCTGCGGAAGGAGTGCTAACCAAAAGAATTCTTTTCCCTTTACAATCAGACCTATCGATCCATCGTCCTTATTCTGTAAGCACTGTAAGATTGAAAGCAGACTTTTCCTCGAGAACTTGTATGCATTTATGGATTCATGGAAGGAGCAAATTTAGCCATCCATCACTCCATCGCTGACTTTTCTCTAGTGTTTCTTATGGTAAGCTACAAGTCTCCACCAATTTCATTTTCTACTTTCCGCTGGAGAGTGGAGGTATTTTCAGTTTCTTTTTTATGACTTTACTGTCGGTATAGCTTTCTTCTCCCTTGTTACCATACCGTACCTTCTCGTAGTGTGACCGCTTCTCGAAATTGTTCTTTCCAGGAGAAGTTCCCTTTCACGACGGAAGCATTTGCGTTCTGTGCCATTTTTTCAATAATCAACTGAAATGAAATTGGTTTTCTATTAGTGCCAAGATCTAAAATGTATGTTTTTCTACTGTTTGTACCTTCAGGTGGTAAATGAGTGTAAATTTGGTACTGAGGGAAGAACTTCGATGGTGAAGAAACAATTCTGGTCTTAGAACGGGCTGTGAACTGAAGAAAAAGACACATTTTTGCTATCATTTAGTGAAGTAAATTTTGGGAACGATGTTGACCTTCTTGGGCACTCCAAAATTGTGGACGTATCCTAAAATCCTCGTGCGAAATGGACTAGTGCACTTCAAATACCTATGCCATACAAAATTTGAAAATGGAAGGAATTAACCTTCAAAATGGTAATAACTTATATAGCATTGTTTTGTGAAATTTTTGACGATATTTGCCAACCCCGACATTGGCAGCCCCCATGCAGTTTTTCATTTAATATAGTCTTCAGTATTACTTTTCCAGACTAAATTGTGGGTACTCACCTTAAAGGCTTTATTTTCTGTGATCCTAATGAAGGCCTTGGAGACGTTTCCCAGCTGTGGGACGGCCATCAGTTGCATTCGTTCTTTCTCTGTCATGCTCGCTTCATTCTCGATCTTCGGCATCCCTGCTGCCCACTCTGCAAACAGAATCCAAATTAATTGGTGTATAACGGGATAGCGTTAGGAGAAATATAAAATGTCTGCAGAATTGTGCACGACAACAATATACCTACTTTCTACCAAAAATTATTAATAGCACACTACCTACTCAGCAGAAAAGACAACAGAAAATTGAGTTCTGACAACGGTACTGCTTCATCTTTCTGAGGGAGCTTTTCTCCATTCTTTCCCTACTCAGTTTACATCTGCTTCATTCCCTTTTAGTCCCTTGAAACTTATAGGACTGTGTGTGCTTATCTCGTGCCAGAGACAGTGGTTTAAATCTCCTTTTGTTATAACAGCTTTCGTAGATCCCTTTTTCATGCTAGGTTTTGACGGCAAGTTTTAATTAAGAGTTTAAAAAACTTTCCTTGCGATTATACAGACTTGAAAAATGGAAGTAATCTTAAAATCACTGTAGAGTAGTTTTGTTAGGTTTTTCAGTATCGGACACTGATTTCCCCTTGGAGATTTATTCTGGTCACTTCTAGCAGAAACGGCGAGGCTACGGCTCGTTTACTCCTCGCCCTGGTATTTTACACGGAAGAGAAGCAAAAGTAGTTAAAGAGTCCATTCTCCCTCGCCCGAATGACACCCAGCTGAGTACTGGTAAGTGCCCGAGGGGACCCTATTAACAACTTCCGGTACCTTCACACCAGGGGACTTTAGCTACTTAACGTATGTTAATACCAAATAAACATGTTAAAATATTTTTGTAGAATGTAAACATGAGATGTTATAGCGTACATACTTAGGAGACTATGCTATGTTGCTCACGATACGAAGCTTCTCGCCTTTATGTGGGGGGGTTTCTTACACGGTAATTTTCTGGAGAGCTCATATAAAACTAATGCTTGCCATCACGATAGACAGGATGCCCCATAAGTTAAAGCATAATGTAACCTGAACTGTATCGCAAGTGTCTCTCGGTCGCTTTTACTTAGTTCAAGTATACTTGCTTTGACCGAATTTTCGTTAGGTAAAAGCCAAACACCTACACCGGGACCGTTAACTTGTGCGTGTTCTTCGCAGAATCAATGTTGTTTTGATTTCATTCTTTTCCCATCAACTTTATCGACATGTCGCCACCCTTTCCCCCTCTTTTCTACAGACGTTATTGGAATGTTTCACTTTTTATTTTCTACGAATAAATGGGGTCACAGTCGAATTTTGGAGACGTCTTGTGTGATAGGGCAGTTGTATCATGATAATAGCTAACGAGGGGATCTGTTGGGCGGTTTACGATTTTGCGAGGGTAGAAAGGCTATCAAGGGTTCTGTCAAACGAGGTCCCCAGTTGGTGATACAAATCTTTTCACATTTTTGCCGAGGCGAAATGGAAAATGTATTGAATTTCAGGGAAACCCCGTTTTCATAACGCGAATGGGTTTCATAACCGTGCGTCGCGCTCTAAAAAATTTTCTTCTTTCGTATCATGTTGATTTGGACCTACCTGCTGCTTCAGATCGAGTGCTTTTTTGTTGTCAAACCCTGGATTCGTGTTTTCATAGATCAATTCAAGTTTCTCTTGACTTTTTCTCACCAAAACGTTTTTCGATTTTTCGAACTTTTATTTCCAGGTAATACTTTGGTCATAGACGCCTCCTTACTGAATTTGAAACAAACCGGTTGAACAGTCAGCGATATTATAGTCGTTGTTGTGGCAAAATAGAAGCTTATTCGCAGCTCACTGTAGGATCAAGATCAAATTGACTCCTTTGAAGACTTTCGAGTCTTCTTCTCCCTTGAAACAGATTCTAAATGGGAGTGAGTAACTGGGTCGTGTGTAGAGAAACGCCACAGCGGCCGACGTCGCTATGGCAACCAAAAGCCTGGATGGCCATGGCTATAGGAATTATCAATCTGACTCCACTGTTGCGTCACATGTGCGCTAATTATTGTCACTATCAGATTGCAACCCCTTTTTACTTAACACGCCTTGTCTTTTTTGTTTTGTATTTGTATGACATATAGGTACGTATACATAGGATCACAGAGAAAGAAATTAGAAAGATGAATGACGAAAAAAGTAATGAAAGATATTTTCCTTTTGTACACTTAGGGCCATTTTCACCAAGAAAAATCAAATTCAAATCAAGCTGATTTGAATCATTTGCTATGGTAATCAACAAACTCGAGCCTCGCTGTTGGTGTTGCTAGGGTAAAATTTGATTTTTATTTCAAATCAACGTAAAATTTTCTTGGTGAAAATGGCCCTTAGGTTGCGTCCCACCATACTTAGTTATGAGAAAAACACCGATTTTCTCTGAAATTTAACGTATATAGTAAGCATGGGAGGAAATGGACAATTTTCCCTTAATCGAGTATAGTGAGACGCAGCCTTACAAGTTGGTATATTATTTTACGATTTGAACAGGAACAGCGCAAGTTGGTAAAATCACAATTTTTTGTAGCTTCGCGTCTCGTTTTACTGTCAGGCTCCAAAATGGCTCAGCAGATATTAATTTACATCCCCTTTGATATTGTAATTTGAATTTTTATAGACATTTTTTAACGTCTTTACACCACATTTCCAAGTTCAATGCGGTGATGTTGGAGAAAACAGTTTTATGTGTTTGGCAATACGCTGTCTTTTACTGCTATATCTTTCCCTTGACCCATTTATATTTACCTCCCTTTCTTGGCTTCAGCTCATTTTTATGTACTTTATGTACCATATACGTATACTGGCATCATTTTAATATTTTAAGGTCCAAAGGTCGTAGGTGAATGACAGAAGGCAAAATAAATGCTTTTACTTTTGTCCTGAAACCAGCGAATCGCTATTTAAAGTGTAAATAATGGATTGGAAGATAGAAGGGAATACGTTGTGGGAAGTCAATGATATTGTGGTCCAGGACTTCATGGATTATTTTTACAGGGAAATTTTAGGCCTTAGGCATCAGGCCCACTCCTAAAATAAATCCACCAAATTATGAGTTTTCGGAGATAGTTGGTTTTGGCTAGAGGGGGGGGGGTCTATTTGATCCCTGTGCCAAAAGTTTTAACATTATTTCTGTGACAGACATAATTTTGTCCCCAAGAGTCTTTCGATTTCCAGTTACCTTTCTGCAACTTCTTCTGTTATAAACACGATGTGCGAGCTATTCCGAAATAGCTTTTCATGCACAATAACTGAAACGAAACTAGGCGATAGGAAATTGGAAAATAAATAGTGAGCTTTTTAAGAGGATGCTATCGTGTTTTCCCTCGTGATGATTGGTTATTTGCTTTGTGAGTCGAATAAATGTTTCCTTTGGGACAAAGCCAATGTCCACCGAAACCTTGTTCCACGGGTTATGATATTTTTACGCCCTTGCACTTGTTACCGTGCTTACAAGCGAATTCTGTATTTTTTTCCTATCGATATCTTATAGTTTATATTTCGATTGATTACACTCGTCATTGTTCCAGGGGGTGGAAAAAACAGGGGGGGGGGGATTCACGTCTCGCTTACTGGTCGATTCCACCCTGAACTCCTCAAGAAGTAGTTTAGTTCATTGCCTTAGGCTGAATTTCACCACTTTCCGATAGTGTCTATAACGAGAGGATTTAACGAACGGATTTACGTTATCGTATGTTTAGCTTACGACAAGTGCGATCGCAGAGAAACAAGTGCAAGATCAAGACATTTGTCGTAAGCTCTAAACATACGATAACTTAAATCCCTTCGTTAAATCCTCTCGTTAAAAGACGCTATCGGAAAGTGGTGAAATTCAGCTTTACTCGTACAATGAAACAGCTTAAATAGTTGAAGCCATTGAACAGCCCAGTTTTCTTCACACTTTTTCGAATTTTGCTTTACTATAGAATAATCGTTGACTTGACCAGATAATAAATATTACTTATACTTTCATGTACGTTTTCGTGCTATTATTGAAAACTCTTAAAAGTTTTTAATTAAGCACTTAATTAAAAATATAATAGCACGGAGAAGAATGCCTTGTTAGAGGTACGCGAGAGTTTTTGACTTTTTAAAATTTAATCCATCCACATTTTGATGTTTAAAAAATTCCCTGAACAGACGTAGAATTTCTGTTGGTAACTTTCGTTTGTTACTTTTTTTCCGAGAAGATCTCGAAGAATTTTCTCAAGAGAGGAACAAATAAATCCTATCAGTTGAGAGGAAAAAATGTAAGGCGATGAAAGGTCATGTTTTTTTGCTTTTCGTCTCTTCGGAATGGGGAGACCTTGTTCTTTCTTTGACTTGCTCCAGTTAGAGCTCTTTGCCGTTGTCATTAAGAAAAAATTCTTGCGTTGACTGTGAGGAAACTTAAATAGCAGAGGGAAGGGAGGGGTAATAAGTAGGCCATTAACAATGAAATATTGTCACTGAACTTCTTGATAAAGCTGAAAATTGCTCGTAGATTCATGAAATGTTTGCTTTTTGGCAGTTACTGATAAGAGATGCAGTACATTATGTTACTTTAATGTAAATGATACAATAGCTAATATTTCCTGCATATTTCTGAGAAATAAGTGGGTACATAAGGGCTTTAATACCAAGCAAAATGTCAGAATCAGGATTATGTCTTATGTATTTCAAATGATATTTGAACGAAACGTAGCGAGGATAGGAAATTGATAATACTCACCGCCTATCCATTTTGGCTCTCCGAGGTTGACGTAGAATAAAGCATTCTTTTCGTAGGCTCCCTCTTCTATGATTTTTATTGGAATAGTTTTTCTGAAAAAGAAAGAAATAGGTTCTATTACGAGAATGCAGATTCAATGTACCTATCCCTTTTTTTAAAATTGAATATTCCGCGTTATTTCTTCATTTATTGGTTCAGGTTACTTCTACTTTCTATTCCAACGGAATTTTTAAACAATCAGGATGCCGATAACAGTTAAGTTATGAAAAATCTAAACAATTATCTACAGGCGCTGTTTTATTATTCTGTGTTTCTGAGAACACTGTTTTGGTTTTCCATCCATTGCAAAAAATTGCCTTCAAATGTCACTATTCGTATCGGTATATTAATGCACTATTGAACACGTTTCAAAGGGGGATGAAGGACTTGTGACAAACTTCAAAATCCCGATCGAAATTCGATCTGACTGCAAGAACCTTCGAGTTTTTTCAAAAGCATAATAGACTCCGAGCCTAGTACCTACGGTCTACAGAATGAATTGTGCGAAGGAGCTTTCTAAGTGTGATCATGATAAAAGTCGAAATGCCTCTATTCACTCGCTTTCTCCATGATAAAACAATGTGGCCGTGCGTGGGAGGAGGATGTTTGAAGATGAAATAGCCTGAGAATAGGTAATCATAAAGTGATTGAAATTTTATCCCTGGCTAACTGAATCATAGGTAGATACGTGAGGAGAAAAGCAACAGAAGAAATTGTTTTCTTTTGCTCATTTTCTGCCTGAATCCCAGAAAATCTGGGATCCAGTTATTTGCTTCCACACTTTTATTTTGTTCCTTTATACCTATACATCTCTCGTATTTCTCTCACTCTATGTGTGTTTTACTATGATTCAAATTTCATATTTGGGGGTGGGCTTATATTGAGTTTTTAACCTCTCAGAGCAGTTCAAATTGCTTAGGTCGCAAATTTACCTATGTTGGGTACCTATACAAAAATTCCGTTGTATACTTGTAAGCTAGTAAGTATTATGGAACAATTTTATTTCTAACTGCTTATTTTTTTTAGTATTTTTTTTATGCGCGACGTTCAGTGAACATATACCTACTTACGCCAATGAATTGGCTGTTAGATTTTTTTGGCCGAAGCCGAACAGGAGTGGGGATAAGCCATTTTAGGAGTACAATACCCATGTCGTAAATGGAAAATATTTCCGTTACGCCAGGATTCGAACCCGGACCTCTCAAGACACAAAGCGAGGGGGTAACCACTCCAGAGATTCCTTGAGATTCCACTGAGATTCCATAAAGATTTCCAAAGATTCCCAACGATATTCATAGAAAGATGAACCCCGAAGGGGTAACCACTCCAAAAAAATTCCAAGATTCCCTGAGATTTCATAGAGATTTCCAATGATTCCCAACGAGATTCCCAACGAGTGGTTAACCCCTCGACACAAAGCGGACCCCTTGACCGCTCGGCTACTGAGAGGCACCTATAATAGCTTTATATCAGGTCCAGAGCAGAAGATAGTTAATAAAGGAAAGTGGTATGAAAGGGAAGTGGAAGGTCCCCAGTTTGGCGGCCAATTTCACGTGCGACAGATTACAGCCACTTTGTCTCTTGGTGGTGACCTCAAGACAAATGAACAGAACCTCAAACCTGCCCTTTGCTCTCAGTCCCTAGGTGAATCTCGGCATAGTAACAGTTTTCACCTTAATTTTTACTTTCCCATCACAAAGTGTATTGTGGAAGGTGATGGTACAAAAAAATCGTTTTCAAGACTTTGGGTTTCCCGAGTCGAAAAAAGTGAATTGTGAAAAATTCTGTTAGTCTGTGGGTGGTCGGGACTATAGTTCAAACCACTTGGCACTTGACACTTTACATTTCTACTGTCTCTACTAAATATTTTTAATTGTCATACTTCCGGTTCAGGAAATGGAAAAATAAATCTCCTGAGTTTTTGCTGTGGCTATATAGGAGACCAGTCTTCAGAAAAGTCTCCAATCATGTTAGGTTTTTATCCCGGGAAAATATTATAAAATCCAATAAGTACCTACACATATTTTACTTTCCCTACAATACGAAGTAGGTATATGTATAGGAAAGTATTGTGATCGTGCAGAAAATCGATTTTGATTTTTTCATTGCAAAGCGCCGATCAGAGGTCCCAGACCCCCAAAAAAGCGTTTTTTACACTTATACCTCTAATATGTATGTGTGTATGTATGTACGGAGATCCAGTGCCCAAACCATCCGGCCAATTTTGTTCAAATTGGGTACACGGGTGTGAAAAAATAATGCGCAGAAGTGGTTTTTTCCGATTTTCCATTAGTGAAAATTGGGGGGCGCTGCACCCCAAAAACCTCAAAAAATCAGGTTTTTAATTTTTTAATCAAAATCGGCGCGTACGATTTCGTTCATTTTCTAAGGGGTAATAGTGTATATTATGGGTAAAAATACCCCATTAGCGGTATATCTGGGAAAACTCGAATTTGGGAGATACCTCAAGGTCAGTTTTTTGATGTTCACAAAATATGCTACATGGGTATTTAAAATACTCGGAGAGACTTCTTCAAGCGAGTTATGTGGTCAAAAAAATTCTCAAAGCATTTCCGACCCCCTCATCCTCACTGGGTTGAGTTTTGGAAGGTTTG
This sequence comes from Mesopsocus fuscifrons, assembly GCA_950004255.1. NCBI lineage: Eukaryota > Metazoa > Arthropoda > Insecta > Psocodea > Mesopsocidae > Mesopsocus > Mesopsocus fuscifrons. The sequence continues at coordinate 7,491,002 of OX465373.1, forward strand.
CAAAATATGTCATGTGGGTACTCAAAATACTCGGGGAGACTTCCTCATACTAGTTATCTCATCTAAAAGTTTCTCCAATGACCAAGAAACATATAGGATGGGAAAGTTTGGGCGACCAATGTCGTACCCCTTGTTTCGGTTGACGTCTGCAAATTAGCGGCAAATTTCAATTAAAACATAGTACTCATACTTGAGAAAAAGATTATTTTCTTTAATTTTTGGCCATCGGTAATCAAGCTGTTTATTTTCACGTATAAGATTCATCTTAATCGCTTATGATGAAATTCTTATTTGTCTGAAGGTAAAAGTGGAGGTGGAGCGATGTCCTCTCCTCCGGCAGCAAATGGCAAATTATAATAAAAGTTGGAAAGTGAAAATTAGATAAAGAATATAATTGCTTCCCTCTCGAAACCGCCACCTAATTTCCTAGCACTTACTCACCTTCCCGCCTACCTCGCCTTCAGGCTAATTTTGCCTCCCAGAAAGACACCGTCATATTTCTCTACTTGCTGGTTTACTTACTTTAGATGAAGGCGATAGGCGAGGTTAGGTTTAAAACGAAAGAAAGAAAGGAAGCAGCTACCATGGTGAAGAATCCAGGGCACGTGAACCTCTCTGGCGTTGAATTTAAATATTCTTAAAGAAAATATTATGGCTATCACTACAGTTATCACACCAAGAGAAAGGCAGCCGCGATTTGGTTATTCGTGTACAAATTCGTTCATGTATCTCATCCTTTATGAACAATAAATTTGAAATATGGAGGTATTTGCTGCAATAACCAAAGAATTGGTGGCTATTGCTGTGGGGTTGTAGGGGAGGGGGCGGAGGGGGGGGGGGGGTTGTTGTTGAGTCACAGGTCACGTCAGCAACTGAGTGTGAGCACTGTTGGCTGTTCAGCGTTCGCTGCTCCTCGGCTGTTCGTCCTCGAGGGCCCATGATCGCAGCCACTCCCCAGTATTTCCCAGGATTCATGTCCGAACCTTTCCGGTTCCATTCCCCTCATTTCCTCCCCCGTCTCCCCCCCTCCCCCAACAATCTCGATATCCGACTCGTCTAGTATGTAGAGGAGGACTGAGAGTCTGGTCACGCCTTCAATGATTTTCTGATTAACCTTCACTGCACTCCTTCACACACCGACTAATGGCAGCTGGTGCATGGTGCCACCAGCTGAGCACAGTTGTCCCCAACATCTAGATTTACTGCTGATCTCATCGGTAGCAAGTATGTAGTAATATGCATTTGCACAGTATCTCATACAAAGGACCTAAACCTCGGAACGAGATTGTTAATATGTTGGTTGTGCCATGGGCTATGGGGAGGCGGGAGGGGACAGCGCTCTTATTTGCCGTCCAACCCTTTTGACGCCCTTCCCATATGCAAACAAATCCAAAACCACCTGGGGGAAACTGGAATCTTCCCGTGAAGGTTTCATGTTCGAATTCCGGTTTCAGGATGTTTTTATGGTTTTATGTTGAAATTGCGCCACCATTTTTTTGGGGGGAGGGGGGTGAAATTTTTTAGATTGTCTTCATGAGCATTTGACGAGCCTAAAGGAAAGGTATAGGGTGAGTGTGAAATGACTTAAACAGCCTGACACCACAGCCCCCTTGAACAACACTCTGCACTGCCTCCATAAGCTTTTATCGAACATGCTCTCTGAAGTAGCTACTTACTATATTTTTAAGATTTTCAAATGGATGAGTAAAACCTGTGTTTGTTTGAACCTTAGGTGACTGCAAGGGTGAGAGAGGCCTGAAGGGAAATGAGATGGGGAGAATTAGTTACCGGCGCCGTCGCTTGGATATTGATGTGTTTTTGTCTTTAACATGGGGTCTGCTTAGTCCTTGGTAGTTGTTCATTTTTGAAGAGTGTGTTCTGGACTGATTCCTATTTCTTTCGTCGTATATATATAACACAAGAGCCCAAGTTTAGCTTGGCGCAATGTTTTATCACGCCATAAATGTTTCGTGCTTGCAGCGGGTGTGTGAGAGTTTGATGCGTGAAGTCTCATTAGAGACAGTGAGAAACACCGCTGTGGTTGTGGCAGTATACTTTTGTTCCTGTTGCTGTGATAATTAATGTGCTGTTTGCCGCAGCTTTCGCCAGAGGCAAGCCATTCACTCACTAAACCTTCATCACATCAAACTAAACAATTTCAATTATATTGAAGTCAAAACATGGAGGAAAATTCGTTTACATTTTCCCTCAATTGAATCTAGAAATATGTGTGCATGTGACGTGCGGAAATTCGTAACCCGTTATACTTATCAGCAAAAAGTCTATTCGGGCCTCATTCGAACGGGGATACGCATAGAAGCATGCACTGCAGAGAGCCTGGGTTGAATTTTCCACATGTAGTATGAGTGTAGTATGCTTCAGCTTACTGCCTTCGGCCTCGCTTCGGCCAAAACTCGTTTTGCGGTCAAAAAAAGCTGAAAATATGTGGCAAAAATACTCAACTAATGTGGTAGTAAAATTTGAAATTTAGGCCCTTTTTGGAAGAATTTAAAAATGCGGATAATATTTCTTCTTGTAAACAAAAATTCGTTGTTTTTGAGGAGCAAGCATGCGGGTACTGGGGTTAGGTGAGACTCTGTATACCGAGAAGCCGGGAAAGGTAAAGAGCAGAGAAGAGGTCTCTCGAGATGGGCTAAGGGGGGAAGGGGTGCTGTGAATACTGAGTCGCCGGGCAGCAAGCAGCTCAACAATTTGCCTAAGAGTGTGCTGGGGCCCTCCCACCGTCCTGGAGATGATAAACTTTAGTTTGAAACAATTAGGGCGGTAAACACGAAATTGATTTTGGGTAAACTTAAAATTAAGTACCTATACATAGAACAAGTTTTCCGAAAAGCATACTTGCTCAAAGCACTGGCTAAGTTTTGGGGGTGGTTCGTTTTAGATACAAAAAACTGGTTCAATCAGGTGAATACGATTATGTGGCGAACATGACGTACATACCTATACTACGCAGACAATTGGACGAAGTTTTATACGGGACGAGACCCATAGCAGGGAAGAGTGGTGGTTGGAGTTTGACGTAAAAGTCTAGGGAAGATATAACCCGAGAGCGGCACGCCACCGCTATAAATTCTCCTGGCTACGAACCTGACTTTCATGTCCTGGAAAACTTCATCTCGGAAGAAAGGGTTCTCGAACATTTTCAGTCATTAGTCTAAGAAGTTTGTGACGTAAAAGGCAATAGTGTAATTTTTCAGTATATTTGAACGATACGATTTGAAAAACGCAATCGTAAGATAGGTAGAGGATGGAATCATATTTTTGGTTCTTCTCAACCTGTATTTATTGTTTCCGTAACTACTGAATCGAAAATCTGGACATTTGTTCTGTAAGTCTCGGTGGCATTTTAAAAATTCAGTGTCAATAAATCGTAGAAAATGAGAAAAGGCCAGTGGCCTCTTATGGACCTGTCTGCGAATTATTAATGATCAATTTCAGCATTTGAGTAATTTATTACATTATAAGTTCAACAGAACAAAAACGAGGTTAGCGAGTAGATAAAATTAAAATCTTGAGGGGGAACAAAGTTTGATAAAGTCGTACGGAAGAGACAAGGCTGGAGGTATGCTGAGTTTCCGGAGTCAGCAGAGTCTCCGGTTGCTGAGAAACTCACTTTGCTCCACTTTATTGTAAATTCTGTTATTCAGCTTCCTTTCTGTGGCTCTATTTTTCTGCCAACTTGGGGAGACAGAGGTCCCCAACACATAACACATTCTACCTATATAAGGCCTCCCCGTGTAGTGTCAGCTTACTTGCTTATAATAAAAAGATTGGCTAGACTAAGGGTGCGTCCCACCATACTCGGTTAAGAGAAAAACTCCGATTTTCTGGAGAAAATCTCCAGTTTCCTCTTAACTGTCCATGGTGGGTGTATAAATACCAATTCTGCTAAGGCGCCTAACTTGTGTCTTGTGAGGACTGGGTTTGAATCCTGACGTTAGTACACACTCCCCCCCCCCCCTAAAAAAAGGTATAGAACGCTAAAGAAGTCATTTTTTCGACTGGGCTATTTAAATAGATTTACACTGCTTCCCACCATACTTGGTTAATGGCAAGTCGTCGATCATATATACCTCGATATCTACCGTGTTAAATTCCCAAGAAAGCGGACGGTTTTTCCTTAACTGAGCATGGTGGGACACAGCCTTAATCGAATTAGTAAAAGAAATTAAAAAACTTCTTATTTCTTGTTTGACTGACATTTCAATTTCAGCGCTTACCTAAACTTCTCCCGATAAAATACTGATTTCAACTTCTTCCTAATGCTGAATATACTTAACAGCCCTGAAGTAAGTAAGTACCTGTCAGTCTTAGGGGCTTCCGTCCATTCAGGCAACAGAATATTCTCATGGCAAATCATGGAGCACTGGTCTTTGCTTTCACTCGAAAATTTAATGAGCTCTTGTGCTTCCTTGGATGGCAGTGGGCCTACAATGGGAACTCAAGAACATTTTTTCTGCAACACACATCAGTTCCTTACACTTACTTGGATGGAAATTTAAGATTGTAGCAAACTAAAAAAACGAGTCGATTCGATCGGTCAATTCTTTTACTCCGATTATTCGACGGTCACCCATTCCTGCCTGTTCAGATAAACTCTGCTCTAGGTACTCGCAGGGTTATTTGAAACGTGAGCTTCAGAACAAAGAAGGAAACCTTTTGATAACGCACTGCTTTGAGAAGTAAGGTGAGACAAGGTTGAAGTGAACCGAGAGGGTAAGAAAGGTTGCAAATTAGTGGAGTCATCGATTTTCTCATCTGAGCTGGTGTGGAAGGATTTGCCGTTCTGTCTATTACCTACCATCAACGCCATCCCTTCATCAAACGAGATAGTGCAAAGCTAAACTCAAGACAATGTGAAGTTTAACTCAATTAAAAGCTCCCTGCTACCGGAAATATTTATTTACTTTTGTTTATCAGGGAAAGCAGGGTGGCGTGTGGTGTATGAATTCCCGATCGAGATTTTTACTAAGTGATTAGTCAGTGAAGGATAGGTTCATGATTAGACCAGGGGCCAGTCTCTCCCCCTACGGCGAAAGAGAGAAAACCGAGGGGTTAACCACTCTTTGGGAATCTCGTTGGGAATCATGGGAAATCTTTATGAAATCTCAGGGAGCCTTGGAATTTTTTGGAGTGGTTACCCCTTGGGTTCATCTTTCTATAAATATCGTCGGGAATCTTTGGAAATCTTTATGGAATCTCAGAGAATCTCAAGGAATCTCTGGAGTGGTTACCCCCTCGGAGAAAACCGAAAAGAAGTCGTTTCCCCATCATAAAAAAAATCATCCACTTGTATATAGTGTTATGTTGTATAGTTACCTGTAAATAAATTATAAGTCGTACAATGGTCCACGGGAAACTGGCACTTCTGGGAACGCCAGGCTCCCCAGATCACACAAACATTGATCCAGAATTATCAGAAACTTTTTTCCGGGAGGGTTCCTTTTTGTTTTCTTTTTTATTTCTGTTGTTTTTATTTATTTTCGATGGAAAAAGGACGGAAGGTTTCCGTCCCTCCCCCCCTAGGTGCGGCCAGTGATAGCAAGGGCTGGTTTACCGGCAGCCACTCTCTTTTAAGCGGAGTGGCTTTCGACCTTCTCCATCGAGTGTCGCGTGCGGTGCAGCTTACACGTTCCGCGCGCGTTATCATGATGTGAATGTAAATGCTGAAACTCTGGCTTGCCGTATCCCCCTGGAGGCTTAATAAGGGTGTTCAGCGCCCACACCGCAAAGTCGGTTCCCACGAACTCGTCTAACACTGCGAACTTTTAACATCTTTATTTACATATAACGACACCAGGTCGAATTGGAAATGAAGTGGGTCATCTTTAAGAATTTTCAAATTTCAAAGAATTTTTAACAAATGCGACTGTACCTGACTCCACTTTCATAGAGAAATATCTCTCTAGCCTACATCCTCTCTTCCTAATACCTCACCTTGTATATTATCATACCTATTTTAAAATTTGAGCTTTCAAGAGAGTGGAGCGTGTGACCTTGCTTTAGCTCATGCCTCATCACCAGATTCCGTTTTCATTCTCTGTGATGGGCGCCCTGCCAAACCGCGTTAGTAGACACAAACTAAAATGTAACCATTACCACCGTGGAAATTGGCATTACTGTCATTCACTTCTCTCCGCCAGCTTTGGGGCATTCGCATTTGAGGGGGTAACCACTCCAGAGATTCCTTGAGATTCCCTGAGATTCCATAAAGATTTCCAAAGTTTCCCAACGATATTCATAGAAATATGAACCCCGAAGGGGTAACCACTCAAAAAAAATCCAAGATTCACCGAGATTTCATAAAGATTTCCAATGATTCCCAACGAGATTCCCAGCGAGTGGTTAACCCCTCGGTCTCTGCCGGAGAAGTTCGAGTGTTCTCATTTCTCATTCTGTTATTTCGGTCTTTTTCAGAAAGTGAAACTGAAATAACAAAGTATTAAATAGGTACTTCGTTAATGTCGTATGGAAAAAATTGCAATGTGAAAACCTTGTTGCCGTTTCAGTGCCCCACATGTTTGTCACGTGTAAAAAGTAGTAAAACTGCATCCATAAAAACCACGTAACGAATATTGGAAAATATACTGATATCCATTGAGACTGTCAAAAATAGGGACGGTTAAATATTTCGTGAGCAGAGGGGGGCCTTTTATATTGGCCCACATTTCACTTGGTTTGTTTGCCTTGTCTTTTGCTCTGGTTTTCTCCATCTCTCATCCCATCCAAGTCTCCAACGCCCCCGCTAGCCACTCTCTTACGCGTTTACGAGCATTTTATCTCTGATATCGCCTCAAACTCATCAATTAATTGATTTTATAGACACCTGAGTAACGTAACTATTTTCTTGTTTTTCTTACAACAGTTTTTGTTGTTTTCAGACAGTTTCATGTCTTGTTTAGAAACCCGAACATACTTGAAATTTTTTTATTTTGATTAATGATTATACATCAAAGATGTGGAAAGAATATTTTAGTCTGCCCCATAAAAATGTAATTCCCTATTCCGTTCACGACTTAAAGCCCTTTTTAGTGCAATAATCTCGCAAACAAGGCTGTGCGAAGTGGCGATAAAGCTGAACCAGTTCCCAACAGCTCAGAGCTCAGCGCGGTCTTTTCCATACCCCCTCTGCCTTCGCTCCCACGTTCTTCTTATTCACTTGGTTCTTTGACTGAACTTCACATTGGCTAGATGCGTAATGCAGAATCATTAACTTGAGTGAAGCGACATAACTGAAATGTATAAAGGACTGAACGAGGTAATGATATTTTAAACAAAGGGTTTCTTAGTGTGTTAGCTTTGAACCAATACAATGTTGGAAAATTGTCAGTATCCTCACTGTTTATTTAAACGAGTGAGCTTTACTGTCGGAACCAAAATATGCAGACTTTGAAAGCTTTCTCTGAACTTCCTTCATTTTCAACTTTTTTGTTTGTGCTGTACCCGTATATAGAAACCCCTACTCCCAAAATGGCTCTCATTTCACTCTTGGACAAGCTCTGATGTTTTCAAGTGACTCTTGCAACAGATGGACGCGACCCGAGCCCGAGTCTGTTTACTGCGAGTAAACGAACACGCGAACGTTTACGACGCAGGGTTCCCAAAGAATGCGTCCGTAGCGGGCCCCGTGCACGTGTTTACTCTGACACACCCTTGTCATTGTTCGCCATTTTTATTGTCAGCCGCGATCTGTTTGGTCGATCGTCTGTCTGAAGCTCGCATTTATGAATTTGCAAATTGAAAGCAGATGTTTCCCTGTTTGACTTTATAGATTCACTGTACATCGAACCATTGCCGTGGAACTCCTGTTTGGCAGAGCATCGCTTTCTCCTAAATAAAACACTGTACACTGATATAGTGCAACGCACATTCGCACTGCATTTGCCGTGTGCCGTGTACTGTTCTGCAAATTTAACAAGAACTTAATAGAAAAATAATAAGAACTCTGTGCATGGCTTGATGCTCGTGTCGGGCGAACAGAACTAAAAGAGATCTCGCAAGTATTATAGTTTTTATTTGATATTGTATTCGAAAAGTAAAAAAAGACGTTGCTCTAAGATGGATCAGAGGAAACAATGAAACATACTGACGATCACTCACTGCTGTTGACTAGCCCAGCTTCAGTTGCTTCCTATTTTATCTCTGTCTGGACAGATAGAATGACCAAGTGAGAGAGGTGAAAGGAAAACAATTTTTCTTTCCGGAAGCAAACCCGGAAGTTTTCTTGAGTTGTAGGTGTAAGAGAAAACGAAAATATAGCCTCGATAGCCGAGTGGACTAAATGGTCGACTTTTGAGGAGCAGTGAGAGCCGGGTCACACCGGTTCGATCCCGATCCTACCAAAAAGTTTTTCTGCTCGGCATTCACCTCTGATAAGTTCAACATGTCAAGTGAAATGTATATCGAGGCTGTAGTGGTTCGGAACCCACCTAAAACTGTAGGTCCCCATCGTTTACTCGATGGCTGGGGAGCTGGTATTTGGTATAGTGCTGCCAGCTGAGCTCAATGGATAGTTCTTGAAAACGGTCTAGTTGCTGGGCTTGTCCCCCCAACCCTCAGCTATTATTATTATTATAAGAGAAAACGAATATTTCTAATTTGACTGTGGAGTCGACACAGGTATTGTAGCAATACTACTGGTGGAACTGATTCGCTAGGTAGACGTGAAAATTGTGAAAATTTGCTAACTGTGGCACAATTTTTTTTACTTCCATTTCCTGGGTCACGTACGAATGCCGAATTGGAATGAGACGTACAGCTAAATTGGTTCAATAAAAAGTCCTAGGTGTAATAAAAGTCGCGAATAGAGAAAAATGAATGGGGTGGGGTGTTATGTGGGATGTAGGAGGTGAGGGGAGCCCTCTGGGCTCTGGGAGTGGGGCTTTCCAAGAGCCCTCGTGTGAAAATAACGATGCGGACACCAGCAAAGCCGAAGGCTTTTGTTGCCGGTTCGTGGACAGCCGTTTTTAGCAGCTCGTAGACACGCATTTTATTTTTCTTGGCGACCCACTCTCTTTGCGAGGAGCATATAAATATCAATTTTTATTAAAGCAAAATATTTTGAAATATGAGGCATAATATTGTAAGCTTGGGCTAATTAATTAGTCTTATATTCGCCACGCTTTCTCTGTTTTGTGTCAGCGCTTTGTTCCTTCACCGTTATTACTGCAACACAGCCAACGATAGCCAGTTTTTTTTACTTTCAAATTTTCAGTTTTTAGCTTTTTGAAGTGATGTTTCGACGTTCTACCTTCTGAAAATTCATTTTACAATTTTTAAGCTAAAATGTTAATGGGTGGGAAAGACACAGCATCGTGACTGCTTATAGGCCACGTAGTAACGACATAAAAGGTGTAATAAATTTCCACCATTTAAAAATAAAATTGCCGTCATATAAGAGGACGGCAACGTCAACATACTGACGAGTTGGAAATAGAGTGGCGAGCGATCCTTCCATTCCTCCTCTTCCTCCCCAGCCTGTGAAAAACTGAAAGGAAGGAATTTAGACGTCGCATCTGAATCCATCAAGATAGAGTGCATGTGTGCTCGCGAGCATTCAGTAGAATTCCTTGGGGGTATAATCGTAGGCTGAAGAATGAAAGGAGAAGGGGGAGCTAAGACTGGTAATAATGGTAGTGCGTGTGACAGGGCCTGGAGCACGCATTTTCCTTCAAACCTTCACGACAACCTAAATGTAGGTCACGACCCAAAATGGATCATTAAGTTTCTTAGTTGATAGTAATTTAGGCATTAAAATGGAAGTTGTAGGAGTAGGATAAGCGGGCATGAACCTCTTTTCCTGTTTTTCGGATATGCCCCGTGTTCTACCCCATCAAAAAGTGACTCAATGACCTAATTTTTCTGTTCCTCCTTTTCTTTCCTTCCTGTATCCTTGACCTAAATTTGAGGATCACTATCTACCTGCCACTACAAACATCTACGCGATTTTTAAAACCTAACCGTGAAAATTAGTCTCGCTTTCCACCTTCTTTGAAGTCTTGTGCTCTCGTGCCGCCTAATGAGTCTGCCCTAGAGCGAAAGTTCGAGAAAAGAAACCATTTGCTGGTTCAGAAAGTGAAATTTTTAAATGGGTCGTTTAATATTGCATGAGGAGGCAAGTGTCGTTGCTGTGGTGATAGAGGCTATGCATAAGTAATGTGTTGTGGCAGGCTCTCAGCAACTTCACCGGTGAAAAAGGAGCGGACCAGCCGACCATCGCTTCAAATCAGAATTCAAATGAAGGAACGTCAGCACCATAAAACTCCACTTGAGAGACATGTGGGATTTCAGAACTTTGTCGTTTTGTTTTTTCCGAATTTTCGCTCGCCCAATCTTGTTGAGTTTCGCGGGTTTTGGATCGTGTGACATTTTTATTTCCAGCTGTCTCCCCTAAGGGTGAAATGATAGCCTTCTCTTCTGGTTGCTGATCTTCCATCTGCGCATCTGAGCCTTCGAATATGCTCTATCGCTCCTTATTCGTACCTTGTAAGGAGCCGTAGTATTCTCAGAAAAAAACTGGATTAGAAGTTTCCCACAATTTTAAAATATTGATTTGGTTAGCACTACTGCACCAAGACTATAATTTAGTCTGTAAACCCACGAGTGCCCTGGGTGTATTCATGAGGTGAACCGACCATGTGTAACGTTAAGATTTACTGGAAGCTGGGTTATTCTTGTGGAAGCACCCTGCTGATAAACAGCTATGTGCATATCTCACAAGCGTCACAAAGGGACTTAAACTGACGCAGACACTATATATTTCTCTCCTTAGCAGTTGTCACCATCCCCTCCGTAGACCACGGGACCCTTATTCACCTACCACTTTGGTAGCCTGTTAATATTACAAAAGAAATAACGGTGACAACCCAAAATTGCACCAAATAACGGCGGGGGACATACCCCAGTGCAGCATGTGCCAAATCACATGTCTGCGGCTACATTACTTGCAATTTTTTGTGGCCTGTCTGCAGTCTTATAATGCTCGTCTTGGGGTTTTGATTAATTATTTTCTTGTCTTAAGACACTAGGGTCGTTGCAATTATTATTAAATGCTGCTTCTCTCTGTGCTGAACGTATTTATGTGAGTTTCTACGTGCAGACTTAATGAGCTCTGAGTGGTAGTACTTATAGTATACCCATAGTAGGATCGACCCAACAGCAGCTGTAACAGCAGATTACCCTCCAATGTTTCCTTTCTCTTCCCTTAATAGTATCTTACTACATTTCCGCATTTTCTCATATCAATCATCAGCCCGTGTCCCAAAACTTGGTTTGACCCTACATTTAAATATATTTCGGGAAAGTCCTGCTGTTTCATAAAAAAAGGTTTGTTTTGAATGCCCCTGTGGACGTGGCCCTGAGAGCTAAATACAATTGTACGTCACTTGTGCGTCATTGTCACGCATGCGTGACTCGTAGCTCCCCGTGACTGGTGACTGGTGACCGATGAACTGCAATGATCCGGCTTCGGGCAGACAATAGCGGCAGCCATCGGTCACGGCGTCTCGTGAATCGTGACGTCATTTCAGTCACCTGTCCAAAAGCTCGCTTTTGTTCATTATACTATTCACATATTTTTTTGTGCTTGGTTTTCCTGATGAGACGTAGGCAGTGGGGCCTGAAAATTCTAAAAATTTTCTTAGTGTGCCTTTTCGCGGAAGAACTAAAACTGTACCTATTACCTTTTACGAGAATACTACCGGATCCCTAAAACCCACCATGAATTAAACAACGTGGTGAAATCTAGTTTAAATTCCGAAGAAAATCGTGAATTTCTCTTGACCTAATAGAGTGAGATCCAATAGCGTGAGAAGGGCAAAAAAATGCCCCCTTTATCTTCAGTGAAATTTCTTATAACAAAAAGCTCTGCGTGAAGTATTTAAACAATGGGGATGAGATTCCAGGAATTGTTTTTTCTTCCAAGGCTCTCGGGAATAATTTGGGAGAAATTAATTGAATGAAAATTTTAAATGGGAAAGGATCTCAAATAATTATTGTGGTTACCAGCGTGCAAAATTTTCTTATCAGCTTATACTTATCAACAAATGAACGGGGAGTTGCTGACAAGAGAACTCTTTGCCTTCTGCGAACTTCCAAATGAGTTGTGGGAGTGAACCATTTGGAAAGCGGAAGACATTTCGGTAAAAATTAGGTATCAAAACTTTTCAGAAGGTCTTCAGATGGAAAGGAAATTCTTCTTATTTTTTACTTGTAACATTTGAATTGCAAATGCTTTAGTTAGTTGGTTTGGAATTTTGAGAGGTGCCAGTGGGATTGAAATGGATTTTCTTATTATCACGGAGCTTCCCCATGGAGAGTGTATAGGATGGGCTAAGAAAACTGATGTAGACTAGTATAATGACGGACTATGTTATGACGGACGTAAATCTCAGCATTCCAGAGGTAAGCGATTGACGGATTGATCGCTGACGGACTCTCAGCACCTGAGACTGACCAACTTCCCTTCGCAGTACATAAAAATCGCATGAATTGTGCATTATCTTCGTCAACGAAATGATGAGATAAATAGCAGAGGAAGGAAGGCTAGGGGGCTTGTGCGAGGAGAGCCAGCGCTGCAGACTTCTAAAGCTGCACGCACCGCAACCTCAGATGGCCGAAGCCCGCGTGCAGTTGGGACAGGGTCCGTCGACAACCCGGGGGTCCCCCGCAAAATATTCGGGTTTGGCCCCCGCCCAGGTCCCGGCTAAGTTTATCCGTTTCGTCGGCCGCTTGGAGGAACGGGACGACCCACTGGTGATAAATTTACCCTTGTGTCGTCACAGAAAGAGACGCTGTAGGTTCCACTCTATTGTCCACTGAGTCGCCGGCGAACTGCTGTCGAATTATGACAACTCACAGGACCGCCAGTTTACTAAAGAAGTCAGTAAATCATTTTTTTATATTGCACTTAACTCCGGTAAAGGGGGAAGGGGCAGCAGATAGGAAATTGTGTGCTGAGCACTTCCTTTCCAAATTGCACAAACCACGAAAATGTCTTGAAGAGTTCCGCTGTTGACAATTGGACTACTTTACAACTAGAAATTAAGGAAAGTTTCAGCTATACTGATGTCTTTGGCTTTCAGATGATTGAAGATGAAGAAACGCGGACAGAAATTTCCGTTGTATCCATCTGACAAGTTGAGTGGAATTAGTTAGGAAAAACTTCAGCTTTTTCCAAATTAAGTCTGAAAAGGGAGAAGCTGAATAGAACTAAGAAGCTTTAAATAAAAAGTAAGTAAAAAATAATAAAAGGCGAAGTTTAATCAAAAGTTGTTTGAGACAAGAAGCCAAAGAAAGCGGTAACAGGCCATCCCACGACCTAATGTATCCAAGATCTGTGCGTTGCACAAGTTATCTTGTTTTTTAGAGTTCCGCTCCGCCATATATTATAGTATATTATTATGTTGCAATTTATCCCTTTTTACCCATTTTAAGCGCCTACCCGTGTTTAGCCGCACTGGTAGGGCGCGAGTTTAAAAATGACGTTAACAAATATGATTTAAAGGAAACCCTGAATGACCTGATAATTTAATAAATATAAGTAAAATAAAAATCTAGGTTGTTATGAAGAATAAATTGTGGAGCATAATATACTAAGGCTGGATTTAGCTAATTTCGGAATCGAATTTACCCGAATTGTTTTCTGCAAGTTAAACAAGGTTGCCATGCGTTGCTGAGGTAAATAAAGTCGTAATTTTATTTCCCTAGCAACGCATGACAACCTCGTTTAACTTATAGAAAAAAATTCGGGTATGTTCCATTCCGAAATTAGCTAAATCCAGCCTTAGTCTCAGAATTATCTCAACATCAACATCAACATCAACATATCTTGGAGGTTAAGCCCTCGCAGACCAAGGCCATGGGTAGTTCCAAGTGACTTGGCCCTATTTCAGAACCTCTACAATTCATAGACCTTATTGTGTTTACAGCCTATCTCATCAAAGGAACCGCCTTCACATCGGGGGGAAGGGGGGGTTCGCAGTTATGTAGACTTGGCGTTTCAAGCAAGGGCGATTTAGTCTGAGGGGCCTGGGAAAGCCTTGAAGTCATTATTTGTTGAATAGCACTGATAAACAGCCAAAGTGTATGCGTCTACTATTCTACAACTTCTATTTCAATCTAGGTCATAGCTATCGCAGCTTTAACTTGCCAAATAATCTAACTTCTATCGTTGTGGTTTTGGAATGGCGTCACCCCTCACCTGCTGATAGGTAGGTACTATGAGTACCTCCCCTGCGTACCTACTGTTTGTTTGGCTACCGCTTCATTTTGTTTATCGTGACAATAGCTTGTGGGTCGAATAATTAATCCAAGGGGTGTGAAAACAACCCGAAGCAGTAAGCAATATACCCCGCTTTGATGGGACACATCGGTCAGTGTTCCGTTCTCTTCGTCAACATGGCTTCTCACACAGCATTACCTTACGTGTACCTACTCGTATCTTGAAGAAGGAGCACAGGTTGGTAAAGATAAAATCTATGAGTATTGATTGTTGTACTTCCTTTTGATTTGGGGCAGCTAAGTAGGTAGGTACCTATTTTAACCGTCGGTAGGTACCTACATGAGTTTTTGAAGAACATTTTTTGGCAAATTTATTTGGGAAAGTAATTTTTTCAATGCCGGAATTGACGCAGAGGCTAGCTGCGGTATGGCTTCTCCGAAGGCTGCCTCTTGCCCCAGCTCGTCAACCCTTGGACTTGGTGTAAACTTCAGGACACAGACACGGGGAATGAATGACATGACATGGCCATGACACTAGATCACTGCAGTGAGGTTTCAAGATTATTCAGGACTTCGTAGATGTCAGATGTAATTGGAAGTGCTTGGCTATAGCTAAAGTAAAGCTGTCTGTTATGTATGGAAGTAATCTTAATCATAGTCAGTATACCTAGGTAAAATCTTTATTTATCAGAGAGATTACTGGCCATAAAATCTATAAAAACCTCGAATTCTAAAAAATATTGCCTGAAATGCATGCAATGTTCCCTGCCCTCATGACAAGAACTTTTCGGTCCCCAGGCACCCGCCGGGTTGTCTGCGAGATTTCGGTGTTGTTTCCTACACGATTTATTGTCTAACGGTTGTCACTTGGGGATTTCTAGGTTCTCTGGTGCAGAAATCGTTTGTTCAGCACTTTACCCAGTGGTCGTTGATTTTCCCCTTAGTAAATTTGTTATCGGAGGCTATTGGTTTCAGACTTTTGGTGGGGGCCGAGAATTGGGCAGTGGGTTAGTTGTGGGGTTAGGATGTGGGCCAGGTCAGCGGTGGCGTTAGCATGGCTTCACCAATGAAGCACCCACTGACAATGCTCCCCTAGCCCAACTTTCTCACCTGCTGAGTTCAGGCCCCTCGAGGGTTCAGCTTTCAAACGCAAGCCGCATGCTTGATTTTCATTTGCTTATTACACCCATTTTTTCCCTCAGGTTTTCTTTTTACTTTCTCGCTAGCCATATATGGCGAGAAAGTATTGTTTTCGTGCAAAATTTCGAAATTGAGATTTTGGGTTTCCCATGATCCTGGGGGTCCCCTGAGTCCAAAAAAGTGGTTTCTGGAAAAAGTCTGTCCGTCCGTCAGTCCGTCAGTCCGTCAGTCCGTCAGTCCGTCAGTCCGTGCAGTGCTCTAGCACCTATACCGTTCTTCCGATTTTGATGAAATTTGGTATGGACCTGTCTAAAATTACTGCCGAGGGGCATTTTCAAGGATTTTTTGATTGGTCAAAAATTGCGGCCGCTATTGTCAAAAAACCGCCAAAATAATTCAAAAATCGTGTTTTTGGTTAGTCGGACAAGCGCCGACGGTACACTTTTCAATCTATAACACTGAAAATTGGTAAGTGTGTTGACAAGTAGATGCTTCGAGGTCATTTTCAACTAAAATTGAATTGGTTGAAAATTACGGCCGTTCTGGACCAAAGTTCGATCCTTTCGGCGCCATTCACATATATTGACCGATTGTCATGAAATTCGGTACATTTGTTTAAAACTACGTAACTTAAACATTTGTCGAACAGAATTTTGTTATCTTGAAAATTACGGCCGTTTTTGTCAAAAAAGTGTTGAAAATGAGTTGAGAATGAGAAACCACGTTTTTGAATGGTCGGAACGCATTTGGGACTACAGTAATAGAATGACAGCCATGAAACTTGGTAGAAGTGATCTCAGATAGATGCTCTTGGGTCATTTTCAACTGATTTTGGATTGCTTAAAAATTACGCCCGCAAAAAATTATCAAAAAAATCCCCCCACCCAAAAAAAAAAATCATACGGGGCGAGAAAGTTAAGTGCGACTGTTGTCGGACCCTTTATTTCATTTATAGACTAGTTATTTACGAAAGAATAATTAAAAGGTTCTTGTAAGATCTACACCAGATCAATAAGCGTGCGTACCTACTTTTATGTAGGTTTTAAAATTTAGAGACCTTTTGGTAGTACTATAATAGATAATACATTAAAGGAAAAAATACATATTATATCCACAGCTGATGTGAGTGAGAAATAAGCGAAAAAGGATGCTGAATGGAACATACGCGGCTGAAATGCTGACGATACGATTTGCCTTTCATGTGAACAGCAGGTGTACTCCCTTTCTCGAACACCAGCAAACCCACTCAACTAACACCTTCAAAATTTATTGTTAGAAGAACTGTTCTCCGTATATTGCGTCATGGCGTACCTTATCTTCTTACAATAAATTTTGAAGGTGTTAGTTGAGTGGGTTTGCTGGCGTTCAAGAAAGGGAATACCACTGCAGCAGTAACATTCTCATTTTTAATTTCCCCTTTCCAGATTTTGTGGTTTTGAGTAATATAAAAGAGTCACGCATCCTGGTTCTTGTGAGGGCTTGGGTTTCTTGGGTCTCTTGAAAATGGAGAGGGATTCAGGAATTTTGATTAGAATTCATGTCGAGTGGTTGATTATGAAAACAGTATGGAAATTCGACGAAGCAAGAAAAGGTGTGTTTACTTCTGCTTTCGTATGTTAGTGCAATCAGCGAAGCTGACTATTATTTATTTAGTACATGCATGCATGCGGTTTTCCCTCTAACTGCAAGGGGAAGTTGTATGCAATACCATAAGGGACTATCAGATGCTGTCCTATGCGGCGGCGCCTGGTAAGAATGTCAACATCTTTAATGTAGCGACACTAAACACTCGAGTCACTCACCACATTGCCAAACTACGTTTATTAAGTAACTCAGGGCAAGGGTAAATTACGTTAAGAGCCAAACCGAGGGGGTAACCACTCCAGAGATTCCTTGCGATTCCACTGAGATTCCATAAAGATTTCCAAAGATTCCCAACGATATTCATAGACAGATGAACCCCGAAGGGGTAACCACTCCAAAAAAATTCCAAGATTCCCTGAGATTTCATAAAGATTTCCAATGATTCCCAACGAGATTCTCAACGAGTTGTTGACCCCTCGAGCCAAACAGTCTTTACCATTTAAGTTACTTCGGGCGAGGGTAAATTATTTATGATATAAAAAGTAATGAGCTTATCTTAAGCTGTATCATTTCCCAGTGGGAATCACGATAAATCCGTAAATAATCATACACATACAGAGATTTCGTAAAATCCATTTTTTACTCAGGACTCCAGCTGGTCCAGCTGGTGAATGAATTCCATAAATTCCCTCAACTATCCTAAAATCTCCCAAGATCAACGGAAGTAACTAACTTCAGTCGAGACACTCCCAGAAATGAAGCGAATTAATTTGAGGAAACGTGCCGGCAGCGTTTTCCGATCGATCTACAAATTCATTGTTAAGCTGGTTGCTACATCTCAACGCAGTTCCTTCTGAGACCTCTTTCAGTGTTTCAAAATTGTCGATTTTTAACCTTTAACCAATCACCACCCCAGAAAAATCTGAGTGTTGCTTTTTGGTTTCAAATTGAAGTTGTACAAAAAACAAAAGCATGTATAGGTTTCTGATTTTTTTATGGTGGTATTTTTTCTTCGACATTCCGTGGTGCTGGTTTTCCAACCTATTCATTACTGGTTGTTCAGCACACACAGGCAACGAACCACCATAATCTCAGAATAAGGAGGAGTGCAGCTGATGGCGTTTAATGTGAAGCTTATGGAAACACCCTTTTACGGAAATGTTTCAAATGATAAGAGCATTGTGGAGAACTCTGCGTAGAAGGGTTGATACCAATCTCGTATCGAAATCAAATTCATGCTGTGTAGAAATGGAAAGTTCGGGTCCATCCATCGATGGAAGTGAGCAGAGGTGGAGATGGAGCTGTCACTCCCTCCACGTCTCTTTCTCCATTACAAATTTATCAAACCTTATCACTTTCACAGTATTTCAACCAAACCCTCGTTCCTGCTTGTTATACCTGTCACGCAGACAGAACCTCATGAACTTTTTTCCTAAATCATGTTAGGAATCAATTGTGTACGCGACGATTTTTTTTTCCCGAAAACCGAGAACCATTCGTTGCTGGAATCTCGTTGGGAATCATTGGAAATCTTTATGAAATCTCAGGGAATGTTGGAATTTTTTCGGAGTGGTTACCCCTTCGGTGTTCATCTTTCTATGATTATCATTGGGAATCTTTGGAAATCTTAATGGAATCTCAGTGGAATCTCAAGGAATCTCTGGAGTGGTTACCCCCTTGCCGAAAACATACACATGAGTAGCCCTGGTTCTCTAAAATCATCACCTCTGGCCAACGAAAAGTACAATACAAGCTTCTAAAAGGGAGAAATACATGGGGACAAAACCTGCAAGTTGGCGACAAAATTGAACATTTTCTTATGCTGGAACATCGCTACAGCTCAAGTTCGCAGGTTCTAGGAACAGGGGCGCCATCTTGGGGGGGGGCAGGGTCCAGTTTGCCCCCCCCGGAATATTCCGGGGGGGGCACTGCCCCCCCGGAAATTTGGGGGACAATTACTTTTATCATGTCAAATATTTGGCGTTAACTTCATTATCACGTAAAAAAAGCAATAAATAAATAAATAATAATTTTCGCTGATTAATTAAGTCCAGATTGCCGGTAAATCTGGACTTAAAAATTAAATTTAAAAAAAACGAGATAGTAAAAAATTAATTGTAACTTTTTAAAAGTCGAATGCCTTGGACGCTGGGTCACTGAGAGGCACAGAGACCTATCAGACTGATAAGAGTGATAAGTAAATTGAATACCTATCTAATGTTTACAACTTCTTGCCCCCCCCCCCGGATTTTCAAAATCTGGCGCCCCTGTCTAGGAATACTGTAGGTATACGGGAGCAGTGGCGAGTGGCGACGAGTTTCGAGCGCAGCTAGCCTGGCGTTTCATATTATTAAGCAGAATGTCGCACAAACGCCCCCTGTGGATCAGGAGAGATTACGTAACAGCGAGAGAAGATTGCGACTGGGAGGAGCTCTTGTTCCAAACTCCACGCCGGCTTTCTTATATTCAAAATACAGGCTCATTCAGATCATTCTTCTTTATCTTTGCTTCAAAAATGAACCATTATTGTGCCATCCCTGTCGATGAGCGTGGAACCCCAAGGGACGTTTCTGTTTATAAGAAAACTTTATGGCGCTTCAGGGCCCAATAAGTGGGACGAAGCGTTTTTCCCAGTCTTTGAAGGGTGCTGATCAGTGTTCTTCAAGCAAAATTTTTAAAGAGAAGGTCTTGACAATCGGAGTTAAAGCCTGACCTTAGGCTAGCTGAGCGCCCTGCCAGCTGCTAATGTCCATATCTTACCCACAAATCCCTCCCCATGCTTCGCAAATACTATTAAACTGCAATGATTGGAGTAGGTACCTAGGCTATGAGATAATACACCTCAGAATTAATTGCGTTCAGCTGATCGTAATGTTCGTAATTATGTAGAAATGCCTCATTAATTTTCACCTAGCCATCTCATAAAATATGTAAATATTTTTTTAAACAACTGATGTCAATATTTGTAAAATGACGTCATTTTGAGGGGGTATAGAAGCGTACTAATGACCGTGCACTGCCTCTAATAAGCATTGCTGGAAATTGGATAATTACAATGACGAATATGCGTGTAAATCAATACAAATTTATTATTATTTAAGCTATGCTCTACAGCTCTCGGGGACATTTATTTTTTTCAAAAACAAAATGGGTATAAAATGTTGGTGTTGTAGAGTGTCAGTGTCACCCCTGCAATAATTTATACGTTACTAGCTGCTTTTTAGTGCTTTTCGGAAACATCTGGAACTGATGTATCTAGAGATAAGCACAACTCCATCAAAAATTTTCAGAAATTGATTGGCAGCTTTTTTATTGTTAAGCTCCGATTGGCGAAATGCCATTTTTTTTACTCTTTGTTCGTCGCGTTTTGTAAACAAGTGTTTCAAACAGTTCGTCAATTTCCTGGTCTATCCGAATATTTCTAGATCAAAGAAGATGTGTGTGGTGCAGAGGTTAGGCCTCTGGCCTTTCTAAAGTTAGAGTTTTCCACTCCGTACTGATGTGCTTACTCGTCACTAAAAGAGTCCACAGTTAGGATAAAGTAGCATGAGAATTGTAGGTCATAGACTAGGGGCCATTGTCACCGAGAAAAATCAACGTTTTTATTTATTTGAACTATAAATCAAATTTTACCCTAGAAACACCAATAGCAAGGCTCGAGTTTGTTGATTACCATAGCAACTGATTTAAATCAGCTTGATCTGAATTTGATTTTTCTTGGTGAAAATGGCCCTAACACGCGGATTACGAATCCACATCCATGTATACTACATGGCTCATCGGAAATGTCTTCCCCAGCCCCCACAATTTTGGACTTAATCCGTGCGGCTTAGAGGAAACATATTATATTTGCTTACTTTATTAGTAGATGCTAACAATCCTGAGCACATAGCGAGCTTAGGGTTTCAATATTGCCTTAGTTATACCCCTGTTAGTGCCAATAACCTACAACTATTCCTCTGGTTTGCTCCACACTGAGTGGTGAGCCGCAGAGTGATGTTATAAGTGGAACCTAAATTGAATAGTTAAGGTCTGGGACCTTATAGCATCACACCTTATGTTAGGGGTTTTTACCTCCCCGTACATGAAGTGCTCTGGGGAAGCGTATCGATTTTAGATTTTGGGGCTACAGAGATCCTGCATGTGGAGCCAAAAAAATGGTTTTTCCAATATATCCATCCGCACATACCTAGTCTATAACTGTCACCTTTGGAGCCTTCTCTTATGCTGTACCTAGACCTAGAAGATTGTTGAACCCACCATTAGGCCATCCGTTTACCATGATACATGCATATTCCACAAATTCGTTGTAAGACGTATAGAACTCGCAGTATGTTGCAGTGTAGAATGGATGGAGGTCATTTCCTGCTCGGCGATACATGATGGGAAATAAACTCGAAATTAGATACGACTTTCATAAAAAGTTGTCTCGGTTATTGAAGCATTTACTTGCCAAAGTGTTTATGATGCTGTCGGTGCCGCCATCTAGAGCCTGTGAAGCTATATGTAAAGGAAATATATAGCCATGGGCGATGGGCCATAAACCGTATTGTTAAAACTACATATTGTGATATTATTGTACTATGTTACGAATTGTGTCTTGTACGTAATAGAACAACAACTTTTTATGTTATCAACGACTCTACTCCTACTTGAGCAGTGAGGTCTTCTGTCCAATTTGAGGCAGGTGCATGTTTTAAATGAATATCAAAGTGATTTTTTTTTTTTTTTTTTTCAATAATCCCCTTGCAGAAGCGAGACCAAGATAGAAAACAAATTGAATTTCAGTCATAAATTGTCTATCTCTGTCACAGTTTAAATTGAATCCTGCACAAGTTAGGCCATGAGTACACGAATTAGGACTGGGGTAGCTATCTAAGTTAGGTTGCCTACAGCCGTCGAAAGGCAAATGAAGCCTCCCGGCTGTCGTGTATTCGTATTATGCTGGGACATCGTGTGGCGTACGGAATGATTGTGCTCGCGATCGGGCCGATAAAAAACCGACAGCAGCTCCAACTCAAAATTAACCCAGTGACAATCGAGGTGCTCGGCCCGTGGCCTACAATATCTTACACAGCATCGCGCCCGCAGGGCCGCAGCCAGTCGGCACTCCCACGGGGGCACGGGCGCCTCAAGCCAGTTCCAACCGTGACTACCCCGATTTCCCCTTGAAACTTTCTCGCTAGAGAGTTTGGCGACAAACCAAACGGCACAAACCAAAAAGGGCTTGTACATGAGAGGCCGCAAATAGCTTCATACAGACTTGGCAGGTCAGTTCAGTTCCTGTACTACGGCTTCCCCTGACCGATTGCCTTGTAGGCTTAAATAAAGCGGATTTACCTACAGGTGACGTCACCTCTTGCAGGACAGGGTGTACTACTGTCGTCGGCTGTCACTTCCAGTCACTCCCGAGACCTCACTCCCTGCTAAGTTCTGTTACGTATATATGGTTCCTCCCTGACTATCCTACTACCGTTTCAATTAAAAAATATATATATATATATATGAAATCCAAAAAATCAAACACACCGTGTGTAGAGTATACATTTGAAAAAGGTATCCCTTAAGTTTTCCAAGAAGGGAAACTTAGATGAATTTAATTTTAGAGGAAAGTAAAGGTCCAAACCCAACCTACCCTCAATTTTTTTTCTTAGTACTTATATGAAAGAAAAAATCTGGAGGCGTTGGAGTAACTTTGGATAAATTATCAATATCATTTGATAATAAGAAGCCCTTGAAAGAGAAAATCATGAAGGAATCAAGAAATAAATCGCTTGTGTGCGACCTAGATATTGCGCTTCCTGACGCATGACTACAGCTCACTTTGAAAGTCAGGAAGTTGCATAAGCCCGAGGGGCCGGGAGGCCTCGCAGAACCCTCGGGGACATCTACTGATCGAAAGGTTCTGTTTACTTTTTGGGAGGGTCGACCTGGCCCTTGGCTAGTCACCCTCTGCGATGCTTTTCCTCTTTCTTTACCAACACCGTGTTATCGCTCGTCTGTGCTCTCGGAGTTAGCATGTGTTCACTATGTGTACCAACCTCTCCAGTCTCTGTGATGCTAAGGCAGATCACGAACCTACTGACGCCCACCTGTTTGCAGAATATTGACTTTCATGATGACCTAAATAAAGGAGGTTTTTAGCTGCAGGAAGAAGTATTGGAAAGTATTATTGTGCGACTGGCCTAAGCCTCAAGTTGAAAATGGTATGCAACCAAGAAGTACCTAACTGAGGGGTTAACCACACGTTGGGAACCTCGTTGGGAATCACTGGAAATCTTAATGAAATCTCAGGGAATCTTGGAATTTTTTGAGTGGTTACCCCTTCGAGGTTCATCTTAGTATGATTATCTTTGGGAATCTTTGGAAATCTTTATGGAATCTCAGGGAATCTCTGGAGTGGTTACCCCCTCATACCTTACGAACACGGGCCACCCAGTACAATGACTCAAACAAACATGGACGACGAATGAAGAAGTGAATGACTGAATGACTGGAATGTCAGCAGCGCGACAGGTTTTTGGGGGGCGGCCAACTCCCCGGCACGTTCCTTCAACAGGTTCCCCCGGCGCAGTTGCCAGATTCATGTAGGTACATTGTTCTCGGGGGGTGAGAAAATTAATCTGCTTAGGCACATTTTCTTCTGGGCGCTTTGTTACATGCCTTTCCCTTATCCGCATGCACTATAAAAGGACGAAGATTTTACTGCCGACTAGGTAGGTATGTAAATGTATTCCCTTTTACTTTTTTGTGGGTACGTATGGCAAATGACGACGGCTGCTTTAGGTACAGTTCATGGCTTTTGCCATAGAAACATACTGGGAAACCTATAATATTTCAAATAACACTTTCTCACCATACTGGCTATAGCGAGAAAGTAAAAACGGGGAAATGCTTAGGTATAGTCTCGTCTCATAAAAAGAAAATTGTTTCCTGGCCGTGGGGAAGAAATTTTCATTGTTTTACTTAATTTTAAAGTTTCACAACTGTTTTCATGGGGAAATCACTTCTTCTTGCTCCTAAATACCCACCCGTGGTAAGTATTCTGTCAATCAAAATAAATCAGTTATTCCATCTACTCGTGTAAGTATTTGTCAGTTATAGTGGGGAAGGACCATCTGTTATAAGAAGCCACTACGTTACTTACTCGATCTCTTTGTGTTCAAAGATCAGCTCTCCGCGGACAGGTTCGAAGTCTTTTCCGCCTCGTGCCGTCCCATCCTCGGTAGAGTATGGGAGGGAGACACGTCCCTTGCCGCCCACGTAACGGACAACCTTCAGCTGCAAGACTCCCTCTGACTCGGAAACCACTTGGTCCCGGTTTGCGAACCGGATGATACCTCCGTGGTCATCGTCGAGGATGGTGACGGTAGTGAAAGGTGGGCTGCCCAGCTGCACCTGCCACTGCAGCTTCACGCTCGAGATGGAACCGCGCGAGTTGCTGCGGTGGTGGACGCTCGGCCGTCGTGGTGCCTCGTCCAGAACCTGAAGATTACTTAGCCTAACAATGAAGGTCTCGTCCTCCTCAAACTCTTCGTCGTCGATGATCTCAACTTTGATGGTCTTCTCTGTCTCGCCTGGGTTGAAAATCAGGGTCCCGCTAGCTGCTTCGTAGTCCAGGCCTGCTTCCGCAGTGCCGTCTTCCGTGGTGTAGTCCACGGAAATGGTTTGATTCATGTTACCACCCCGGCGAAGAACTTTGACAACCGCTACTCCGACGTCCTCCATGAACTTGTAGGCTTCTTTCTCGAAAAACACTTTTTGCACGCTTAAATCTTCTTCGTTTTCCTCAGCTGTCTGCTCCTTTTCTTCAGATTTTGCACGCAGAGACAATTTTCTCATCGAGTCGGCACCTCCCGTCAGTTTTCGAGTGGCTTGCATTCTATAGAACGCTCGGCTTTTCGGCCCTCGCATAAGGATTTCTTTTTCAGCTCGCATCTCGAGCGCATCCTTGTCTTCGTCAGGGAATTGCTTTCGCAGTTCAGCATAGATTGCTGTAAACTCGCGACATTTTTGTTCAAACGATTCAGCAACCTCATCCGTGGGGTCCTGGGCTGGACGCTTGGCAGCTAGGTCAATATGGTTTTCGGCCGCTCCCAACTCCATTTCGCTTTCCTTCTTGCTGTCTTTAGAAATTCTAGGTAGGTATTTGAAGATGAAGAGACGACGATCTGCTATATAAGAAGTGAGGACAGTAGCTGGGAAGAAGAAGAATGTGAGCAACCCTTCCCACACCTCCACCTCTCCTTCAGAAAATACTTTAAGAATAACATAAAGCCAAATATACGCAAAAATAGACCATGTGGCTGTAATGAAAAATACTCGGAGTTGCTTAATCTTACGAGTTTCACCTTTGGGGATGACTACCACGCATATGGCAATAATAATAAACAGGTTGTAGGCCGCTGAGCCCACTATGGTACCCGGTCCCAGATCACCGGCTTTAAAGTCTTTCGCGATAATCTCAATAATGGAAAGGAGAATCTCTGGTGCAGAAGAGCCCAGAGCCATCAGTGTCAGATTGGCCACTGTCTCATTCCACACTCGCACTTTCACATCCTGCATCTCCCCGTTCTTCTTCTTTATCCGGACATCTTTTTCTTGGGAAGTGATCATCTCGATTCCATTCATGAACCTGTCCGAGACGATGGATACCCCAATAAAGAGGTAGAGCATAGCGACGAGGTACACAGTGCCGCGCGCCACCCGCTCCCCTGCGCTCAGAGGATATTGGGGTTCCCATACCGGGAGGAGCAACCCCGGCTGGCAAAGGGTGGAGTTGTCAATCTCAATTTCGGCCTGAACCTGGTCCGCTAGGCCGAGGGCGACGCCGCCCAGGGCCAGACACAGCGCGGCCATGCTCGAGTCACCGGCACATTGCACGCGAACGGTTACGTAACGGGTCGGGCGTTCGCATGCACGCGCGCACCTCCCTTCGCCGCCGCTGTGGGACTGACGACGCCCGGGCAGTGCCAACCAGCCCACAGCCAGCAGTAATTAGTCATTGTCTTGGATCATTCTATTTTATTGTACAGCTAGCATTTAGTGGCCCAAAATAAAAAATGAGGAATTCACCCGAATTTATTATTCGGAATGACCCTTTGATACGATTCCGCGTTGTTAATTGGCAGTCGCAGAGCACCTTGAGCTAATATAAGCTACACCTATTCTACGCTGACACTTTGTGCCGTAATTACTGAACTAAGCAAAAAAGTAACTTTCTTAAAAAAATTTGAGTCGAAAGTTTTAAATTTACCGCGAAATTGGAAACGTGTCAAAAGTTGATTCTACTGCCACTTTCAAAATGGCGGTGTTTATTTGGAAATGATGCGATGAATGGTGCGGCTGAATTTTGCTCGAATCTAAATATTTATACGAATAAAACGGCTTTATATGAGTATAAAAAGACTGTAAGAAGTAATAACGACAAAGGAATTGTGTATATTTTGTTTGGAATAGTTCTTGTCTCTTTGACAGCAAGATATGGGCTGGATAGTGACTCACCCTTTTGGACGTACACTTCTTGTTTTGCACTTGTGTACGGTATTATAAGGTCTTTGCAAGTTGCTGAAGGTACGTGTGTGCAATTTTGACCTGCCTTTACGGAATATGAAAATTTTTGCTCGGCTAATACTCAAATTTCCAATTTCAGAAAGGCTGCTGTTGATATCGCCGCTGGGGATTCAGACTACTACCGTCTACTGTCTGGGCACCTGCTGTACGAGGTACATCCCTTGGTGCTGCGTGAAGGATGTCATTGTTAACGAAGCTGTCCATGGGGTATGTAGGGGTCTTGGATTAAAATGCTTTCCTACATCATAGTACATAAGTCATCAACACGAAATCCCTTATAGGTACATTATAGTGCCTTTTATAAACTGAAATCTGAAATGGTACGTGCAATAACTTAGTGGGCATTGCTTTATTTACGATTCTCTTAAGGTACGTTGAGGTTATTTGGACTATAAGTAACCATTTACGACCATTCAGTTTTTGAGGTTTTATTACCTTGTAAAACCCTGTTAAGTTGAACCTGAGCGATTATTTTCCCTGTCATTATATCACACACTCACACAGAGACTTATATTTATAAAGTGTTGAACGGCTTTGTTCGAAGGTTATATACCCGGATTTGGTACCTCGTAAGTATATTTAAGGCGTTTAATGCTATGTCCCACCGCTTCTTTTTAAGAGAAAACTGTCGAATTTCTTTTGCATTTCACGTGGTAGAAAATGAATGTTTTTCTTTTAAGCGAGTATGGTGGAACGTAGCCTAAGTTTGAGAGGTTTTTTACGCTCCTTGACGACGTTTTTCTGAAGAAAATGTACGATCCTGTATCTATGAGTGCGTAGGAGCCAAAGCCACAGATATTAAATGAAAGTTCTGATCGATTTGCTTGTGTAATTAATGTTGTTAATAAGATGTAAATGTTGTTTTTGTTACAGTTTCGGATGGTCCACTACTTGGCAGTGCTGGTCAAGGATGATTCTAAAAAGGGAAAATTGCTTCCTCTTCTTTTGGTGCGTACCTAGGTACCTTCATTCAAGGGCAAAAAATCTAGATTTCCCTCTCCAAATCCAGTTAAACGAGAGCATTTAAACTAGTTAGATTGCACCTCATCTCCCATGCTCCAGCAAGGATTGTATAAAAATTAATTTTATGGTCGCGTTTCTATGTTGAATTTGAAGAATAAAGTTCATTATTTTACTTTCAGAATTCAAAACTGCGACTTGCAGAGATTAAGGACATTTACTGCAACATTCAAAAAATACTGAAAACTTAAAAAAATACCATGTCGCAGAAATTTTCGAAGCAAACGCTTAAGGTTGTTGTGGGTCAGATATGCCAGACCATTGGTTGGAGCGCTATTAACAGTTCCGCCATGGACATCCTGGTGGACGTGCTGAATCGTTATCTTCTGGAAATTGCCCGTACCACCCACCTCTTTGCTGACCAGTTTGGACGCTCTCGCCCCAATCTTGACGATCTTGGGCTGGCCTTTTCAGAGATGGGGATTGAGGTCCGTGAACTACGGGAATATGTTGAATTTGTCGAGTCTGTTCCCTGCAACGTTGCAGTTCCTAAGTTTCCCGTTCCCAAGGAAAGCCATCTCAACTTTCTAAAACCAGGAAGCAAAGAAGTCGTGACCCGGCCCGTGCATGTCAATGAACATCTACCTCCCACTGTCGAACTGACAGTGGAGACGGCAGGGGATCTGGTCAACTCGCCGCAACCCAGCCCTACCTTTAAACGACCTGGCGATCCTGTCGATGGGGTCGCCAAGCGCGCTCGCCTTGGTCTGGAGGAGGAGGGCCGCCCTCTTAGAGAGATCAGTAGTGTAATGATGACCACAGGTGGATTTATATCTCCTGCGCGCGAGGGTAAGCTCCCTGAGCCTCGCCTCGCTCTTCCGGCATCGGATCTCCGCTCCCTCTCTCCACCACCACCTCTTTATCCCACTGTCCCACCTGAGGTGAATCGCGAAAAAAAGAAGCGACCTCCCGATGCTGGAAAGGAACGGGAAAAGGTGAGAAAGGAGAAAAGATCTGGGGAGCCTGGTGTGAAAAAGCTCGTAGGAATGAAAGAAGTCGCGAAACTGAAAGCTTTCAAATCCAACGCTACAAAAACGCATTCGTCTCACTCTACCCACCCGCCTTCACATGGCCCCGAAAAGAGCCTCATTCAGAAGCTGGCCGAGTCGCCGCATTTGGTGGTAACACCTGTTCCGAGTGATTCTCCTCCGGTTGTCAAACTGGCTACTGAGCCTGACAAACAGAAACTAAACATCTTTAAAAAAATATCTAAAGTCAAAGAGGAAGAGCCACCTCCTGTTAAAGATTTAGAACCAACATTCTCATCTCCTGGAAGCCCATCAACACCAAAAACTCCCGAAATTCTAAAATCACCTGAACATAAAAAGAAGAAAAAAGATAAGGAGAAGAAGAAGCGAAATAAGGAAGGAGAGCGAGAGCGAACCAAAGTGGAACATTTGGAGCCTGAACGGCGCCCCAAGACGCCCGAAATGGTAGTCACTCTTGTCCGACCCCCCACCCCTATTCCTGCTCCCCCATTGCCCTTCTTCCCACACGGTCTGATTCCACCTATGGCAAACCCTCTCATTCCCCGATTCCCCATGCCACTGGGCCCGCACTTCCCCAACCTGCCACTGCCGCCTCCCCACTTTATGCATCCGCATCCTCTTCCAATCAAGCCCGAAGCTTCCCCTGCGGAGCCAACACCCACCACCAGTAAATCACCGCTTGCCATCCTCCTTAACCGCGAAAAGAAAATAAAAGACCACAAAAAGGATAAAAAGGAGAAGAAGAAAAAGGATCGTAAAGATAAACCGAAGAAGGATAAAAAAGAGAAGAAGCACTCTGATGAAAAGTATAAAGAGCATAAATCGAAAGATAAAAAAGAGAAGAAGGAGAAACGAAAAGAGAAGGAAAGAGAAAAGGAAAAAGAGAAAGAAAGGGAGAAGGATCGGGATCGGGAGAAGGAGCGGGAGAAAGAGAGAGAAAAGGAAAAAGAAAAAGAAAAGTTAAAGGAAGAATTAGCTTCGGTGCCGAAACTGACGCTTAAGCTGGCTCCTGCATCTCCAAGACCGCCCAGTCCGCGGCCAAAGCCGAAAGTCCCTGACGAGGAACCCCGGCGAACGGTGAGCAAAGTAGCTGATGTGGAAGAGCCGCGTCGTCCTGTGGCTAAAGTTGCAGAAAGCTCTGAAACGCGCAGCGAGACGACTGAGATCGCACGGATTTCTGCGCTTTTCAGCAAGACGCCGAAGGTAGAGCAGAAACCTCTGCACATTCAGACGGACAGTTTGAAGATTCCAAAGGAGGCTCCCTTGCAGAAAAGCCCAGGCACGATCATTGATAAGGATGGAAATAAGGTATGTGTGTAGTTAGCTAGAGGCTGCTCAAAATAATGATAGTGGACTAGTCATAATGAAAAGAGAAACCCTCCATTATGTGCGAGTGTTGAGAACCCCTCTGGCCTCTTCATATCTAAGTTGCCAAGTGGGGGGTAAGTGCTCTCGAGTTCCGAAAACCTCCGAAAATAACGAACGAGAAAAGACGACATATTTTATCATTCTCAAATGCAGAAAAAGGTTTTTCCTCATTTTCATTTTCTTGATAGTTTATGACTTTTTCAGTCAAGACGTTTTTTAATTACACAGTTTTTGCAGGTTTGGATATGTCCCGCTTGCGGTCGGCCAGACGATGGTACGCCAATGATTGGGTGTGATGAGTGCGATGCCTGGTACCACTGGGTGTGTGTGGGTATCCAGGTGCCGCCCGACGAGAACGTGGACTGGTTCTGTCGCTTCTGTATCGTCAAGAAGCAGGGCTCTCATGGGAAGAAGAAGCGTGGACGCAAGAAAAAACCTCCCGTATAGAGTAGTGTGCACCCACGTGGAGTAACGAGGTCAGATGAAAATAAGTCAAAAGGGACAGAAAAATAAAAATTAAGGGAAAACTCAAAGATTTCTACACAAGCTGACAGCAGTTAGAGCAGCTTTAGTTTGGTTGCCAGTTTACTAGACGAAGTGATTTATAAGTGAAGATCCAATAACCAAAATTCAATACCAGTAAATGACTGGACAATTCTTTGTACTGAAATATCGTTAATCTTTCGAAAAAACAATCGTTTGTTAAATCCCAAAATTTTCCAAGATACCTATAGTGTAATAATTTTCTGTACCTTATTATAAACGTATAAATGCGCATTCACCGTTAACAAGTTGTAATGGATGTTTTTTTTTGTTGTATGGGGAATGAGATACCCCTGTTTGCTAATATATTCTGTTTTGGAAATTGGGGTGGACAAAAAAGTGATACTCGCTCCTAGTTTGCTCCGCAGACTTAGCGTAACCAGCTTACCAGCTGATATTAGA
Source organism: Mesopsocus fuscifrons (assembly GCA_950004255.1). NCBI lineage: Eukaryota > Metazoa > Arthropoda > Insecta > Psocodea > Mesopsocidae > Mesopsocus > Mesopsocus fuscifrons. Next base: position 7,521,862 of record OX465373.1, read on the forward strand.
GAAAGCGGCAGAAGTATAAACGCGTTAACGACCTCGTCGGATTGGTCGCGGCGCGCCACCGTTTTCGATAGCATGGGGTAGTATAGAGCTCGGCTAACTGCGTTCCCTATTTAACGCCGGCGCACCGCGGCCAGATAGACGAGGTCCTGATGACTGGTAACTCTGTATTAACTGGGAGAACGGGAAGAGGCCCGCACAACTATGCTACTCACTGTCGGTGAATCTGTTTTTCTGACTCAGGCTGAATTTCACCACTTTCCGATAGTGTCTATAAAGAGAGGATTTAACGCACGGATTTACGTTATCGTATGTTTAGCTTACAAGTGCGATCGCAGATAAACAAGTGCAAGCGGAAGGCATTTGTCGTAAGCTAAACATACGATAACGTAAATCCGTTCGTTAAAAGACACTATCGGAAAGTGGTGAAATTCAGCCTCAGGGTTGTATCACTGAGTGGTTGGTCAGGCGCATATGTACCTACTGAGTAGGTTTAGAACCAACCCACTGGCATATCAGTTTTTTTTTTTTTTTTGAATGGTGAAAGCGCCGACAGATATTTACGGGCAAGGGCCTTTTGTTTCAATACCTAGTTGTTGTTAACAAAATCAAACCTGACTAGAAAGGAAACAATGCGAGACTGGAAATGTTTGACGTAACATTTATTCTTCCTATTCCAATGATGAAACCAACAACCTCATTGCATTTTACAACACCAAAAGTAGTCAAGCTGGAATAAAAATTGTCAGTAACATAAATAGGATATCCGGTATTCTCACTAGTCTAAACAGCTGACGACGAATTCATAGTATTCGAATAGGGTCTTGGTGAACTGTCAGGTCAATCGGAGCCTGGGCTCAGCAGTTTGTTTGGACGAGTGAGCGGATGATGTGGGTGAGCTGGTGTGAGCGTGGCCCGCGCTGCCCGCACTCAGCTGTCGTTCACTGGCTATGAGATCAGGAAATGTGTCAGAGCACCGTTCGAAGGAGTGTACCACTGCCCATAAGATTTTAAGATGTCTCACAAATCCCTTTTTTGTTCACAAAGAAACTACGTACTGAAAATCTTTTATTATATATGAAATTTTAACATAATCAACTGAGGGCTTATATGATGGAACTTTTGCCAAAGGTAAGAAAGACGCAAAAACTCCCTCCATAAACCTGAAGTTTATGATGTTCAATGGACGTACGAATGTGCATAAGGAATCGGTGTGAAAAAAAAAAGGTTTAAGGTGAATCCTCTGCCTCTGGGGTCTTAAGTTCGGAATCGCTGTAAGCATCTCAAAAACCTCACTGGCAGTGGTATATACGTATACGCTCCAAGGAAGCTATCTATCTAAACCTTATTTTAACCTTCGGGCACAGGTGCTTTCCTTTATTAAAAAAAATAGGTAATTGGGTGACTAACTAGCGCGGGCTGGCTGAGACACTTACGCTCGAATCGCTGCACCAGCTCTTGTGTTAATACTGCGCTGGACTGAGATCAGTGGTACTGTTGTTACAGTCAAACTATAGCATAAACTTACAACGGTCACGGCACTGCTGCCAAAGCCTCACGCCGGATTTTTAAATACTTGCCGTAATGGACATTAATGCTAAGGCGCCTCCACCCAGTGTTCCAGCCAGACGTTAGCTCACACAGGTATAGAGAGTGTTAGAAAGAGGTTTCAGTTTTTATAAATCCGGCGTAAAGCTCACTTTAAATGAATCCACAACGTTCATCACACAGTAGGTACAACTCTGGTTGGAATGAATTTTTATTTTGTTCAGAGAAGACGTAACATCTTTATTTTGACGTCTTTGCAGGAAAAAAGCAAGTTTGTAGGTGCTGCCAACCAGAATCATAATTTCGCGGTGAATTTGATACAAGGTCTGTATATTCTAGCCTCCAAGTGCCACACCAAAAGGGTCTCTAAGGGTCTCTTGATGACGCCATCTCAAGCGCTAGTCAGAGAAATTTCCCTTAGTGGGAGACTTCACATTCAAACGAGCCTCCAAAATATACAGACCTTTAGGATGGTTAAAGTCAATGCTGATAAGTAAGAACGCGGGGTTTCCATGTAAAGTGAGCAAGGTTTTCACATTCCTGCTTCCTTCTCACCCAATGTGCCACTCAACATGTCCAGCATAAAGGACACGGTCATATTTGTACTTTTTCCATCATCGAGTTTCTTATAGTAATTTTAGGCCTATTTACTATTTAATGCGCACGAGCACCGTTCGCGTTTCCCAACCGAAATATGGATTTTAAGACACTACAATATTATAGGCGTATCACTAGTTATTAGTCTTGGGTCTTCTAACTTAAAAAAGCGCATTTTCTACGGTCGGGGCAGACGTCGAAAGACGCTCTGTGCTCTTAACAAGTACATTCTCGTCTCCATTTTACAGTCTCTTTACAATATCGCCCCTAAGGGAACACATGCTACCGTATAGACATTTCCGCCCATTGCGTCCAATTAAGGAGGCAGTAGGGAGGTGATTTTTTTATAACAAATAACCCACCACGGTCAACATGCAACTTTTTCGGTTGATTCATGGAACGCAGTCAACCTTATTGTAGTTAAAAATATTTTACATTTTAACCGGAGATACAACTCCACAAGCTAAACATTGCACCAACATCAACTTAAGACGGTATATAAATTTGCTGTTTGTTTTTCCCACAGTACTTTTGAAGAGCATTGTTATATATTTTAATAATGTTCTGAAATATAGTATGTTTTTTAATGTGAGTAATTAACTGACAATGTTGTGATTTTACGATCAAGTAATTTTGGACAAATTTTTTATTGACGAAAATCACAAAAAATACAGTTCATTTCGGACGTTAAAAAGAAATATTATATCGCAGAATATTTAAATACCAAATTGCCCACAAAAAATGGTCGGAAAAAACGTAAACAAATAGCAAATAGCATTCCACATTAAGTTTAACCCATACGGTATCTTCTGACCCACCCTACGTTGGGTAGTGATTTACGAAATTAGTAGAAAAAGTTCGAGCGCATGTTGGCACCGTTGCGTCAAATTTATTAAAAAAAAAAACACCTTCCCTTTAACCCCCTAACTTTTCCTTAGTTCTCAAAGCAAACCCTACGAAGTACAAACGACGGGGGCGGAACAAGTATTTGATTTCAGTGAAACATTCACAATCTTCAGCACACAGCAAAGCGACAAAAATGAATAAAACTGTTAAAAACATTTAACTACCCTTTTTTCTCTATATTAAAACAGTCATTTTTTTGTCCTACCAAACATTTCTATACATATTGTAATAATTTTATTTTAAAGGTAATATTTCTATTTACAAGAAAGAAACAAAGATGTAAACTGAAAGAGTGATTGCGACAGGAAAGCCGATGAAGATTCCCCGTTTCGAAATGTAAATTGGTGAACAGAGATGAGTGATGAGTGATGGGATGGAGGACAGCAGTGTGCTAGTGAGATCTGTCCGCCATTCCTCGAAATCTTTACTTAGAAAAAAATCTGCTACTAGTACGTACAAAGTTAATTACATAAAAATATTAAATATATCTCTTTTTTTGATTCATTGTTTAACAAAAAATAATATCAAGAGTTTATAAATTATTCATACATACAAATAAAAAGCCTTCAATTTCTTTAGAAAAACCACAGTATTCGATTGAAACATAACGTCGCGTCGTTGGGATGAGCCCATGTCTCTGTTTTTGCTGAGAACACCGTAAACAGACTTGACTGGTGTTCGCAGTTTAAAGTTTTGCAGTAGTAATGGGTCCGATTATAGAACAGGTTTGAAACCATACAACTGAAATATAGTTTTATTTTCACTGGAAAGGAGCAGCCACAACCCACCTAAGAAACATGCCTCGGGTACTTCAAAATATTTAAGTGTCAACATTCAAGTAGTAGTTTCTGAGTGACTAGTAGCCTCAGTAGCCGAGGGGTCTAGGTGTTTATCTTAAAAGGAACATTGCAACCCGGGTCACACCGGTTCGATCCCTATCCCATCAAAGTTTTTCTGATCGGCCTTCACATCTGATATGTTCAGCATGTCAATTGAAATGTACATCGAGGCCGTGGTGGTTCCAAACCTACCTAAAACTTTAGGTACCATTTCGTACCAACGCGATGGGTGGGGAGCTGGTATTTGGATGTGCTGCCAGCTGAGTCTAGATGCTGGGCTTGTACCCTCCCTTCAACCAAGAAAAGAGAAGAGCAAATTAGGTTAGGAATTCTGCGTAAACGATTTTAGATCGCAGTACGGGTTGCCCATTCCTAACTGTATTCATATTTCAAATCTGTTCTATAGCCTTCCAAAGCCATTACGGGCGGGGAAATAAAGCGTTCAACAAGCCAGTCAAGGGTCATTTGGTCGATGATTGCGTACATTTACTTCGGATAGTTCTCGAGTAATTATATCGTCACAGCCGGGACGTGGTTGTTACGGCTTCTCAGCATCACATATAGTTCTTAACACTCCCCCACCCCCCACCCCCCTCGATGAAAAAATAGTTTCTAATATAAATGTGTCTGCAATCGGTAGGTGCAAGGTACCCTTGGGCCCTTAGCTACATAGGCGCAGCGAAGAAGAATAGATGGAAGTGGTACCCAGGGCGTCGTAAAATAATACCTCTGGATTGGCGGCTGAATAGGAAACAAAGCTTGCAACAGGGGTACCTTCCTCTCCACAGAAAAAGAAATATAGGTAGTTACATAGCTGCGCCTTCGTAGCAGACGAAAAATCCATGCAAAATACCATAGTGAACTCGATACACGTGAAATTATCATACAAAAAAATGATTTCTGATTGGCAATCTCCTCCCTAGGAAAAGAAGGTAAGGTGTCACTCGAAGCAGGGACGGTCCATCAGTACTTTGTGTCAAAGTTTAACCTAACCTTACCAGAAGTGAGTAAATTGCAACGTATAAAAATAATTTGATCTAGAAATTTCACCGTTTCACTCTCATAGAAAAAAAAAAATATATTAACGGATGTAGCAGCATCTCCTGGGATGCCGAACGGCGTAAACAGAAAGTAATGGCAGAGAAAAGGGATGAAAACTACGAGGAACCTAGAGGCTTCCGAGGCTTCCACAAATTATTCAAATTTAAGCCATATTCATTCCGGCTCATTGATCATTGTGTAGTTTTGAATGTCTTCATTTCTTCGTGATCATTTGTAACACTCGAGGCACCTCTAGGTGAAAAAGGGACAATGCAGCTCGATATCGTTGGCTTTGAGTTGAAATGCGATGTGTCGCGGTCGCGGAGTCGCAAAAGTGGATGTGGTGACTAGAAAGGTGAAGGCCGGCGGCGCTGACTCAGGGCATTGCACGCGGGACAGATCTCACGGGGTCATCTCTTCATCAAAGCTCACAACCTGCACAAATTAACCCAACTTTATATAAATTAGCCGAACTTAGGATTATTTTTCTTTTTTTCCCAAGGTAGGGGCAAAGTTGGTCTAGAAAGCAACGTGAAACGCATTCATTTTTTGATAAACAGTACTACCGTGATAAGTGATAACAGAATGGCTGCCCACGCAGCATCATTAAGTACAATGCACCTTACATAGATTCTATAAACTACACGACTAAAACAGGCTGGGTAGTGAGGAGTAGAGTTTATGGTTGAAAGTTCAATGAACCCTTATATTGACTGACGAGAAGCTTTCGAACCAGGGGCGTCATTTCAGTTTTTCTTAGGGGGGGGCAAGTAGTCACTATATATACTTAGGGTGCGTCCCACCATACTCGGTTAACGTTAAACCCCAGTTAAATTCCAATTATTAGTCGGTATAAATTGACTTTAACTGGAGTTTAACGTTTAACTGTGAAACCTGTAAGCAATCAGTTTGCGAGCGAGCGAAGCGAGCGAGCCGAAAATTTCACTAATTGCAGGAAGAACTTTAAATTTACTAATTGTTTATTACGTTGGAAATTTTTGTAGGCCCCTTCAGAGCGTATATAGGCCCCAAACTGTAGCTTATTTAGCATAGGCAATGGTTGATCCAGCACTGTTCGCAAGGAATTGTCCCCGGTTTAACGTAATTTTTTGACTACACCTAACGGCCATTCTACATACAATCGACCGCCGTACACAATAGTCCGCAGAGTTTTCCCTTCAAAATACCATCCATGGTCTCTACTGGATGTAACTCATGGTCATGGGTAGGTAGGTAAATCATCCTAATTATTTTTATTTTTTTACGTTTTTCACTGAAAATGTAATTTTTTAATTCGTTCTTGGGGGGGGCAACAGCCTTCTTGGGGGGGGCAACAGCCCTCTTGGGGGGGTCAAGTGCCCCCCCCAAGAGGGCCAAATGACGCCCCTGTTTCGAACCAAATCAGTTGGAGCTCGAACGACTGTTCATGTAGGTTTTGGGTAATTTTAATTACCCCAATTAGCCATTTCCGTGACCATGCCAACTCCTATTATTAAGCTATCAGTTTATCACACAGTAACGTGCCATGACACCTCCACTGTCATTGTGTACAGGTGGAGGTGTTCGTTTCCACCACAATCCTACTTATTTTTGGTCGATGCGATAAGAACGAACAGATTATTATTTAAATTAATGGAAAATTCAACAAAGCTTTGTGACGGTCGGAATTGTTGATTCCCGCGAGCTGTTAATTAATTTTTTAATGGCTTTATTATTCCCCTATTACGCGATATACAAACACCCGGGTAGCTGACCAGTTTAGCGAAACAACTGCGCTGTAGGTTGCCTGGTAAGTTGGGGAACTGTACCCGGAGTTCAGCTGTACAACTTACCGTGGTTTTTTGTGTCATGTAATAAAGTAAATACTAAAGCCTTAAGTCTGTTTTCAGAAATAAAAGTACGGGAAGCCACTACTTTGAAATACTTTTCTTAGAACCGCTCATTTCCCCATGAAACTTGGTTTTTCCTTACCGAGAGTTCGGCACCTAAATGCTGTATTTCGTACATACACATCCAATATACCTAGGCATTGGTATGGTAGCTATACCTAGATGGAGTTCCGGGAGACTAGCTCGGAGAGGGAGAGGCGGCTGGTAGACATGACGACTCCGCTGTCGCTGGACGACTGCACGCTGCTGTGATCATCAGAGTCGCTCTGGTTGCTGCTGTACCCGATCACGTCCACCTCATCTAGAACATCAAATAAAGCAGAGTAAGCAGACGGAACCAACTCTCCCAACAAAAAATGAAGACAAAACCAGTAAGCAAACCCCCACTATCAAGTTTTTACGATCTGCAACCAGGCTGCTTTTGAAGAACACCTGAGAGTTTACCCAACATTTCAGATGCAGGTCCAGCCTGGGTGGTGGGATGGCAGATCAGAATAAGAGATACCTGAAAATCCAAATTTAAACCACATCCAAATAATAAACCACACACTAGTTTCAATAATAATCGAGGTGAAGCTCTGGCTTTGTCGTGATTAAATGGCTCCATTATCCCAACGATGATTAGTCATCCCCGCGAGTGTCATAAGTAGTAAATATTAAACACAACTTCTGATTTTGACGGAAGCTGTCCTGAGGATATATCCCTGCGAACTACAACAGGGAGAGCAAAGAACTACGGAAGTTGATCCAGCCGAATCCGTATAGCTATCTATGCTTGAGGGCATAAGCTTCTGAGCTGAAATGTTTCAATGGCGCTGGCCTTGGCAGGCTCAAGTTAAGCTAGTATAGCAACATGTCCTGGAGGCTTCAGGCTTAACACACAGGTGTGGTGACAGCAGAATTAATTTTAAATATACAATTTTCCAAGGAAGCGGTTTTTCTTAAAACAGACCTTTTCAGAAACTACTCTTGTTGAAATGCTGCAAATCAAATAAAAAAAAAAAAAAAAAAAATACCAAACAGTTTTGAACATTAGCGTGGTAGAAACAAACCAAATAAATAGTCACTCAAAATCAAAACTATCCCCAGCCAAAAGAACGTAAAAAAAAACCTTGAATGAGCTATAGAAAGAATGGCAGAGAATCTAAAGAGAAATGTGCGGTGGTTTTGCGTCAATGATAGGGGCCACTGGCTCAATAAAAGGATTTGCAAGGTGGGAAAAAGCTGACCAAGGTGCTTGATTAGCAGGTGCTCCTGCTCCTGGCTCCGTCGTAAAGCTCACGCGGACGTCCGCAAACCGCAAATTACGGTGCGCGAGGTGCCAGGTCCTTGCCCGCTCGCTACCGCCGTCTATGACGCTACAGAGGTACCTATTGCAACCGAACTGTTGTACACTGTATAGTGAAAGTCAAGTAGCACTCAAGAGCCCTAAAAAATGTGTGAAACAGAGAGGAACCAAATCAAAGCACAAAACATTTCAACTTCGTATGAGCTTCATTAGGCTGGATTTAGCTAATTTCGGAATGGAATTTACCCGAACTTTTTTCTGTAAGTTAAACAAGGTTGCCATGCGTTGCTAGGGAAATAAAATTCCGACTTTATTTACCTTAGCAACGCATGACAACCTTGTTTAACTTACAGAAAAAAATTCGGGTAAATTCCATTCCGAAATTAGCTAAATCCAGCCTTACACTCATCATTCACTGAGTGTAAGTTAATTGATACAACCAACAACCAATACAAAAATGGCTTAGCATCGAAGATGATTCGAACCTCTGGGATTTTCTATTGCTATGCAACTATCAGAATAAACAACGACACCTGCCTCCATCGTCCATCAGTGCGAACTATATGAACGCTCTTTCAACAGGAGAAGAATTTCAACACGAGAACCCGTACACCGTCCCCCTGAAGACTGAGACATGTGCATGCCGCGACGTTACAACTAAACATTGTACAATACCTTTATTTGTTTAACTGAGATCTGGGACTACTCAAGGCAACTGTTTGCTCAAGTGAGGTGGAACAGAAGCGACTTGTCTGTAAAATAGACCTAATCCTGAACAACGGACTTCACCCAGTGACATTATAAGGTGGGAAGTCAGAGCAATGCCACGAGTGGCAAAGCACGGATGAAAATTATGTGAAAATCACAGGAACGTTCTGTTACTGCGATTTATTTTTAGTCTGAAAAACAGTTCACTGAAGACACCTCTCGGAGGTTCACGAGGGGGTAACCACTCCAGAGATTCCTTGAGATTCCACTGAGATTCCATAAGGATTTCCAAAGATTCCCAACGAATTTCATAGAAAGATGAACCCCGAAGGGGTAACCACTCCAAAAAAATTCTAAGATTCCCTGAGATTTCATAAAGATTTCCAATGATTCCCAACGAGTGGTTAACCCCTCCGAGGTTCATCAAATAGATGCGAGACAGACATCAGAGATCGGGTCGGGTCTCCTTCTAAAAAAGATGACTGTGAGAGGCATCATGCTCCCGGGACCATGACTCCGAACGTGACAAGCACCTCTCAATTTTTATACTTTTCCAAGAAATCAAAAGCAACTTCGGGGAAGACGTCTGGAATAGAATGAGAGACGCGGCATTAGCCCCCCGAGGATACATTAAATATTACGAGTGTTCGAGGAACGTTTCATGCATTCAAATATTTCCCACCACAATTCAGTAATCTTTTTAACATTTAGCATTGCAAAAACTTGAAATCATTCCCAATCTGGGGCTATTTTTCAAGTTTGTATCGCGTGTGAGCGTGGAGCGCACTGACCGGGTGACGGCCTGTGTTTACGTCTCTTTGCCGCACGGATCGGAGGGAATTAATCAAAATCACGAAGATTAGGAGCTCGGGAAAGCAACAGTATACTACAGCGCAAACCGAGGGGTTAACCACTCGTTGGGAATCATTGGAAATCTTTATGAAATCTCAGGGAATCTTGGAATTTTTTTTGGAGTGGTTACCCCTTTGGGGATCATCTTTCTATGAATATCGTTGGGAATCTTTGAAAATCATTATGGAATCTCAAGGAATCTCAGGAGTGGTTACCCCCTCGGCGCAAACTATACCCACCAACAGCAACACAAGCCATTGGCCTCAGACGAAATTCAGTGCACCAGTGCGCTCTGCTCGATACAGTAAACACACAACAACGTGTAAAGTGGATGGAATCAGCAAGTTATACCTAAATGCTGCTTTAGAATATAGAAAAAATTGGGCTGTAATTTCCAAAAATCCGTAAAGCAACAACTTGGTGCTTATACTGCGCCCGCCTCTGGGCCACACGGGGCGTCGGAGAGTAAAGTACGTAAAGGGTTAAGCAGTAAGCACTAAGCACTCCCTGCACTCGCAGCCCCTCCGCCCTCCGCCGCGCCGCTTCAACAGCCCTTATCGCAACCCGTGACTTGGGGCTTGCCGATAACGCACGCTCATCGAAAACCAATCAGCCCCGACATTACAGTTACCGTCACGAGAACAAAATTTTAGCGCACAGTCACCGGTAGATGCATCTTTCTGTCGTCACTGGTCTATATTTACACAAACCTATTTCTCGGTGGGCAACTATAAACCCCACACCTAAAACTCGCCTGCAATTTAATTTCTGTCGCACAAGATTAATTATTAATGTCGAGAATTCGAAGCAGGCGCCTATGCCTTTATTTAAGACAGCGGGTGTGCACCGAAAATCATGCGATGTACTCGTAGGTATACTGAGAGTACATCCCACTATATGCAACCAGCTACTAGTGGCTCCAGCCCACTTCCATGAAGGTCAATAATGACTTGACCCAGCTAACCTTGGCCTTGAAGTACTAACATGCCAAACTGCATAGGCAGGGCACGACTCGAGATATACAGACAGAACCATTCAAGCTGCCGTATCGGGATCAATAAAACCAACAAGTCAGAATAAACATCCACAAAGTAATGAATTGTCAAAAACACACTGATTTTGTATCCCTGCTGTAGAAGCTCTTTTCAAAATTGTGCGAGCCAAGAAAATTTTACCTCAGCACTTTTTTCTGTATCTCAGTAGCGGATGAGTTAAAAATTCTATTCCATGGCTATTTATGTTCAGCGAAATATTCCCAATTCTGCTTCCACAATACGGATAAAGCCAACCTGGGATTAGTTAGCTTATGGGAGGAAGGAAGAAGAAAACTGGCAGGATATTTTATGGTAGAAATTAAAACTTTAAAGTAACGGACATTTAAGTGGGAGAGCATGTCCATAAAAGTTGCCCGCATCAGATCGTTGAGTCGAATTTTACGAGTTGGATATCGTTCTTGATGCGTACGCCGTGTTCAGTCCTCACCACGTTCAGCTCAATATTATCAGGCTTAGAGTGTACCTCACACGAAATTCCTATATATCCGTTCTCGGGTCTGGACGTCACCGAGGCCACTCTTTGCGGCTTATTCCGTTCATTATTACTACAAAAGCAAGAATTGGAAATAGTCAAAGCTATATCTTTCCAAATCGGTGATATTAGGCAGTAAAACTCAGAACTTATTTAGCATCACAACTGTTGAAGACATCTAATTCAAGTGTTCCAGCCAAGAGATAAAAATAGGCATCATTTAAACCCCACATAAGCAGTGTCAGGAAAATGTCTATTTTCCTCCACAGCATGGTCGAGTTCGCACAAGAAGTTTTCTAATATAAAATAAAATGAAATATATATATATATATAATATAAAATGAAACCTCCAAAGAATTCCGGAAGAAAATGTAAGCAGGAGTCTGGCCTTTAAGCAGAGGAAAGGAAATAGAAAAAATGTAACTACCTACAGCAATTATTACGAAAGCGCATACCTACCAATTACAGAGAAAAGAGCTCAGGGCCAAATACTAAGAGGAAAAACTTGAGAGAACTGGGAGAAAAAGAAAATGTGAAAGTATTTTTTATTTTTTCCTTGACGACCCCTCCGGCACCGTTAGGCTTTATGGCAGAGAAAGAAAAGCTACAGCCAAGTAGGTGCCTTGACTGCCTTGAGACTGGCGCACTGGCGCAGGACTGCAGGGAGAAGTTGTTTACAGTGGCAGCACAGGTAGCCAACAACAAGTCTGCTTCAGCCGAGAATAAACCAACGAGTCTGTCAGAACATCGCATTCGGTCTCTAATGACGGCCCGCGGCCGAGATAACCAGTTATCATTTCAAACACCAAATCAAACAAGGAAAAGGTCCTTGAAAGCAAACATGGGGATGAGCGGAGGATACGGGCGACAAGATCCAGCAAACCCAGTATTGATTTTTGATGGTGTTATATTCAAAAACGGAATATCCTACGAAGATGACACAAAGGACGTGAGTGAGATCGGCGTCAGAAACTCTGTAAGCGGGAAAATGACGAAGAACAAAGGCCAAAAAATACAGGAAGAGTAAAGGTGTTTCTCCAATACCTTTCTATGTGTCTCCTATCAACAGCAAAGAAGCTTTACATACATAACGCGCCTTAAAGTATGCCTATGTGGTACAATACACTGTATACCTACTAATAAGTATAGTATATGTATAGACGTACTCTACTTGGCTGCAATGTCACATCACACAATAACATAACTTTTTCAGCCCATGTTCTACAAACATCCGGACGAGAAAGTAAAAAACTTCCCGAAGTAATCATAGGTGATAGATGAAAAAAAAAAAAAAAAAACCGATGTGAGTCTACACTTTTGGCAAGCGGGTTATAGATTAAAATTATTGACCTGTCGCGTCGTAGGCACGTAGATCAACTTTTTATAACTACAAAACCATAGGATAGTCTATTGTCTATATTCGTTTATGTCTTCGAAGGATAGATTTTCTGCGAGTAAAAACATAACGAACTTGTGTATACAACACTCAATAGACCAATGCATTTAATCCAGAATAGCAACAAAAAGGGGGGGGGGGGGGGGGGAGGACCACTTCTACTCCTGTATAACGGGAAAGCGAAGCACAGAATGAGAATGACAAAATAAGACAGAATAAGGGTGTGTAAGGGCTACAGGAAAACATGTTGACAGATGGCAAGGTGACAGACACGTCACAGGCGAAGCTGTGTAAATACGCGGACGCGGTACACGCGGAGACCGCGAGGGTTAATTTTATCGCGGAGTGTCTTGCGCAACCCATTTCTATACGTGTCCGAATATCGAGGCAGCGGGCAGCGGACAGCAGGCAGCGCCACTGCCAAGCCGCACTCACCACTCGACAGTCCACACTCGGCATGTACCACCACACCCTCAACACAAGATGTCACTACAGATCCCACACGACATACTTGCTGAAAAACTGTAATTCATTTTATAAATGACTAATGGGTCGTAGAGTGCAGCAAGGAAAAATCAATCCAATGCCTGCGATCTTTTCTTGGTAATTAGTTATTTTAAAATAGTTAACTTCTTCTGTACAGGTGTCAAAAGGTAGAGGAAGGTAAAGGAGACGCCCCACGTAATAAATTTCAAGAGCCAATGTACCTGCAGCCTTCCGTGGAGTAGAGGTCAGGGTCAGGTTGTACGGTGGAGGTCCCGGACTCGAATCTAGGTGCCAGAAACATTTCGAAAGGTAGCACAGACGCTCACAGGTGTGCGGTTAGGGCCAACGTTGGAAAATTGAATAGCGAGGGGTTAACCACTCGTTGGGAATCTTTGGAAATCTTTATGAAATCTCAAGGAATCTTGGAATTTTTTTGGGATTTTTTTCCCCTTTGGGATTAATCTTTCTATGAATATCGTTGGGAATCTTTGGAAATCTATATGGAATCTCAGTGGAATCTCAAGGAATCTCTGGAGTCGTTACCCCCTCGTTGAATAGTGAACAATGAGAAAGTTGCAGGGATACTAAGCGAAATGAATCTATAAAAAAACAACCTATATATCCGATGTTATGAACAGATTTTAAAGTAGCGCCACACAAAAAACGGATCCACAACCAGTGTGAAACCACTCTCTGGTTGGCAAACAAATCTCGATACGGTGTGCAGGAAACCGGTGGAAACAGCAAAGCGAAGCTCATATACGGACATCTGCTGCAGTCAGACATTGTGTGAAGGCAGTGACGACTACCCTGACAGATGAGGGTTGCACCATTCAATCAACCACGGCGCGGAGCGGCGAGGAAATTCTCATTTCGTTCCAGCAGGAACTGCTCCGAAAGAACCTTTTACTTTATTAATGTACTGATCATTGCTCAAAGAAAATATGCTTCACTTCAAATAGCTTTTATATAGAACTAAAAGCCTTTCTAAAGAAGTAGACAAAGTAACGGTGTCGACCCATTTCAAAAACAATTTTCCCCAGATAAATCAACTCTTTGAGTCTGTTTCCATTTGCAGCCCCCGCTGAGCTGGAACTGAACTGCCTATTGGAGAATTGGAAATGGCAACCGTGAACCTATCCATACTGGGAACTGCATATACTGGAGCAATGGATCTACCTATAATTGAACAAAGCATCATATATGTATACCTACTGGAACTGCGTACATAGGGGACTGGGAGCACGGATCTCTGGAGATTCGGAAAAAGTAGTTCCCTCTGTGCCGTATAAGATCACGAAGCAGAAGATCTGCTGCCTTAATCTTACTGAAACTGCCGAAACTGGACTTCTGGACTATGCCTCACTAGGACTGGGCGCGGAGAAGTTGTCAACGCGGGAGATTCGGTAAAAGCCGTTACGTGTGGCGCGTAATGGGCCGGCTGACATGGCGCGATGGCGCGAGCGTGCCCCGCTCCCACTCGCACCATGCGGCCATGGTGCCATCTTCACTGCCAGAGTAGGTCGCCTTACCTCTCTCAGGTCAACATCCAGCACAGTTGTTGTACAGGCTGTTGTACCGTCTTTGGTTAGTCCACACACATGTAGGCGAGTAGGTATATAGTGTGCCCAGTGCCTACAAAGGTGTGCCACACTCGATCTGCAATCCGGAGTCCAAGCACGCTCGAGAATCGAGAAGCTTATTTCGAGGTGCCGACACCGTCTTATTCGGTGGCCTTTCTTCCAGGTACAGTCCTATAATAACTCCAGTCTTACCTTGAGTTAATACACAGCGCTTTTATGGCACCGTGGTACACTTACGGCCTCGCCTTTCAAGCTACCTGGTGTTTCCCTGAGGGTCATAAGGGGAAAGATAAGAAAAAGGAAAATGGTCAGTTCGGAAAACAAACAAGGGGTACGGCAGTCTCGAGTCGCACATACTTTCCCACTTATGGGTTTTGCACCATCTTGAGAAGATTTTCAGTTGACCTCAATCGATTCCCACCATTAACAATGGCGATTTCGAGTTTCGAATTTTCAACACCAACGCTCAGCAGTAAAGGTATTAGGTTTTACGAAAAACTATTTCGGCCGAAGAACTATGCAACTGCTAAATTTCAATTTCATTCCATCGGAGCCACTGACCCATCAGTCCATTTTTCAGACTTTTAAAATGGCACATTTCCTCGGCCTCGTGGTTATGAGGCTATCCTTGCTGCCATCTGCAGACTTGACAGGCCATACGTATCGTGGCCGTCATCTTCACCTAGTAGTGGCGTGGGACGGCTGGGCCAGGGCCCGTGTGCCGTGGTGCCATGAGATCACCTCACCCAGTCCACACGCACTATAGCAGGTACAAATCCCATAGCACCAGTCATGCCCCCGCCTCATCCAGGTCAACGCCAACCCATCGTTCACATCTGGAGGCTCCAGCGGCTCTAGGCCCATCTCATCTACCTCAGGCAATCTAAGTGGTCGAGGTTACAGATTGACCTCTGTTAGGGTCAGCATTGTTTCCTCTATCATCCGCAGTCATCTCCCGAGTTGAACTTTTCGTGACGACTAGGAGGTTTCGAGTTTTAAGGTTTCGCTTCAACTGTTGATGCATTTCCTCAGTAATATCGGAGATTCTCCAATATTTTTCTAGTGTTTTTCGAGATCTCCCTCATTTTCCCTTAAACAATTGAGTCATGCCACTTTAGCATTGGTTCTAAGCAGTTGAAAATGTTTTTTATAGTTTAGAGGAATTTCTAAATTAATTTAACTGGACAACCAGGCGTTTTATACTTTAGTTTCACCTATTTTGCGTGGGACAAAGTCAACAAAACGTAAAAATAAAAATAAAATTAAAAAATGTTGAATAAAAATAAATAAATAAATAAACTGGTAAATTGGATACAGACAGTCAACGTCAACAAAAAATGACCGCACGCAAACTCTGACTTCAAATTCCCGTATGTTATTGAGAAGCGGGAAATAAGAGTTAGCACTGATGCAATAGTTTGAATTTGAATAGTTTAGCGAACTTTTTGCAGCACCCGCAGCCTCCCCACAGAGTATACGGACTACGGAAGAGGACAACGACCTCTCCGATTACACAACACCCCTTCTCTCTCCTGTATTTCCTCATTTCCTCATGGAAACGTACAGCGACCTACTCGTTGGATTCAGTACTAACATTTGCAACGTCAAACCCGAGGGGTTAACCACTCGTTGGGAATCTCGTTGGGAATCATTGGAAATCTTTATGAAATCTCAGGGAATCTTGGAATTTTTTGGAGTGGTTACCCCTTCGGGGTCCATATTTCTATGAATATCGTTGGGAATCTTTGGAAATCCTTATGGAATCTCAGTGGAATCTCTGGAGTGGTTACCCCCTTTTATTTGAAGTGCCCCGACGATACCCCCTCGGTGAAACATTTAATCTAATGTTTATTTCTGTCAATTTGGCCAATAATCCTAGAAGAAAACAAATTTTCCCTTTCTCTGGCGTCACCTAGTATTACAGGCAACTCACCCGCATGCAGTAGTCCTGGTTCATAAAAGATAAGGCTGACATCGCTTCTATGTCTCATATTTATAAAAAGTGGAAATAAAAAACGAACAGAAATATGTCTGAAGCCCTCGGAAACTATTGAGAATATTGTTTTCAAAAATCAGAAACATCACCCTAAATGGCTTACAAAGGGGATTCAACAATCAAGTTTTCAATTCTGACTAAGGTAAAAAAAAATATCTAAATCTTTTCGGAAGGAATATGGAGAATTTACAAAGAAAATAAATAACTATGCACTTTTTTTACAGTTATAAAAATCACTTAGCTACAACAAGCCCGTATAAAAAATCATGTGCATCGGACCAAACGACCGAATGCGTCAAAAAAATAATAATAAAATGCTGAAAGAAATTCCACTACAACGCCACTATTTCTGTAAATTATGGATGCAATAATGTTAAATGACACCATAGTCGGACTCTTTATTTTGTTTAATCTGAATTATACTTTCAGAGCATTCTCAAGGAGTCTGAATGGAATTTAAGACGTTTATTTCAAAGAGAGAGATGAAAAATCATACCAAGAGATATGGATATTATACCTGGAAAGGTGAGAGACTAAAGTTTTTATTTTCTTTTACGTGTAAGAACAACTCTAAATTTCCAAAGAATTTTCCAAAATTCATATCGCTGTTCTACAGGAAATGAGTCCACCACCACTTAAAAATGTAACACCAATAAAAAATGACGGTTTGGACTCACATGACTTACCCGATTCCGAGCGGGATGGGGAGGCGGAGGAATTTGTACTTAGGGAGTAGAAAGTTGTGGAAGAGCTCTCCGAGACGGAGCGGCGCTTGGACAGCGCTGCCGCTGCCGCCGCCGCCGCCGCTGAGGCGGTGTTTGCCGACACATGAACCTGGCCGAGGCTCTCCAGACGCCGCCTCAGGTAGCGGTTATGCCTATGGAGAGTCTCCTTGTGCCCGGCGTTCCGCCTGTCCTTCTCCTCGAGACTCTGAAAATTAAAGTTCAAGATCAAGCCGAAGAAGGAGTGTACTTACAGTCCTCAGAAGCGAATAGTTTGACTCGAAACGCTACACCTGATGATGCATTTTTTGCCGTCCATAAGATTAACATTGCGAGCGGCGATTCATTTTCAAGGTTTACCCTTGGTGGGAAAGACACAAAATTTTGCCTGTACCTAGCCCTAACAATGTTCTAGGGAGTGTTCGAAGCAGATTTCCCATTTTTTTGCCTGTTTTCGAGATACAGCACTTTTCTTGAGGTATGCGATGCTAGCATTTGCAAAACAGTTGCAATAAAAGAAACCAGTGAGAAATTGGGAAATCTGCTTTTAACACTCTCTAGAACATTGTTAGGGCTAGGTACGGGCAAAATTTTGTGTCTTTCCAACCAAGGGTAAACCTTGAAAATGAATCGTCGCTCGCAATGTTAATCTTATGAGCGGCAAAAAATGCACCGTCAGGTATAGCGGACCCTTAAACACTTTCGATTTTAACTAAACAGTAATGCATCGAAAGTGGAAAGCTTAAACCTTCGTGGTCAAGAACTGGTCTAGTCTGGTTTGGTCTCAACTCTATAGGGATTTGATGAGCAATGGGATAGCTCACACTAAACGCCACTTCATCAATTTTGACATGTCCCAAGTAAAAACGGAAATCTGGTGAAACTATATACGAGCTGTCGCGTCTCATTACTATAGTCATTATCCAGATAGCAGCCGCCAATCACTTTACAGGTTTATCCAATATATAACTCACATATCAGCTTGAAATATTGGCAACCCAACCTTTAATATACGTATATCAATGTGAATGTACCATCTGATATTTTGGGTGAGTTCGACGATCCTCAGTAGAGTGCACTTAACCTCAGTTAAATAAAACCTCAATAAAATAGCCAAATTCAGTTCTCATGACCTTGTGCCATCGGACAAACTCGCCTTCGTCAGAGGGAATATTTGACGCAAAAAAAGATAATGACGGTTGGCATACCAAAAAAATGCCAAGGTTCCTCAACGAATATAACTAGAGTTGTGAGTTCCGAGGAAAGCAGTGTCCCTGTTACTACATGTAATACATGTCGCAAGGTGCCACAGGCATACCTACTTCCTAGGAAACATTACCAGGAAACTTGGTAGGATAGTTTCGCAATGGCGGCATTCATAAGTCAAGTTAAAAAAAAAAAACATAGCTACATAGCATGATTTTCTGAGGTTACTAACAGTTACAATTTTCGACTAACAGAAATTTGTCGATTATTCCCTTAGCATAAAAAATGATGAAAACAACTGACATTTCTACTTCGTAATAATATTCTCGATTTAAATTTCTTTTGCACTGACGTCCGATCACTAAATGATTTAAGTGCCTGAACGATACGTGCTCTTTTTAACAATAAAACAAAATATAAATAAAGTCCGGGTAAATACGATAATGTGATGTGAGTTCGCAAGGAGACCTGCTCACACGCCACAAAGTACGTCCGGTCAGACGACAGTAAAAACCTACGGGTTTTCACCAGTCATCATCGCCTGTCCGACGATGAGTCGATGACAGACTGTTCCTCGACAGTCGACAGATCAGTTCCAGTTCCGACCCTCTAAACGTTTCCTTTGTGAGTGAACACGCCGGCCGAGTTGGCATTCCTCGAAACCAGCTTATCTCCATAAATCTGTCTCTCCATTATCCATCGCAGGGCAAAGGGCGGTGCAGAGTAACGGCAAAGGTCTTGTATGAGAGATAGGGAATAGGGATGATATCCTTTGGGAGTATGACATTACAGGCACGTTGCTTGCCTACGGCATCCTCATAAACATATCGTATTTTTACGTTATGACTTTAAAGCCTCTATGGCTTTGTTAGAAATACGGCAGGGGGTTTCGTTGGTTCGAAGCGCAGCTGAGGAGAATTATTACCGTGAAATAGACCTCCATAATGTGTTTGGGGTAAATTTATCTATTTAAGTCTGTGTAAGGAAGCCCATCTACACATTAAATATTTACCATCGTCATGCGAAAGTGCATACCTACACATTATCAGATTCTCTTTCAAGCTTTCCTTTCCCAGCATCATGAATATCGCGTGCATGTTTGTCAACAACAAATAAACATAACTTCTACTTTCAAGACTTGAACCACATAGAAAATCCCCTGAAACCAACAAATTGTCAACTTACTCAACTTCATAGGTACAGCCTCTCCGAGGGTCTTTCAAAAGCTCACGTAGAGTTCTGGTCGCCTAACCTCAGGTTCTTTCCCTCTATGCTTAACAAAAATTAAGGCCAACCCTTCAAGTTTTAGCAGCTACAGGGAATTTGTAACGGTTTAAAAACCTGTCGTTCGGGATCTCACTCCTTGCCCGGCTACTGTGGGGGGTTCTAAAGTTTCGGAATATTATTGTTTATTGTTTGCTAATTTTAAAATTTATCGTATGGCGTAAAGCTGGTTTTTTTTTATTCGGGGCTTGAAGTCACCCACCATTATGAAGGACTAATTTAAAGAGGGGCATGGGGTGAGGCCCCGAGCGGCTGAAGCATTTGGAATCTGAATTTTCTTTTGGTTTAACTTCTAAATTTCCGTGCATCTATACTATACCTCCAGTTTGTTATTAAATGAGAACCCTCCTCAAGATCTTTCCTGTAAATGGAGTAGGCGATTATAAATTGCAGTTTCAAAACTAATAGAAAATATTTTTTGAGAACTCAGTTTTATTCGTCTTTATCCTCCCTCCCTCCCTCCAGTTAAGGGTGAAATGTCATCAACAGAATTTTTTACCAAACCATTGGAAGTAAAAATAAAATATATAGTTATTTTCATAAGAAGGCGATCCACCATACTAGGTTAACGGTTAATCTCCAGTTAAATTCGGTTTTTACCGTGCAATAATTGAAATTTAACTGGAGATTAACTGTTAACCGAGTATGGTGGGACGCACCCTTACTGAACAAATGCATCCGAAAGTTAGAGTAGTAATTGCCGTAGCCTTTATTTTAACAGGGGTGGCTTGATGCAGCAGACAGGCAGGGCTCTCGGTCACCCGCATATCTGAAGGAAGGGTCGGACTAGCAAACATGGAAGCAAGTGCTGCGTGTGGAGCCCTTGTCAAACAATCGTTAGCAAACCTCACAAACAAAGCCGCAGGGAGAAGAGAGAAGAGGATCAAGACAGCAGGCTGAGGACCTAGCAAGGACTCGGGGAGGTTTCAAGACGCAAAGGACCAAGACAGAACCGAGACATTTTTTTCCTTTAGCGTTTGAAATGATTTTAATGGGCTTGGCGCCATTATGGGAATGACTCCAAATTACGGGCATTATATCATATGATTAGCCTCCCAGCTGAAAGTTCCCCTACAACCTCCCACAAGGCTCAGAGCCCTGGCAAACAGAAACATATAAAAATAGTTTTTTAAGACTGCGTCTTGCCGCCTTTTAACGATTCCAATAATTTGCTTCAACAATATGAAATCAAAAGGAACGAAAACTGGAGATTAGCGGAAAGTTAAGTGATAATCTGGTTCAAAACCTTTTAAAGTAAACAAGCTCGGCTGCGATCGAAGCGTAGAAACAGTTAAAATGAGGAGGTACAGTTTTTAGTTTTTAGTAAGGAATATATTCCACGCATGCCCTTACAATTCTGAATCATACGAATAAAAGAGTTCCTCGTTTTTTACAGTGAAAAGACCCTCACTTATTCATACCGCCCGTCAGGCTGTTTCAAAAGGCAAAGCGATGCGATAACAGAGCGGACAATAAAAGCCCTTTTCAGGGGAGTTGAAACACTTTTTGTACTGGACTACAGCGTTTTCATAGGGCGACTTGCTTTCACACTACTCGCACTCCCAGTGCCAGCACTAGACACTTCTCAATTTGTCATCTCTACCTACTCCTTCTCAGATTTTACGTTTTCAAAAGAGGAAGGATTTCCAGAATTTCTTTCAGAAAGTCCTCTTCACTTCAGCAAAGCCTGTTGAGGACCAATTTCGTCAAAGGGATCAAGGGATTGTATACCTCCGTCTCATTAGGGTATCTTATTACGTACGACTCTTCCTTTGACCGTTAAGAAATTCAAAATAATAACGTATACTCTGAACTTTGGAATGCGATGTGTTCCTTTCCCTTGTAACATTGGCAACCTCGTCAACAGTTAACCGAAAGTTCACTTCGGTGGTTGGCTGTAAGGTACAGGCACCTGTCAGAATTAAACTGAGGCCTGTAAGCTTTTGCAGAGTGGCAGTGTCCTGACAGCTTTTAGGAATTGGAAAAATCTAGGGTCTGGACTCTGGAGTCTGGAGTACGACGAGTGACGGTGAGGGGGCAATTACTGCATGGAGAGCTGGTTCTCAGTTCTCACTGTTCCGAGCTATATTTGCATTTGCATGGCTGCAAATTTCCCCAATTAGAGTTGGTCTTGGCCTTCTGTTATATTTCGCATAACTGTCCACTGTCCTTGCTGTCCTACTAAAGCTGCTAATATTCTCATAAACATTCGTCAGATGAACTACGACTAGCTAACAGAGAAACCAGCCAAAACCAGCAGGTACCTACATCTACTACATCTTTACGCACCGATGTACCCAGAATTTCTTTCGAGCGGACTTCTACTCATCTGGCTACGTACTCATGAATTCAAAACAAAGAATTGTAGCTGAATCTGTCAAGAAGAACAGAGAGCAGGTGGCACTGCCTGAGCACAACTGACGATACTACATACAACAAAAGTTACGCACTGGTAAAAATGTATTCGGTAACTCAGTAGCAGGGCCTGCAACCTCACTAGGGCCTTATCCAACTCAGGCCAGCGCCGTTGTGGTCTTCCACGGATCACGGCCCGCGACCTCTGCCGCCCGCCCCATCGCTCGGCGCTTTTGGCTCTGCTCTCTGCTCTCCTGGATCAGGTCCGAATGAATTGAATTGGGGAGCAGCCATGCGGGACGGACGGATGGACTGGAGAGGCCCACACTGCGTTGCTCAGCCAGCATATCACCACGCAGGAACTAACCTATAATCACCCGCAGGTCAAACCCACAAAGTATCGAATGAAGAAACCTACGAAATGCCGAATTTTGATGATACAATCCAACGCACCCGCAGCGTCATCCCGGCGAGAAGTCCCACAAACGCCGACCCCCTTCCCCATCCCAACCGCTCGGCCGGTAACCACAATGTCATTTTCAGTTGTACACTCGGTTGTCTCTGCCATCCAATTTCATCCAGGATATTTCAGTTAGGAAAGCGAGGAAGTCATCTCACTAACCTAATAAAAATGGTGGAATAAAGCAGATTGAAGTCTACAGAAAGGGGGACAAAAGAACGGTTGCGGTTGAATCCCTTGAAATATAAGGAGGCGGGGGAGTGGGGGAGGGTTCATCCCTCGACCGCTCTTTGCCCCTCCCAACCTGACAGTCTCAGCCTCATCGGGACTGAGAGACCACAGCCCTGTGGACCTTGTCAGCATAAACAATTACCAAGTCTTTCTTGAATTTGAGTCAAATAGTCGTTTACGCAATTCATTTTATTTCACTTAATTACATCTTTCCTGGTTACTTCGTTGAACTTGCTGTTTCCCAAGGTGGAGTCCTAACCTAAGGGATGCAACATTAACTGCTTACCTTGATGAACCTCTTGGCTCTCGTGAGAAGGCCTAACGTGGTATGGCGCGACGCCTCGGGCCCCAAAGGTACCATTTCCTTGAGCTGCTCGAGGCACTGCCGCAAGTGTGCCCGTCTGCAACAAACCAAACCGTTTCTATCATTCCCATCGCCTCAGCATGCCACAAAAACACACCCCACCTAAAACGTGATCAATCAAAAAACCGTGATAATGGTGAAACCGTGAATAATGGTGTGTATTTCTTCAGATTGGTGATAAGTCAGACACGGTAAAGTTCACCCGCACCATTCGCTCCCACAACAAACCTAATCCAGATTAATGTCTTTCTCTAAATCCACAATTTCGCACGGTGAGACTACATTGCAGAACTTACAGCCTCCAGAATCGAACGGCCTAAATATAATGAAAAATTTGTTTATAGGAACACCGCCCGTCAAGTGTCGCGCGTAACAGTTTCGTAGTATATGGCCCGGCTTAGTTTAGTTGATACTTGTCAAAATCTCACTCTAATGTCTAAGAAGACAGACACTATGCTTGAGAAGGAAGCAGGCCTCAGGCCTTTTAAAAACTCTAGCCTATTTATTTATAGAATTCTAAGAAGACCCAGCAGTTGTTTTTTTCTCAACAAAGTGTCTGTCTTCTCAGACATTAGAGTGAGACTTTGAAAAGTATCAACTAAACTAAGCCGGACTTTAGTTCCGTATACAAGACTGTCAATTACTACGACTACAAGAATGTATCTTATCTGTACTCCATGCCAGCTAAGCTTTAGGTTTTTTTTTATATCTTCTTAAATGAGGTCTAGAGTGAATGTATTTTCATTCTCCTCAAAAGCACCAGAATCGAAGGGTTAACCACTCTTTGGGAGTCTCGTTGGGAATCATCGGAAAGCTTTATGGAATCTCAGGGAATCTTGGAATTTTTTGGAGTGGTTACCCCTTTGGGGTTCATCTTTCTATGAATATCGTTGGGAATCTTTGGAAATCTTTATGAAATATCAGGGAATCTCAAGGAATCTCTGTAGTGGTTACCCCTTGACCAGAATGTTACAACAGACTTCTTCAAAGGGTTAAACTTAAGAGTAGGCCAAAAGTTCACACAATATCGACTCCAACGATGTAATCTTCAATCGATCTAATTCCACGGTATTATACAAGTACAGGTAAAGTAATTGTTGGTAAATATTACAAAAAGCTCTAAGCATACCATTATCATAATTGGGAAAAATCAAGAAATCACGCGTATAGCGTTCTGATCAGGAGAATTAAGTGGTGCAATTACGTTGCCGATATTATTTTCACCCCCTCTAATATCTGGGTTTGAATAGCTCCTAGTCACGGGAACAGGTGAACCAATCCCAAATTAATTAAACCCTTTTCTAATCAAGCTAAAACCCCAAAGCGGGAATACAGAAATCGCTCGGAGCTGTATTAGGGCGAAGAAACAGCCATGAGCCCTCCTCAGCTGTGCAGCCCTACATCCTTCCTTTCATACGAGTACAGACTCAACACTTTTTGAGTCTCACATTTCTTTTGAAAAGAGCGAAAGGCGGAGAAGAGCACTATTATGGGCACTCTCTAAGCTTTTAGGGTTAATTCATAATGATTACTGTAAATGCTACATCTGGTTGGTGTTGAGCACCCAGTTCACCTCCAGCGCTTTTATATGTATAATCGAATTTTAATTACTCGTAGCGAGACTTTAGGGGGGGGGGGGGGGGGGGGGAGATATTTTTCAATACCTATTTCCCACTGCGATGGAATGTTAAGGAAGAACACAAGCAGTGACCATTAGAGGTACAACCCGGTATCCTGCCATTGTTCTTCCATTTAACCGACCAACATAATTTCCCCACTACACGTCATGGTAAGGGAAACAAACCAGCCACAACTAAACTACACTGAAAATTCATTAGTGTCCTTCGAAGGTTCAAATTAAGTCACTCTATCTAAAAAGCAGAAACTTTAATAATGACTAGAAATACCTATCATTACACTTCGTAAATTATTACGACGCCGGAGTAAAATAAAAATAAAAACGAAAGATGCATGGAGAAGCAAAGCAGCCAGCACTATCCTAGCTTAAAAGCGAAGTTTATTGGTTTGGCTACCTGGCAAGGCGATGGGGGAATATGCGGGAAAGCTATTGAAGTATGGATATCTTCCAAAAATATTTTAACTTGCTATCAAAATATGATGAACGAGGCGCGCCGGAAAAGGAGCGCGTGCCAACGAAAAGGGACAACCTCCGCTACTTTTCTCCATCCGTCCAGCCTTCAACTACACAGGGACAACCTCTGCTCCTCTTCTATCCGTCCAGCCTACAACTACACACAGGGACAACCTCCGCTACTTTTCTCCATCCGTCCAGCCTACAACTATACACAGGGACAACCTCCGCTACTTTTCTCCATCCGTCCAGCCTACAACTATATACACGGACAACCTCCGCTACTTTTCTCCATCCTTCCAGCCTACACCTATACACAGGGACAACCTCCGCTACTTTTCTCCATCCGTCCAGCCTACAACTATACACAGGGACAACCTCCGCTACTTTTCTCCATCCGTCCAGCCTACACCTATACACAGGGACAACCTCCGCTACTTT
Source organism: Mesopsocus fuscifrons (assembly GCA_950004255.1). Classification (NCBI taxonomy): domain Eukaryota; kingdom Metazoa; phylum Arthropoda; class Insecta; order Psocodea; family Mesopsocidae; genus Mesopsocus; species Mesopsocus fuscifrons. Next base: position 7,547,670 of record OX465373.1, read on the forward strand.
TCTCCATCCGTCCAGCCTTCAACTACACAGGGACAACCTCTGCTCCTCTTCTATCCGTCCAGCCTTCAACTACATAGGGATAACCTCTGCTCCTCTTCTTCTATCCGTCCAGGTCCAGCCTATATGTAAGAAAAAAGTAAAGGAAAACCCAGAAATAAGAAATTGTCCAAGAAAGGAGCACTGGCAGATCTTTGACCTCACTGCTCCACTACACTGAATCAGTACCCGCAATCAACGCTCACGACTAGAGTAAATAAACTAAAAAACATAATATACCTCCCACAGACAATAACCATTTCCTGGATACGCACTAGTACTCATAATGTCTTTCGGACTAACGCAGAGAATATGAAAATTAGGTCCAGCCAGTAGATTCACACCGTAGGCCTTGCGCCTTGCCTGGCGGCCGAGGGGGTAACCACTCCAGAGATTCCATAAAGATTTCCAAAGATTCCCAACGATATTCATGGAAAGATAAACCACGAAGGGGTAACCTCTCCAAAAAAATTCAAAGATTCCCTGAGATTTCATAAAGATTTCCAATGATTCCCAACGAGTGGTTAACCCCTCGCTGGCGGCAAACGGGGCAGGGACGGGGTGCACACTACCCTGCTCCTGCTTATAGGATGCACCGCGGAAAAGGGCAGGGCTACAACTAGGTCAGCTGGGTGCAGTTGTGCCTGCAATATAGGGCATCCCTTCAATAGAGCGCTCGAGTCATTTCAGACCTAGCTCCCTCCGCTCCCCGCGCCGTAGCTTCGGGCTTATCGACTTGTAACATGTAACACGCTCGGACTGATACTTGTGAATTCTGACAGTTGTCTGATTCCCAGCACGCGGGAGAGAACACATTCAGCTGTATGCCGGAAACGATCCTTTCGTCCATGTAAGTTCACATTACAATATGAAAAGCTGGATAAATTCTTCAAAGCGTACTCTGGAAAACAAGAAATTTTCTTCCGGAGTGCTACGACCTGCCACAAAATATCAGTAGCCATTTCTCAAAATGAATTGTAGGTATTATTAGTTTGACTTTGAATCGTTGGGGAAATGATTAGTGTAGCAGTTGACACAGTCATGAAGCGCGAGAAGAGGGCTTGAGAGGCTTCAGTAGCAGCAATTTGTATTTCTGGGAGATTAATGGGCAACTCCAAGTTTAGATTAAGTTGGGTAGGTGCCCATCTTTTCAAGAGGTCTCCAAAGCCCTCAGCAAATATCTTTAGTACAATGAAACCACAACCATCCTCCAAGTTGTAACCACTATTTCAATAGCAGTAGTGGTTAAACCACAAGTTCCATTCAATTCGAACCGTCAACAAGACAACCGCTCAAGGGCTAAAGGGCTAAACAGGAGCCTGGCGTGGCAAAGAAGTTAGACTCTGAGGAGTCTCCGCATATAAGGAAAACAAAGGAGTGGCGTAGGCCTCGGGGGGCCTCGAGCTAACAAGGAGTGGCGCAAATCTCAGGGGGGACCAACAAGGTCAAGCTCCCACCTGACCTGGAGATCGCATTACCAGGTAACTCGAAACTGTACAAACAACATCTTCCTCCTCTCAGTGAGAACCCGCACAACTCCAAGAAATGAGAGAACAAGAGGAAAACATCAAAAGGAAAACATGCAGTTTTTGCAGCTTCAGCTCGCGGCGATGACCCTGCTGACATGACTGCTGACAAAACAATACTCTCCTCTTAATTACTCTAACAACAGTTATTTGTTTTATCATCTGCTGAGTATTTCCTGGTGTAATCGTATTGATAAGTAACATGCATTACCTAACCACCTCAGACTGTCAGATCTGAATCCGTCTATGGCAGTAATACTAAAAATGTTAATAGGGGAAACTTTTAGTAGAAACAAATCGGGACACATTTTTTTGTTACCCTCCACAGAGTCAACAATTTTTACGTAACGTAGTTTGTGTATGTGACATTGGACCCATGAGAAGGGCTAGAGAGAGCGAAGCAGAGAGGTATCATGGGACGCATGTGGGCGCTCGCTCTTGCTATTCACAAGGTCTGTATTTACACAGGGCAGGGCTGGGGGACGCATTTATACCCAGCCCTACAACTGCTAGCTGCTACTGCTACTGTATAGTGTATACCACCCACCGTCTTCCCCATATACCTCCCTATCTGTAGGTACCTCTACCAATTTCCATTATCTCTGGGAAATTCACTGTAATGATAAAATCGATTTCTTTCAGGTTCTTATTAAGAGGACACTATACCTGACAATGCATTTTTTGCCACCCATAAGATTAACATTCCGAGCGGCGATTCATTTTCAAGGTTTACCCTTGGTTGAAAAGACAAAATTTTGCCTGTATCTAGCCATAACAATGTCCTAGGTCGTGATCGAAGCAGATTTCCCAATTTCTCACTTGTTTCTTTTATTGCATCGCATACCTTAATTTTTTAAGGGGAAAGTGCTGTATCTCGAAAACCAGTAAAAAATTGGGAATCTAATTGGCGACCTACAACATTGTTAGGGCTAGGTATATGCAAAATTTTGTGTCTTTCCAACCAAGGGTAAACCTTGAAAATGAATCGCCGCTCGCAATATTAATCTTATGGGCGGCAACAACTGCATCGTCAAGTTAAGCGGACCCTTAAGGGTTCCCTAGCAATAATTGTCTGTCTCGGTTGAAGAAAAAAGAAAACCACATAACATGTTCCTGAAGCAATGCATAGCTCACGTAGAAGGGTCGGCTACTTGCACGACGATAAACGATAACTATGCCATAATAACGATGTTTCTAGATATCAAGTAGGAGCTTCCAAACCAGTCTTTATAGGTAGGACAAAAATGATCTTCAGTGCGAACTAATTGGCTTCAACACGTAAGGTGATCTGATCTGCCTTGAGACCGAGATGAGCGGCCATCTGGCGCTGAGTAGGCTCACCTCGCGCCTGTATAGAAACAGGACGCTGCTTCTCAAGTTAGGGCCCCTTTAGACGGAGCGATTGCTTGCAGCGCAACCGCGGGTTGGTCATAAATAACTCACAAATTTTGACACTAGTTGACAGAATTTTTTCGAGCGGGTGCGTGTAAAGGGATGAGCGATTCGACCGCAGTTCACTCGACGAAATCGCGAGTCCGCCCCAATATCACCATGGATTTTGTACCTACTGCAATGTCAAAACTAGTGATTTTTATTTAATCAGGAGTTCATTTAACCGAATTTCTTTAATTAAAAGGTAATTGATACATGGTACTTGGATCTCATCAATGGTTAGCTGTAGGCATATTTTTTTCTTAATTCTGCTTTAGTATTCAGAGTGTGGTAGGAGTGGACCTCGATGTAGAAAAATATAAATACTACGTATTGTGGTGATGACAGGATAGGTGAAGCAGGTTGGGTATAGCAGAGCTATCACCCCATTATCCAGTGAGTACCGTTGGGAGCACATTGTTCCTTTCAAACCAAATTTACCTGGAAGGTTCTCTGACATTTCCAATTTTTTTTGCACTTGTAAAACTTGTATGAATGAAAATGGAATGTGACTGGTGCTAGGGAGAGGGTGCAGGACTGCCAATGTCCAGTGTGTCCAGTGACACAATGGAGTACGAAGAGGCAGCATGTGTGTATTATTACCTTACCAAAAAAAGAAGGAAGAGGAAAAACAGGGTGTGAGTACGTCGGCTCCTACAAAAAAGAGCGCAGAAGGGGGGTTTCCACACAATCTATGAGGACCTGAGAAAATCGCCTGGTGATTGGTCTGGGTCCTGGGGTGGCATATGCAGGTAGTTACCGGCTGGACCCTTCTGTTCAATAGGTAGATACCGTTAGGTAGGTATGATGCCACTGGTGTTGCAATTGAAAGGGGACAATGCAGCTGTCCGCATACCAAGCTGGATTTATTTTTCGCACATACCTTTCTATTGTTATTAGTTGCAGTGATAGTGATCTACTAATTACAATGATGAAAATAACATTTTTCAAAGTAGGCGTCAACGTTTGTGTGAGTATGGAAGACATACTTAACTAAAACAAAGTGTAGATAACTATAATATAACATTAATATCATAATATAGCCCCTTCACATATACCTATTCAATAGAAAACTGTGTCAAACAATAGAGAACAATAGAAAAATCGCTGCAGTCAGTCGCTCCGTGTAAAGGGGTTTTACGGCTTCCATAAGCTAACTAGACAAACAGCCCTCCAGCGGAAACGCGGTCGCAATCGCGATTTGCGGATTTGCAGCTGTCGCAGTCGCGACTAATGCGGGCGGCGATTGGCAGTCGCTACGTGTAAAGGGCTCCATAAGGTAGCATTGGGAGCAGATCGCTATAGCGTTTTCCTGTCAAGGTTTTTGAGTGATTTATTACCCCAACCCGCGGTTGCGCTGCAAGCAATCGCTCCGTCTAAAGGGGCCCTTAAGAGGCAATAAACAAAATTAAAACACTGTGCTAGTACTCGGAACACGAATTTTCTCCTTTTTCAACACAAATAAACATCCGACACTTGCGCCAGTCTTCCTGACCTGGCACGGCTGCATCAAATGCAGTCCATGCAGAATCCTTTAGAATACAGTTTAATATTTTCACAGCATTTTTAAACTCAACCCCCACCCTCACAAGAAGTGGTCTTACGGGAAACTTTTAAAACCAAAGTTGTGGAAAACCGGAAATACGGTGGTTATGGAGCATTTTAAAATTGCAAGCCAGAGAAATGCAAATACGAATGTTATTAAGTTATTCCTACTGATTTTTTTTTCTGTATACGTTTTGTAGGTCTTATTGTCCCTCCAAAAAAAGGTGAGGTGCTAAAGCATGCAATAAAATGTGTCCTGAAATTGCTAACATTTTTTTTTACGCGCGACGTTTTAGAGAACATGCTTATGCGCCGATGAGTTGGTTTGTTAAATGTTTTTGGCAGAAAGCCGAAGACGAAGTGGCCGAAGCCAGTTTAGTAATGGGCCGAAGCCAATACATCCATGTCGGAAGCGGAAATTTTTTTCGTTCCGCCAGGATTCGAACCCGGACCTCTCAGGACACAAAGCGGAACCCTTGACCACTCGGCCACTGAGAGACAAAAATTGCTAACAATCACGAGGATTAGTTGTGCAAAACAGCAGGAAAGCCAGTCTTATAAGGAATCACTTGGAATGACCTCTTCATAGGCTCTGAATAGCGAATACTCGTTGTACTTGCTCTGTGCTTGGCGGCTCTATCAAGGAGGTCGGTCCCCATTGGGTACAGCTATCGCATAGAGACACAGAGTAAAGGAAGGCACGAACCACATAGTAGCTATCACTATCCTATCTCACACGCACCACGGCACCCAATATGCGGACACATCACACATCCTTTGTATTCATCGCGTACACAGGCGAGCAGAGATACAGATAGCGGTCACCTCGGCAACACGAAAACGTCCCAACAGGGCTGTGTCCAACTAGTCCAACCATCGAACTAAGCCTGATCTATACCATGGCAGAGGTCGGTGCTATTAACCCTGATACATGGTCGAGACCGAGGGGGTAACCACTCCAGAGATTCCATAAAGATTTCCAAAGATTCCCAACGATATTCATAGAAAGATGAACCCTGAAGGGGTAACCCCTCCAAAAAATTCCAAGATTCCCTGAGATTTCATAAAGATTTCTAATGATTCCCAACGAGTGGTTAACCCCTCGGCCGAAACTTTTATTTACTGATGAAAAGACAAACCTGCCACAAGAGACAACACTATGGAGGGAAAACTGAATCAGCGAGTCAACAATTATTATTATTTATAAATAACACTAAACGATCACGCTAATTTATGTAGCCAGCTAGCACGGCCGCAGCATCAGTTCATCAACAACATATACAAGGGGACACAACTGACACAAGAGTTGCAAAATGAAATCACCGATAGAAACCACTGGACCAAAAGGGAGGGTGCGATCCCGTTCAAAGAACAAAGGCATGCGTATCCAAGTCACACAGGGTATTGATAACAAAAAATCAATGAGTCAAACCAGTTTTAAAAATACATCTTTTTTGTTTACAATCCATTGGAGAGTGATCGACTCCAGAAGGGGGTATAATACAGCAATGTCCCGCGGCCTGGGCATCCGCTCCAGCCTCCAGCCTCCACCCGACATGAGCGTAGATGCACATCAATAACTTCACATCACATTATCTGCCATCGCCAGGCTCCTCACTCAGTGCACAACTGCACGAGCTAAACATTTACCTTACTATGCGGGCACTGTAAAATTGAATGAATAAACCCCTATTTTCCATTATTATTCAAATGAGGGCGCTCTATTTCGTCTTTCATCTCCTTGAAGATTTAACAGCTATTGCGTTGAAAACTCGAAAACTAATGAATAGAGAGTTGGGAGACATTCTATTTGCTTACGCCCTATTAGGTAACTCCCTGTTGAAAAAATAGGAATCTACACTATACATACACAGCTTGAGTGGGTGGTGGATGGACTATGATGGCCCATCACCCATCGGATGACCATTCAACGTATGCCAAAAACCGCCAAATTGTGATCGAGAGTCACATCACGAGTTTCTATGTATTTTTGAAGTTTTAGACACTGGTGTAAAACTGTTTGAGATCCAAATGGTCGTCAGTGGCCGCATTTACTGAGAACCCAGAATTTGGGCGTTTATAAAATTTCATATCCAGCATCACGATTCAATAAATAAATGAAAACCCGAGGTATGACATTAGCCACCCAGCAAACAAACCAGGAGTCGAGGACGGAGGGAGGGAAGGAAGCAGGACCTCCACGCTGCCGAGTGTCGATTGGAATAACATAACACTGAGTATAGCATCTGTAAGGCTGCACAAAGGTTCATAAGCTAACAACTGACTCCCCCTCTCCTCAAAAGCGATGCCCTCCAACTTCCAGCTAAACTTTAGCTAAACAACTTTCCTAATATTACAAAAATGCAGTTCCTCTCACTCTCTCAAGTCTCAGCCCTCTTTATAGCATCGAATTCCAACTCCCCAGGAGGGGGATCCTAAATGTACCTACAGCTGAAAAATTTCCCCCTATCTACCTATACCTGTCTCCTGGTATTAGGTAGGTATGGGAAACCTTGGCTTGCCTCAGTATAGGAATACGAAAACACCGAGTGGACTTACAGACCAAACTTCCACCCAACAGCTTTCTCAAGTTAAAATAGGTTTAAATATTTGATCGAAATGTCGAGGTTCGACACGTGCATCACAGTCTCCCATTCTCAAACTCCAGGCCTTAATATTGACTTTCACGCATCTTCAGTTTGGTGGTTTACGGGTGAAGGTTCTTTGGTCACAAGTGACAAACTCCATCGAAGTTCACAAACTCCATCGCATCTCACCATGTAGCCAGGCTTGATCATTTGTTACTGGCAAGCAAGAATTTAGCAAGTTTACTCCCCATCCATCAGCCTCTGAATCGATATACCTTACAGCAAGGTACCTGGGACCAACCAAGAAAATGTGACAGTTTTTATTAGGAAAATTTTGATCCATCAGGGAAGAGGGGTTAACCACTCGTTGAGAATCTCGTTGGGAATAATTGGAAATCTTTATGAAATCTCAGGGAATCTTGGAATTTTTTTTTTTTTTTTTGGAGTGGTTACCCCTTTGGGGTTCATCTTTCTATGAATATCGTTGGGAATCTTTGGAAATCTTTATGGAATCTCAAGGAATCTCTGGAGTGGTTACCCCCTCGATCAGGGCCAAATATTATTTGATTCGGGGAAAACGAGAACAATATTTGAGCAAGGTAGCTTGATCATGCGAACATACGTTCAATTTGAGGGATCTCTACAATGACCCCAGGGGAAAGTACTCATAATGCAGCATATAATGTTTACCCCTAATTTGTGACCCTTTTATTTAGCATCAAATAAGTTTCATCTCAGTTTCTTCCTGTGTCAGCAAAGTATGCAAAGCAGAGGATATTTTAATCACGAAGATGACGTTTGACACAAAACCGTCGAGTGGGAGAGACTGTCCACATGGTCCTCATATTGACACCCCACAACTGCAAGAAATTCACCATTGCGTTCCATCACTCAAGTGTCTTAAGGAGAAGACTGGTGCTATAATTTCGAAAACGTTTTTCTTTTCTCTACATCTGACATCAATGATACATAATAATAACAATGTCAATAAACTCACACTACCATTTCAGTAAAAGCCTGGAAGCCCCATTTTGAATACTCCCATAAGTCTTCCGTAATTTTCGAGGGGGTAACCACTCCAGAGATTCCTTGAGATTCCCTGAGATTCCATAAAGATTATAATCGCCTACTCCATTTCTAGGAAAGATCTTGAGATTGGAGGAGGGTTCTCATTTAATACATGAACTGGAGGTATAGTAGATACAGGGAAATTTGAAAGTTAGTCCGAAAGAATTACAGATTCCAGATGCCCCAGCCGCTCGGGGCCTCACCCCATGTCCCTCCTTAAATTAGCCCTTCATTATGATGGGTGATTTCAAGCCCTGAATAAAAAAAACCAGCTTTACGCCATACGATAAATTTTAAAATTAGCAAACAATAAACAATAATAATCCGAAACTTTAGAACCCCCCACAGTAGCCGGGCAAGGAGTGAGATCCCGAACGACAGGTTTTTAAACCGTTACAAGATTTCCAAAGATTCCCAACGATATTGATAGAAAGGTGAACCCCAAAGGGGTAACCACTCCAAAAAAAAATTCCAAGATTCCCTAAGATTTCATAAAGATTTCCAATGATTCCCAACAAGATTCCCCACGAGATTCTTGGAGTGGTTAACCCCTCGGTAATTTTCTTAGCTGAACGTGGGAAGTCAGCTGACAGTAACCACATGGCAGGCCGCTATTCTGCAGACCCCAAAAGTAGGAAACACAAAACCTAAACTACATTGCTAATCCATCCATACGGCCTAAATAATGCAGATCCAACAGCGTGGATGGGGATTATAAGCTCACTAATCCATGAGATAATACAGTGAATCACACCGCACCAGAACCTCCCCTGAAACTAGCAACGTCAGAGATGTGGGATTAGCGAGCTCAGTGTCAGAGGCAGAGTGAGGAGAGTGAGCTGAGTGAGAGTCAACTAAACTCGAAAACTCCTCGGCCCTGGTTATTCATTCGCCGTTCCCTGAAGGGCGTCATAATTAAATTTGTTGCCAACATTGTTTCTAAACTAATCTCTGAATCCGACAACAGTTAAAAATTCCGCAAAAAAAGAGTCAACAATGCAGCGGACACACTGTTGCTGCAGTGTGCATGTGGAGGTCGTTAAGGTCATTCCAACGAAATCATCATCACATTGTATTTTAAAAAAATTAGGGTGCGTCCCACCATGCCCGGTTAAAATTAAACTGGAGATTTACCATGTTAAATTTAACTTAAAAGTTCAATTTAACATGGTAAATCTCCAGTTTAATTTTAACTGGGCATGGTGGGACGCACCCTTAATTAATCAAAGGCTTAGGTAATACCGTACAAGTCGTAAAATAATTATGTGGTTTCGTCACGATAGTTGGTATCGTTCCATTGAGTTATTCACGCTTCACCTGAACTTGGGTGACCTCTTCACCAATTCAGAGGTATCCACAGTATCCACCCAAACCGCTGCATAACGCAACACAAAGCCACTCGCTGGAAAAACACTCAGATGTCAATAACTACCTTCGCATTCTCCTATCTTAGAAGGCGCTCTTCCTGCTATTATTACTGTATACCTGTAGGGGGCTTATCGTATAAAAAGAAAGTAAACAAAACTGCTGTTTCTGTTTTGTCTCAACTATACAATTTCAGTTTTTTTAAATTCTGGGTTAAATTTTATACAACAGGGCCCCGGAGGTTACACAGTAGGGAGTGCACCACAGCGAACGACTAATGTAACGCGAACTCGAACTGAGTTTGAGCAACGACCTATAGTTCGTAACATGCACCCCGAGGTTGAGTAATTTTAATACTATACAACGAACATGGTGGATGTTAAAACTCCGCAGAATCCTCTCAGTGCTCTGTAACTTAAAGGCGTTTGACTGATCATCTGAACAATTACATCCCCCCACCCTGCAGCACTTCCGCAGTAACGTTGTAGACGTAAAGTTAACTTCAGATCGCTAACGGTTGGATCACCGAAATTCGAGCTAATGGAGAGATGGCGTTATGAGCAGAACGGCGAAAGGCACACTAAAAAAGCGAACTTTCTGAGGCGGTGAGTCCCAACATACCCGGTTAAGAGAAAATCGTCGCAATTTTTTCGGAATCACCCACCACACTGCAGCAGACCGACAGTCTGGACCAATAAGACGTTTCTCATGAGTTATGACTTTTCCCTGAAAGGAGGGCCCTCCCGTTTCTCAGTATCCAAACGACTGGCACATGGGGGCATGGGCGCACACGGGCCGTGAGACGCTTCGTACGCCCTGCAGGACAGGCCCGCCTGGGGCCCTGCACTAGAGCAGTGTAAACAGGCGGGACCGATAAAGGAAACAACGACCCGACAGCACAACACAATGTTGATGTCAACAGTGAAGCACCAAACGAGTACGGCATTGCGCTGTTGCTGTTCTGCATGCATGAGCACAAAGGTCATGAAACAACAGACACTCATTTTTGTTATTAATTTATTTCGAGTAACTGAAGTTACAGAACGAAATCTAGAAAATTCCAACAAAACACAATCCATCTTAAAGTTGAAATGAGGGGTTAACCACTCGTTGGGAATAATTGGAAATCTTTATGAAATCTCAGGGAATCTTGGAATTCTTTTGGAGTGGTTACCACTTTGGGGTTCATCTTTCTATGAATATCGTTGGGAATCTTTTGAAATCTTTATGGAATCTCAGTGGAATCTCAAGAAATCTCTGGAGTGGTTACCCCCTCGAGTTGAATTATACACCAGAATTACGAGTCGTAGACACTTAGTCCAAACCAAAACCCTCTATTCATTAAAAGGCTATTAAATGCAATCACGCGGGAGACCTTCGAGTTTTGGTGATTCGGTCTTGTGAGCCACTAATGACATCCTAACAGAAATGATACATCAAACAGACGAACGCACAGAGAAGCAGAGCAAAGAAGCGGTTCCAGCTAGTGGTTTAGTTGTGACCTGACAAACCTAGATATCCCCATGCGTCCAGCAAAGTACGAGTACTAGGCAACCAGACAAGCTACTCATCGTCATTGACACTTTACGAGCTCAACACATGTCCACACTAGCACCCATTGTCAATTTGCCCTCCTTTCACATATGGGAATGCTTGCAGTTCGCACGTAGCAACACCTATAGCACAGCCTGGCTTTGCGAGGGACAAGAAGCAGGGGGCTCTTATTTTCTTCCCTCTCGTTTCGTGAACAGCCGAAAAGAATCAGATCATCACTGTTTTTTTTACACCACCACCAAACTCTTAAAAAAATAAATATACCATCAAAAGAGTACAAAAAAAACAATTCCACTTTGGTAACCCCAACAAAGATTGAGTTCTTTTTCGGTTGGGCAATTCATCTGTAAGCAGCCCTGTCAGAAACAGAGAAAAACACCCACAGAGAAAGAGAAATTACTGAAGAGGAAGAAATGAAGAAATCTCCCAAACGATGGGGATGCGAGGGCCGTGAAACGATCGGGGATATGTCGGATGTTATGATACCCTCTGAGTCTTCTGACTCGGCTATTCCAGCTATCGGATCCTATCTGGAGCCTTTCCTAGCTCCCCCCCCCCCCCCCCCTCCCCGGCCTCCCCCGTTTCAACTACTGATTGCGTCTGCTGCTATACTTGCTCCCAACACCACAAAGGCACAACCGGGCACAACTGATCACAGTCGGAAACCCCTCCATCGATGGAATATTACCAACTCAACCCGGCACAAATTGACTACCCGACTTACATTTAACATTTTCTTGCATCAAATTTTACATTTTCTTAATGCCGTTCCTCCTTACAGTACTTGACTTTCTTATCCCATTTTTTTTTGCAATTCCCATTTTCCATTTTACATTTTAGAAAGGATCATATCAGATTTTAGGGCTATAGGGCTACGACTTTCCAGAGAAACCACCTTTTTCGCCTGAGTGGATTCCCCATATTACTTCGCCATATATGGCTAACGAGAAACTATAATAAAAAGCCAGAAACAGCAGAACCGATACATCAGATTTGAGAAGGCTGCGTATAATGGGACCACGGAGCGGTAAGAGGAAGACATAGGACACAGTAGAGAGTGCCGTCACCGTCACCGGGCAATGACTTCCAGGGCTCTCGGGTCTCACATCGTGTGCCTCGTTCTTCTTCCTTGCCAAAGCGGCCTGTCGGCTGTGAGTTGCGAAGACGTGTCGCTTGTCACTGAGTCATTCTAACCCAGTCAAGTAAAGGACCTGGCACGCAAAGGGGCGAGGAAATACAGAGGCTATAATCTGGTTTGTTTTTCGAACATATAATAATGGTGAATTTAGGCCCTATTCAATAGCCTGGCATATACTCGTAGATTCCGCACGTACTACGCAGAAAAGAAGACGGATGTTCAGGCTTAAAAACAGGGTCTTCAATAATGGTGGATCGAACTTAGCCTTTTTCTCAGGGACTTCACTTTTAACGAATTTCTTGAAAAGCAGGCAGGCCCGTATCCAGAAAGCGGTCATGGGGGGGTTACTGTCAAGAGGAGGGGGGGGGGGGGGGGGGGGGGTTTAGCCTAAATTTTTTTGCTTCACGTTGGCATTACCGTGTTAATTTTCCGTTCATGGGGGGGGGGGGGGTTAACCCCCTAAACCCCCCCCCCATGGATACGGCCATTAAAGCAGGTTCACATGCCAGATGGTTCCTATCTATATTATAAGATTGAAGGGTACTGACTGACTCACTCACTGACTGATTTATCATAATTCATCTATATTATAAGATTGAAGGGTACTGACTGACTCACTCACTGACTGATTTATCATAATTCATTTTCTTCGCTCCTAATTGCCCGATCGCAATGAAACTTTTTGCAGGTTGTAGGGGGTCCCAAACGGAGTTGAACGGGGGGTAAGCGATCCCCGTCAGCAATTGCTGAGTCAGCAAAAAATCGAAATCAAAATTTTGAGCCGTCCTATTTATTGAGCCAGCGCGACGGTACTTGCAGGGTAGAGTGCCCCAATGGCCCCCATGACGATTGTGATGCGAATTCGCGAAAATTGTAATTAGCCAGGGTCGTAGCCAGGGTCATCCGAAGGTCATGACACTTTTCATTTATTGAGCCACGCGGACGGCAGTCGCAGGGTACAGAGGCCTGGTGGCCCCAGTGACGAATATAGTGCGAAATGGGGGAAATTCGAATTAGCCAGGGCCGTAGGCAGGATTAACCGAGTTCGATGACCGCGTGTTGTTTATGGACGGATCGTTACGATGGTCACAGGGGGGTCTCTACTGTTGGTACCAGTGACGAATATGGAGAAACCACCGGAATGGACGCATTATTCAGGGGCGTAGCCAGGATGAAATAAGTTCGGACTTTTCATTTATTGAGCCACGCGGACGGCAGTCGCAGAGTACAGAGGCCTGGTGACCCCAGTGACGAATATAGTGCGAAATGGGGGAAATTCGAATTAGCCAGGGCCGTAGGCAGGATTAACCGAGCCGTCCTATTTATTGAGTCAGCGCGACGGTACTTGCAGGGTAGAGTGCCCCAATGGCCCCCATGACGAATATGATGTGAATTCGCGAAAATTGTAATTAGCCAGGGTCGTAGCCAGGGTCATCCGAAGGTCATGACACTTTTCATTTATTGAGCCACGCGGACGGCAGTCGCAGGGTACAGAGGCCTGGTGGCCCCAGTGACGAATATAGTGCGAAATGGGGGAAATTCAAATTAGCCAGGGCCGTAGGCAGGATTAACCGAGTTCGATGACCGCGTGTTGTTTATGGACGGATCGTTACGATGGTCACAGGGTGGTCTCTACTGTTGGTACCAGTGACGAATATGGAGAAACCACCGGAATGGACGCATTATTCAGGGGCATAGCCAGGATGAAAAAAGTTCGGACTTTTCATTTATTGAGCCACGCGGACGGCAGTCGCAGGGTACAGAGTCCTGGTGGCCCAGTGACGAATATAGTGCGAAATGGGGGAAATTCGAATTAGCCAGGGCCGTAGGCAGGATTAACCGAGTTCGATGACCGCGTGTTGTTTATGGACGGATCGTTACGATGGTCACAGGGTGGTCTCTACTGTTGGTACCAGTGACGAATATGGAGAAACCACCGGAATGGACGCATTATTCAGGGGCGTAGCCAGGATGAAAAAAGTTCGGACTTTTCATTTATTGAGCCAGGGGGGCGGCAGTCGCAGGGTATATTGCCCTACTGACCCTCATGAGGAATATGTTTAGAAGTGGTGGAAATTCCAATTAGCCAGGGCCGTAGCCAGGGCACCCCAGATTGTGCACATTCTGTTCATCAACCGATCGTCATGATATTCACTAGGTGTAATATACTGGTGGTACTAATGAAGAATATGTGACGAAATAACAGGAAGTGCGCATTAATCAGGGGCGTCACCAGGATTGGTAAATTATTTATGGACGTAGCAGGACGGGAGTCGGAGGGTGTAGTGCCGAAGTGACCCCGAGGAAGAATATGTTGCGGAAAGTGGCGCAAATTCAAGGAAGCCAGGGCAGCATCCAGGATTACGAAACATTGTGCGATACATGATGTTGATGCACCGGACGTTGTCACTGTAACGAGGTGCTCTCTACTGGTGGTACTAACGTGGAATACGTTAAAGCAGAATTGTGTACGAGTTTAACTGAGGCGTAGCCAGGTTGGGAAAGTTCTGACTTCTCATTTTTCAACCTAGCTGGACGGAAGTAGGAGCATGTAGTGCCCCAATGGTCCTAATGAAGAAAAGGCGGAAATTTTATGGAAATACGTGGTAGGCGGATCTGGCGGATCATAATTTATTAAAAAAACATGTCCAGATATTTACATTAGGTACTTACCTACATATCGAATTTGAGCAAAATCGGATGAACGGCGACAGACTGTCGTACGTATGTACGTCGGATAGACATTTTTTAAAAACCACTTTTTTGGACTCGTGGGACCTCCAGGATCATGGGAAACCCAAAATCTTAAAATCAAAATTTTGCACCACGACATAACTTTTTCAGCCCATGTATTACATACGGGCGAGAAAGTAAGAAGACAGGAAGGTCGCTATGTATATTTCTCATGGTGTGGTGACAATTCTCAGAGTGAAAAATCTAACTATAGGAAAAAGCAAACGCAACAATCTGAAGAGTCAGGAATTACTATAAAAAAACGTAGAGATCTCGGCCAAAAAACCATTCCAGTGACACCTTCACAGTGCCAAACTCCTAAAAAGCGCGGTCGTCCTAAGTTGTCTAATCTAACCCGAGAGCAACAGCTAACCGAAGCAAGCAAACGTTACGCTAAACAAAATCCAGAGGTACACAAAAAAGCGGTAGCTAAATATACAAAAACCAAACCGGAAATTCACAGACAAGCAGCAGCTAAGTATGAGAAACAAAACCAACAGGTCAATAGGCAAGCAGTAGCTAAGTATGAGAAACAAAACCCACAGGTCAATAGGCAAGCAGTAGCTAAGTATGTGAAACAAAACCCACAGGTCAATAGGCAAGCAGTAGCTAAGTATGTGAAACAAAACCCACAGATCAATAGGCAAGCAGTAGCTAAGTATGTGAAACAAAACCCACAGGTCCATCGCCAAGCTGCAGCTAAGTATCAGAAAGAGAAGTCAGAGGCTCATAGGAAAGCAGTCGCTAAGTACCCCAAAACGAAAACAGACGAGACGCGTAACCGAAGGAAGGTGAAGACACTTTCCGTGACTAAGGGTGCAGGTTTTGACTACGATCCTTTATGTAATTACTCCAGTAATAAATCTATGGAAATTGGGGAAATGAGCGAGGTAAGACAGGGTCGTACCCATGATTCAAATTTGTCGAGACGTCTCACTATTTATTTAGCCAGGCGGAAGGTAGGCATAGGGTATATTGCTACAATGCCCCCATGACGAATATTTGATAATACGGTGGCAAATCCAATTCGCAATGGATCCTGTACCCAGGATAACTCATATTGTGCAAAAACTGACGCCGCTGAACAGTGGCACCGATAATTTCAGGAACGGCGGTGCCGCTGGGGCGGCGGCGGACCAATACAAGACGCCTCGCGGCGCGAAGCGCCGCGAGGCGGCTTGTTTATTTATATACAGAGAACAGTTATTATTTATTATTGTAAAGGACAAGCCCCATTCAGCTGGAATTGTTTTTACGAATGGGTGGCGCCTAAGCGCCATTTTTAGTTCAAAAATTCAAACAGCGAAACATCTGGTATGCGCATTCTTGTTAATGAATGGGCTAGAAACTCTGAAATTTTGGTAAACAATTTTGTGAGGCCCAAGATGATAGGGGCAGGTGGTCTTCCTCTTCCAAGCGGACCCGCGTCCTCGGCCCGCCCGCGCAAAGCACGCGTGGCGCTCTATACGGGTCTTCGTGACAACACAAACTCATCCACACCTTGCTTTGCTTGCTTTCACAACTGCAGCTACTTGCGGTCTGCTTCGACAACGTGAGTCATTTCCCTGTGTTGTAAACTCATAATGGTACCAATATTGGAGACTAAGACATTGCTCCGTCTCAACTGGTGGACAAATTTTGTGGGATTACTACTGCATGTAGGCCTGTGTTTAGCTCCACCTCCTACCTTCAATCACAAAAAAACTAACATCTTAGTTTATGAAAACTATGGTGCAGCCAAAGAAGTTTCTCTAAAAAGGCACACCTGGCGAAGAAAGTTCCCAAAGCCGCAGCAACATTTCTGTTACTTCAGTCCCAAACTGAGAAATATCAAAGAGGAAGTTGAAAAGAGTTTTTGATATCGTTACCATAAGGTTCAGGAAGTTGTGGTCTAGACACAAGACCGCTAAAATCCAGGTTGTCCCCGGAACAACTCCAAAGGATAGTTGAGTGGAATTGTGATTTAGGTGGGATGGGAACGGGAGAGTTGGAAATGGAATAAGTTGTGAGTTTAGTTTCCTCAACTTAGGAGCAAAAACAATCAAAACCAGCTTCAACGGAAAGCAACTGTTGTAAAATATGTGATGACTCAGCATACACGGATTGCAACTGTGATTCAGGTACATCGACCATTAATAAACTATTCCCCATCCCCTTTTCTAGTGAAAACATATAAAAAGTATTGCAAAACTTACTGACACTCTCTTACTTGCTTACTACAAAAAGTCAGATAAGCGACCCAGGTAGGTAAGTGACCACAAACACTTCACTCTGCCTAATGTTTACTGCCAAACGGGAGCTGAAGACCAAGGGACCCCTTAGGTGCTGACTCGCGATGACTATCGATTTACTTCAGACAGTACAAGTATAAATACTTTTTCTACAAACTGCTATTTAGGACCCTGGGGACATCTCCAGAATACTGGGAAACCCAAAATATAAAAAAATACGCTTCTCCGAAAGATCAATAAAATAATTGCTACAAAATAGTATAAACATAAAAATACAGGCGTTTCGTACAAGCTCAAACTGAAAAGCCCATTATAACGGATCGTTAGCGCGTCCCTAAGGCAATAACATGATAACCTTCCCTTTCAGTCCAGCTCATCAACAGACCCATGGCCCGACTCATGTTTCAATCTGAAGGGCACTCGATTGGGTAAAACTTCTAACGAACCGAAAACTAAAATTAACAATCCAAGTGTCGAGATATGACCCTGTAAAAGGAAGGGTGCTGTCAGTATCAGGTATAGGGGCAAGAGAGAAAATAAAATTAATGAACAAAACTTGAATCCCCAAGTCGAAGTTGTACGGGAACGAGCCACAAAGGAGGTCTACCCCAACCGCCCAAGTATACAAGGGCGCACCCAACTATCATTATTTACAGGTATTACAAGGTATTACCAACACAACTACACAACGCTTACAACAGTGAGGAATTTTGGAACTGGAACTGAGGAATTTTTCGCTCAACCACAAACAGGCGGTAGGAATTGTTTCTTTCTAAATGGCTAACGAAGAAGAAATAACTGCAATGCAACGTTTTTAATAATAATCATTAATCACCGAGGTTAATTAATCTTAAATTAGGTTAGCGAGGACTTGACCTAGCGATCGATTAACTCAACAGAGAAAAACTAAATGAGGTCCATCATGCAGGCGGGACATTACTGTAAATTGTGTATTAGCGCCACGTCGCCCACAATTCTATTATTCTGTTAGCCCTGTCGTATTTGACCTCTACAAACTGCTCCATGACTACCAAGGTCACTTTTACCTCTACCACCAGTTCACCGCATACCAAAAGTCATGTGAATAATATATTTTTTAAATAGGTTAAAGGTGCCTCTCAGTGGCCGAGTGGTCAAGGAGTCCGCTTTGTGTCCTGAGAGGTCCGAGTTCGAAGGAAAAAATGTTCCGCTTCCGACATGGAAGCTCACTACTAAACTGGCTTCGGCTCACTCATATTCGGCTTCGGCGATTTCGTCTTCGGCTTCGGCCAAAAACATCTAACAAACCAACTCATCGGCGCATATGTTCTCTGAACGTCGCGCGCCAAAAAAAAAAAAAAAAGTTAAATACTAAGGAGTTTTTAGCTCCTGACAGGTATTTTGAAAAAAAGTATTAATATCAAATACATAAGAGAACATTAAATACAAAGTGTAAAGACCCAGTGCTGGGGCTCCTTCCTTGACCTGACCGTATACCCCTACTACACAAAACTTACCTATTTTTCTCTAGTTCATTGTGCGTTGTCCGGCTCCCAAGAGCCTTCTTGGTTTTCGATCTCCGCGAGTCATCGGGGATGGGGGCAGTAGACGCGTAACCGTGTTCCGAGTCCGCGATCACCGAGAACCCTGCAACAGCAAAACCAAACAAATCAACAACTGGACCCACAAAAATGCTAAGTTTCAAAATGCATGCTAAGATCGCAGAGAATTCCGGAACCTCGCGAAAAATATGCATAAAAAACTCATTTCAGGCCAGAATGCCTAGCTCTACACGTAAAACTACGTATTACCACGAATTGCTAGCAAAAGAAGACTGGAACAGCCAAAAAATGGTGATTAACAGCACATCTCCATATTAATGTACCCATCACTCCTACCCTACCACATGTATAATTATCCACCTAGGCACCCGAAAATTTCAGAAAGGTCTGACACCGAGCTAACCACTGTTTCCGTTGAAGAAATAAGAAGCGATGCTATCACACACATTTATCATTTTCCCAGTCCACAATTATAAGGAACCACATCAAAATTACGGTTCAGGCACAGAGAACAAGGAGATTTCACGAAAACAGCTGAAACAATTAGAAGGTACACGTTTGTGGAGGAAACCACGCATGCCGATACTCCACATACTAGTTTATGCTAATGCCGCCAGCAAATGAAACATTTCATTTCCTGCGAATCATTTGTGTGGTCCGCTAATCCCGAATTGGAGCTTTAATTTATCTTATCTAAATTAATACTAGCTCCAACGACTCTTCCCCGCGCAATGCGATGAAATGTACGTACTCGTAAATCAAACAAAAACTAGGGTGCGATAGTCACTGATACTATCCCAACTGGGTCCAATCAAGCGTGTAACTACACCTCACCCCCTTCTCCCAGCCCGTGACTCAGTGGATCCACCTCCCGGAAATACTTTTGCAACGATGACCTAAACCGAGGGATTAACCACTCGTTGGGAATCTCATTGGGAATCATTGGAAATCTTTATGAAATCTCAAGGAATCTTGGATTTTTTTTTTGAGTGGTTACCCCTTCGGGGTTCATCTTTCTATGAAAATCGTTGGGAATCTTTGGAAATCTTTATGGAATCTCAAGGAATCTCTGGAGTGGTTACCACCTCGACCTAAACCATTCCCCAGATTCCCGTCTATCTACCGAAATACTTTCCCAAAAAGCGGTCACCTGAATTTTTTTTCCTAATTTTTAAATACCAAATCCTTCCGTAATAAAACAGATTACAGACAAAAAATAACACAAAAAATGACGTCACTGATTAGGAGACTACCAGCGACCCAAGAATGAGAGCTAACCACTTCTTACTCCAGACAACAACGAATATACTTAATCAAGTAGCCATCACACGCACAATTTGAGACAGATGTCCAGTGAAAACTGCGGAGGAGTGCTCGTCCTGGAAAATGGCGGCTAACGAAGGAAGGAAAGAAGGACAGGACAATGGCGCAGGCAGATTACGTACATTACCCCCTCTACTTATCCCATGACAAACGCACAAATTGCATCAAATCACAGGCAACCTCATTAAACCGACCACGACGCGACGCCGGCCATCTACGGGACAGGTGAGTTCGACGCCGACGTGAAGCCAGACTGCCCCTACATATCACATCCCTGGATCCCTTCCCAGCAGAAGCATCCTATACAAACAGTCTCTTAGGCTCAACTGTTCAGACTCTCGATTCAGCTGAACGGACGAGTTGAAATGATGTACAGCGAGGGGGTAACCACTCCAGAGATTCCTTGAGATTCACTGAGATTCCATAAAGATTTCCAAAGATTCCCAACGATATTCATAGAAAGATGAACCCCGAAGGGGTAACCACTCCAAAAAAAATTCCAAGATTCCCTGAGATTTCATAAAGATTTCCAATGATACCCAACGAGATTCCCAACAGCGTGTGACCATATACTACCGATCCTCACCGACTAAAGTCAACATCAAATGATTACTGTTAAATTCAAAATTCCGGGTTTCGGAATCAGAGTTAACCGAGGTTAAAAGCAAGTTTGCTGGCATATAGCCAGAACAATACAGCAGTTCGACTGAGGTGCTTTGGAGTCAAAAAAGAGGGCGACACAACAGTTGGTCTGAAGACAAAATATATACAGGTATTCTCCCCCAAATTCGCTGACATGCGCTAGACTAGTTTCCAGGCTTTCTTCACACGATAGAGAAGATCTCCCAGGATTTATTTTTCTTTCCACTCTCGTAGGGATCTAAAGAAAACCTGGAGGAGGACCTTGGAGTCTGCGCACTCAAGCATGGGTCTCATTTCACATAAAACGTAGTTATTCCGAGAAGCGGTTGGTGTTGACGGTTTTGTAACAGAGCTAATTGCATCGACTACTGGTACAGTGCCATTCCCGACATGGATACTCATTTTAAACAATGGCATAATTACCCTATAACTTATGGCCTGGCTCGTTATAATGCCGTGATGGATGTAATACGTCAAGGAAGAGTACTTGCACATTTAAATGCTTCCGAAAAACAGCTGTCAGACATATTTTAGACCAGATTTCTATCTTTTGATTTACCGCGTACGCGCACTGCATCAAAACCACTTTCTGACTTTTCCCAGTAAGCCCCCGATTACACCTTACAATTTTCAATCCAAATAGGATCATAAAAAAATATGATCAAGAAAAATTGTAAGGTGTAAAGTGAATTGAGTCAATTATGATACAATTTGTATCGGCCGGTACAAATTGTATCATAACTGCTGCGACTACCTTCCTGTAGGCTGCGATGTGTTTGTTGTTGTTGGGTTAGCCCGTTGAAAATGGCGGCTGAGGTAAGTGGAATGAAAATGACCCGTATTTTAATAGAAAATGTGGAGGAGTACGAATTTCTTATAACGATGAATTGAAAGAATATAGCAGAAATTATTTAACCTAAAACGGTTCAAAAAAGGACCCTAAAAATCTTCAAAATTCTATTTTTTTACCATGTCAAGTTGGCGTCACTGCTAAACATGATCCTATTTTTATTGTAAAGTGTATCCGACCAAAAACACTCCGTGTAAAAAAGCAGCCAAGTTTATAACCCTCCAAAAATTAGCCTAACTCAACAGCCCTTAAAAGGGTTTGATATAAAAAATGTTGGCCAAGTTCTCCACATTCCCGCTATCACTCAGCCCCCAAAATTAGTGATATCACTTATTACAGGGCCAAGTCCTTGGCGCAAATCACGTAAGCGTCACAGCCGGCCATAGACACAGACTAAGGTTGGATGGGGGCTGCGGTCCGGGGGTATTGGAAAGCAGGTATATGAGAAACTATGTCGCCAACATCCTTGTGATTCGCGCCAAAGACTTGGCCCTGTAATAAGTGATATCACTAATTTTGGGGGCTGAGTGATAGCGGGAATGTGGAGAACTTGGCCAACATTTTTTATATCAAACCCTTTTAAGGGCTGTTGAGTTAGGCTAATTTTTGGAGGGTTATAAACTTGGCTGCTTTTTTACACGGAGTGTTTTTGGTCGGATATCATATAATTTTTGTAAGGCGGTACAATAGTTTCTTCCAGTAGGTAAAACATCAATTGGCTGTCGAGTGGACTCAGATTTTCTTGCCATACCTGGAAAGTACCTACCAGTACCTGAAAACCAGTTCCCTGTCAACCATACACAAATTACCAATCTCATACCTGAAATACCTGAAAAGTACCTACTCGTACCTGAAAATGAGTTCCCTGTCGAATCTCCACAAATTACCTTCCCATACCTGAAATGTACCTAATCGTACCTGAAAACAAGTTGACTGTCGAATGGAGTCAAAATACCTTGCCATACCTGAAAAGTACCTACCAGTACCTGAAAACCAGTTCCCTGTCAAATCTACACAAATTATTATCCCGTACCTGAAATGTACCTACTCGTACCTGAAAGTAAGTTGCCTGGCGAATCTACACAAATTACCTTCCCATCCCTGAAAGTATAGTACCTACTCGTACCTGATACCTGAAAGTAGTACGTAATCGTACCTGAGAGGAACAAGGAGACATACACATTTCACAACATTGTAGGTAGGTAGGTAGGTATTTATTGTTAGGACAAGGAGCAGGAGGCAGTATTTGTTTTGTAAATATCTGCCATAAGTTAGTATGGGAACTTTGAATCGAACCTGAACCTATAATACTGAAGGTACTTCGGGTTTGCGATTTTTCTGGGTGTCTTGGGGATGGTACCTACAAGTATGCCGAGTTTCAGCTATATCGTACCGCTGGAACATGCTAATAATTTGTATAGGTGAGTGAGTGAGTGAGTGAGTGAGTCAGTGAGTGACCCTCAAAAACAGCTAAGTTTGGGATGTCACTGCTCAGGTACGGTTGGACGTAGAAGTTTGAAATTTCATTTAGGAGGTCCCGTGGGACCCTACTACAGGAGAAGGGTACCCACTGTTCGAGCCACGCCCCCTTGCCTCCTGTAGAGAGGCACGAAAAGTGCACAACTCTGGTTCCTGTATAACATGCTGGCAGTGCTCGAGGCTTTGTCACGCTTTCTTTTTCTTTAAAACTTGGCTGCATGCACTGCCGTGCATGTTGATTACAGTTTTTCTAAAATTTTTATGATGCTAAAAAAATAGGATCATATAAAAATAGGATCATATATTTATTGTAAGGTGTAATCGGACCCTAAGTCTCAGCTCGTGCATACCGCTTGTGCAAATCAAATTTTCATTACCGAAACTAGACCGCTTCATTTAAAAGTGGAGAAGAGGATAAGTTCAGAAACTATGCAGACAGACTTCAGATTAAATATTTTCCACTCTGCTCAGGTAAATAACAGCTCCACAGCCTACGCCATATAGCCCTACAGTTTTTGTTGGGTATCATCAAGCCTCAATATATATTTTAGGCTGAATTTCACCACCTCACGATTGTGCCTCCTAACGATCGAATAGCTATCGATTCGTTAAAGCAGACGAAAAAATGATCCTATCGTTAAATTTGTCGTGTCACTAGAATTCGTCTGCTTTGTTTACGTCAAATTTGTTTCCAGTTAAAAATGGAAAATAAACCTGAAGGACACACTAATTTTTCGGAGAAATGTATTAAATTGTTGGGTAGACAACAATCCCTGCCCGTTTCGCACCCAAATAATTTGAAAGTATGAAATTTATCGTTATCGGATAATCTACTCGAAAGCTAACGGTAAGATAAAGAGTGCATGGTGAAAGCCGTTAACTTTTTTTAGCGATAGGATAGCGCTATCGTGTACACGATAGTCTTCACGTTAAAGTGGTGAAATTCAGCCTTACTCAAGCTGAACAGACAGTTCCACAGTGAAGTTGAAATGTAAATGTAACTGATTCGAAGGGTCACGTCGTTCCCTAAAAATCTAAATGTTTATGTAACGTATGAGTCACTGACAATGTTACAAGACGCACTGGCAGGGACGCTGCATATTCCCTCCCAAGTACAGATAGGGGATGGTCAATGAGATTTCTTTATTTATAAAATAAAAATGAAAACAGCAGATGTAGCCCTAAACGATGGCGAAGGGTTGGGGAATGGTGACCCTCGACCCTTGCAATCTCACCGTTACCTCCCTTGCTGTTGCCTTTGTAGGATCGGTTGGGTTTTTAGTTTGCTGTAACAAAAATAAGTAAACCTTTCATTCGAGATACGGGGATGGCTCTCCACAGCAGTTTGACGCGAGGTAGAAATTCAGGAATTCGGTAGTTCAAGTTATGTCAATGACCATTCCAAGGTTTCAAGTAGCAGATATCACTTGGCTCGGCTGAAGAAGAATCGTATTCCGACCTTCTTCCTTAACATTACGTATAAAAAAATCCATCATCGGCCAGCCTTACCTGTTCTGTTTGACGCACCCTTACCAAGTGATAGAAAAATCCGAGGAAAAATCATTATTTTCTGAATTACTCTTAAGTGCGTAACTGTGAACCTCCCCCCCACTATCCCTATTAACGGGTCCTTGGATTCACTCGATAAAGTTTTTTAACTGACAGTGGTTTCGGGGTCCAGGGACCATAAAATGAAACACTGTGAAGAAATCTTACCACTCTACTCACACGGAAAAACGGGTGGAAAAAAACCCAGTACAAAGTAATAAAAATAAAACAATACCTAACCAACCAAAGAGTGCTCTTGAAAGAGGCCTAATCACCTACAGAGCCTCTTCACCCCTGATGCTCTCATCAGAAGATGCAAATGCCACGTTAGCATGCAGCCGGCACCGCCACAATGCCAATCTGCCACACATCTGCGAGTGGGCATTGTGCGCACGCTATAAGGGTGCTCACCCCGTGCATTGCTCACTGCTCACATAGGCGGAGGCAGGGGAGCCAAATTATGAGCGCCGAGCAATTAACGTCGCTGGAGGTTGTTTACCGACCAGCTGTGCGCTCCGAACGGGCTGCCGGAACAGTTAGGCAGTAAACCATGTCCCACAGACAAACCAAGGAATCAGGGCCGTATCCAGCAGACAGGAGAGCACACTGACAGATATGACATCTTATAAAACCATGTGGTGTGGAGGACACGGAAATGGCAACCCCAATCTCTAGTTGTAGACAAGTTGCCAAAAAAGTTGTGATTTTTGTTTTACCTGGGGAAGGTATTTGATGAAAAAACTTTTCCAACAAAATGTTTTCGGCAATTCCTATACTCTTATACACCAACTTCAATGCTTTTATAGGGAGTCCTTAGTTAAATTTCAATATGTCGAAGAAGACACCCCAATTCCATCCCTTATCCGGCTGTATCCATTAATGAACTTTGTCTAGTTTTTTTTTAAACTAATTTATTTTTTAGCAAGAAAACAATTTAGTACTAAACAACAGCAGTTACCATTGGAACAGTGAATGTATAATATATACAAACTTTTGGCGAGGCCAGTTTAAGTAGATTAAATCTCCAAACCCTGCGCTCGACTAATTTTTAGAACCTAGATACGCCATTGCGAAGCATTATCCGGTGGTGCAATAATACGGGGCGTCTCTCGCTGCTACCTCACTAATGCATCTTTCGTAATGAATGACATCGTCACAAGCTATGATTGCATTCAATGGGAAACCATAAAATATATGGGGAGAAGCTAGGAAATGTGTTGGGTGCGCCCGAGTGGAGGGGATGAGCTATTCACCAAGCAGGCTGCTAAGAACCCAACGAGGCGGTAACCACTACAGATATTCCATGAGATTCCATAACGATTTCCAAAGATTTACAACGAAATTCATAGAAAGATGAACCCCGAAGGAGTACCACTCCAAAAAATTCCAAGATTCCCTGAGATTTCATAAAGATTTCCAATGATTCCCAACGAGATCCCCAACCAGTGGTTAACCCCTCGACTAGCAAACAGATGGCGATTGATTGTCATAAAAATAAATTAGATTAAACGTTAATGGTTTACCAGTTCATTTTATCTAGCAGTATTTAAAATAGTGAGCTATGTTGTACTAAATGCACTGAAGTATAATAATTTTTATTTTGTTAGTGACCAGTGACCATCGTCAACAAGAAAAGTACTGAACAGGTACAGCAAAAGTAACACAGGCACTATTATAAGCTGTATAGGCCCTGGAGTTGCCCGACAAATAAAGCAACCTGGTTTATTTAAGTGGAACGAAGCGAACAGGCAGTTGCTGGAGAATACGATCTGGGAGGGTTTGTAACACGAGGCGTGAGTATTGCAAAGGCACGAGGCTACCAGCTCGTGGACTCATTAGCAATCCGCAATAGCGAAAGGCTATGTCAATTTTTGTTTCATCTCATAGTTTTGAGTCATCAAAACATTTTGCTCCAAAAAGCTACACATGGGCAATTCTGATTTCCCTCGTTCAGGCCTAGCGATAGATGAGGGAGTTCTAGATAGGGGTTGGGCCAGGCACGAAACAGCAGCCCAGTCCGTTCTCGAGTAATAAATAAACCACGGAGACCGCCCAAATCGGGCTGGAGTCGAGGGGGTAACCACTCCAGAGATTCCACTGAGATTCCATAAAGATTTACAAAGATTCCCAATGATATTCATAGAAAGATGAACCCCGAAGGGGTAACCACTCCAAAAAATTTCCAAGATTCCGGACTCTATAGGCTAAATAATCGTTACATAAAGTGCATGAACTTTTACAGTAATTTTACACTGTCAGTTACATTGTTCCAGTTGCCTGTCACAGATTTCCTGACCTACATATTTCCAACTCTGTCAAATACCAGTCAAAACTGATGTTCCGGGGCTTTTTGGGCCAAGCTCTACGCTAGGAAGAACCGAGGACAGCCTAACCGGCGAAAACGAAAAAGCCCGGCTGACTACAACGCACGCGAGCAACGCAAAGCGAGATGGGACAATACCGGACCGCCATTTAGCGTTCATAAACAAAATTAACCGCAACAAGCGCATAAGTAACGACTCGTCCCCCCATGAGGCTACAAACCAAACATCGTTAGGCCAACGTTTACAGTGAGGAATCGAATACACTTCAATTTTTCGGGAAGCTATTGCAGTTTGATTCTCATTTTCCATTTAAAAAAATTACTTCTGAGGGTAAAAATTGAAAGAATTTGAATTTGAAAGAATAAATTTAACTAACGTTTTATTAACAACCGCCAATTGTCTACATCAGTGAAAATACTTGTTGGCACGTGACTCAACTTAAGTGAGGACGAGCCATAAGTCCATAATTGATATACGTTGTACGTGCTGAATGTATTATTGATGAATATTTCTAGTTGCTTTTTAAACAAAGGTTTAGTAGCCACTTGGGTTACGTCGATGTCCCCCCTCCCTCCTGAAGTCAGAATGGCGATTGATGGCTGTTGCCTCTGGTCTCAGATATTGGCGAGCTCGAGCTCGATACACCTGAGTTCACTCTGACCCCGTGGTGGCTGCAAACACGACGGCAACTCCTCTCAATCTGGATATCTGGAATAATGCCTGATTTGTGTTCACGATAATTCGTGCTGCTCCTCGCAGTACCTCCCCAGTCTGACTTCGATTCAACGGGCCGTATTCATACCTGTCTTCATCTTTTAGGTTCCTTCCCCAAAAATTCCCGTAAAATATTCCCCGTGGGTTTAGAAATTTATACTGAAAATTCCCCACGAAGTGAAGGTGCTCAGGTCCACCTAGGAGAAAGTTAGGCATCCCCGCCAAATAATTCAGAAACTGGGTAAATTAGAAGTACATGGCCTCTGAAACTGATGAGAAACTCCCGGAATTACTGTCACCCTATATAGACTGCATATCCTTTAGACCTCAATTATTTCAGGCAGGTTCGATTGACATGCAAATTACACTTAGAAAACAAACCTCTAAACCCGCATTGCCAGGTACCTCCACCTGTCTGCTCTCTCATGCACAACGCTTGCCACCGAACTTGTACATCTAGCATGCTACTAGCCTAGTTTAAACAACTGACCGAAATTTACTTTTAGATGTATGAAGACTTTAATATAAGAAAAATTGAGTAAATTGGTTCACACGTGGTATAGTAGTATCACCACAAAGTCGAGAAACCCCTGGCATGACAATATTCCATTTATGGAAGAAAAAAATCTATATAAGTAAGTATCTATTATGTAGAATGTACCTACTTACTGGAGCAAAGCCTTAAAAAAGAAAAAGTTTTCCAGCACTTTTTGCAGAAAATCTATACATTATATGCTTTCATGCATACTTTGAGATTTTTATAACACTCCGGCTCCGGTTAGTACGAGGGGTTAATCACTCCAGGAATCTCGTTGGGAATCACAGGCACTGGAAATCATTATGAAATCTCAGGGAATCTTGGAAATTTCTGGAGTATTTAACCCTTCGGGATGCGTCTTTCCACGAATCTCGCTGAGCATCTCAGGAAATCTTCATGCAATCTCAGAGAATCTGAAGCCTGGAGTGGTTAACCCCTGGGGTAAGTACTTTACCCTCCATATTATGAATTTCCTACTGCCAACAAAACCCTTCCGCTGGGTATCCACAGTATTTCTATCAGTGTGGTAATTAAGACAGACGTTGCAGGATGCAGACAGCCCAAGTTTTCCGCAGCAAGCACTCAAGGAAAGGAAGTACTGAACTACAAAACGTTATCTAGGATCTATGCGTTAACAAAATCATAAAATAAACAAGTACTGCGTCAAGTGCCAGGTAAAGGATATCGTAAAGTTAATGCAAACTAGCTGCACTTTACAGAGAGTTCTAAGTGATTTTGTATGCGCGCACTTCCTGCGTTTTATGAGCAATCACAGTTGAATAGTAAAAAACTGGTCGTCTTTTAGTGTTCGTCCACTATAGGCACATCACAAGCCAAGCCTCGTTCAACAGGTATCCTTCACCCTGGCACTGCACCAACTGAATTCATCCATAAAATATAATTATACACGAAATATTAGTTACTGGAGATGTATGATTATGACGGAGATGTGATGGAAAAAAGATGTGGGGGACATCAGTGGAACACAACATGACTAAGGCTGAATTTCACCACCTCACGATAGTGCCTTTTAACGTTCGAATAGCTATCAATTCGAAAAAGCAGACATCCTCTCGTTAGGTTTTG
Source organism: Mesopsocus fuscifrons (assembly GCA_950004255.1). Classification (NCBI taxonomy): domain Eukaryota; kingdom Metazoa; phylum Arthropoda; class Insecta; order Psocodea; family Mesopsocidae; genus Mesopsocus; species Mesopsocus fuscifrons. Next base: position 7,576,930 of record OX465373.1, read on the forward strand.
TTGTGTCAATAGAATTCGCCTGCTTTGTTTACGTCAAATTTATTTCAACAATTTCAATCTAAAAGTGGAAATAAACGTGAAAAACCCCTATTTTTTCGGAGAAAGAAGTTAAAATGTTGATTAGACTACATTAGACTACACCAAATGAGTCGCAGGTATGAAAATTATCGTTTTCGCTAGCGCACGGAAAATCCACTCGAAAGCTAACGAAACGGTAACGGTGCATGGTGAAAGCCGTTAACATTTTTTACCGATACAATAGCGCTATCGTGTACACGATAGTCTTCACGTTAAAGTGGTGAAATTCAGCCATAGTCCGCAACATACAAATAACCGAAATAACGTACGTCTACCTCACGGAATGAATAGTCCAAGTCAGGCTGGGAGCGTACCGGTTATTCATAATTTCTTGAAGATTTTCAGTTGACACCGACCCGGATTTGGGTTCCATATCCTAACATACGCTAAAAATTCCAATCCGACCCTGAGCAGATATTTCCCTGATCAAGAAGAAGTTTTGGTCAGCCCTAGATTTGCAAGAAATTATGAGTAATCGGTACGCTCCTAGCCTGACTTGGACTATAGTTGGTCAACACAGTTCGTCCCAGTTCGCCTTACCAGACCCAGGAAAACTCGTAATGTTATAGGTACTGAAAAAGTATAACCACCAGACGTAAAAAATCTGAAGCCAAGCAGGAACATCCAGCAAAACCATGAAGGAAAGACCCAAAATTATGCATGATTGCGGGGAATCGTGGAAACGTCAGGTACCTGTACCTGTATACGCGAGAGGAACCTGAGCACCTTCTCATCAACTCCACCAACCACAATGGATGCTAAAAGACAGCAAGAAAAAGAAACACGCGTCCAGCGTCCTCTTCTCCAGGACTCCAGGCCTGGACCAAGCCTGAGTTTACCAACCCGGTGCAGCGACCTCGAATCATGCACTTCCAGCTTTAGCTTTCACGTACCATCTTCTTTCGTTCCACTCGTTTAGCCTGATCCTAACTTGGGTTTACCTAGGCTATGCATCGCATCCGTACCAGCCTTGCTTTTATGGACCAAGGCGAGAGGTTAACCATTCGTTGGGAATCTCGTTGGGAATCAGTGGAAATCTTTATGAAATCTCAGGGAATCTTGGAATTTTTGGAGTGGTTACCCCTTCGGGGTTCATCTTTCTATGAATATCGTTGAGAATCTTTGGAAATCTTTATGGGATCTCAGTGGAATCTCAAGGAATCTCTGGAGTGGTTACCCCCTCGGACCAAGGTTTCTAATTCCTTGTAACAATAAACACCAGTGTACCGTTGTACTGGGGCAGCGAGGGGGTGTGGCGTACGGATACTGTACAATCCCCAGCAGTCGGTTAGAGTTTTAAACATAGGTGAAAAAATAAATGAGTCTGAAAGAAACACTGAAACACTAATAAAACGGTACTTTCCGAGCCAAGATTCGTTTTTCAAAGAAAAAACTCAGGTAAAACAACAATCCGCCCTTTACTGATCCCAAAAAAAGTTGCAGAACTAATTACACTCTGGTGATGACATTGAAAACGCTACCCGCAGAAACATTCCGGCCATGTTTGGCATATAAAAAATATTCCATAAAATCAGCTGTCCTGTCTAGTACCAGATCTACACCGTAAGTAAAATTGGGGAGACTGGACAGCTCCAGATAGCAATATTTTACAAAATTATTCCAAAAGAGCGAACTCACCGGAAATTTTCATCAACATAATTCAGGGGGCGATCACTGAAAGAACTGTTTATCTTTCTCCGACTCTTTCTCTGTCGAAGAACTGTGTAAAATGGGATTATGGATTTGCATTTATTTTATCCGCATTTTTAGCGTATGAATTTTATCGCCTGGAAAAGTTTACAGATCGCTGAGAATGCAAAATCTATGGCGGTCGTTTTTATTTATTGCCTTTGTAACCTGCACAAAGTAGGGTTCCATCCCGGGAAAAGAAAGGAAGAGAACGCTGGCACATTGCTTGAGCAAACAGCCGTAAACTAACAATGTTATCGGATCTAGGCTCGGAGAGGATAAGCCTTTTATGTCGGCCCATACAATTCGCATTTATACTTCTACCAATTGTTCTGTAAAATTACTTCATAGAGCCCGTTCGTTTTCGTTAAGAATAATGTGGCGGTGACCTAGCTATGACGCCTGTCACGAAAACCATTATTTAACTTTTTTTGAAACGGAGATTAAAATAGCACATCAGCTAGGAAAGTTTTAAACAGCTAAAAACTCTGCCCATCATAACCCTGGAGACATGAAAAATGAGAACACTAACAGGGAAGTGTTTCCATACTGCAGCTATACTTTAATTACTCTTTTCATGTTATTGGGCAATTCTTTTGCCGAGTGGGTAACCACTCCAGAGATTCCTTGAGATTCCATAAAGATTTCCAAAGATTCCCAACGATATTCATAGAAAGATGAACCCCGAAGGGGTAACTACTCCAAATATTCCAAGATTCCCTGAGTTTTCATAAAGATTTCCAATGATTCCCAACGAGATTCCTGGAGTGATTAACCCCTCGTCTTTTGCTATAAGTAACATTTAGATAACTTCCAGTAGTAAATAAATATAGTAAGTATGCGTTGATTCTCTTGAGAATTTGGGTTTGCATGATGTGCCTGAATCTTTTATTAAATGAAGCTCGGGGCCAGAGTTTCGAGTGGTCGAAACTCATCTCACAGCTCAAAACGTTCGTGTTTGGGGAACGGTTCTAGAGGCTGGCGTGGGCCGTGGTGTCTAGTGCTGGGCCTGTTGGCCACATGGTGCCTAGCTGGAGGCTCCACCGCAGGTGTCACCCACTATAGCCTACCCAAGGGTGCTCTCCATAACTCTGCACTGGAGCCATGTTGCGAGACATATTAGGGTCTGCCCATGCATTCCAAATGCGTTTTCGTTCCATTTGGGGGCGCCTGGCAGTGCAGGATGTCCCTATCAAACAGCTGGATCCATATTTCGATCAGAGGTGGCACAGCTTATCAAATGAAACTCAGGTACATATATTTAATATGCAAAACTCGAGCACACACGCAACTGTATACAAATGGATATATGACGCGTACCCGACGTTTAGGGTCTGGAAAGACATGCAAACACAATTGAAAAGTTGAAGAAAGTACAGGTACACATTACAAGCAAAATTTTAAAATGACCACACTTCTTCATTCAAAAGTCATTAAAACTCTCCCTATCGCTTAATGTTGGGGCTCAGTTGAGCTCACATTAATGCCAGTCGCTGCAGGATGTTATGCAGACCAGAGTATGCAACATAACAGCGCTACTTCTGTAGATTATAGAAGCTACGTACTGCCAGAAAATTAATTATCGTAGTAGGACACAAATGAAACCCAGGACCTTAATTGTACTTTGGTCGAAGTGCGTACAATGTCCTCCAAATGAGAAGGCAATTTCCATCAGATAGGCAGACAGGACTAGGATATCCATCAATGAATCAATTACCATCTCTATGGATGCACGCAGCCTGAGGCCCTGGGCACCACGGTACTCACGCAGGCACAGCCACAGAAAGGTCTGTCACGTTATGAGGTTGTTTTGTCTGAGTGTGAAGCAGAGCCCCTCGGACGGCGTCAAATCACACACACTGCAGTCAGAAAAAGTCTCATGTCCACCAAGCCCTCACTTCAGCCAGTATCCTTTATCCATTTTATATTTCTCAATAAACACAAGACAACCTCTACAATTTACAAGCCTTGGAGGCGTTGAGCCCATGCACAGGGTCCTCAGCCTCCCAGCGTCCTCCTATTCTTTGCGTCACGTCTCAGCTAAAGCTGTGTCTCAAGAGAGGACATGTTCAAAATTACCATGACCGTGGAAGATACAACAGGTACGACGAGAGGATGTGCTGCATTCCAAGCAAATTAGCTAGGGTCATGTTTTCAACTTTTCGAATGGTGCATGGATTTTGGTCGTTTGGTTGGTGATTTAACCTTTAGAAGCTGTTTTGTATTTTGGCACAGTATGAGCTGTGAAGGAAGAAATTCCAACTGGTAATTGAGTCCCTGTCAATAACACAACAAAACTGTCAAACGTCCTCGTCTCCAAGAGTTACTGCTCCGTTTCCGAATAAACACAACATCACATCTAAATTCCAATCCAGATGATGGAGACTCACTCAGCCAAATCAATTTTATACATTCAATTTAAAAAGAGGGATACTGAATTCTGTGTCAGAGCAGACGATGACGGCAGCTCAGACACCAATAGGACCATACTATGTTTATCAAAGTGTCATAAGCATAGAGCTCGTTTATTGCTTATATATTGCATTCGACTCACTGATACGAGGGGTTAACCACTCGTTGGGAATCATTGGAAAACTTTATGAAATATCAGGGAATCTTGGAATATTTTGGAGTGGTTAACCCTTCGGGATTCATCTTTCTATGAATATCGTTGGGAATCTTTGGGAATCTTTATGGAATCTCTGGAGTGGTTACCCCCACACATTGATATAAAGGCAGAGGAGAGCAAATAAACTTTATCATCAGTTTACAGCGCGTTTTTGGGCTCTACTGATTACCCTTATCCGGTTTCCACTGCACGGAACGTTTGGAAATGTCTTTACAGCACTGGTCTTACATATGGCTCTACAGGTGCCAACCACAGTATATGTATATTTGTACAATCAGGAATTCTGATTGTCCTTGACCCAGTGCTTAAGACAGGACGAGGCGGACTCATCTTTCAAGATACATGTACGGCTCACCTTCGTATGCACTTCCCGTTGACGCATAACATCGAGCGCTGAGCGCGTGTTGGACTGCACGTCGACACACCGCTGCATCATTAACTTGGTCCTGGCCCGATAGTACCTACATGGACACCGACATTAGGCCCATGATGCATCGCCAAGGTTCACATATCCAACGTGCTAGGCTCAATCAAGGCCAACTACTGCACCACATGGAGGATAGGAGTGCAATGAGTCACGAACACGTGGATCGAATGTTTCCTTCTGGTCGGTCAGTCTTGCACGACGATAAACAACCGTATCTTATCATAGCTGTGTGTTTGTTTCAGAGCCCATTAGACGCCTCGATCTGATAAATCTATATAGAAGCAGAAGACACTGCATATCCTGCGTAGTACCACAATTACTACTTTTGAACTTCTGCCACACATTTGGAGTGCCTGCCTTGTATTACTTGGTCAGTCGCCCTTCAGTCACATGGCCACCGCCTCAAGCCCCAGAAGAAACAATGGTAACAATTTAACATTTGAGCATTATACGGCAAGTCCAACATAATCTGTAACATAATGGCGAAAGGGGGCAGGGCAGGGAGTAAAAAATAAATGCCCGTCATAACACTAACCAGCCTAGAACCCTATTCGCGCTATATCAAGAAGAGTTCGCAATAAATAACGAGCTATCGGTACAAAACGGGATGGTTGAACACTAGAAGCCCATAACACTGTTATTAAAGCAGCTGATGAGCAAGTCAACTGTGCTACTCAACGTCTATGCAACTCGACAGTCGTCCATTACCGAGTAATAAACCACTTCAACTAGTCGGATGCTACAGGCTAACTATGCAGACTATTCACAATTTTACTGGGGACTAGAAAAACAAGCTCCTAACAGCTATAGTTAGAAAATTTAGAGGCGCCTTGGATCTTTAGACGCCACTAAAAAATGCGAGGGGTAACCACTTCATAGATTCCTTGAGATTCCATAAAGATTTCCAAAGATTCCCAACAATATTCATAGAAAGATGAATCCCGAGGGGGTAACCACTCCAAAAAATTCAAGATTCCCTGAGATTTCATAAAGATTTCCAATTATTCCCAACGAGATTCCCAACGAGTGGTTAACCCCTCGGAAAAATGCTCTTCTGGACGTCTTTTTCCGAGACAGTTAAGCTACGTACACAGGGTGACAGAAGTGAAACTGTCAGAATAATGCAAATTGCATTACAATAATAATTGAAGTGTAGTTACAATATAAATTTAAAATTTCGTTTTAATTTCCTAAAAAAAAATTCTGGCATTTTTCTATGCTATCTCCAAAGAATCTGTATCATCCCAGTGATAATAGGTGTCCCATCAAATAACACCAAGTACCACTATTCATCTCCATCACAGGACAACTGCAGACTTACAAGAGAGCACAATTCCCCAGGCTACAGACATTTAAAAGAAGCGACTAAGTGAATCGTACTCACGAATTTCATGGAAAAGTTCCTGAAGTGGAACAGTTGACGTTTCCTGGCCTGCGGCCTGGGCGGTCACGTATAGCGTGTGATAAATGCTAATGCGACATGTTCCTAACTCGATGGATGGAGATAATCAATACAGGATGGATACAAACACCGCCCTTTCCACTCCATCAGTCCACAATTCCATCACTAAGCACCAACTGGGGGGCTGCCGGGTCCCCAAACAATCGCCAAAGTTACAATATTACAGCTAGATCAGTGCACGTCCCAACCCAGAACTACAAGGAAAAAATAATAATATTCTACAAAGGGTCAGAACACGCTCAACAGCATTCAGTTCAGCACACAGACTTAACATGGGATTATATGACGTTCAATTAGAAAGGAAATCAAAAACATGGGGCCATGAGGCAGGCAAATCTATTAGAAAACATACTTCACACGTATTACTTGTTTTGATAAACAGAAGTTATCTTGCCTAACTGGTACACTGACCCACAACACTCAAGTAGGCATTACGCAAGTTAAACAGCCAGGATGATGGCCAATCCAAAAATATGGCAGTGACCGATAAACAAGACATTCAACTTTCGTTGCACCATAGCATGCATAATTGCCCTTGAGAAGACGTGACTGTCATGCCTCGTGTGAGAGCATATGTCAGAGAATAAGGTTTCTACATATAAGAGGTTGCCTCGTTATCGTCTCACGACGTCATCAAAACATCCATAATTTATAGATCATGTCAACTAAGTTCACCTTCGGAAGGCTAGGTAACGAGCAGCGTCTGACGGAAGGTTTAAAAATTGGGGTTGGGACATGAAGTCAGTGGTTTGTCCCTCCCTAGGCCTTCCTACACAAAAAAAGAAGACCTCTAGAACCAAATTCTGCTACTTTGACTGGTGACGGATCAAGAACGGCCCAAGCGCCAAGGACATCCGAAAGACAAATATTAAATTGGCACAATCCACAAACTGCAATTCGCGCTGCGTGTGACAGGGGAACACATGCCAAGAGATAGAATTTGCGAAAACAGAGGGAAATATCTAAAAATAAACATCGTCAAGCCCACGGGCCCAAACGTCAGCTGATCTTGTTGACGTTAGGCAGCGAACACCAAATCAGATTATTCTACAGGCTTCTGCAATTCTTGAAAGTCATTGTCCACAGCAGTAAATGGGATAAGAAACAAGCTGAATAATAGTATTACAAAACGAGGAAAAGGCCAGAAAAGCAGTGGAAGATATCAGCTGATGTTTCGGAGTTGACATTAGAGACCCAGCGCCATGTTCTTATACCAAACAATGAAGGAAAATAAGTTACTTCTTACCTCGGTCGCGTCTTTCAATGAAGGCAGCCGCTTCAATTAGTGCATCTAGACTCATTTTATTAATAGGGGAGATTGTATTTAAAAGTATGTGAAATAAATAAATTAAAATTACTTTAGAACCCGAACACACGGAGCGGAGTATAATAACACACTAATGGTGTATTGACGGGAGCTCGGCAATCAATGCCATCCGAGCTTCCCATTGGTCGACGCCACTCACATGCTCAAGGGCCCGCTCAAAACAAATTATGCTGTTTTAGGCTTATTTTATCTTTTTAACCTTTACAGTATAAAATAATAGTATAAATTACTTATTTTATTTTCAGAATCTTCTAATCTATGGCTAGCTTTTTAGTTCTGGCTGTTATAAACCTCAAACTTCAAAGTTTAAATTTGGCGCAAAATTCTCACAACAATGGGGATTAGTTCCAATGACAGCCACCGCGCGCTAGTTACCGGGCACAGCTATATTATGTTGGTGTTCAGGATTTAATGTTTCTGAAAGATAATCCATAGAATAAAACACATAAAATTATATTATAAATATATAAATTATATTATAATTCATAACTGAAAATATCTCCCAACATTACTTTAAAATGTCATTTCCTGTATGTTGTTTTCACCCCTTATTTTTCGGTTGATATGTTGGCACTCCCGATATGTGGGTCGTAACAAATGGCCGATGTCAAGTAAAAGTAAAAAATTTATTTCATTCTTTTTCGATGAAAACTTATGGGGGGAAGTGTATATTAAACTATGGAAAAATATCCGTATCCCTTAGAATGTTTATATATCAATTTAAAAAGCTTCTTTGACTCGTACTTACCCTCCCATAGTGCCCAGCTTGGGTTGTTCAAGAAGCACACCGTAGCCAAGAGAGGAATAGAAATCTCGTCATACTTCGGTTCTTGCGTGGATTCCTATGTCAGCAGTCGTAACATCAGGGAGCGTATTGAAAGCAAAGAAGTAAGTGAGAAGATGCATAAATAAGATATTTAAAAGTTTGTAGAAGTATTGATTTTTATGACTCATCCCCTCTCTACTTTCTCATATGTCTACCATCCCTATACTAAAAGTATTTGCCACACACTGTAACGCCAATGCCTGTTGGTCGTTTGGGGGGGGGGGGGGGGGGGAGAATCAGTCTTGAATTCTGATAAATATAGGGTAGATCCCACCATGTCCAGTTAAGAGAAAACTGGAGATTTCCCCCGAAATTTAACATGGTAAACATGGGAGAAAATCTCGAGTTTTCTCTTAACCGGGCACCCATAGCGTAACCTAAGGTTCCTCATGACTTAGTAATTTTTTGTTTCAGTTTGTTGATTGTCTCAGAGAAGCGAGTCAGTCGTGGGCATTGCCTCTCAGTGATATATCTATAAGAGACAGCTCTCTGTTCTTGAAACTTTCCCGTCAACATGCATTCCGGACAGTACTTTCTGCAATCCTCCTCTCTGAAGGGCAGTATGGTGACAAACCTGCGTTAACGTTGGTGAGTAAAACTTTGCCTTTTGCAAGGCATTCATTCCAAATATTGGAATATAAGTCAGAAGAAGTGTGTAAACTGGGACTTCGTACAGTTTTCCTTTACTTATGTGTACTAAAAAGTGTAGAATGTAATTGTAAATATGACACGTACTTGCGTGTTGGGCTCCAGCTCCACTCCTGGGGTGAGAGCATGCTACTGACTAAAGTATAGTTGTGGACATGTGGACATGTGCTTATCATTGAACATGTGGACATATGGACATGTGCTTATCATTTTCTGTTCTGCTGTCCGCAAGTGTTAATTATTTTCAATTGATGAAAAACATGCTCAAACTCTTCTCCCTTGTCTAACCCTGGTTCTGTTGTTTCGAGATGTGAGAGCGGGATGAGCAGCGGATCAGGGAGTGCAGGGAGCGGGAGCGGGAGTGGTAGTGAAATGTCGAAGCGCCGGGCGCTGCCGGGCCCGTCCAGCGGCGCTCCGGTCGTCACGCCAGACCTGGCGAGTTTATTCGAATGCCCTGTGTGCTTCGACTACGTGCTGCCTCCGATCCTGCAGTGCCAGAGTGGTCACTTAGTATGCTCTACCTGCCGCCCCAAGTTGTCGTGCTGCCCAACGTGCCGAGGCCCCCTGGGGAACATCAGGAACCTCGCCATGGAGAAGGTAGCAAGCACCGTCATGTTTCCCTGCAAGTACGCAAGCACAGGGTGCGCCGTGCTCCAGCTTTATGCTGATAAAGTAGAGCATGAAGAAGTTTGTGAATACCGCCCGTTTCAGTGCCCTTGTCCCGGAGCTTCATGCAAATGGCTTGGTTCCTTGGATCAGGTTATGCCTCACCTGGTCATGTCCCACAAGTCCATCACGACGCTTCAGGGTGAGGATATCGTCTTCCTAGCGACAGACATCAACCTGGCAGGCGCCGTGGACTGGGTGATGATGCAGTCTTGCTTCGGCCATTGTTTCATGCTGGTGCTTGAGAAGCAAGAGAAGTTCGATGGACATCAACAGTTTTTCGCGTTGGTGCAGCTCATCGGAAGTCGAAAGCAGGCTGAGAGTTTTGGATACCGCCTAGAGTTGAATCGGCACCGGAGACGGCTGACGTGGGAGGCGACGCCACGGTCTATTCACGAAGGTATCGCCTCAGCTATTGTGAGCTCAGACTGCTTGGTCTTCGACACCAGTGTTGCTCAACTATTCGCCGATAACGGCAACTTGGGCATTAATGTGACTATTTCTGTTGTGCGATGATACTCCAGGGAAGGTGCTGTTCGCAATGTCTTGACGATGTTTCAATTCTGCCTAGTTATTATTGCACGATAGATCGTTCCAGGAGCTAAAGATGTTAATTATTGTAATTTTATTAAGCGCTGTTGGCTGATAAGTTAATCAAAATGTTATGTCCCCTACTGCCCGTCTCTGGGCAAAGATACGTCTCAGACTTTTAGTCACATAGTACGTTTGTTAACTTTAAGGTTTAGCTTCGACTGATGATACATTTCTACCAGTAATAAGATCAGCATTGCAAGCGGCTAATTTTTCTTTTTCTTGTAAAGTCTCAGAATTTTCCTTGGAAGTTGCTTTAGTAATTTTCTAGCAGTGTACCTGTTTTTCACGATTTCCCAGTGGTTTTCGAAATTAAACTATACCTTCAAATCGAAAAAATAACTAGGAAATTGGGGAATCAGCTTTGCTAAAAAAAATCAGTGAAACCACATCTAAGTTCTCTCTCGAACAAAAAAAAAATTAATCGCAGCTTGCAATGTTAATTTTGTGTGCTGCAGAATTGCATCATTAGCAAAAACCAAACCTTAAAGTAGCTCCTCTAATATTTGTCGAGGAACAGTACCATTTATAGGAATGTATTAATCAAACATTTATCAGCATCATGATTTGTGGACCCTACTTAGAAAACATTTCCAGTCAAACATATGGCAGGCGGTTACACTGTAACAGGTGGGCTGTGTTGTCATTACTTGAGATAGTATGTGGTACAAGTTGGACACTCCATTTGAATTAGACAGGTGCCTTCGCTCACCAGGTTCTTGAAAAGTGGGTATAAGAAACCTTGTTCAATACTTTCCAGCATTCTAGAAAATAAATGGCAGAATGGTAGAACTGAAGAAGTTTTTTTATGACATGAAGACCTCTCATATCGAAGGTCACCTTTTTATTAAATGCACAATATATACCATAGTGTTTTAAGGGCCATTTTAAAGAGTGAAGATAAACATTGATTTAGTTTAACAACTGTGCCAGAAGTTCCAAGCTATACATTGCAGTGACATTCACTTACATTTTAAAATTTGATATGCATACGCCCTTCCGTCCTTTATGGCATGTCACTTTACCTGATGTCACCTACAGCGCCAGAGGACAGAGGTGCTAATGCTTTAGACCAGTGGGCCAATTGTGGAAAGAGCTGAACTCTCTGAATTATTTATACTGGATATATTCAGTCTTCTTCAGAAATAGCGGAATTAGGGTGCGTCCCACCATGCCCAGTTAAAAAACAACTGGAGATTTTCTCGGAGAAAATCTCTAGTAAAAGATAAATTTAACATGGTAAACAAAGGACAAAATCTCCAGCTTAATTTTAACTGGGCATGGTGGGACGCACCCTTAGGACAAAAAATCTCCAGTTTAATTTTAACCGAGTATGGTGGGACGCACCCTTACTGTACCTAATTGTACTGATAGAAAACTGTTGATACCTACTTAGGTATTTGAAAAAATTGTTACCCAAATTCTTCTGCGTTCTAGGGTGGATGTTGATTTTTTTATGGTTCTTCAAGCTTTCCTAATTATTCTGCCACCCTATAAAATGTTCCCATTAATATGAAATTTCATATGGTATGATATCATGGTATATCGAAGTTCATTGGACAAAGTTATCAGGGCCATTACTTGTGGGCCTACTTTACACTAGTCTGACGTATAATTACAATAGTATTGTACATAACAATTCTCTGTATCAGTTCTATAAACACCGCCCACCTGCCAACATAGGTACTGAGTGGTACTGACTTCAAGCTGTGACGATTGGCACTTAGCCGTCAATGTAAATAAACAAAAGTGAAATTACATCGCCTGTTCACTGACAGATTAGCTCACACAAGTTGCAGATAGTTAGCTTCCTCTAGTATTGGCAGTATACAAGCTTCAAGATAAAATTACAGCCGGCAAGGATAGTGTGACCGGCTTCCCCCACTCTTAAGAGAGACATCTCTCGGAGGGGTTCCCAAAATGACGGAGAGATTACCGTAACAAGCACATTATATAGATACCTACTGCCGGCGTTATCCTTGGTCACTGGTCAAGGACTGAAAAACCTACACGCACCTACTTGACGCACCTGCCTTGGTTTTCTGGCTATATGCAATTACAGCATATAAAACCACAGATGTTCGGCCCAAGCTGAGGAGTTGGCTTAAGTGTATTAATACGTTTATATCATACAAGCGGAAGATATCGCCTAAGCCGGATACGACCCCAGCACCTCTCTTCAGTGCAATCTCAGACACGCCAACCATTCGGACCCTGCAAAGTACGTTCATTAAAAAATACTGGGGTAGTTTCACATTGAGTTTTTTTACTCTCCATTTTTCGCAGATGGCTGTAATAACATGCACAACGTCACCAGCAAGAAATCTAACGGAGTATAGAAGTATTCTCTTGGCGGGAATTGCGCGTAACCTGATAACTTGTGCGGGGTACCAGGTAACTGAAACAAGCGACGATGTGGATATCAAACTTCATTTTGTGGCAGGGAAGTCCTGTGGAAGCGTGTTATGCGGTCCAGTCATCGGCTCTGACGGTAGAAGAGCTGATATTTCCGTGGAAGACTATCATAGGTGGGTTTTTGAGGGAAGGTTCTTACACAAGCTATTGGTTGGGAAAATTGCTGGGGTATATTACATAGGTACATGATTTTGCAGACTCCGAGAGCGAGACATGCAAGCGATGTGTGAGCAGAAGTACTGGGAGGCAGACACGGCATCGACCGTGAAGAAACTAGCGGCTGCTGCGGTGGTCATGGATCTCATACAGAGCAAATCAGGCAATGCAGTCAAGCTCGTCACTGACGATCAAGTTGTCACCAGCGCTAGGGAAAGCAGCAGTCGAGGTGAGAGTTACTTCATGTACTGATAAGGGTAATAAAGAGTCCAGACCAGGGTCGCGCTTGACATTTTCTCACTTTTGATGTCTTTTCATTTTGGGTTTCATCCAAATGTTTCAGGGGCTGCTTTCATCCTTTACAACTGCGCTCGTTTAGCCGTTATCCAGAGTAAATTCGAGAAAGGAGTGGCAGAAGGAGTTTACCCACCGCTACCTCCGGTGCAGGACATTGATATCTCCGCGCTGACTCAGGAAGAGGAGTGGCAGCTGCTCTTCGACTTCTTGCTGGAGTATCCTGATGTTCTCAGCGGAACCGTCGCCAGGGCCGATAAGGGGGAAGTCAACCACAACATTCTGTGCAGTTTTCTGTTCAGGCTCTGCCATCTCTTCAGCGTTTATTATCGTCGGTGCCGAATTTTATCAGTAAGAACCTTTTTTTTAGCGTTTTTTGGTGGAATGCAAAGCGACATCGAGATGTGCAGATTGGCGGGATCGCTATTCAACTTAGATAGAGTGAGAGCTTGGTACAAACTAGGAAACAGTGCTTCACTTGCAGGGTCACCATCCAGGATATAACACACGTCAAGGTCCTTTCAGAGCTCATGATCAAGGAAGCAGCAGTATTATTCATTTTCTAATTCTAACCATAATCGTTTCCTAACTAGTTATTTCTCTTTGTTGCAGGAACCCAAGCCTCATCTTCTTTCGACAATTTTTGCTCGTTTAGTTTTGGCGAAAGCCATTGATTGTGTTCTAAAACATGCTCTAAATATCCTAAACATCACAGTTATCGACCATATGTGAGAAACTTACTCACCAAACTCATAACTTATACTTATAGTAAATGCAATGAAAATTCGTAAATCGTACTAAATAAAATTACAAAAGTCACAGTGATTAAACTAATATTGTCAAATGATTGTAATCGTAGAAGTCGCACAAAAAATGGTGAAATGTTCACCACTGTTATTGAAACAGATAATTATTATTCCGATCGCCTCCTGGATTACCGTTACATGCTCAGAAGAAACAGCCAAAAATAGGTACATAACTTTGGATTACGAGTGACATTTCTACATTTTTTGTGACTTCTTCCCTAGCAAAACTGCCCTGAAATGTAATATCTTGTAGATATCAGAAGCAAGTTGGTTCTTCCCGTTTGCCACATGGGTTTGGTCAGAGATTACTCGAGGGTTCAATCGTATCATGGCAAACAGGTTTCTGATATAAAAAAAAACAAACAAATTACCTACATTTCAGAAGAAAATGCCAACAGTTTCCTTGGAAATATTTTATACATTTAAAAAAAATGGAATAGTCTGCCTTAACTTTGTCTTATCTCACTGTTATATTTTCGGGAATGATCTTGGCAACTTTCCTAGGTTCTTTGACGTACGTTTTTGGGCACTGCATTTCCGTCCAGCTGATCGGGACGAGAGGTACTCCAGCTGCCCCATGTGCGGTTACAACCCCCAACTCGTTCTCAGCCGTGGATAGTTGGTAACAATGGAGCTCCTTCACAGGCATCTAATGTGCAAGTTAAGAAACTGATCCAGGTATTATATGAAATGTATCGATATCGATGGCAACCCTAAAACTGTAGTCCCCGCTAGAAGGCAGGGGATCTGGGCATATTGGACAATTTCAAAATGACCAATAGCTGTTAGCACTTCCACCCCTCCATCCAGATAGGCTGAATCACAAAAAAAATACCTGGTCAGGTCTCAGCCTGTACAAATTTAAAACAGTAATAAAGGATACGACACGCGCCAATACAACGTCGCCCGGTCGAAAACACTTATATACGTCAATTTTGTCCTTTTCAGTGGCACGAATTTGTTCTCTTCGAATGATACCGCGGTAAGATCTTGAGAGTTCTACGTCCCCAATACAAAAGATGTCACACTTGCAAAAACGATGCGCGATCATTGTCACCTGAAACATAAGATGCTTCCGTTTATTTTAACTCCCCTGGGACGGTGGCACTCACTGATTGATTGACCACGGTCTTCTTCATTACTATACTGGCACTAGGTCGATGGACTGACACCCGACCCAAGTTCTTACAAACGAAAATTCGTACAGTGGATGTTTCTAAGAATCTGTACCCAGTAGCATACCGTATTAATATGTGAGGACGGAACACTAGCTGGCTAAGCTCAGCACATGGAAGTGCCTTCGACACAATAATATTTTTCGCTTTCTTCCTCGCAGAACACATACCTTGGCGGTGACAATATCACCGGGTGCAGGCACTATCGTCTGGTTGTTGAAACTGTGCACCGACACAAGTGATGTTGTCTCCGATATTGTCTGCGTGGTACGAACAACTCCGGCCAGTGTGGCGTAAATATAACCATTTCTTTCGTACGTTCCTGCTCCTGGGGTATGTTCTTTATCTGACAGACAAATCCGTTGCCCTAAAAAATACCAACACATAGGTACGGAATGTATTCCAGTGTAAGTAACGATACCTACCACTGAATAAAGGTTAGGTTAGTTGGGTTAGCGTTAGCTTGGTAGATAAATTAAAAATAGATATAGATACAGCAACTAATTCAATGATTTTTAGTAAAATCCTAATTTACCTGGAACGCAGATGATATTTTCACTATTTTCTATGCCCTCCATAATTTTAGAATGTAATTCCTTCTTGTTATTTAGTTGTTATTATTCAAACGCAAACATGTGTTTTTAGAATTCCACTGTTCTGCTTCCACGGTAATGGCAAATCTAGTGCCACGCTTGTATTGTAAACCCAAACAAATTTTTTTTTGGTATTCGTAGAGTTTTATATATGATTTATTACTATAAGAACTGCAGTGCTTTACTTAAAATTGACAAATCCATGCAGAGTGTAGGAGCCTGTTGAATTCGGGTTAAAATTAATGATAGGTAAGCATAGGGATACTTGAATATTTTTGATTATATTTGTCGGTGTTGGTATACTTTTTGGCTGACTTCCACAAAACTAAAAATTTCGTTTTAGATGGAGTGGGCTCTTATTTTGGTTCCTCTGGCCTATCTGCTGTGCACTCCTTACACCAAAGTAGAAGAGAGTTTTAATATTCAAGCAGTGCACGATGTCCTGTATCACCAGTGGAATATTACTGACTATGATCACCTCGAGTTCCCTGGTGTGGTCCCGCGAACCTTCATCGGACCCATTCTCCTGGCCTTCATTTCTGGACCATTTGTATTCCTAGCCAACCTGTTAAATATAGGAAGCAAGTTCCTTGCCCAGTACATTGGTAAGCACACAAGCTAAAACTTACTTCAGTAGAACGTAGGTAAGTACCTACTGTATTGAGTGGACACAGTAAAAACGGCGCCAGTTAACTGCAGTTCGCTCCCTGTCTTTAGTTGTACCTAGGTATTATTTTTGTATTTGGTATGCCCGCTCCAGCCGTCCCCCTAAACTTTAACAACAAAGTAATTAAGTACTTATTTTTTATGTTTTAGTGCGAATCGCCCTCTGCCTATGCGTAACGTGGAGTATACTTCGTTTCCAACAAACACTCAGAAAGAGTCTGGGGAGAGGATGGAGTTGGTGGTTCTTGGCTGCGACAGCATCGCAGTTCCATGTGATGTACTACAGCAGCAGACCGTTGCCGAACATCTTGGCACTCCCTCTGGTGCTGTCAGCAATCACAGCAGTGTTCACTCCCAACGGAACCAAATGGTTCCTTGTTCTGTCCGGTGCTGCTGTTGTTTGGTTCCGTACCGAGCTGGCGTTTCTTCTCGGGATCATTCTTTTTATTCAAGTATTCGATGGGAAAATAAAAATCCCTGAGTAAGTATCGAGCTGGTTCATCATAGTATCAGTATAGTTTACCGTATGATGGGTGGTAGCAGGTATGTGGCGTCGTATTTGAATGATTTATGACTTCGAGCAGAAGGGTGCGTCCCACCATACTCCAGTTAAATTCGGTTTTTACCGTGTAGTTAGAATTAATTATAAATTATTAAAAATAATCTAGACATATGTTTAGCTAATGGGAAGAGGCAAACTATCCTCTCTAAACCTTGCAATAACACTTAAAATAAGCTAAAGATATGTTTGGAATCTTTATAGAATTTAGCCATCCTAACACTGTGTGGGCTGCCTCATGGGTATCCCGCCCGCACCTTGATACTTGCGGGAGTCCTGGTAGACTATTCAATCTACAGCCTTGAATAACTGTTTTTTATTTTCAGAGTGCTGAAAATAGTTGCTCCAGCTGGCGTGGCCCTTGTCGCAACTACCTTGGTAATCGATTCTATTTT
This sequence comes from Mesopsocus fuscifrons, assembly GCA_950004255.1. Classification (NCBI taxonomy): domain Eukaryota; kingdom Metazoa; phylum Arthropoda; class Insecta; order Psocodea; family Mesopsocidae; genus Mesopsocus; species Mesopsocus fuscifrons. The sequence goes on from OX465373.1 coordinate 7,594,332, forward strand.
CTGGCAACGTCCTGTTTGGCCTGAGTTGGAAGTTTTCTTTTTCAACGCTATTCTCAACAAGTCCAGCGAGTGGGGTGTATCCTTTTGTCAGCAAACAACAAAAATCTCATTAGCTGTATTTAAATTTTTTCTCGACATAGTTCTAAGGAGGGAGTTAGGTATTACCTGTTTTGAGATGTTAATAATATATCTTATACTTCAGAACAAAAAATGTATCCTACTTTTCCCACAGCACATGATGTTGCTACTTGTTTTGATATGTACCCTTAACAACACTTTTAGACGTCACCTTTTCTTTGGTACTTCTACTCTGCGTTACCCCGTGGGCTAGGTGCCTCCGTGTTCCTGGTACCCATTGGCCTGTACTACGAGGCTCGCGTGCGCCGCTTGGTTTTCGCAGCCTTAGCGTTTGTCTTCCTTTTTTCTTTCCTACCTCACAAAGAGCTTCGATTTATCATCTATACATTCCCGATCCTTAACACTGCTGTCGCTGCTGCTTGTCATCGATTGTAAGTATAGTCCACTTATCAATCATCATAGGAAGCTACCTACCTCGGTAACTCTCAGCTGTAATATCCCGTCGTTGCCCCAGTCGGAATTTTATGTTGGCTTAGCCGTTTTGTGAAGCCACTGGACCTTTCGTATGCTTTCTTTCTCAACAATAGATTAATTTCTTTATTTCTTAACAGGTGGGAAAACCGGAACAAGTCACCCTTGCGGTGGGTTCTGGGAGTGGGAGTGGCTGGCCACCTGGCCTTCAACGCTTGTGTTACCCTCTTCTTACTGATGGTGGCTCGCGTCAACTACCCTGGGGGTGAGGCCATTGCACGCCTTCATGAGCTGATTCCTGCAGACGCTCCTGTCTTTGTTCATATTGGCAACCTGGCTGCGCAGACTGGAGTTACGAGATTCACCCAAATTAATGACAACTGGAGGTGGGTGTGCTTCCTTTTTGTGGCTCTGTTATCCTTCTCAATGAATAATAGCGTTAATGTCGAAAAAAGAAGTAACAGTGTTTTTACCTTCCCTGTAAACGCCGTATTGTGGGAAAAAAAATTAACTTTTCATATTTTGTGCCTCTCATGATCATCAAGGTCCCCCGAGTCCAAAGATGTAGATTTGTTTGTCTTCTGTAGTGAAAAGAGGCCCGTCCGGGCTGATTTTATTGAAATTTGTGTATACCTATAGACTTAGCAATATCAAAGTGGTACCGTTTGAACTGTTTTTTCAAAAACACATGCTTTTCAGGTACAGTAAAGAGGAAAAATTGGTTCCCGGTAGCCCTGAAATGCTGCAGTTCACACATCTCCTTGTCGAGGCAAAAAGCAAATATTCCCCGAACCTGAGGCCGTACGCCCGGACTCACCATATCCTCACTTCCGTCGATGGGTTTTCCGAGGTCGTCATGAACAGCCAGCTCATCCCTCCGGTAAGGATAAAAACCAAACCTCTCATATTTATACTAGAAAGGAATCGAGACGTTCATGTCCCCGATTTAAAAGCTGAAAGACAACACCAATCGGTTGAACAAAGTGATGGGGGGGATATTTCTGGTGAAGGGAGACTTAATGACGATGGAGGGGAAGAGTTTGTTGAGATAGCAGAGAGTGAAGACGGAAAAGTTGAACCCGCTGAAACGCTGAACAACGACGATATAAGTGAAGAGGAAGAGAGCCGACAGGATAGTACAGAATTTGAGGATGAAAAAGAAAACGAGGCCTTCGTGGAAGATTTGGTTGTTGATAGTTTATCGGAAAGTGTTGTTGAAAATATTAAAGTAGATATTGAAGATCAAGGAAGAAGCGGCACTGCGAAAGATGAAGAGCTCAGTGACCCTGATGATTTAATAGCGATGGCCTCCAACAGTATGGAAGACCAGGAAGTGTCAGATTTTGAAGCGATTGTCTCTGACTTAGAAGAAAGACTGAGTTCTCGCGAGTCATTTGGTGAAATATCTCAAAGTTCAGACATTACCGAATTCGATGCGGTGCTTCTTGATGAAAATATCATAAACGATATTAAGACGTTGACTGGTTTAGACTTCAAAGATTCTAAACCAGATTTAGGACAACTGAAGGAAGCCCTTCGTTCTATACTTACGGACTACAAGAAACAAACTGAGAGTGATGATAATAATATATTGAACGCTAGTTCTGAATCGAAAAGAAAGAAGAAACCTGGAAAAGTAAAGTCTGATGATGAACACCATAAAAAAAGTCATGGCCCGGTCAGTTAACATGTTTGAAAACGGATTTATTGTTACTCTTTCAAAGGTTGTGATTATTTACTGTGTTTATTATACACAATTGTTGAACAGAACCTTTCTCTTTGTTGATGAGAGCAAGCTGAGTTGAGTAAGGAGTAAGGAGTCAGATGAGCAAAGGTTAAATATGGAGAACCATGCATGCATAGAGATCTGCTTACAACAACTTTTAGATTTGTTCATGAGTGCAAGCTGAGGGACAGAATAGAACTGGTTAATAATGAGAACCATGGACAGAAAACTGGTAGTAGTGTGAAGGTGAATTTAAGCGCAAAAGCAGCTTCTCGTGCTCTTAGATTTCTATTGACACGAACAAACAAAAAATCGGTAAAACGGGGAACTAGTAACACTGAGGGTGCCTAGGGAAATCTTTCTTGTGAGATAGTTGAGGGTGTATAGACACATTGGTGTTTGTTGACGTTTCATAAGGACACTTTCATGAGTGGATAGTATTTGTTAATTTAGATTAAAATTCAAATGAAACGAAGTGATTTGTGAAGATATTTCGACTGTTCGCCTTCGGGCTTACGATCTGGAGCGGTGAAGCCGTTTTATCATTTGTATAGGTTCGTTGATTTAGGTCCAGTCAGTTCCTGAACCTTATTCTGTGACGTCTTTCGAAAGCAGCGGTGGTAAGAAAGTGGCAGAGCCGGTGGGGAATCCCGAAGTAACCGGGGGGTCGGAATCCGTGAGAGGTTTTTTGTTGAGGAGCAGCATGCTTCGCAGAGCCTGCGTCTCCTCTCGGAGCGTAAGGATCTGAGCCCGCATCATGGCGTTTTCATGTTCCAAAATGGCTGCTCTTAATGCGATCTGTGACACAAAAATACAAAGGATCATTTCTCAGCTAACTGCCAAATTCCTTATTTCACGGAATACTAACAAATATATAGGTATAGTCAGCATAACATTGCTTGAGTTAAAAGGCGTACAATCATGGCAGAAGTAGCACGAGGTGCTTCTATCTTCGAACTATGTATTACTCTGACTATTCTTGCCCGCTGTATCGCCATCGCCCTGTGTCCGTTAAATATAGTAGGTATTATTCATTCGGGAAATCCTCTAAAAATTCCCTCTTAACTGAAGCTTTCATTCTTCAGTGACTGCTTAGGACAAGTTGCTTACCTCCCTTCGCACGCATCTGTTTCACGTTTTCGTATATAAAACACAGTGTTCGTTTAACTGAAAATTGACTCTAAATGACAAATTTACTTGCCCATACCTGGTCTTCACGAAGTTTTCGAGCATCTCTTGACTTTTTCGCGGCTTGATTATTCCTTTTCCTTCTTTCAAAATAGCGGTCGTCCTTTTGTTCGTCGGGTATGGCCTTCTTTTCCCCCCTTGTTCTCCTGTGACAGTAGCTTCCACTTCCGACCACCAGTGGATGCACAAAACCTTTCCCTGCAACAGAGAAAGCACTATTTGTAACAACCTTTCTTCAAGGAATCAGTAAAATATACATGCCATTTGTTGAAAAAATTGTTTATTCCGGGACTTGAACCCAGTGCTGAAGCGCTACACCACTCAGCCTTCACTTGTTAGAGCGGAACAAGCGAGGGGTTAACCACTCGTTGGGAATCTCGTTGGAAATCATTGGAAATCTTTATGGAATCTTGGAATTTTTTGGAGTGGTTACCCCTTTGGGGTTCATCTTTCTATGAATATCGTTGGGAATCTTTGGAAATCTTTATGGAATATCAGTGGAATCTCAAGGAATCTCTGTAGTGGTTACCCCCTCGGGAACAGGTTTTTCGAAAATTTTCTTACTTGATTTACATTCCATAGCAGACTCTCCTGAGAGATGGATAGATGTGTAGGGTTGAAAGGCGCCCAACATGGGGCTGAAGTCAATAGTGCTGAGGAGTCCTGGATCGGGAGGTTTCTGAGGTTCTGTTAGTCGTGTGCTGTAGGGTTGGTACGGAGGCTCTTGAGCGCCTGTTGGAGGAAATCACCATGTTCATTTTTAATAAAAACCTAAGCAGTTTCATCTAACGTTCTAATGAATGATAAAGGACGTATTTATGTATAGCGTGCATTTACCGGAGATTTTTTTTTTTTGTGTTTCGAGCAGTAATAACACTAAGGTTACATGTTATGTACAAATTCTTATATACCTAGTATGTTCTGAAATCCTGCCAATCTCCGAAATACACGTAGGTATGTAGGTTTTCAGTAGAGGCGTGTTTGAAGTGATTTGAAATCCTAATCATGAAATGGCACTGGAACGAGGTAAGTACAGTGCACGAAAATGCATTGCGTGGTTGTTAAGTGTGTGTTAGATGCGTGCAAACGGGTAATTGCGTGAAGTGCATTTTGCAACAGGTGCACTTGCGGTGCACTCGTACAAGGTATTGCATGTGCCCAACACCCACTGCTGAAATCGTAGCTGACACTCCACTGCTTACTTCCCCGTACCCCTGAATGTGCTTTCATCCAGTGAAAATTATTTCAGAATAGAGAGGAGGACTAAAAGTTAAGATTTTGAGAAAATACTCTCATTTGGCAGTACAGTTTAATCTTAAATGAGTTCAATTCGAGGGAACCTGAGGTTAGTTCTTATTTTTCTTTCGCCAAGTGTGGCCTTACTTCGTATCGGATTGAGTCATTCGGCCGTTTTCGAGACCTCAACATTGGGTGACTTACTCGTACAACTAAAGCAACTAGACCTACTTCATGCAGACGTTTAGAAATTTGGAAAGATACATTCTTGGATTCAGGATTCATTCAGGATCTTTTGAAATATGGAACAAAACTTCAAAAGCTCAGGTCTCCTACTTTGAAAATGGGGGAGTTATCCCCCCACCCCAAAAACGACCCTTCGAAGAATGATAAAAAAGCATTTGTTCAAAATCCCACAGCCCTGCAGTTACCATTTGGAGGGGTTGCCCATTTGGGTTTCAGTTCAGCCCACTTTCCGACTTGCGGTGTGTGGACCCCCAGTAACCCCTAGTTACGTGAGAGGGGGTCACGTAGCGTTTATTAAATTTTTTGCGAGCGTAGTGCAATTGCTGTACACCGACTTCGGAATTACATAATCATGGTTTTTGCAGGCGTTTGTGAGTTTGGTATAGGTATACTCTAGTCCGGACGTTGTGATTCGAGACTTACCAATAGTGTGGTTAGATTAGGTTGGCACTTACTCGGTGGATGAATGAAAGAGTTATATCTCCGCAGCAGGCCCATGTGTAGCGCTGAGATGGACAAAGTTGATTCTCGATGCCGACGTTCCATGCGTACTCAAAAAACAGCTGAATCCCACACAAAAAGAAAAAATGTGAGACTGAAGAAATATTTTCGAGAAGGAGGGGTTTGTTTTTATGGTGGAATGTTTCAGAAGTCTGCTAGTTTTTTGGTATTAGCACAGAATGTAAGTAACCCGTCCAGAAATCATAGGTATTTCCAAATTACTTATTAACTTTATGTGATCTTACCGGAAAGCCAAGGGAAGTCCCACAAATGAAAAATGTAGATATTTATTTAATAACCAAAAAAATCCTTGAGGTTTAGCCTGGAACAGGTTCTTTCCGCCGTCGGAAGAGCATATAGTCTTAGTTCAGTTCCAGCCTGTCTCATTTTATTTTTCTCGTATCTTTCAACTTGCCCGTCTCTATTTCCTTACCGAGTTCCTGCCATATTATTTTCGTCACAAGCCGGGGGACCCTTAATACAAGGGACCTGGGACAGTTACCCCCCCCCCCCCCCCCCACTCTTTCAGGGATGGTATTAGGATGAGACCTGTCCACTTGAAAGACCCCTAATTTTTTAAAGCAATAAAATCTTTGATATTACTTGAGCCTGAGGCGAATATGACCCTGCATGAAAAATGTCAAAATTTACCAATTGAGACGAGTCCTTCGAGTTTGTTTTTTTCATTAGCACTCTTTTGAAACTGGTTCTGTACCACACATTCAATTAGTAAGTGAAAAATTCATTCTTTTCATAAAAAAATCACCCACGTTTTCTGCTTGTGAAACTCTGGTTGCACTATATCCGGGGTGCCGACAGAATAACTTGAGCGTTTCCTGTTGACACACGATGTAGGGCCAATAGTAACGCGCGCATTGAGTCACTCGCTACGGTAGCACGCGGCCGGTTGTCAGCAGCTACAGCCAACCACAGAGTTTGGTTGGGGTAACCACGCCTCCTCAGCAGTGCTGTTGGTTAATTGTTCTGCCAGCCCGGTGTTCAATCTCACGATATCACTTTCTTTTGTCATATTTTACATAAAAACAATTTGTCATGTTCACCGTAAGGAGATCCTCACGAAATGTCAAAGGTAGAGGAGATTGTTTTTTTTCCTCTTTTATAGAAATTTGCTGTGTAGTTTTTGGTTTTGAATAAAGCTGATGAGGACTGTTAGTGGAAATCCCTGCGAGTAATAAATGTACCAGTTCTACCTCTCAAGGAGCGGACTCGGGTCGCTGAAGTGCTGACCTGGTCCACTGGAATACACTTGACCTTCCCTACTTGACACTTGAAGACACCTGTCTTTTTAGAAAGATTTCGAATAGAAATACTACCTCTTGTATGTATATCTGTTACAGAGGGGGTAACCACTCCAGAGATTCCTTGAGATTCCATACAGATTTCTAAAGATTCCAGACGATATTCATAGAAAGATGAACTCCGAAGGGCTAACCACTCCAAAAAATTCCAAGATTCCCAGAGATTTCATAAAGATTTCCAATTATTCCCAACGAGATTCCCAAACCACTCTTCTGTTACCTTGGTAAGACAAATTTGATTGTCCCCGGACTCGAAAACCACAGTAAACTATTTCACATTTCACCTCTATACGTGGCAACTCCTGGTGTCATTTTGCTCTTCACTGGGTCACGGCATGCTGTTTTGAAATTTACCCAAAAATCGTTGGGAAAACTACGTACCTACAGATTATTATATCCATGTCACTTGAGTTGGCGTGCTTGATCCAATCATGTAGTGTTTGCCCAGGGCAAATACTGCAGTGGGTGCCACACTGCCACACTGGTCATTACGCTATTTATTTTGTGATGTCATTTCCCCATGATCTCATGGGTGATTTAGATTTATCTTTACACTGCCAGTGATATCGATATCGTTACGTTGTCCCAAGTTTGCACAAAACCACCTAATGATGTTAAATTATTCATAAATAATTATATAAATGCTATTGCAAGCTTGATGGCTCCTACTGATTGGATAATTAAATGTTCTATATCATTTCTGTTTCTGACGGCTGCGAGGCTGACTGTTTCTTAAGGCTGAATATACATTTGCTATTTTTTTACGTTCCGATTTCAAACTTTGTGAGAAAACTATTGGATATTTAAATATTCTGAAGTATAATATGTCTTTTTAACGTCATTACTCATGAGGCTATATGTTGTAATTTCACGATCGGTTACTTTTGGACAATTTGTTTGGTGTCAAAAATCACTCGATCGTAAAATCACAACATAGTCTCATGAGTAATGACGTTAAAAAGACATTATGCTTCAGAATATTTAAATATCCAATAGTTTTCTCACAAAGTTTGTAATCGGAACGTAAAAAAATAGCGAATGTATGGTGGCCCTTAAGACCGATATAAAATAGTAAGGGTGCATGGTCAGGGTCGACTATAGATATTTTAATACCTCGACGAACTGTTTCGTAGAAGGGTAGGTTAAATAGGAACTTCCGTAATATCAGTAGTTGAAAATTTCCGCACGAGAATCGACCGACAGCATGGTATTTTTCTGGGTTTCGTCAGTTTTAGAAACAATTTATGCTGGCACTGACCAAATGGCTTGGAAGGCATTTGTAGTGTAAGGCAGGTAATGTACCTCTACTGAGTCTTCATTTCAAGTTCCAAGTGATTCTAACATTGCAATCATTTGCTTTTAAGGCTCAAAAAGGGGTGGTATTTTTTAATCCTTTATTGCTGGGGAGAGCTGAAAAGGGTGCAATTATTTGGTCTCTTAAAACTGATATGTCATAAGGGAAATTTTTAATACGATTAAGCATATTAAGTTGTGTTTCGCTTTGAAAGCACTATTATCAAACCGGGCTTATCTCATGCCGGCTAAGCTTAAATTCTCTCATAATATGTGATTTGTGTCCGATGATAAAGTTTTGAAGGATGAGGGCCATTTTATGTAATGAGCTCGTTGCTGAATCTCTGCAACATTCCAAAATGTTTTTAGACGTCTCGTTTTTTTAAATTTCAACCATGGCAATGTCAGTTTTGTTCTTTATTTCAAAGTGTCTTCAGTCAAATTACCTCGACGTTATAAATTGTAAGGTATTAGATTTCTTGTTTTGAAGGTACAAAAGTTTTCCTCCATTCTAGAACCCGCAGCCACAGGATATTTCTTTGGTTCAGGTACTTGAATTAGGTCTCTTCCAAGTTGGAATTTATTTTCCGAAATTCAAGAACCCATATTTATTTTCAGTGATATGGAAGCTTTCTGAGGTCTATATACGATCGTAGGGCGTAAGAATCTGAACTAGGGGGGAGGGGGCTAGTGATGCACGATGCAAGAACAAGAACAAGAAACGGCATTTCTTGTTCTTGTTCTCGCAAAGCGACTCTTGCTCTTGTTCTTGTTCTTGCAGTAGAAATCATTTCTTGCTCTTGTTCTTGTTCTTGCTGCGAGACTCTTGCAATTTCTTGCATAAACATGGAATTTTCTGCTGCTGAAATGTGGTTTTTTGCCTACCGAGCGGCCATTTAAAGTGCAATCTATCATCGCATAGTCTGCAGAGTTTTTCGTACAAAATATGGACTGCAATCCATGAATGAAGCTTTGGTAAAAAACTGACTGGATTTATGCAAGACTCTTGCGAGAACTCTTGCAAGAGTTCTTGTTCTTGCAAGTCACTTCTTGTTCTTGTTCTTGCAGCCAAAATCAACTCTTGTTCTTGTTCTTGTTCTTGCATGCAAGAAATGCAAGAACAAAAGCAAGACAAGAAATTTTCATGCATCACTAGAGGGGGCTCGTTGGTTTCAGGGAAGGAGAAGGCTGTAGAGTGCTTTAGCCTGCTATTCTACGAAATCTATAGATTCAGTTGTCAATAATGAGCATGTAAGAGAAGCGGGAACATTTTCTTCTAAAACCGCTAATTCCCATCGTCATGGGCAATTTACGCCCCGCTACACTTTATTTGTGCTTTAGTGAAAATTTTAGTCTTTGTGATGCCTTATAACTTTCGAATACCCCGTGTAAAGGTGAAGTGAAAATGTTGCCAAAAATCTAACCATTGGAATCAAAGGATAATCCTGGGGTTTAAATGACTGAAAATCCCAATTGCTATCAATATAATTAGACACGTAACGAGAGGTCGCGTGAGCTGCTCGGCACATGCTACCGCCCACCCCGACCTAATCTCTCCTGATAACGGAAGGAAAAGGTTGTTTAGCATCGGTGGAGCTCACATGCGCCCCCTCCCCATGTGGAATATAACAGGTATAACACGTCAGTCAATATTTAGTTGGCCCCGCAACCCTGTAGGGCAATTAGACACTTGCTTCAGGTCAAATGTTCCCACACACCCACCCTGTAAGCTTTAGAGTTGAACACCAAAAATCGATTACCCGTTGTGATGTTTTCCCTGTTGAAAAGCCGTTGTACAATATCTGATTGATACTCGCTCTTAGTCTTGTCGCTCAGGTTTTGTTGTCGTTACTGCAGGCGTGTGACAAGGTCTATAAGTTTAGAGAGGTTTCAGGTTAGGGATGAGGTTAACCGTATTGTCCAGTCTCGCTGATCTAAGAAAATTTACCAGTGGTTAAAAAGTACGTGTACTTCCTGGAATTGTCTTCATGGTTTTCGGTAGATGGTCCCAAATGATCCCCTAACTTAACCTAACCTACCTAGACTCAGTTCGAAAGTTAATTTGTTAATTATTTCAGTATACCTGTATATTTCACTGTTACACTTTCACGTATTTCTGAAAGATCCAAGTTTAATCAAACATTGCGGTTAACTTGGCATTTCTTTGTGTTATGTCAAATTCTGATGGTTGTTTCCGAAGAGTTAACCACACGTTGGGAATCTTGTTGGGAATCATTGGAAATCTATATGAAATCTCAGGGAATCTTGGAATTTTTTGGAGTGGTTCCCCCTACGGGGTTGGTCTTTCTATGAATATCGTTGGGAATCTTTGGAAATCTTTATGGAATCTCAGGGAATCTCAAGGAATCTCTGGAGTGGTTACCCCCTCGGTTGTTTCAATGTTAGTTTCTCCGATGATGCTGAGTCGCTATTGTATGGTATGAGTAGTTAGGGGTAGCAAGAATACGGGTGGTCCCTCGTTGCATGTTGCATGGGGCCCTCGCCCCCATTTACCCCCTCCTCCTACCTATCCTGAGAAGGGTAGAAACTTCAGACTTTCTTCCGCCGTTATGGAACAGTTGCAGAACATGTATGAATTAACGTATGACTTGACTAACGCATGACTACAACGTTGTGATGGTACTCAGTACTTAAAGGGCCTTGCATACATTACGGTTTCGTGTCACCTCCAGTGGATGATATTCAGTTAAATTGTGACTAAAGTGACACTAACATGGTGAAAGTCTCTGGCAGTTTAGTTTTGATTTGGGAAGTCTGAATGCCGTGTGCGTGTGCAGCGTGTCACGTCACTACGTCTTGTTATCACTCTCGTGCTTCTGCCGCACCCCTTTCATTCCGTTTACCTGACTTTTCGTCAGTGTAGATCACAGTCATGTTTGTATGCTTTTCTGGAACAGTTTTTTGTCTCTTCTAGTGTCCTTGGAGCTTAATGGGCTACTGGTGACTACAGGAGTAGAGGGCAAGTTATAACATAGTTTGGGAAAAAAGGCACCTATTGCTGCCTACAGCCTGTACACCCTTGGCCGAAGGCATTGATGTTAATTAAACAAACTGATTGTTGGCCGTAGTCAAGTGGGACCAACAGAAAATTGCTGGTATACCGGGATTCGAACCCAGGACCTCGGTCATGAATAATTGGGTTCTCTCCTATAAACGCTGGAGCAGTTTATTTTGTTATGAGAGCTCGAAAAAAGAGATAACTTATTATGATTAGGTACTGTGATAGTACCTAAGTAGGTACTATCACAGTACTACAAATTTTGAACCTTGCTGGCTTTTATTTTCATTTGGATCGCAAAACACGACGTAGAAAGGCAAAAGCTGCGACAAAAGGCAGTAGAGTCATTAAGGGAGTATATAATGCAATAGTGGGTTCATTATAGCTCAACATTACAGTATGTTATTACGGGACGTCATAAGTCGTGGGAAAGACCACCTGCTGTACCCAGGCTTTTTTACCCCCTGGCCACTTTGCCCTCTGCACCCCTGTCCTCTCCAGTCTGTCGCTCGTTCCATGGTACAATTGTAAAATTGTATAGAAACTATGAAGAAATAAATTCATGGTCTATCGATACTCGATTGAGACCGGCGATGTAACGCCATTTCGATAGTGTTCGTCCTCCAGTAAAACTTAAACATATAGTGCTATTCGCAGCCATTTACTTCGCGTACCAGTATCAGTATCATATAGAAGTCGGAACATTATCGGGCCTACGTCCCGTGGAAATATAGGGATTGATTTAGCATTGCTGACCCCCAAATGGTCATTTGTTTCCTGTCTGCGTAAATTTGAAATTGATGGTATATTTTGTGAGCCGTAATCGGCTGCATGTTTCTTCTTTTACGTGTGGTCACAATCTAATGGTTCCGAGGGGTTAACCACTCGTTGGGAATCATTGGAAATCTTTATTAAATCTCAGGAAATCTTGGAATTTTTTGAAGTGGTTACCCCTTTGGGGTTCATCTTTCTGTGAATATCGTTGGGAATCTTTGGAAATCTTTATGGAATCTCAGGGAACCTCAAGGAATCTCTGGAGTCTTTACCCCCTCGGATGGTTCTGTAGTCTCTCATGCTCTCACTTCATTTACCAAGGATAATACCAGTTATCTGGCTCAGAGACTCGTTCTCTGGCTAGTAGACGTACTTGAGATTTGCTTTGATTACCAGATTTGGGATGAGGTATTTTTTGGGGGGCAATTAGTTGGGGGAAAACAAAGCATGGGATGGAAGGTAAGTTAACCTCGCGAGCCCCGCGCCATTGTCACGATCATTAACTCTTTCTACCAATTCCGAGGCACGCCCACCGAAATATGACCGCTCGCTTCCTATGTTCACAACAGGTATATTGCTCTTCTTACAACTAGGGGAAAGCTTTATTTAAATATAAAATCCAGATATTTAAGCTGTTGAAAAAAGAGAAGCGACGTTATGACAATTGCCAGACAATGCTTTTGCACGCTTATCCAATGAAAGTGTTTAGCTTTTATTTATTTTCATGTCAAGGAACTTCTCGTGTCAGTTTTCCGTATTTCTGTTAATTTTCATTTCTTAGACTTTTCATGTCACAGTGTCACAATCTATACCGGGTGGCTTAAAAAATATAAGGGCAGTTCGGTTTACCCTTTCAAATCATACCAGATGCGAATCAGCACTTCAAAAACTTGGCGCGAAGTGGTTGGATTGGAAATTCTTCCCAATTCTTTACCTAACAATTATTCTCACTCAATTTTCCGGTGGAGAATTAGGGTTCAAAGTAGCGCCTGCAGATTCATGTTTAGATTGTTTCGTCTCATACAAGTAAAAATTGCATAACTTCTTTTTATACTCCTGTCTCATTTGTAGTTTAGTATCAGTCTTCTACATCTCGGACTTATCTTTCCTAGCTCATAACGTTCCTTCAGCCATAGCGCTGACCTTTCTTCCTCACTACCCTAGGGCAACGATCCCACGGCCCATTTGACTTTCCTCGTCGTATTTTTAATGTTGTGTAGATACATGTTAGTGATGTCTTTAGTGATGTCTACCTATAGATTTTAAAAGATCACCTACAAATAGGCGTAGGTGGGTACTAGGTACTTTTAGTATGTAATTCTCTTTGTTGCGCTACATACTGACGGACATCGAATCGGCAGATATTTCGTAAAAATAACTTACTACATTATCTGCATAATGAGGAGTGTACATGCGCATATTATATCGTCAATTGTTGCATTTTTCAGACAGATGGCGAAGGGACAATTATAATAGGTTTTATTTATAAAATTCGAACATATCTCTGAAACATCCTGGTCTCCTTCTTCCACTCTTCTTTTGACTTATCTCCGTCACTCTCCGTTTTGATGTTGTGAACTTCCACCAGTCCGTTTGTTCGGCCGAAAACCTGAAACGACAGTGTTTTTCTCAAAGACCTAAGCCGGTATCCCTACTGGTGTGTGTGTGTATTATCCTGTTCTAAAAGTACTTTCGGAATTCGCCAGCGTTAAATAGACATGGGAGAAATTCCGGTTGGGCTTGTGATTCTATAAATCTCATTTCTGAGCTTGAAGACCTTACCACTGATCCAGGTTGAGAAATCTTCCTAGGGCGTAGAATTTGTGCGCAGGAGAAGGGGCTGGTTGATGCTGGTAACGTCAGCTGAGGGTAGATATCGCTGATTGACAAATTCCAGACATGGATCCTAAAAGTTTCTTTCAAGGTCAGTTTCCCAAGTGAAATCATTTACGTTATCACAAGAGAGTATTCTTTCATTCGTGAATACTATGGGGTAATGTACTTACTTAGTTCATTCAAATAGCCCACCAATTTTATTGAAATACGAGTGAAATTTATGCATCTACGTGTGTGCACAAAATCATGCTTTTCCCAGGAGTACAATAGTTTAATACGTGTAAACCCACTTTTGAATTACATAATCATGATTTTGCAGGCGTACTGAAAGATGTTTACTGTAACTGGGGTTCTGTGAGCTAAAAAGTTTGAGAACCCCTGGAGACCGTCGCTACCCATCCTTTTTTACTTTATCACATAACTAAGCTGGATATTTGTACCAAATAATTTTTCACTTACCTGGATGTGGCATCAAGTACCAGGAACATGCAAGGTCGGCTTGGGAACCAGTGGACGGCTTTAACACAGGAAGCGGGTGATGCGTCACCAAGATTCCAATGTAGATTGATCAGTGGTCGAGCCTGGTCTCTACTGTGTAGCCTTCAAAACAAAAAAGAATACATTTTATTCCTGGACACTTGTAGGTACCTACGTACCTCATCAGAATGATCTTTATATATTGTAAAATACCTTACCTATAACCGTTTTTTTAAGAGATGTCTTTTATTATATTATCTTTCTGTATAGTTTATAGTAACGAAAAATTTTGGTCCCCTGAGTTGAGGTTGAGGAGGAGGAGGCATTAACCTCCATAGTATTTCTAACCTATGTTCTTAGGCACAGTTCCAAAGAATCTGATTCACCTGATGGTTCCATCACTGCAACCTGCCAAAAAGTATCGGTCATCTGGCGGATAAACTGCTATGGTGGTTACAGCTGAAGGTCTTGCATTTTTACTAGGTACGTAGGATTTGGGTTTTAGGAGAGATCCATCTGGTGAGCAGTGAAGCACTTGCCCTGAGCTTGTGGCCAGCAGAAACTCGTGCCCTGAACTCCCTTTTAAGGCCATAGTGAAAAATCGGTCAGTCTGAATAGGGCTTTTTACATCATCCCTAAAAAAAAAAAAAATAATAATACCAGGGTAGCACTTTTGGCCCTCAGGATGATTGGCGCTACGTCAAACAAAGCCATAGTAGCCGGGGTTGTGAGAATGAGAAATATCATGAAGGATTGAGCTCTAGATGCTTAAAGGATTCTCGGGTTGTAATTAGTATTTCATAAGTAGATTTTGTCATTTTTTAGCAAAGATTTTTTATTTTTAAATTGAGATATTTAAGGTTGACATGATAACACGTTACCTAAGAAGTTGCCTTGCTTGAAAAGAAGAGCTTCTAACGAGGCGCACTCTCCCCCAGTGAGCGAGACCCTGGTCCTCATTGGGAGCTAGCCTGCTACCAAAATTTTGCTGCACCACGCTCCACATGAGCACCTCCCCTCCGTCATCTAAACTGCATACCTGAAAAACACGAGGACAATTTTCTAAGAAATTTGTTTGAACATTTGCTTCCTCCTGGGAAGTTTTAAATGGAAAATGGACCAAAAACTACAAAAACAAATGATATACCATATACCCTCGGATGTACCTGAATAGGTCGGAAATCATCTTCGGTGTGATCATCTTCTTTGTTAAGAACAATAACTGAGACAATTGGCGATTGATGGCCTTGCCCTTTAAGCACTTCTGCCGTGGAATAGGTGGGTGATCGGCCATAGTCTGACGAGCAATGCAACTCACTGCTTTCCCTCAAGTCCCAAAGGTTCAGTGACCTAAAATTGAAGAAGGAAATACCGTTTTCTTGTGTACTCTTTATGGGTCTCCCAGTATATGCTCTACTTTGCAGTTTGTCCCATTTATTCATGAGTCACTCACCCATCCGCAGCCCCTGCGAAAACCAAGCGGCCTCTTCCTGGCCCAAAGCAAGCGCACGTAACTTCTTGATGACAGAATAGAACTTTCTGGGCGGCTGAAGGTACAAGGACACTCCAAATTTTTATTACTGACTCCGAATGTATAGTCTGAAAATTGAATAATTAATTAATAAAAATTGTTGGATTTGTCGAGACCACTGGGTCTCTTTACTGTTGAGGAAGATTAGTGTAGAAGGTTGAGCATTGGCCTTTTTAAAGAGGTTGTCCTAGGTATGGTATCTATACAGAGTAAGTTTTTGGTCTTTATAATCCTGTAGCATTCCTCTTTGTAAGCCGCATTCGGATCCAAATAATCCTCAGACGTATAGTGTGATTTAATTAACACTTGCCTTTTGCACTGAAAGAACTAAGTGGTCACTACTTGTTGCTGTGACAATCACAGGCATTTTTTGTTCCTTTGGTGATTTGTCGTCTGCATTCATTGTCAACATTCCCTGGCAACATGACGTGAGTTCTGACGTTTTTTGCATCATCTCAGTGTCGACGTGATTGCGCGACTCCAACCACACCAGCACTCTCTGCAATTCAATTATTAGTATTCATGTTATACTTTAGAATAAAATATCAGCTTTATTACACGTACCTACGATGTAAACACTTGTTAAATAGACAATATGGACAGGAATCCGTACCCTCTAGGGGGCATACCTGGGCTGCTGTGTAGAGGAGCTTATTGAGCTGACTTGCGTTGAAGGTTTTGAAAGGTTCAGGTTCGTTGCTTCCTCCTGCGTGGCTGCCACCAACTCCGAGGCGCTCCTAAAATTATTTGTACAAATCTCATGGGATAGTTCATATTTTCAACACTCCGTTGTCTTGTATCAGAACTTTCGATCGGATCAATAAAATTTAGCATATTGACGTCAGAGTGAGACCATCGAGTCTCCATAACCACTCTTTTGCTGTTTCTTCTTCAATGAATGCAAAACATGAAAATCATTGAGAGAAAGAGCAAAAATGGTTGTGGAGGACCGCGGAGGGTTCGAGTATTCGTAAAAGCTGAAGTTTTCAGAATGTCTTTTCTCACCTCTTTAGTAAAATCGTAGACTTTTTTCCCGTTCAATGTTTCTCGTGGTGTATAGACTGCCGGAATCTGCGTCCATTTGCTGACCGTCTCGATCTCTTCTGTTTGCACCTCTTCTTCGCAGTCGTCCTCATTCGTTTGAACATGGACCTGGAAAAATCCGTTTTTCCAGAAACCACTTTTTCGATTCAGTGGCCCCTCCCACTTGCCCTCCCCCGTTGGAGGTAAGAAAATTCAACTGCTCTACGTGAAAACAATACTTTCTTGCCGTTTTTGGCTAGTGAGATAGCAGTGCCAATTAGCACTTGTGATTGAAGTCCTTAAGATGAACACCACACACTTTTAAAATTTAAGCAGTCACCAAGGTTACCGTGGAACTTATGCTGTGATAATTAATATTTTGATCATAGTAACCAACCTTATCCGTTATTCATCCATTAATGGTGCGTCCCATCACACTCGTTTAAGAGAAAAACTGCGATTTTCACAGAAATTTATCATGGTAAACATGGGAGAAAATCTCCAGTTTTATCTTAATTGGGCATGTCCCACCATGCCCAGTTAAAATTAAACTGGAGATTTTGTCCTATGTTTACCATGTTAAATTTAACTTTCCAGTTTAATTTTAACTGGGCATGGTAGGACGCACCCTATCTATGGTATATTTTAACCGAGATAAAATAGTAATCTGCGATTAAACGATTAAACCTTCAGCTCAACTGGTGGGAGCGGGCAAAGAACATAATATTACCTGACAGGCGTTGGTGCGACCATATGTTGCCATGAAAACCTCATAGGGGACAGCTGGCATATCCATCAGAGTGTAAGTTATCGTGTCGAGAGTGATCATGCGGGATAACTCTTGTCCTCGTAGCATGGCCTTTGCTTGATTCTGAAAATATTAACACATATTTTTTTGTTGTATTAACGTAACAGTGGTGTCTCAAAACCTCTTCCCGCATGAAGTAGTTTACCTCTTGTTCTTTATGTCTTTTTCCAGCTTTTGCGAAGTCAATCATTTGTGTTCGGTTATCTGGACCCTGAATTATTTGCTTGTCACTATCCTCGAGATATCCTTCGTCTGTATCTTCAACTACTGACCTGAAACAAGGGTGACATACATGATTCTTGATCCACGAAGTTGGTCCAAAGGTTTGGCTTGTACTTGTCCATACAAAAAGACACACACTCTATTGGAATTTCACAAACACCATCGCATGCATAAATTTTACAAATATTTTTCTCCTATACGTTTAGCTTGAGGCAAGAGCCATACCTAGGGGACGGTTGAGTAATTATTATCATGGGCTAAGCAGGCGGGAACTATTCAGAGGCTGTTATGGGAACTAGGAATTTACTCATTTTCATTAATTCGAATGAAGTAAACATCATTTCCGGAACATATGAAAACTCAGACTCACTGCTTCCGCTGCTGACGGTTTTCATTTTGCATCGCCATCTTGATTTCTTCCATTTCCCGTTTGTGGGGGGCAGCGGAGATGTGGTAGCTTCCGGAGTCCAACTTCCGCTCCCGCTCTTCTGCTGAGGTCAGAACTACACGCTTTCTAGCTGAAGCCTCAGCAGACCCGGGCGAATTTGTTGAAAATTCGGGTGTCCGTGGTGTTGTGTCACCTTCTTCATCTTCGGGGTCGCTATCTTCTTCAAAATCTGACTCATAGTCCTGGAATAAGAAATACAAATATGTCGTCGCGTCGTCTGTTTCCCTAAATAATTAAACATTCTTTTATTCTATATACTTCATGCTACCGTGAAACAATCACTGTAGGTAATTTCTTTGAAGTACGTGTATAACCAATGAAAATAGTTCTCTACTAATAATTTCCTTACGGATGAAAATATTTTCCGTCTGGTTTTGTTTGATTTTAGCTGAAAAGTTCACCTTACTTCGAAATCATCTTCGTAATCCATTTCTGTTTCTTTCTGAGAGCTATCATCGTCCTCTTCCCCTTCCTCATCTTGGTCTTCTTGTCCTA
The DNA here is from genome assembly GCA_950004255.1 of Mesopsocus fuscifrons. Lineage (NCBI taxonomy): Eukaryota > Metazoa > Arthropoda > Insecta > Psocodea > Mesopsocidae > Mesopsocus > Mesopsocus fuscifrons. The sequence goes on from OX465373.1 coordinate 7,613,023, forward strand.
TTTCACTTTCTTTTTTATCTTCATCGTCTTCCGTTTGTTTTTTTATTGTAGCAACGTTGCTGTCCCTCAGTTTAAGGTTGGACCCTTTCTGTTCTGCTTCTTGTACGGGTAAAATCTTGACTTCAGAAGGGCTGAGTGTGCGAGTTCGAGTCCTGTCATGTTTCTTTTCAGTCAGCCTTGGTTTCTTCTCGTCTGTTACCAGTTTCAGGGCCGGTTTGCCGGAATGTCCTGTGGAATTTTCCTGCCTTACTGTTTTGTTTGGAAGCTTTTCAATCACCTTCGGTTGTTTGCTGGTTGTTCCTACCCGAGCTCTTGTTCTTTCTGGTTCTCGTGGACTGATTTTTACTTTTTTAGACGAAGATATTGACTCTTTTTGTAACTTTTCTTTTGTGTCTCTTGCTTTAATCTTACTTTTTGTTTCTTCATTGGCTTGTTCTGTTTTGTGTGATTTTGCCTGGGTAGAGACTTGTTGCCTCTTTTTACTTGTTGAAGCCGTTGTAGGGTCCGATGTTAGGGGTGGCTTTTTGCTGACGGAAATTTTCCGAGGGTCAGAAACGGTTAGATTCTTATCTTTACTGGCATCTCTTCGAGATGATACTTTATCTTGACGTTTTACGGGCGGCTTTTCTTGACTGATAATTGGTCTTCTTTCAATGCTAACTTCCCTCTGTTTCGTTCGGTTTTTTGAAGGTTCTCTGGACAAATTTGGGTCCAGTTTTCTTGTGAGTTTTTCTTCCTGCAAACAAGACAAAAATAGTCAGTTACAGTTCACGGATGATAAGCGCTATCATTACATCAGCACCGTATGTGTAACATTTCTACCGAGGGGTTAACCGCTCCAGGAATCTCGTTGGGAATCTCAGGCAATCATTGGAAATCTTTATGAAATCTCAGGGAATCTCGGAAATTTCTGAAGTAGATAACCCTTCGAGGTGCATCTTTCCACGAATCTCGTTGAGAATCTTAGGAAATCTTTGGAAATATTCATGCAATCTCTGGAGTGGTTAACCCCTCGATTTCTACATACCTTCTCATGGTAAACTGGCATTGTTCTGTTTACAACCGAGTTGTGAATTTTCAGTTAAAGAATGTGCGCACAGCCTTCTATGAAAACCGGCTATGAAAAAGCGGCTTCAGTTTAAAAATTTTCCCGGTAAAACGAAAAAGAACTGTTTCATAGGCGCTTGTTATATAATATACACAATTTAACAGTTTCGAGACACATGTATTCAGTAAGCGACTCAGAAAAGTCCTACACTGAAAATAATAAAATCATGAACGAAAAGTTGTGTATACTCAAAACAAAAGTAAATCAATAGTGGTTGCCATGGAGAGCCAACTGTGGGACATGCGTCCTTTCGTGTCGTTAATTTTAGTACAAGTGCTTTCCCCTAGGCGGCAGAACACTATACTGTTAGATTTCAAAGTAAAACTACTTCCTTTTGTCTTTACTCAGTTCAAAGTTTATCGATACCCTTCTCAAAATTGGTGTCTGCCTGATTAATAAAATATAATTTGTGAAATCTGAGTCAAGCTTTTTACTGGGGGAAAACAGAACTATACCTACACTATAGGTAGAGGGCGGAGAATTGAAATTTAATGAAGAAAACAATTAAATAATAGTTCCTCATTATTGAAGCTCTTAAAGTATACCTACGACAACAATATTATCTCTAATGTACTTTGATTACACCAGACCTGTCATCGAGGGTTTAACCACTCGTTGGGAATCTCGTTGGGAATCATTGGAAATCTTTATGAAATCTCAGGGAATCATAGAATTGTTTGGAGTGATTACCCTTTCGGCGTTCATTTTTCTATGAATATCGTTGGGAATCTTTGGAAATCTTGATGGAATCTCAGTGGAATCTCAAGGAATCTCTGGAGTGGCTACCCCCTCACCTGTCATTGTTGCCAGGGGTAGGGAAAAAAAATAAGGCACTACACAAAAAAACTGAGAACTCACTTAGTGATATGACTTTGAATTCGTTTTTCGTTTTTTTGTCATGGCTGATAGATTGATTTCCCAGATTCACTTACGTGTAATCACGCGATAATCTAGTTCCATTTCCATTTGCATCATCTTTGCCTTCTATACTTGGTTTGTAGTATAGATAGATGTGAGAAGCCTTGGAGCGGGACGGCGGCTGTGGGTGCGGTCCGCAGCTACCGGAAGCTTGAAACAGGGCGAAGCTGCGCTACGTTAAGTACTTCCGGTATATCCTTCCATAGGAGTATGCCGGTACGAGCGTAGTTACGGTTTCGTTTCATGCGTTCGATGCGAGGGGATAATCACTCCAGAGATTCCTTGAGATTCCATAAAGATTTACAATGATTCCCAGCGATATTCATAGAAAAATGAACCCCGAAAGGGTAACCACTCCAAAAAACTCCAAGATTCCCTGAGATTTCATAAAGATTTCTAATGATTCCCAACGATATTCATAGAAAAATGACCTCCGAAGGGGTAACCACTCCAAAAAATTCCAAGATTCCCTGAGATTTCATAAAGATTTCCAAAGATTCCCAACGATATTCATAGAAAAATGACCTCCGAAGGGGTAACCACTCCAAAAAATTCCAAGATTCCCTGAGATTTCATAAAGATTTCCAAAGATTCCCAACGATATTCATAGAAAAATGACCTCCGAAGGGGTAACCACTCCAAAAAAACTCCAAGATTCCCTGAGATTTCATAAAGATTTCTAATGATTCCCAACGAGTGGTTAACGGTTCGATGGTATTTCAGTTGCACTGAATGAATTTGCCGAGGAGTATGTTTTCATTTAAATATGGTGTTTCTGTGCAGGTATATTCACACGCCTCTTGAAAGGGAATAGGAGTAGGTTTACCCCTGTTTGCCGTTCCATAAACGGGTAAGGCACAGGCAGGGATAGGGAAGAAGCATATCCTATGTGTTGATGTTAGGTGCGAAGAACGTTAAGCCCCCGATTACACCTTACAATTTCCAATCCTAATATGATCATAAAAAAAGATGATCAAGAAAAATTGTAAGGTGTAAAGTGAATTGAGTCAATTATGATACAATTTGTATCGGCCGGTACAAATTGTATCATAACTGCTGCGACTACCTTCCTCTAGGCTGCGATGTGTTTGTTGTTGTTGGGTTAGTCCGTTGAAAATGGCGGCTGAGGTAAAGTGGAATGGAAATGACCCGTATTTTAATAGAAAATGTGGAGGAGTACGAATTTCTTATAACGATGAATTGAAAGAATATAGTAGAAGTTATTTAACCTAAAACGGTTCAAAAAAGGACCCTAAAAATCTTCGGAATTCTATTTTTTTACCATGTCAAGTTGGCATCACTGCTAAACATGATCATATTTTTATTGTGAAGTGTATTACAGTTTTTCTAAAATTTTATGATACTAAAAAATAGGATCATATAAAAATAGGATCATATATTTTTTGTAAGGTGTAATCGGGCCCTAAGTCCAAAGAACAATGTCACATCACGTGGTATACAGAGGCGATCTCGGGCCATACACGGAAAGGTTACTGTTGCGGTTAGACACTTGCCGCAAGAGAGGTACGAGTAAGAACCCTTGGGTGTAGGAGTGCAATAGGTTTTTGAAATAAAGTCCTACCTAAATGGATTACCTTTTAATTATAAAATAAACTTTGGGAATGGCATGAAAAAAATTAGAGTTGGTAGCAAAGAAGCTTAATATTGTACATATATTTTTTTAAACTCAAACAGGGTGACTGTCAAGAAGGAAGTAGGTACGTCTCTTGCCTTCCTTCAAATCGTTTTCCTTTGTCGCTTTTTGACATTTTCGAGAAGGAAACCAATTACAGAATCCGCCATTTTGGTTAGTAACAGTGCTTCAACTTCAAAAGAAAAGCTATTCCTTCAGCTCGTGGAAGAGCCATCGCATGAATCAGATATGAGGAAAACATCCACCTGGAAATAAATATGAAAAAGTAATTGGATCCAACATGAAAAAGAAGAGGTATACGAAAAGAAGAGGACAAAGGGAAGAATCAATGAGACTAGCTGCTGGTTGGCGTGCGCTGTCGGGAAGAGCAATAACCATGATATTCCTATTTCTTAGTGTAAGTGCCGTGGCTGGATGTATTGATAATATCTGTAACATTTCGAGGTTGATACGGGTTCCGTGCCTCCCACCACCAAGTTGTCAAACATAAGGCTCCCCTTCCAACCATATGTTTTTATGTATTTTTTGTATTTTGAGGGAGTTCCTTTAGGATTTTTGTTTACTGGTGATCTTACTACCTCTTTATTGTCATTCGACGAAACGCTGAGGTCAGCTGCCAAAATTTACTTGTTTTTTAAACTTTTAATCTAGTAAAAACGAATGAGAGGAGTGGACTTTTGCTAGATACTGAAAAAGCAGACTTGTAAGCATTAGACACGATTTCAAACGTAAAATTAGGAATCCATTACAGAGGTAATATTGTATAAGTATAACTGCGGAAAATTTATTTTTTCCGACACATCGCCTTAGCATGCCTGTGTCCTGTTTGCGGCGCCTAAAGAATTATTTATAAATGCGCCGGCTGACGTCAGCGTCACTATGGGGCTCCTGATTACAGTGTGGACACAGCCGGTACCGTGTATGACTTCTTATTTTCTTTCAGGAAATTGTTTCCCTCAATGTCGGCTGTGAATAGCCAGATGATGGTTATAAAAATAACTGCCCATGCTTATGAAACAAAAGATCCAGTAGAAAAAGTCAAGAGTGAGAGCTTTTGAAAAGGAAAATGTTTTTAAAACATAGAAATTGAGCGAGGCCTCTGTGCATAGATTGCTGTGATCTGGTGAAGCGTCCAGATTGGAGTCAACAGCTGCCTATTCAGGACTTTGTCAGTTTTATAATGACTTCCTGTATCCATCCTGTTTGTTTACTCGGCCATCATTCATGAGTTTCTTTCAAACTGAAAACTCTTTAATTATTCATAAAAATTTCCATGAAACTTTAAAACTTGGTTGCAAGCTACTTCTTTGGGTATATGATTATCTTTTTGTGCACGACAAAGTTGAGGAAGTCGTTGTACAACGCATGCATGCACGCTCTCTCTCTTTCTTTCCCCAGCTCACTAACCGTAAGCACAGGACTGTTTTTTCAAAAAAGAAATAACGGTAATATGCAAATGCCCCACCTCAATGTCTAGGTCCATTAATATCTGAGATTGCTTTATGTTTGGGGACAATTTGGTAACAACGTTGGTTCGTTGCTTTTGCCTTGTTGTGAACTGTCTTCAAATCAGTGTCAAATGTTGACTTATTTCTCTTGTTAATTAATAAGCCTGTGTCTGGAATCCAACTCTCTTGCTCTGCACTACCTATTTATTATTGATGAGCCCATGAAATGAGCCCATGAAGTTGGTTGGTCAAGGCCCGAGTTTCATGGGAAGGGGTTGTTAGATCTCACAGTTTACTGGGGCTTTTTCGCACCAGGCACAAAATTCGGCTTGAGATTTTTATGAATTATAAATGAGTCTAAAAGCTGGGCATCCACTGGCTTAGGAAGTCCAGTGCGTACAACGTACAACTCCTTAGTTACCTAGGTCAAAACTGAGGCGCCGTACCGCTCATCCTTGCTGACTAATAACGGGGAAATTCTACAATTTGAGGCAGATTGCCAGGTATTTTTGGAAGTCGTTTTTCTGAAAAACGTCTATAAAAGCGGCATACTTTCGTTTTACCGTTATGAGCCAAGTAAGTGTCTGTTATAAACCTGAGAGTCTCACGGTAGCTTTGCACCCCCTCAAACTCAGCGTCAATTCGTCACACCAAGAAACAGTGGTAGTCTCTGCCCCTGATCCCCTCGCCAAGTGTTTGTAACAGGATAAACACCTGTACCATAGTAGTAATTATTACCTACAGGTCTTGTGAATGAGGGGAGTAGATATACTAGTATGGTATTGGTGGGGTATGGGTAGGGTATCTTTACTACCGGAACTGATGGCCACATCCGGTGCATTACCGTACAACGACTCGGTGCTGCCCAGTCAGTCTGCCATGGTGACCGGGCAGCGTGACCCTCCAGCCTAAGTACCAGATCACTCAGTTCACTCGAAAATTATTGTGTTCTGGCTTAAGGGTCCGCTATACCTGACGGTGCATTTTTTGTCGCCCATAAGGTTAACATTGCGAGCGGCGATTCATTTTCAAGGTTTACCCTTGGTTGGAAAGACACAAAATTTTGCCTGTACCTAGCCCTAACAATGTTCTAGGGAGTGTTTGAAGCAGATTTCCCATTTTTTTTACTGGTTTTCGAGATACAGCACTTTTCTTGAGGTATGCGATGCTAGCATTTGCAAAACAGTTGCAATAAAAGAAACCAGTGAGAAATTGGGAAATCTGCTTCGAACACTCCCTAGAACATTGTTAGGGCTAGGTACAGGCCAAATTTTGTGTCTTTCCAACCAAGGGTAAACCTTGAAAATGAATCGCCGCTCGCAATGTTAATCTTACGGGCGGCAAAAAATGCACCGTCAGGTATAGCGGACCCTTAAGTAGCACAACTCCTACTCTACCGATACTTTGCAAACCTTAGGACCTTGGCAACATGTCTATGGAAAATTTCCTGGATTTGGATCTGGCTGGAAATTTATAAATCGCGATTGACGCTATAAGATCTGAAAAACTGAAAGTCAAAGGTGAAGAAATTCTCCACCCATGTTTCATCAAAAACCTGTAAAAGGAAAACAGAAGGAAAGGGAAAGTGGATTCAAATACTTGTCTCGTTTCCTACCTTCTTTTCAATGTTAATTGAGCTGAGAGCTCTGCGAAAACTTCGTACAAGTTGGAGAAAATATTTTAAATAAAGGAATTTAAGGCGTCTGCCTGGAACCTCCTTATCTCTGCAAATTTGCTCTTCTGATTTGAAAGCAACGTTTACTTTTTCTTTGGTAATGTCAGTCTGTTCCATTTCAAAAACCAGGGTGCAGGTTTTTATTTGGCATTTACACGAGGTAGGTCGATGTTAAGTTTTTCACCACAAAACTCCCGGGATCTATGTGAAAAATAAGTGTTTATTTTATTCATATATTTTAGGTGAAACCGAATATTTTCAAATTTCTTATTTTTACTGGAACGCAGTCCCTTTCTTCTTCAGGCTCCCCTTGATTTCAAAGGAGAATGGTAACTTTAATGAAAAATATGCCTTGCCACGTGCCCACAAAAAAATGAAAAAATGAAAAAGCGACCCAAGGAAACTCGTCCACTGCTGTGTCAGTCTTGAAATAAAAATTTCAGAGTGCCCAGTGCACCCCAGCTATAGAAACACCACTATGTAGGTGTACAAGTCCTGGCACGGGCTGTCACAGGCATCCCCTCCCCCCCCCCCCCCCCTCCCCTCGCCCTGACTTATTCAACCCCCCAGACAGTTTTATTCTTCATTCCAGTGACGGATGCTTGCGTTTCTATTTCTAATACTCTTTTATCATTGTCTTGTTTTAGAAATGTCTCCAAATCATTCAAGACGTTTTTTATCGTTTCGTCGAAATATGTGAGCTGCGTGGGTTGCGTGATGTCTTGTTATTTTTCCCTTCTTTACCCATCAGAATGGTAGATAAAATGGACTGCTCACTACCCACACGATATTTTTCTCATTTTGAGCATCCTCTATGTACTTTTTGAAATACCTGGTTTGCTGCCTTATACAAGGAGAATTTCTCCTTTAGTCTGATGCGTCAGCTTCAGTCGAGTGATATATTTGACAAGGGAGGGACTGTACCTATTGTTTTACAGTGCTGACTTTGACAGAGAGAAGTAGCTGTGGTATTACAGTGAAGTTCGAGTTTTTTTTTAATTGACTACTTTATGAGATCTGCTGCCGAGGGATTAACCACTCGTTGGGAATCTCGTTGGGAATCATTGGAAATCTTTGTGAAATCTCAGGGAATCTTGGAATTTTTTGGAGTGGTTATCCCTTCGGGGTTCATCTTTCTATGAATATCGTTTGGAATCTTTGGAAATCTTTATGGAATCTCAGTGGAATCTCAAGGAATCTCTGGAGTAGTTACCCCCTCGTCTGCTACTTTTGAACAGCAGGAATTGTGCAGTCATTTTAGAATTTGCCCTGAGATTTCTTGAAGGATTTCTAATAATGAATAAAGAAAGAAATTATACTACGTTTTTTAGGTCTAGGCAGCTGAAGGATCTACCCTGTTACTTGTGTGATGATAACTATATAGATATCGACGTAATTTTCTCTCGAATTTCCTACTCCAGGAAACTGATCCGGAACTTTTCATTTTTACAGAAATTCTATATAAATTTCAAGAAAGCTCCCAAAGGAAATATGAAAGAAAGTTTTAAAGAAAAGGGCCATTTCCTCAGTTATTATAGCTCATGAGAAAACGTGTAGGGGACGTCACATGCACTTCTCAGACAGATAATAGCATTCAGCAAACTTTATCAACACTATTCTTGGTTCCCATTCCTCCTTCCCCTTTCGAAACTGGTTTTTCGCTGCCAGAATTTCAATTCCAAAAATATTCAGCAGACAGAATATTTATCACCATTTCGGTGCCTTTAAATTGGCCAAGTTAGATGAATGTTTTGGCTGAACTTGGTGTTGACTGCTGAGTCACAACTCAAAACTTCCTTCTGTGTTTCCTCAGTCCAGTCATTCCAGAATGACCCTACCGTCCATTTTGTCTTTGAATTGTTACTTCAGTTTGGGGCCTATTGCGTCATTCGGTAGTAGCAGCGAACCCATTTGAATTATTTCGAGAAAAAAAACTTAATTAATATTGTGTTAACGGCTCGTTACATCCCGTCAAAATTTGTCCAGCACCGTTTAAATGCTTTGGAAGGGCCCACTGTTCATGGTGCATGCATGGGTAAAACACTATGCAGGTATTTGCACTTTCACACTGTCATGTAGTACAAATAATTCTACTGAAGTAGAAACGCTGAAACACCGAGGGAAAAAAGTAGGCCCACTGAAATTCGAAATTGGATACTCCCACTGCCACCAGACCACGGTGCTTCCTAACTTTAACTGAAGATAACTTATTACCAGATTATCTGGTGCTTTGTCGACCCTGACAGGTCAGAGACCTTTTGCACCGAGTATATAAGTAGGCTGTAGGTAACTACATCGTAGATTCCTATAGGTACTGTGTGTAATGACTGTAGCGAGCACCTGAACCGCAGCAGCCACGCACCAAAACGTAAAACACAGATAACAGGCACGACGGCAGCCGACCGTGATGGTACCTAAGTGTACAAGTGTACCTAACTTGTTTTGGACAAGAAGATTACGATTCTGTCGCACTGAAAATAAAGGATTTAGGGGAGGTCCATAAGATCGTGGAGCGAAAAAGCGGGTCAGAAAACCTGTGGAGAGCTCAGGTCCAGACCCAAGAGAAAGGAAAGAAAGATTTTTTAAACATTAATTACCTATAGTTAAGAAATGTCGTTCCTCCTTTTCAAAAAAGAATCATAAACATAATCTCCAGGAAATTATTCATATCACAATTAATTACTAACTAGAGACAACCGAAAAAAAAAAAATCCCTTTCGGCAGCCCCGAAAGGCGTAGGTAGATTTCGAAGATTACTTTCATCCACTAAAAGCAGTCTAAAATTATTGAGAAAGACGGTTTATACCGCAAACCATTACTAGAGCCTGCTGACATTATGCAGCAGCCTCTAGTTAGAATTCACGCCTTCCTGCAGATGGCCGGACTCCTGCAGTAAGGTAGGAAAAGCGGGGTGGCACAATGGGCCCATGCCTAAGTGTTCAGGGGTGCCTAGGGGCACCCCCACCCGCCGCAACAGAAAGAAAGAAGAAAGACGGTTAAGAAGATTTCCAGTTGACCCAAATGCATTCTCAACAATAACAACGGAGGAATTGAGTTTTGAAATTTCACCCCCCCCCCCCCCCTTTACGAGAAAATGAAAGTGATTTTACAAAAAACTTTTTCAGACAAAAGTTGTAGATATTATTAATAGAAACTCATAGCAAAAAGAATAAACTCAATATCTCACCAAATAAGTGAGTTATGACGTTTTGAAAATTCAACCCCCCACCCCCTGCCTAAACGGTGCGTCGGACGAAAAACTTTTTCAGACAAAAGTTGTAGGTAATATTGAGGCAAATGCATTGCAAAATGAAAGAACTCGATAACACCCCTAGGACACAAGTTATGAATTTTTTTGTGCGCAAAACCCTCTTTTTCCACCCCTATTCAACCATTAAGGGTGGGATCAAAAAACGTTACAAAGAAAAGTTGTAGGTAGTACTGTTATACGACCCTCAGACAAATTTTCGTTTCATTAGTTGCAATATTAAGGGAGTTATGGACAAAAAACCAGATTTCGAAAAAGTCCCCCCATTTCCCCCCCCCCCTTGGTCCGATTTCCCCCATTAACGAACTCGACCGAGATTTTAGTCCCTTATATTTTATTAAATAGTCAAAACCAATTATTTTTCAAAAATACGGCTGCTAGCGTGTTCACAAGGAAGTGAAAATGATATATATATATATATATATAGATATATATATATATATAAACATTTGAACTGATGGTGGTTTTGGGATCCAGGGGTCATAAAAAGAATAACTGTGAAGAAATTTTTCAAAAGTGAGACTACTGGTACGACTACAATAGGTAGATTTTTCTTCGAAATCTACCTAAAAAACTTTCCTACGTACCAAAATGTCATCCAACCTAAAATCAACGGGTGCGAGTGATGTCGCTATTGGCGCTCATTCATTGCTTGTTCCACAGGTGATACCTTTTATGTCCCATGCGGCGTACGTAGTAGCACTAAAACATGTCACCCTGAAGGGGAGAAATGGTTGGGGGACCCGCAGAAACGTTTCGCCTCAATTAGTTAACGTTAACCACCCACCATATCCCACACAGCTTATTTTCCAACATTGTCACCTATGGGCGAGCTGGGGGGGGGGGGGGGATTTTTTCACTTGTTGACTTGACTGAGGAACCCATACTGAAATATTCGATTCCTTTCAAGCCAGATGTGATACTATAACAGTGGCAGAGAAAAGGGGGAGAAAAACTGGCAAGAGGGGAAAAGAAAGGAGAGGGAAAAAGTATATGAGAATAAAAAGAAAACAAAAATAACCCGAAGACAACAGCTTATTGTTAAGTCTCATCACGTGGTCATTGGGTTGTACAGTAGCCACATACGTGACTATCTACTTACATCCCTGCAATATCTACAGTCTTTTTGGTCAGCACTGAGAGACGGTGGAAACTGGCGTCCGAGGCGAGGATGATCGATCAATTTAGTTAGCAGGGCAGTTCACTCTATATATTACAAATTTAAAAAAGTATAGGGATACAGATGGAAAATTTAATGTTTCTTTTTAAATGATGGTCGCCAGAAATAGCATAAAATTGGTTATAACGATTGTTTTCTCTCTTCTCGGGAGCCACCGATAACTCGCAAACCATTCAGTGCTTCACAAATTCCCAAATTGTTTGGACGGACTGATTGGCTAATAATTTGTCTTGCGCAATGTAGCCGCTTGTAGGTGTCTTGACCCTCTTGTCCAAATTACTAATTCATTGAAAATGTTCGGGGTATTGTGTGGTCGACCCCGTAAGGGGTAGAAATCAACCAGCTTGGGCGGTAATCGGGCTAGCGGGTGCAGGATCAATACTCAATGCATTCAATTATACCATTCAATCTTCTAATCCATCCTTAATCAATGATCATGATTTATATTCATACCGTCAGTTTGATCGCCTACTCACTCCCTCCATAATTCCATTAAAGTCTTAGTTCGTTTACATGCTAATATTGGGGAAAGTGGTTTTTTTTAATAAATTTCTCGTTACTTTATTTTTGGTGGCACATTTCTTTGCCTCTAAGGTTTTTGAGAACTTATCGAAGACGTTAGAAAATATGGTATTAGGGAAGTACTTACTTTCTGCATGGAAGAATTATCCTGGGACATTGAGGTACAGCGACTGAAGTTTAAGTTCGATCCGAGGGGTTAACCACTACAGAGATTGCATGAAGATTTCCAAAGCTTTCCTGGGATTCTCAACGAGATTCCTGGAAAGATGCAGCCCCAAAGGGTTAATTACTTCAGAAATTTCCAAGATTCCCTGAGATTTCATGAAGATTTCCAATGATTGCCTGAAATTCCCAACGAGATTCCTGGAGTGGTTAACCCCTCGGTTCGATCTGTGAAAGAACGAAAATATGTAGGTATTTTAATTTCTCCAAAACTCACAGTAAATAGATGAAATAACAAATTAGGAACCGTAAAGTTCAAGTATTTGTCAGTCCTATTTCCTTGAGATGATTGGTAATTTAGTGTGGCTGCAGCGCTGGAGGGGGACCAGAGAATGTGTCCCGCGAGCCTGCAGGCAGAAACTGGGTTTGAACTGGTATAAATATACATTAGCCACAACTCCCGGGGGCAGCAGCCCTGCAAAATATCATATAATCCCTAATTAATTGGCGCTACTAAGTTCACCTCTCGCGACGCGGCGAGGGCGCCGACAGGCGGCCCAGCCTCAGAAGCGACCTAGCTCCTGTTCCTCATGTTCGATTTCTCTGTTGTTAAAAATTATCTACCATAACTTTTGAAGTTCCCAGTCATTTTTGGAAATTTTACGGCTGTGCTTACATTTAGGCATACGTTCAGGAACACGTTTTATTCCGAGGGGGTAACCTTTCCAGAGATTCCTTGAGATTCCACTGAGATTCCCTGAGATTTCCCAAGAGATTCCCAACGAGTGGTTAACCCCTCGTTAAGGGTCAATAGTGTCAAAATCAAAATTGTGGCAAAAAAAAAAGTAGTTTTTTGTAGTAATCTCGGCAGTAATAATACAGAATTATTGAGTCGTCTTCACAAGAGAAGAGTGAGAAAGTCAAGTGGGAGCGTTGCTTACCCTTTGCTATCCTTTATTGTCGGATGTCAGTTTGCCTGACTGGCTGGCGCAATGCTGATGATGTAGTGGCTGACTGATCTCTAAGGAAATACGTCACGTTCAAGTAGATCGAGGGCTGGGGCTCAAAGGGATGTGGAGTCGCGTCCAAGTAATTATAAACATGGCTTAGGGCGGCCCCTACCCCGTTTCTCTCCCCTCCAACATCGCCCCGGCGTGCCCTATCTCGTATCTCTGTGTACCTACCATGAAGGCTAGATGTCTGATAGGTCTTTTGCAATATAAAATGTGAACCTATCTATTTCATATTGCCGAATATATATTTTTTTTTAAGTTCTTAATTTAATATATCGCTAGGAGAACCTCTATAAGATGGTTCTATAGCCTACGCCTATGATTTTTATCAAAACGAAATAGTTGCCGTTCTCGCCCTTTCATTCTAGTCCTGTACTTACTTCTACTACTACAACTGGTTCTACATCCTTTCCTTTCCTTAGTTACCTCCCCCGAACAAGAAGCTGAAATTTAATTAGCCATTAATATTGAAGAATAAGGTTGGGGAGAGAGGTGGGGGAGACATGGGCGTTTGGAGGAACTAACTCCCCCCTGGCCGAGAGCAAAAACGAAATTACTAAGCTCCTATGTGAGATCATATAGGAAAACTAGGTCAAATTGTAGGAAGAATATATTTTTTTTAAATTCTTCTGTCAGATGTCGAACATAATTGGGACATAGACATAAACATAAACATAGCGTTTAGCTTAAGGAGCAGGAGGTGTAGAGCAAACTTTGATCTTATAGCTTCATAACGTAAATTTTAGTGTGTGGGTACGAGGTCCAAATTTTGTGATTCTTCTTCTGCCGCCACAAGTGCATGGGGTTACGCTTTGAAATTCTCAAATTTTCACCAGAAAATTCGTTATTTTTTGCTTTTGGCATTTTCTCTTTGACAGGATATTGGATGGGAGTAGGTAGGCAAAAATCCCTCCTCCTTCCCAAGCCTCTCCCTACGCCTATGGCGGAAGGCATTACTTTCCGGCAGCACTACGTCTTCGTCAAGTACTTAGCTGGCAAGGAACGCCTCCAGGACAACCACGTCCCAATTGGATCCCCCCTCCCCCATCTTAATATTTAATTTAGTTCGCGGTTGGCATAGGGGCATGTAATGCACTATGTAAGGAGCTTCGGGCCTAGTCCCGCAAGGATCGTAAACATACGTGCCCCCCTATTTCCCTCTTATGCGGCCTTTTCCTATGCGAGTTCCTCTATTCCTATTTTTGGATGTTGATGCTCAAAGTATTTATAAATAAACTTGTCAGTAAGTTACTTTCCTGTTGGTTTGTTCTCCGCCTACTAATAACTCAGTGTCCTTCTTTATTCCAGAGCCTTTATCAAAATAATAAATAAAACATAGAAGTGCAGAAAACCGAAAGTTTGGAAACGAGGGAAAGGAAGAGCAGCCGAGTCTCTAAGGAGTAGGGGCTGGAAAGGGGTGAAAACAAGTCCGCGCGTGGCAATTGAGAGGGGCGCCGCCACCCCAACACCAGTCTCTCGAAAAACCTCGGACGGCCCCCCTGCTCGAGCCCACGTCTCAAAAAATAATGTGGTTGGTGCCTGCCCGTCAAGCCTTTTTCTGCCTGCTGTGAGCCCTGTCGCCGGGCGGGGGGCGCCGAAGCCCGGGGTTCGCCCAGTATCGTACTAATCAAGGTAAGTAAACAACCTAACCTAGTCTGGTCAGCGAAAGCTTTTTACTAATGGGAGTTCCCATTTTGTGGAGCCATTATACTACGAATCCAATGGCGAATGCATGAAAGGGGTGGGAAGTGACCTTGGGACAGCATTGGAAAATGCAGTGTGTCATGTATTAGTCATGACTATTGATAGTACTGTTGTAGCAACGGGTTTTGGACATGCGCACACGGCCGATAACCAAGGTGAACACTCGCTACTGGTTATTTTGATACATATAGGCCACCATTAACGGTTATTGATTGTGACGGAAGAGCCTTTTTGGGTGTTCCTTCCTGTCTTTTTACGCTTGACGACCATTAGGCCGTTAGGTACGGAGAAAAGATGGCGGCAACTGTTTTGCGGGGTCACTGCAGCAGAGGTTATGGTGTCAGGGGTGGCCATAATCACCTTCTCGGGGTGGCGATTCATGCGTCTCTTCCGCGGAAGTTCCAGATTACATAAACCTACCAGATTACATAAACCTACCTTCTCAGCAGCTTTCTTACGAGTATTCTTATAAGCATACTAAGGTTTAAAAATCGAAAATTGTACTCCCCCCCCCCCCCCCAAAAACACTCATTTAACTTTGTAGTTTCTGAAAGTTTCTGTGCGAAAGACAAATTGTTGTTGTTTGTGAAAAAAGTCTGTTTCGAATTAAAAGGCACAGAATCTTGGAATACTTGCGGAATTCAACTTTATTCGTCCTCGGTCATGAAGTACTTACTCATATATAAATCAGATCTGCAAAAAGTCTTCAGCTGTTGTTCATTGATAGGATAACCATAACCATTTATCAGTTAAATGAAGAAGGAAAATTGTAACTAAAGCTAATGAAAGCTGTTGTGAACATACAAAACAAACAAAAAACTTCTTTTGATCCTAAATTCATCGGAAAACATTTGTAAATACTTTCTCATTGTGACATCATCCTCAGGCTTCATAAAAAGATTGAATAATCGAGTGAGTTTTTATTTTGTCAGAGGTAAAAAAAAGTTTTTAAAAAAACATCCTTACAATAGCAACTCGCGTACAATTATGTTACAATGGTATCTTATTTTATTACAAAAAAATAAAAATAAAATACCATGAAAATTATATTTCATTTTTTTATAGTAAAGTCAATCCTGGAAAACTGGTTCGGTTGTTGTCTCCAATTTTCTTTAGGTATGGCTTGAAATTTTTATAACAGCGTGAGTGGATCGGGACAAACTAAAAGTCCATTTAAACTTTTTTCTGGAAGTATTTTCGACTGCGTGCGGTGCGCGGTGAGTGGAAATGAACATCGCAATTTGCCTACGCCTTTCTACCCTGTTAAAATTATTCTTATTTTTTTTTAATTATTTTTTTTTTACTTGTTTAACCATCTGATGGGAAATAGATGTACATTTTACAGAAATTCTACGGAAGCAGAAAATAGGTAGAAAAATAATAGTGATAAAATAAGAATCGTAGAGAAAAAGGGCCCGAGAGGAAGACTTTTGGTCAAATCCACATTCTCTACTAACCCTTCTCGGTTAGAGCGAGGGGTTATACATTCGCTGGGAATCTCGTTGGGAATCTCGTTGGGAATCATTGGAAATCTTTATGAAATCTCAGGGAAACTTGGAATTTTTTGGAGTGGTTACCCCTTCAGGGTTCATCTTTCTATGAATATAGTTGGGAATCTTTGGAAATCTTTATGGAATCTCAGTGGAATCTCAAGGAATCTCTGGTGTGGTTACCCCCTCGGGTTAGAGCAGCATGCTATATTTTCTGTAAAATTTAAAATTTTCACTGTTATCACCACTTGGCCCTGCAGATTTCAAAATTTGCTAGTTTCCAAAGTGGAGCAGAGCAAGGTGTCATAATATGAGTTTGCTCGTGTTTTATTACCATGATAAGAGTTGAATGGAATGCAACCCCTGGAAAAGTTGTTACATTAACGTAGCAGCTTTCATGCTTTCTCTCCATTTCAACCAAGTTGGAGGTTTGTCGCATTCAGACAGAAAATGACTCCTCCCTCCTCCATCACGCGTATCCCTCATTTTACAAAATGCTTTATTATTTTCTTTCCTTTTATAATAACGTAGATTGATGGCCGTGCTATTTGAAAATATAGGCCACCATCTTGATGCTGCAAAGTTTTCGAAATTCTCGCGGGGTTTCGATGATTGGATTCATACTCTTTTTGCTGGAATTACTTCTCTGCTTCATGTTTTATTCTGTGGACTTCACTTACATTCGCGCTATTCAGTTGTATATATTTGTTCAATTCTTGTGTCACTTGCAAAAATTTCTCCTGTGTGCCAGCAGTGAGGCCATAGAAATGGAGCCAGTTTTTTTTCGGAGTGGAAGACGCTTATCAATAAAGTAACAACCAAAAATCCGTTGATCTTATGTTACGCAGCTCACAAAAGTATTATCTATGAAACCCGTAACGGTTACATTTCTTTTCATATCAATAAACAAAAGGTGACATAATTTCAGTTCGAAGTTGAACTCTCCTTTCGGTCGCTGTGAGTATCGTTGGTTACCTGTGTGTATGGGGGCCTGCAAAATTTTTTTCCAGACCAGTTCAATATATCCTGGACCCATAGTGGTTTGTTCCTACTATATGATATCAGGATCTTGACAAAGATATCTTTTAATGGATACTTATAGATCCTAATAAATACTCGAGGGATTAACCACTCCAGGAATCTTGTTAGGAATCTCTTTGGGAATCTCAGGAAATTATCGGAAATTTTTATGAAATCTCAGGGAATCTTGGAAATTTCTGGAGTGCACATTTCCACAAATCTCGTTGAGAATCTCAGGAAATCTTTGGAAATCATTTTGCAATCTCAGGCAATCTCAAGCAATCTCATGGAGTGGTTACCCCCTCGTAATTTGCCGTTCCACTGAAATGTGTTCGCTGTTTCCTTTTTAGATTGTGTTTCCGAAGCGCGGAAAGTACCTGTATCGATAGGAAGGAAGGCGGTGAATAGAATAATTAATGGACAGGACTAAATCAATTAATAAAGATTTCTGGGGCAGTTTCGGACAGGTCGAGGCTAGTCAACTGACAGAAGACTCAGGCATCCCCCCTTCGGCTTCCCCCTCAGGCTTCCCCCTCAGGCTTTGGCTAATGAAACTCGTTAATATTTCCGACGCTCCAAACTTTGGACACCGCTATTTGTCAATCGAGTTTCCAGCATGTCACCGCCCACAGCATCACTAATACATTGAGGTTGAGTCTCCTCTGTTTGTTTTAAAATTTCAAGTTTGACGACATATTAGGAAGTCCTTATTGGTTTACCTACCTCATTCCCAAAGCCTATAGACATTGCCCGAAAGGTTTCAGTTTTTTTTCAGCAAGCTGAAATACGCTTTCAAGCCCAAAAACAGCTTGCCTTTTCCCCTCTTGTAAAAGTGAAGGTGGAAAAGCATCACCGATGAGAAGCTCTTTCTTCTCGAGCTGAACGTATTGAAAAAACTGCTGAGCAGCTGGAAAAGAGTCTCACGCTTCGTTTAAGGCCAGTTTCCTTGCCCTGTCCGCCTATAAAATGTGAGATACTATTCTTTTTCACCAGTGAAGTATCTCACTGGAGAAGCCTCTGTCCCTCCCTTTCATCTAGTTCGAACTCACAGTTCTATGACTAGTATGGGTGTATGTGGACGAGCCATTTGTTGGTGGCTTCAATTGTATCTTTCGTCTGTTTCTCATCATATGATTTTCCCTTTCTTCTTCAAAAATCGATACCACTAATACTGAGAAAAAGGTTAAATGATTCCGTCAGTTATATAAAAAGTTACTGATGTGGAAATCTGTATTATTCTAGATTAACGAGGCTGAATTCCAAAAACTTTGTTGCCATGATCACATGAGCCTTGTTACTTCCGGCAATCAATGAAGCTGGCAATCAGGCTGAGCAACTCTACTTGTAATTAGTGAACGAGTTGTTGGTGGGGAGCTTTCTCTCTGCCGTCGATTGTTATTTGTTACATTATCGGACGCAAATCAATACCTCGGGGCCTTCATAATGTGGAGAGCATACGTGATTCTGTGGGGCTCCTTCATATTGAGGAATCTGACTGGGGCGGTATAGTTTTTTACGATAGTTTATTTCCAGTTCTATAATTTTCCAGTACCCACATTGGTGCTGGAGAGGGGGGGGGGGGGGTTTAAAAATATTGCGTAATTTTTTATCCGTCAGGTAGGGCTAATGTTCTCCTCACAGCTCAACTGTGACGTTCCTTAGATGAGTAGAGCTTTGCATACGTTCACGGAGAGTAATTTGATAAGCTATGTGTCAGGGTAAAAAATTTCTCTGCAGTTGTCAGCTTAGTATACCCTTCCCTGATATCTATAACCCTTTTCTGTGGATTCTAATTCAGGTACGGTCTGCCCTGTCCTGATTATAGAGGAACCCTTGTTCTGTTGTGTATATGACAGAGAGTAGAGTGCTGAGAGCTATGCTGACTGGGCGACAGCAACACGGGCCCTAAAGTGGGTTCCGCACTTCAGTTAGGACATGTACGTCACTTGACATGGTGTGAGAGCATTCGCAGTAATGAGCCATTAAAATTAATTGGACGAACGCTGTTGCTAATGTTACTATGTCCTGCAAGACGTAGGTGCTTCCAATCGTCCTGTTTCTACCATTCACCTAGTCTAGAGGTCGGCGTAAGGTCAAGTTAGGCACCGCTGTTGTTGCATACTCACTTGCTCGAAATTTCTGGCTCCCATTTTTTATTTCTCACTAGCATTATTTGATGGAGATCATCTTAGCAAAAAGATCGGGCTGATTCAAAGCGATACGAGTGACAGTTGGTACAGGTACTTGACGGGTATAGTCAGGAGCTGGCTCTAGTGGGCACCCTCCCTGGCTCACCCTCTGCGCCAAATGATGGCCCTTGCCAGGGTTTGGTAGTTGGAGGTATACAGGCTCTGCCGCTCTGCGCCTGCTGTTTCGGCAGGTGGTGCGTGAACAGTGCAACTGTCTCCCCAGGACCCACCTGGCCCAATCCAGTCTGGCTGGAATTCATATTTTCATTGACCCGGCCCTTTCAAATTTTGTTTCCATGATATGGTCGTTGTAGCAACGCTTGGAAACAAGGTAATTTTTTAACAGCCTGTTTGTTAAAAATTTGATCAATTTTTTTAAATCTTGTCAAATGGTACACTACACAAAACGAGCGGTTACCCCCTTGTCCCTTGTCCCGCCATTTATAACAAATTGTCAAATTGTTCAACGCTTCTGGTTCGGAGTCGTACCTTCTCTCTGTTTGTGGATAGTTTCTCCTAGTGCAGATTTCAGTAGTCCGCGAATGAAAAATCATCGAGTGCAGATGCAGGACTATTTAGTTGAGCCAGCACTACAGTCGTTGACTAACTGATGAGTGGTGACATAAGTTCCTTTGTCGTCGTTGTTGGTGTCTTTATTGTAGACATTACTTTATCCTCAGACTCGTAGAGCCATTAACTTTCTGCGGAGCGGATTTAATGTGTTTCGGGGGCGTGACGGCCGGGATGTACCGACTTGACGCTTGATGAGGCCGGGGCTGCCATGTTACGTCCTATGACGCCTTCGTCTGGCTACACCAAAATACCTGACTAACCTAACGTGGTGTCTAACATCACTTACGATTACAATGTAACCTCGAATAATGTTTTTGTGCCTGTCAGGCCCAAAATACCTATTGTATTTTAGTATACTATTGTGTGTGCCTTCTTCTTGCACCCACCATACCGTCAAGCAGAAATTTATTTCATGACATGACTCAAGATAAGTGGGGTAGTTCTTGGGCAGTACTTTTCATTCTATTGTACTTTGCAGTATAAGTGAGGACACGGAGAGCTTGAAATGTAGTGATGCACGATGCAAGAACAAGAAACGGCATTTCTTGTTCTTGTTCCCGCAAAGCGACTCTTGCTCTTGTTCTTGCAGTAAAAAATCCGATCTTGTTCTTGTTCTTGCAGTAAAAATCACTTCTTGCTCTTGTTCTTGCTGCGAGACTATTGCAATTTCTTGCATACAAATGGTTTTTTCTGCGGTTATAATGTGGTTTTTAGCCTACCGAACGGCCATATCAAGTGCAATCTATCGTCGCATAGTCTGCAGAGTTTTTCGTACAAAATATGGACTGCAATCCATGAATGAAGCTTTGGAAAAACACTGCCTGGGTTTATGCAAGACTCTTGCGAGAACTCTTGCAAGAGTTCTTGTTCTTGCAAGAGTTCTTGTTCTTGCAAGAGTTCTTGTTCTTGCAAGAGTTCTTGTTCTTGCAAGTCACTTCTTGTTCTTGTTCTTGCAGCATAAATCAACTCTTGTTCTAAGAAATTTTCGTGCATCACTATAAGTGGGGTAGTTCTTGGGCAGTACTTTTCATTCTATTGTACTTTGCAGTATAAGTGAGGACACGGAGTGCTTGAAATGTAATATTTGATGGTTCAAAGTGCAGTTTGAGCACGGGGATCACGACGTCACCAGTTTGTTTGCGCGAGCATGCAGTAATTTGAAAATCCGCTGTGACCGTCATCGTGGTCACAAACGTTAATTCCGTGACTTGCCTTTCAAATGATTGTGTCATTACGAATTCCCACGGCAATGCTCCGGAAACTGAATCGTTTCCCTTTGTGGGATTAAGCTGGACCGGAAACATTCCCCTGATTTTATAGAATGCCAGGGAGATGTGTTCGGTGGTTTCCTCCGTCAGTTTTTGGTCTCTTCTATCTTAATCTGGCTACTGAGGAATCAGTTGCAGAAACCAAAAATTTTGAAAATTTGTCTTCTTTAGTTTATCTTCTGGTCTGGGCACACTTAGATATATTCAAATAGAGTGAGCTGAAATGTCTCGACTACCGTACGAACGATTTCGGATTCTTAAGAACCATTTTAAGGTTAAGGGGCAGTTATTATTATACCTTTTCGAGGATTGATTTTTGGAATGTACACTATCCCCATTGATTGCCAAATTTTCCATTTCATGACTCTCCCTTCACAGAAGGAGGAATAAACACGTAAGCTCCCAAATAGTGCGCTCTTAAAATTAGAATGAAATCTCAGTCAACAAGTTCTTACTTCCTTTTACGGATTAATTGTATTTAAGACGTCACTGTCAGAGAGCTTTGCTCATTCTACCACAGAAGGGGCTGTTTTGAAGGTAGAACATACTACGTCAAGCATATTACGTTTCACTAGATGGAACCACAAGCCCTAGACTTACGTAGGAAATGGAAGACGACCCTTTACTGCGGATTTTGAGAACAGCAAACAGTTCGATCAAACCGTTAGGTCCCACATGTCATCTTGAAAGCCAATGCCTGTTTCCAATTTGGAAAGCGTTAGAAATGGAGTATACGGCTCTGAGGGCACGAGGATGGCCCAAAGTACACACGGCCTGGTAATGGGGCTATACGAAGAACAAGAGAGCTAGAGCTGGCTTCAATTATTCAAAAAGCGAGTTCTCGCCCCGCCTGCTCGAACATACGAAGCATGGGGGGAACGGGACCCTAGCGCCCGTGCGTACGTTCTTGATGGCTTCCTCTCCTCAAGGCAGCCCTCTTATGTCTTGTGTCGCTTCCTGTAACTGCCGGAAAATAACTTAACCACTCATACTAAGGGGGGCAAAAGCACACCAGAGCCTAAAACTGTACGTGCTAACTGAAATCTGACAAATCGTGTAACTAGTTAGGCTCTCAAAGACTTTTTATTTATCACATGATACTGCTTCACATTTAGAAAGTCCGCACGAGTCGTCTGAAACATGCACGCTGTATATAGAGGATGCCTCACCGTCTTACAATATGCATTCGCAACTGAAACTTGGTGATGGCAGAAGAGTCAGACTCAGACAGACGACAGAGACACAAACTTTTGTCCTTCGGGATCTGGGTCTGAATTTTTTATTCGCTTCATGTGCCGGTCTAGTTTCCATGGCAACTATGGACTTATCATGTGATAGTGTCGTTACGTGATATCGGCCTCGGAGAGCTAGTCGTAGGAGACCTGATTTTAAATCCGAAACATGATCAAAAGAGCCAGTAGATATCTCCTTTCTGCAATAATCCACCCAGACATTTTCTCAAGTTGCAAGACCGGCGTATAGTGCTGGAGCGCCCGTTTCCAACATGAATTGCTGGGTTGGCCCAATGAGGCTATAGGAACCACCCGCAACTTTATACTTACGTGGTGGATGGAAATGCATTATGGGGTAATGCGTGGAAAAGTGTTGGAAGGGGTGTTCCGGGTGGTGGTCGGGCGTTCACGGGGAGGGGGTGGGAGTAGGGTGGCTAAAGGGGTGAGGGGCATAGGTGCGTGCTGCAGAGATGCGAGTGGTGCCTACCTGCCCCGCGCCTGCGCCGCGCGCACCTCGCGGCAGAGGCGCCGTCGTCGGACAAACGTCAGTCTTCGCGCGACGCCCACCGGTTCAGGTCGGTTGTGAGTCGGTACCGCGAGCGCCCTCGTGCATCCTCCGTGCTTTGTGATTGCTGTTGTCTCATCTTCTCGCATAGCAATTACACCAAGTAGGTTATTCGTGTTTTGAGATTTGAGTATTTACTATATGCTTCTATTGATAAGCTGTAGGGAAGGTAGGTGAAGTGTCTATACCTAGGCAAGGGCTTAGCTATATTTACGAGTATCTACCCACAACTCTAAAATGAGGATTTTTTCAAGAATATTCTTTGTACCAGTTAAGGAGGTACCTTTAGTGATCATGACGTCAACCTGGACTTTGTTCACAGAGGTAGCTCTCAAAAAGCCCACGAAAGGGGTATTCATAGAAAACTCCCACTGAACAGTGAACTATCCGAGGGGGTAACCACTCCAGAGATTCCTTGAGATTCCACTGAGATTCCATAAAGATTTCCAAACATTCCCAACGGTATTCATAGAAAGATGAACCCCGAAGGGGTAACCACTCCAAAAAATCCAAGATTCCCTGAGATTTCATAAAGATTTCCAATGATTCCCAACGAGATTCCCAACGAGTGGTTAACCCCTCGGAACTATCGAAATTTGATCCACGGTCTGTCTGAACTCGATTCCAAGATTGAAAGCTTATCCCGCTCTGCCTAAACGAAAAACTAAGGTTGACGTGCTCCTAAAACGTTCGTATTTTACATCTATCTAACTGGTTAGGGACGGATGTACGGTGTACGGTTTACTCTTATGAAAAAACCGACCAGTGCTATTTTAATCTCCTGACTGAGAAAAATCTGTTGGGAGGTGGAGGTGAACCTGTAGGCTTGTTCAGTGTAACCAATGTGAATTTTGTTTAAATAGTAATTTTTTGGATACAGGGGACAGTGTCAAATCGTAATCAGTGAATACAAGGTGGAAAATTTCAAGGAAGTCACAACGTAAAAATATAAATTGTAATAGATAGGGACTGTACAAGTTATAAATAAAAATCGTTGCCCATTGAAAGTTTTGTCAGCAACATTAACCACGAAATCACCCTTTGAAACATGAGTGTCGGATGGAGACTCAAATAAAGATCTTATCAAAAAGGAAATCACCATACCTGCTGTAATGGTGGGGGAGGGAAACAGACGTGGGAAATGCTGATGGGGTGGGGGACTCCGAAATCTGATAAGCCACCTTGACGTCAGAAATTTTGAGATAACTCACGTGCGATATTAGAAAGCTGCCGGAGGCAGAAATCGATACCTTCACCTAATATCGGACACAAATCACTTTCTATGATATCTTTGACGGCTTTCCGAGCCTATAGAGGCAAAATCTGTATGCTTACATTATGCTACAGAAACCTGAAACTGAACATCCAATTTTGACAAAAGATATCCGGAAGCCTCATCTGGGAAACATGCTCAAATCCCGGTCGTTGAATAACTGAATAATTTCCCTCTGTATACTAATTGTTGTCAGTTGGTGTACGAGGGAGATGACGTGTTTCGAGGAATGCCAGTAAGCTGCATATAAATGCACCCGTGTATAGTTACTTAAGGCTGAATTTCACCACCTCACGATAGTGCCTTTTAACGTTCGAATAGCTATCGATTCGAAAAAGCAGACACCCTCTCGTTAGGTTTTGTTGTGTCAATAGAATTCGCCTGCTTCGTTTACGTCAAATTTATTTCAACAATTTCAATCTAAAAGTGGAAATAAACGTGAAAAACCCCCTATTTTTTTCGGAGAAAGAAGTTAAAATGTTGATTAGACTACATTAGACTACAACAAATGAGTCGCAGGTATGAAAATTATCGTTTTCGCTAACGCACGGAAAATCCACTCCAAAGCTAACGAAACGGTAACGGTGCATGGTGAAAGCCGTTAACATTTTTTACCGAAACGATAGCGCAATCGTGTGCACGATAGTTTTCACGTTAAACTGGTGAAATTCAGCCTAAAGCTATATAAATAATTTAAAAAATTTTGCGTCCCTTTCTTTTATTTCTTAATATTTTCGGATGAAATTTTAGTCGCCAGCTGTATACATTTATCACCAGGTATGTTTGAGGTTCAGCGCTCCAGCTGCTGCCTAACTATATTGAGTGGAAAAATAATTAGGCGCAGGACAAAATGACAATACTATACTGACAATCGAGTGTTGACTTGACGTTTGGGGATTTAATTCGAGAATTGAAAACGCAATGCCTCAGGGACTGAAATATACGGGTGGCCCAAAATTTAGCCGAGGGGTTAACCACTCGTTGGGAATCATTGGAAATCTTTATGAAATCTCAGGGAATCTTGGAATTTTTTTTGGAGTGGTTACCCCTTCGGGGTTCATCTCTCTATGAATATCGTTGGGAATCTTTGGAAATCTTTATGGAATCTCAAGGAATCTCTGGAGTGGTTACCCCCTCGATTTTAGTGAAATAATTTTGCACGTTTCTTTATTACAATCAGAGATTGAGGGAGGTAAGGTAAGAATTGAATTGGGTAAAAGTCCATTTGTTGGGTAGTCTTAGTGCGGTGTTGGGCATTGTTCGACGAGGCTTTGTTCCGAAGTTGGGCTCCAAGTCCGCGAGCATCCGTCCATTTGTTCATTAATTTGCTTCAAGGGGTACCAAACTAAAACATGAAAACTCTATTAAGAATGAAGAAAAAACTTTGGAAAAGTTATAATTTAGATGCCCGAAGCCATTTTTTGAATTTTCAAGTTTTGCTAATTTTCCTGCGGTATTCCCATTGCTTACTTACGCTTATACACTTCTGGCTCCCTAGCTCCCTTTTGGCGACCTCCCGCAGGCAAAAAGAACGGACGGGAACAAAGTTTAGTGTCGGCGCGGTGTAGGAATAATAAATATAACATATTTAGAAGCCATAAAATAGCGAGGGCCGTTCTGGATGTCGCAACCGCCGTGCGGTCTTTCGAAACAAAACAACAGATTCTGTAAAAAAAACTCTAACTCAAGACTCTTCTTTTCCAACATTTGTTCGACAGGTCATCTGCAGTTTATCCATGACCCCTTCTCCGTAAGAAAATGTCGAAAACTTGAAAATAGTCAGTCACCAGTCAAACCTAAACAATCATTCCATAAATACATTTATGTACTTTTTATTTGTCGTTTCAATCGTAATGACAAGTTTTATGGTGTAGATTTCACCCACTCCTACTGTATTCTATGGCTAATTCCACTGTTGGTGTGTTGAGTTGTACAAATTCTTAGCATTTTCATCTTTGAGTTCATTTAATTAAGGTTATCATTGGCGGTTGGAATTGAAGGAGAGAAGTTGATTCCAGCAGCTGGAATTCCAAAATGGCTTCCCCTCAATTGGGCGCATACCTAGCTCGTCTTAGACAAAGCTTTCTTCCAGCTATCCGAATGCGAAACCAACTTTAGCTGAAACGAAGCACTTTACCCTTTGTCCATCTCCTATTTCAGAAAACTGAAGGCTTTCTGTCTTCTTATGGGATGTTCAGGGCCCAGCTAGAATTGATTTTTATTGACCTTTTTATTTCACCTCACTTATACAAAAGGAAAATGTATGCCGCTTGTATCTTCGGTTTATTTTTCACAAACAATTTTATTTTCGGTCTGGTGGTGCATTTACACCTCGACATAACAAACCTATAACTTACCTAAGGTTGTCCAAAGGCTGACGACGACGAAGCATCTCGATCGGCTAATTTTTTTAAAAATATTTTCTTTCGTTGAACCTCGGCAAACTATTAACGCAAACAGCCCAATTTTTATCACCATGAGCTGCTGGTCAGGCTTAGGTTGGGGTTATCTGACGTCTGGCGGCGCTGTTCTCCTTCCCTGAAAATTAACACTGCGAGTGGTAAATTAATTTTAATATTTCGGAATGGCTCCCAATTTCGCTAGGGTAACATCAACATTCCTTACAAATTATTAACGTTGCAGAATCCACAGATTTCATATGTTTCTTTTGATTTCATGATGATGCCTTAGCGAACTTTGGAGCCTTTCCAAAAAAGGGGAAAAATTAGAAACAATTCGCCGCGAAATTTTGATCTCTGAATCTCAACTGAAGCTATAACTTTCACGAAGAGATATAATCAGAGACGTGGGTCATTTAATTTAGCGGTAAAGAGGGCAAAGCCCCGGAGGACCGTGGCCTCTATGGTTTTTGGGGCTGACCTCAGGGTCTGCGTAACGTGGGCTGTCATCATCGGCACGGTCACGATTCTTGAGGTGAAATCATAGCCTACTGATTTAAAAGAGGGCATCTCAATCTGGGCCTTGTACGAGTATATACCTCGAATGGCGATACCTGTAAATTTTACCCAAAATTGAAAGCCTGACGTACAAAGGTATGTAGTTTTTACATTGCTTGCATTCCCTGAAGAGCGCCCGGCCTCTCGGAGCCCGCGACAAAATACTTCAGTTAAT
Organism: Mesopsocus fuscifrons; assembly: GCA_950004255.1. Taxonomy (NCBI): domain Eukaryota; kingdom Metazoa; phylum Arthropoda; class Insecta; order Psocodea; family Mesopsocidae; genus Mesopsocus; species Mesopsocus fuscifrons. The sequence continues at coordinate 7,640,417 of OX465373.1, forward strand.
TTAAATTTTCTAGAATTATACCTTTATTGTATTGTATTGTAATGATGCAAAAATAAAAGTCTCGAATCCTTTATTTGTCGTATAAAAAGGTTGTCGTGACGCTTTCAGGTATCTTTGCGTTGTTCTTCCATATGTTTCCGAGTTCCCCAAATCGGTTCATGCTGATTTCGCTGATTACGAACTACGTTTAGTGCTTTTTGGGATGTTTAGTTTTGGGTTGTTTCACTTCTGAAAACTGTTCTACCACTCTTGGCATTTCAGTGTAAAATTAGGTAGAAATTGAGGAAGCTACGGAAGTGAGAGTGCAATGCTAAACAATCACATTATTCAATTTTTGTCAGCCCCACTTTTGCCGCTTAATGAATATTGCATCGGCTCATTATCTTGTTTTTTAACAATGACGGCAAAGAGCTTTACAAAGTTTCAAAGCTCGAGCTAAAGATTAAATTCATCCCCTAGCAAAGTTAGCAAAGGAACTTGTAATTTCCTTCGCACGAAAGAAGCTTAAACTCAAAATAACATTTGAACTCCAATTTACCCTTCTGGTATTATTCATGACAGTGAGCTTTTTGAGTTATTGCTAGTGCTCCCCTTCTCAAGATGAAGATAAACTATGGAGCTAATTACTCTAGATTGATTTCTAGAAGTTTGTAACAGATTCCCTCCGCGCAGGATGAATTTGCTTTCCCTGTGGCCTCGCTGCTTCCATAGGTTACGCGCCCTGTCGTGTCCTCCTACTTCAGCAAGTCAACTAATAGTCGGATTTTGTTTATTATCCTTCACAACAACAACTTTCGAAAATGTATTTTTCGTTTTCTTGATGAATATGCCTTTTAAGTTATATGTAGGTAATATGTTTATTGACCCAACCCTTATAATTTTCGCAGGAGAGTATTTTTAAATTTGTGGTATCTTGCTGTACGCAATACCTGCAACATTAGGAGGAATTTTGCGACATTTATTTAATGCTGAATTTGAGGCAACCACCATAAAACAAATAGGGTGTGTGGCTTCTGTTCTTCAGAAAATTACGCCAGGCATAAGGAATGTTCTTTATTTGCCACCTCCGTAGAGGACGGTAGATTTTTTCTTTCCCGGAATGCTCCATCAAAGGGAGTTATAAAATGTAATGTTTGGCCATAGTGAAGCGCCAGAAAAATGTTTATTTAGTGAGTTATTTTGTCTGAAACTATCTCTGTTAAAATGAGATAGGCGTCCGGAATATTGAACAAGTTTTCGGAAATCTTTCTACGCGATGTTGAAAGGTTTTGAGAAACAGGAGAGGAAATTTCTAGCTTTCTTGGAATTCAGCAAAGTAAGCGAATCTAGCTAAGTCGGATAAAAAGTCAGACTTCTGATTTCTTCGAAAGTTAAACGGAATCAGTCAATTTTCTTTTTTACGGGAAAATCAGATGTGACCGTCTTTACTTTGACTTCTATTTTCTATTCCAACATCACAAACGAAGAGTTGCCACTCTCGTGATAACCTTCTCCTAGAAAAAGTTGAGGAAAAACTATTTTCCTTTGATCTCTTCGTCGGATATAGTGTAAATGGCCCAGATACAATAAAATTGATCCTCTCTGGACTCCCGTGTATTCCACGCAGCAGAAGGACTTTAAATCATAGTATGTAGATGCTGTTTCGTAAGCGTTTTTATGCGCAATATAAAGGTGACTGTGTCCGATTAGAGTCTTTGCTCTCCAGTCTTATTAGCACTCTGGTTGACGTCACTGTGAGATCTCAAATTCCAACGAGAATTTACAAATCTTATAAGCTACCCCGAGGGGTTAACCACTCGTTGGGAATCTCGTTGGGAATCATTGGAAATCTTTATGAAATCTCAGGGAATCTTGGAATTTTTTGGAGTAGTTACACCTTCGGGGTTCATCTTTCGATGAATATCAATGAGAATCTGGAAATCTTCACGGAATCTCAGTGGAATCTCAAGGAATCTGTGGAGTGGTTACCCTCTCGTGCTACACCAAATGAACTACTTCGTGAAGAAGGAAAAAATCGTTTCAGTGACTGGTCTTGATCCTAATGTACTCTTTCTCTCCGAAATGAATCTCATGACAAATGACGATCAACAAAGCGATTATCTCGGAGTTCTCGTAATGGAAAGTGTGAAGTACGGACGCGATGGTTAAATAGTGCGCCGCCACGCCATTGTTGCGCGGGCGCAAGGAAAGACAGAGTGACGGGTGCTATAGCGCTAGCAGAACTAAACAATGCTCGTAATCGTTCTGCTTGTGGTGGTCTACTTTTTCAAGTCCAGGCCAAGCCAGAAAGAAAGAACAGAGAACCGGGCGAAAGCTGTTTGGTTCGTGCCCATAATTCATGTCGCTTTGTCCCTGTCAGCAACATTAACCTAATTACATTTTTTTGTACGTCAGTGGGCAATAAGGAAAAATAGGCTAAAAGCTATTTGATGGCATGCATATTTCATATACATTTGTAATGAAATGCTCCTCCGAGCCATTGTGGATTGCATGTTTTTATATTCTAGAATCTCTCATAGTTTTTAGGTTACAAGTATCATTATTGGCTGTCGCAATCGGAAACATGTCAGGTTTAGCTTTTTCCAGTGCTTTCCCGCATGAGTTCTATCGATTCTGTTTTTTACTACAAGTTCTTGAATGTTATTTTTGTGTTGGAAGAGTATAGTAGGTATTGCAGTTAGGGAATATCTGAAAGTCAGTTTTTAGTCGGTAGTTTATGTGTAACTTATTTTTTCCCAAAAATCCTATGACGCCCTCGAAGCCTCTACGTGATTACCGAAATCAGAAAGTACCCCTCTGGAAATGATTATTATTCTATAAAGAAAAATTATTTCTCCGACCCAAAATATTTTCTCTTCCTTATTCATGTTGGTGGGATCAGATACATTTACCGCCAGCCGTATTTCGCTAATATTATGTTTACTGATGCATTCTACGCAGTATCAGTGCAATGTTACATCCCTCAAGGTAAAATCTGGCTAGGCTATAGGATCACACCACAATGTAATTTTCTGTTTCATTTCAGAGACTTTTTCGAGACTCGAGAGGCATAGTGTTGTGAAGAAACACGGATACATATCAGTATAGGTACGTGGCGTGCGGTATGCATCGCCTTTGGTAGTTCGTCGTGGATTCTCGCGCTCTAGCCCTGTCACCGCCCCCAGAGAAAAGGTCGCGACCGTCGGCGGACGTCATGGATCAGTCCATGGCCTTAGCACTCACCCAGAGCACCGACTCGGTCAATGGAACCGTCGAAGAAGAGGTAAGTCACTTGCTAATGTTTTCCCTAATTTGAGAGCCATAGTCTACCCCTTTCCTGAGGGGTTAACCACTCGTTCGGAATCTCGTTGGGAATCATTGGAAATCTTTATGAAATCTTAGGGAATCTTGGAATTTTTTTTGATATGGTTACCCCTTCTGGGTTCATCTTTCTATGAATATTGTTGGTAATCTTTGGAAATCTTTATGGAATCTCAAGGAATCTCTTGTGTGTTTACCCCCTCGCCCTTACCTGTTAGTTGGTATCGGATTGGTAGTACTTTCCAAAGCTACTGTTGCCAATTGTATGTGTATGTAAGCTACAGGGGTCTGGCCCCATGTGGTACTCGTACCCAGGTATTTAAACGACGAAATATGCTCCGTGGACAGTCATTTTTCAGAGCTGAATATTTGTAGATATTCCTCTGATTCATATACGCAAAAGGCGGTGGTCGGAAACTCTTACTAGCCAAGAAAAACAAATAGGTACCTATTTAAATAAGTATTTTCCGAAGATGGAACAATTTTAACAATAACTTCTCAAGTTGTGCAGGACAATAACCCTCATAGCTCAAATTTATGATGTGCTTCGGTTTCAATATAGCAGAGTCAACGAGCAGTGAGGGAAGCCTTAGGTCCCCTGGCCCCTGGTATCGGCAGATGGGCCTGTGTGGTGCCAGGTGCAGGCCCCAGGCCTGGAGGAAGTGAGGTTCCGGTCTAGTACTCGGTACCCGGCACGAGGTTCGCCTGGCTGTGCGGGCTTTATCACTGCCTGCGCGGTGACTATCCAAGATCTGCTCATTCCAAAAAAAAAAATGCCTCATCGTTTGAATGGAAGCTTGAGTCTCCAGCAAACGTGAAACCTAGATTAATTTGAGGTTTGCCTGTCAGAATCGAGTGACTCCATGGGCTCGAGTGCTCTGATTGGCCAGCATCCTTTGACGTCATCTGGAGGCCATTTTAAGTGGGGCAACCTCTGTAATTTAGATACCTTAGTCCCAGGTTCATCGCCATTGTCCCTCATGCGTGATCGCGGTTGGTAGCGTACTGACTCCGTTGTGTACTTACTCCGAAAAACGGGGCCAGGCGTGGGTGTCGTTTTGTTTGTGATGCTCGAACTGAATGCTGATGTCATTCTTTATCACTTTTCAGTATTTTAAGCTTCAACCTTATTTTTATTCTTAGGAGGATGATGACTTTGTGTCGTGTGTCATTGTACCTATAGATATAGATAGAGGATGTGGTTTAAGGGGAAGATCAAGAATGTTACTCTGAGTAGGTAACCGAATCTCGTAGGTCTTCCAAGAATGGCTCTTACAAATAGGACTATCTGCTTACTGCGATGATGGCGAGTCTTCTGTACAATAATTCCATGCTCTTGATCTTGTTTGTATTTCTATTGTTGTCAGTGTTGTTCAATTTTATCTCCCCCTTAACCCCACTCCAGTCCAACATACTTCCTTCTGTCATCTCTGGCATAGTAGGTCTTAACTCCTGGCCCCAAGCCCTACCTTATCAGTCTCGTTAAATTCGCAAATTTACGTAGTAGGTATACCTGTGAAAGCGAGATCCGTGGCCAAAACGAATACAGGAGGATGAGAGGAGGTGGCGGCTCATTCAATCAATAGATTTAATTTATCTAGATTAGAAGTGGGTGACAGTTCAACATGGACGCCGTCGCCATTGTCCGAAGCGTTGCCCTGTGCCGGTCATTATTGCCACTGAGGTATCCCTTCTCTTTCCTCAGCAATACAAAATGGAATTCTCGTACAAAAGAGGTATCTTGCTTGTGTTTACTAGAAAAACGGCAGAATGGTAGACAGGAGGTTGGCTGTTCAAACATAGGGAGGAAGATAGTGATTTATGTTTTGTTGTTTTGCCGGGAAAACCTGTGGGATTCTCAAGAAATTGAGTTTAAATAATCGGTTTAAGTCGAAAATTGCCATCACGTCGTTTTTAAAACATTTAGAAATATTCCCGAGATTTTTCAAAATACTATGGACGTCCAACTTATTTGCATCTATTGGAACTTCTCGCAATTTCATGAGTTCTCCCCTATCCCCCCTAATAACCGGATGTCTCTGCCTACTTCCTTTTATTTTTCGAAAAGAAACGAACGACGCTATAGTGTATGCTTCTGAGGGCAGAAAATTGTACACCAAGGGGATTCATGGACGGATGCTCTCTCTTTTGACGCTGAAGGCACTGAAACGTGCTTACATAGGTACAGCCAGCGGGAGGAAGGTAGGTCACCTTTGGCATTGTTATTCTGGTAGTGCTGGTAGCGTGGGACCTCCATGGGAACCGACGAGACGCGTGCGGCGTGCCTCTTCCTCATGACTTTCAGCTAGCTCGGTCAGGGGGACTTGGATCGTAGCCTTCTTAAATCGATCTGGTGTTGCTGCTAGAGGACCAGTACTTGTTGAATTTTGCGTGCGTAGCAATAACAAAGTCTCAGTCTTCATCCCTAGTGCCTTAGCTACTCACTTGTCCGTTAGAATCCTATTTCGACAGCCTTCTTTTGCTTTAAGTGCCCTATTAAAGGCGTGAAGGTTATTTTCGCTTGCGTTCTATGATGTTTTCAGAAAGAAATTTTCACCCTATCCTGTTTTCTGGTTGAATCCCCAGTTTTAGTGGGGCCTCGTTAACGGAGTTTTATGGCGGGCGTATACGGGACTAAAGCCAGAAAATGTGAGCCCATTTTTTTCGATTAGAATTTTCTGAAATTATCTGAGTTTTTTTGTTTTTCTTTTCGAAGTTGACTTACACATCGTGACACCAACTTCACGCTTACGTAATTATATTATAAATAGGTACTTTTATTTCGGGTTTTCAGGTTCCGAATCTAGTAGTAGGAGTAAGCGAGAGGGTAGGCACCCAAAATAGCGGCGTCGTTGAAGGTACTTTTATAAATGTATCCCCTACTTAAGGACGTTTATGAAATCTATATACCCGTGGTAGATATCTGATACTGCGGATATAATTGTCCTTTTACGACCGATTGTGTTGTTATTCACCGCATAGCTACTTACAAGGGTCCACAGACTACTGAGCGGGTGTGCCAAATGTGAAGCAGTGTGCCCTCTCTAGCCTAGTGTTCAGCTCAGTGACGTCATCCATCCTTATGATCACTGATTCATGTCGACCACATTAACTGCCATAGACTTGATACTGGAGGTGTGGAGAATCGTCGGCAATCAATCTAGTTTATATGCAACGCTGTCACCTCAGCGACATGATGGTTTATGCAACAAATAGAAGCTATAACAAAAAGCACGTTTCTCTCATGCATGTGGGTAAGCGCAGTACATTACGTTCTACTGCCACTATTAAAATAGAGACAAGTCACTTTGCTAATATTTACCGACTTCCTTATTGTATACTTATTGTAGGAGTGAAGCTTTACCAATGACAACAGTGACATGCGCCACAGATCAAGTCATGGAATTGTATCCTCTTATTCAGGAGTCATTTAGTTAGCACTAAGAAAGAAATTGCTGCTTTTCGAACGTCTGCTTCATTATGATTCTGCTCGACCACAGATTTTTCACTCCATGATCTAACCAAAAGCAGTGAAAAGTTCGTCACTTTTGTGATGGTTTTCACAACACGGTTAGCACATACGGTAGTTATCGTAGCGATCGTAACTCCTACTGATGATACCTGCGAAGGTCTGCATACTAAAACCCTAGAGCTAAATACTAATAGGCCGGTGCTGCTCCGTGAGATAACAATGTTGTTTGTAAACTTTGCCGCGCACCTGATCAACTTGCCAAAAACAGATTTTGAGGCTTAGCGAGCTTCAGCCCTTCCATTTTCGCTGGTAACTTTGTATTGAACTGTTACTTGCAGTGATGTCACCTTTCAGTGACGAGAGGATCTTGTTATATTTTCTTCGATAAAAATTTAAGTGGACCGATAGGAATTTCCAAAAGATGAAGAAGAAACAAGAAACAAAATGTTCTGAAAAATAGGGGGAACATATTTTTCTTCCCCGAAACGAATCGATAGGAGGCGGTTTTCCGTTTTTGAGGTACTCCAACTTTAAATCGGGCAACTTTCAATTTTCATTCACGATGTAAAAAGGTTAGAAGCAATCTCAGTGTACTCGAATGGCGTCGAATGATCTCATCGTGGACGGTGGACGCGTTGTAAGGCTAGATTTGAAATACGTATACCCGAGGGGTTAACCACTCGTTGGGAATCTCGTTGGAAATCATTGGAAACCTTTATGAAATCTCGAGGAATCTCGGAATTTTTTGGAGTGGTTACCCCTTCGGTGTTCATCTTTCTATGAATATCTTTGGAAATCTTTATGGAATCTCAGTGGAATCTTAAGTAATCTCTGGACTGGTTACCCCCACGCGTATACCTATGATAACTGACGGAAATTTGTAGTATACGCTACTGGCAGTGCTTTTCTACACATATAGCTAACTCCATTTTGGTTTAACTCTCCACCCGCATGCTCTTCCAGATGAATTGAGCCTCGTGTGATCGCATTTTAATAATTCGCCTTTCACATGCTTTCGAAATTGAAAACTGCATGGGTTTTAACTGAAAATAGCAGTTTTCCTGTAACTGTCCTTTCCGCTGGTCATCCGCAGGGCTTTGTGTGTGGGCTTTTGGAATCCCTCATAAATTTTCATGATTCATAGTAGATAGCCGAGGAGTGAAGTTTTTTTTCGTTCATATGTGATCATCCATTTCTATCCCCCATAAGATTAACATTGTGAGCGACGAATTAATTATTTATACTGTTTATTTCTTCCTTGGTTGAAAGAACTAAAAAATTTAGCCCAGCCAAGTTTCAGTAGTCAGCAGCGACTTCATGGCTCTACCTGGCAGAATGTCAATTCTCCCATTTAAGGACTTGCCATATACCTATGGAGTTCTACCCTTAAACATTTCGTGTTAGCACTGGAACTGGCAGAACAGATCCTCTGAGAGATTGCATCGGTTCATCAATATATTGCCAGACTACGTCTAGATGAAATTTTGAATCTTTCCAATTATGCAGGGAAAAATGAAACAAAAATATAGTCGCTGATAATGTTACCTCCTGGTTGTAGCCTAAGTAGCAGCCGAGGGGTTAACCACTCGTTGGGAATCTCGTTGGGAATCATTGGAAATCTTTATGAAATCTCAGGGAATTTTGGTATTTTTTGGAGTAATTACCCCTTCGGGGTTCTTTCTATGAATATCGTTGGGAATCTTTGGAAATCTTTATGGAATCTCAGGGAATCTCAACGAATCTCTGGAGTGGTTACCCCCTCGGTAGCAGTCTTCACTCAGTTATTATTAGTAAATTAGAAATATCATGTTTCTGATCCATGTTTTTAACGTGACGACTTCGATGAAAAGCCAGAGAATACCTATAGAAATGACTCCGAAGGTATATTATGAATTCGCCGTAGGGAAAGTACAACGGTGTGTGGTGGGTGCGGGTTGACAAATATCAGCCCACCGCTGTTTTTCCGTCGTAACCAACGATCCGTAGATGAGCTACGCCCTCTGATGGCCTGGAACGAACCGTGCCAGCCGCGGAATTTGAAATCCAGCCTGCAGCGCAAAGCCCCCATCACTCATCTCTTTTTTTTTTCCTTTCGTGCTTCCTCTTGCTAGAGTCGTTCGCTTGAGTTACTTATGTACGAAGAACGTTCTATGCAGGATTGTTTTGTCCAGATGGAAGGAAAACGATTGGAGGGTCGGGTCGGATAAAAATGTTCAGCAATTTTATATTTTTGATTTCCTCACAATTCGCAAATCGTAGCTGTCTTCAGCGGACGCGATTGTTGGGTGAGTTTTGGGTATTTTTAGCCAGAGGGAGGTTTTTTATTCCTCGTGGAATAATGTTACAACCGAGGGGGTAAAACCACTCCATGAGATTGCTTGAGATTGCATAAAGATTTCCAAAGATTTCCTGAGATTATCAACGAGATTCGTAGATAGATGCTCCCCGAAAGGTTAACCACTCCAGAAATTTCCAAGATTCCCTGAGATTTCATAAAGATTTCCGATGATTTCCTGAGATTCCCAACGAGATTCCTAACTAGATTCCTGGAGTGGTTAACCCCTCATTACAACCAGTCCGGATCCTGAGTTCATCCTCTTAAGGATTCTTATTGGTCGGCGTTGTTTGACTTCATCGAGAGACCCTGCTTTTGCTTTACATTCAAACGATGCGAGCTCGTCTCTATATCCTATTGATATCCCCCTAATTTAGTGTAATTGCAATGATATCGAATCCAAACAGAGGATGCGTTTGGCCAAACAGACACCCTACGGCAGCGCTGTTGGCAGGCAATCTCTAAATATTATCATAAACAGCGCCATCAGTGAAATCTGACTGTTGACATTCTAAACATATGGCTCAATCATGATGTTTCAACTTCCTCCATGGCGGTTGTTCGTCAAAGCTGGATGTCTCTGCTCACTAGGCGGCGCTCACTTCACAAGTTTAATCGGGTAATTAGTTGTCTATGGTTAAATCAGGCGATTATCAGTAGAATTTATCCGGTTGTAAGTGCGATGTTTAGCTTAAGGACTGAAACTTCAGGTGCGACAGTGTTTCTCCGTAAGATGATCGTTATGTTTGTCCAGTTTGATCCACTTAGCCTCCACCCATCATGGGATAATATATTTGAATATAAGCGACGGTACAGATTTGAAAGATGACCTTCCTAAAAGGAGAATTAGTTGAGAAATTTCCCCTGATTTCCATGGGAGGAAGAGGTCTTAATTAATTAACTCATTTCCCTTGAAAATCTCCACAAAAGTTATTTTAATATTCTTAAGGTGCCCCAGAATGAAGTTGTCATTTCGAAAGCTGTCAGTAAATAACGGGATAAAGTATCTATCTAATTTCGGATTAGGAAAAAACTCCTAGTTTTCTGTTTTATATTCGTTTCATATTTCTGACAAAAATTTCTTTTCCTTTATTTACCAAAAACTCTCAACACCAGCTACAACAAAAGGGCCATTTTCACCAAGAAAATTCAACGTTGATTTGAAATAAAAATCAAATTTTACCCTAGCAACACCAATAGCGAGGCTCGAGTTTGTTGATTCCCATAGCAACTGATTTAAATCAGCTTGATTTAAATTTGATTTTTCTCGGTGAAAAAGGCCCTAAGTCTCCTTTGTCCTCCTACTATGAATAAGTAATCAAGGTAACTGATAACCTAGCAAACAACATGAAGCTGATGCGGTTGGCCAATTTGACAAGAAAGCAGCATAACTTTCTTGCAGCATTATTTGTCAAGCTTCCCCACGTAATGACAGTGTAGCAGTTTGTAGGTCACTGCGGTGGCGGATGACCTTGAGGGGGCCTTAGCTCGGCAGCTACAGAATCACGAAGCACGGTCCGTGCTCCCCGCTCCCGCTCCCCGCTCACTGCACCTTGCTGCAACGTCTCGCCTCATTTCATATTGCAAATCAGGGCCGGCCCCCAATAGACGCGCTTTGTCATACCGTGGAAGTGTGGGTAGCTTGCCATAAAGTACTCCATCCATCTAGCGGATCTAGCCGCACTACGCTCCGCCGCTGTTCTAGAGAGCATGGAGTAGGATACGGAACACGGTGCAGCAGGGTGATGCGCCATGGAAAGCTCTTTCTCCCGAGGGGTTAACCACTCGTTGGGAATCTCGTTGGGAATCAGTGGAAATCTTTATGAAATCTCAGGGAATCTTGGAATTTTTTTTGGAGTGATTAACCTTTCGGGGTTCATCTTTTTACGAATAACGTTGGGAATCTTTGGGAATCTTTATGGAATCTCAAGGAATCTCTGGTGTGTTTACCCCCTCGCTCTCTCCTGTTCCACGCTACCACAGAAGGCGGCGTGGCGCGGCTGGATGATGAAGATAGACCACTGAGAAGTTGAGAGCGGAAAAGCTTGTAGGACCTTGTTCATATTTTATTTTCTCACACAAATCACATCGCCAAACGTATTGTTGATAAGAAGTATGTTATCTTTCTTAGCCTACATGACACAATGTGTTCATTATTATTTGTTGTTTTGGAAATACTTATACTAAATACATATACTCACCCTGCCCAGGATGCTTAGTGCTAATGCTTCAGTATGAGGTACACTGCGTAACATGGCACCGGTATCCGTAGGTACGTTCACCTTATGATGCGGATAATAACAGGGACACGCTATGGACATCTGGTACATTTTATATATTTCCCATTAACGCACGTCTAACTTCATTCGTCTCCGTGAAAGCGCTGTTTTTTGGTGAATCCTATACCTGGTTCCTTACTTTCCGAGGTTCCTTTTCTGCGTGTGTACGAATGTGTCTGAGGTTCCACCTTATCAGCATCGCTGCAACATTGTGCCTATGCGATGTACATCTCGGGACATCTTGATAAAATAAAGCAGGTACCTATTTTTATAGACCTGTTTTATTGTGTTATTCTTACAGCTTATTTATTCAGTACCTAGAGTACCTGAATGCGGCACTCGTACCATCAGGGGGTGGCTAACCTTACCTATATCAAAGTAAGGTATGAAAAGTCGTATCGTAAAACGATTTTTTGAATTAAAAAGCCAATTTGATTTGTTCTGGAGTACTTGACCTAATTTTATTCTCTTTTAATTTTCGAATATTGATGTTTGGCTTTTACAAATCAAAAGTTTTCAGCTGGAAATTTCAAACATTGGAAAAGGACTGTTATCTCTACTGTACCTCTACCTACCTGTGCCTCTACGTATCTCTGCCTAGGATTGCAGTGTCCGAGCGGATACATTGTCCTGTTTAGGCCATTGAAGCTATAGGGTCGAATCACGGTCGTATCAAAATTTCCTCTTCCTGTATGAGTAGTTATTTGTAGAACTTCATCATGTTTCGGCATCCACATGCATAAATAAACAATAGTACCGCCGACCATAAAAAAATCATTGGATGAATCTGCATGCATCGTTTACCTGCTGCTGCCTGGGTGATAAACCAAACTATCGATCGAACCCGTATATTTCGACGAGGAGCTTTCTAAAAATGTGGGTCATTATTATGTGAATATTGGATGCGTTGATGGAGTTTGGCAAGAGGTTCTCTATTAGAGGTGGTGAAGCTTTGGACTAGCTCGCCAGTATAATGACCTCTAATCCAAACAGCTTTCATTCAATTACTTCAAGCGCATGTGTCTGAGACACCTCCATTGTATCTATCAATGTAAAAGGAACCAACTCAGCCGAGAGACAGTAAACAGTCCTTTTGAAGGGGGCCTTGTTCTGCCTTGCACGAGTTTAGCCCATAAGCGGCTATATGAAACAGTTCTATAACTTCTGTGGTAAAAAGTCAAATAGGGATATCCAGGATAAGACGAATTTAGCCACAAATTTGGATCTTTTTGATCTGACACTGACAATATTCCTGTCTCCTTTCGTATTAAAGTAGGTATTTTTGTTCGGTTCCGGCTGAGGTGCTAATTCGCTTCCGGGACTCCGGCACTCCCATAATAAACGGACATTATAATGAAAATAGGATTCCGCGTTGCCGGTTTTGGGCGCAGCTTTGTCAGAATAATGTCAGGCATCCGTCATGTCGGCGTGACGCGGCTCGTACCCATAGGTACACAGGTACTGAGCGTACAGGCCTCGAATGGGAGTATCATTTCCCTGAACGACCTTCACCGTCGTAGGGAACGCCGAGCCCAACTTGACGAGCCTAGTTCCCAAGCTCAGGGCCGAAATAAGCCATTTTTAAATCATTTGTTTGTTGTGTTTCCGGTCGAAGTCCTGCATGTGTTTCGCTTATACCCTAATCGTGCTTAAGCTAGTTTTGAGTTGGAGTAATTGATCAGAGTATTCCCTTTTCGCCGATATTAAAAAAAAAAAAAAATGGAACTTGGGAAACGAGGGGCTAACCACTCGTTGGGGATCTCGTTGGGAATTATTGGAAATCTTTATAAAATCTCAGGGAATCTTGGAAATTTTTGGAGTGGTTACCCCTTCAGGATCATCTTTCTGTATGAATATCGTTGGGAATCATTGGAAATCTTTATGGAATCTCAGTGGAATCTCAAAGAATCTCTGGAGTGGTTACCCCCTAGTTGGGAAATTATTGATTGTATTTCACTTAGTTTCACATTAACACTGGTTACGTGGAAGCCTTATCAGATAATATGTCGGTATATACATCATCGGTTCATGCATAAAAAGCTGGATAGTGTACATAGAATACTGGATAGTGAGGTAATTTCGTAATATTGGTGACCTTCGTAAATCAAGGTATGTGAAAAAATGACAAGGAAATGCACACTATGTTTAGTTTTTAGCAAGGCAATAAGGTTGAGTGATAATATCCGACATATTTAGTTTCCTTCCCTTTGCGCACTGATATCTCCTTTCCTTGGTGGCCCTGCGCACCCATTCCTCCAGCTGTATGCCTGGAATGAGTGATTCATGGCTCAGGAGTCGGGACCTTGAGTGGAATCCCTGAACGGTGAAGACAGTGTTTGCGGTCACAGTCGCGGAGCAGTGGGCGGTGTAGTGCTCCATGGCCCTCTACTTCTGAAGAAGTAAAGAAGACACACTTTCGATTCAATTTCACCCACGGTCCCTCACACCCATTGTCTCGTCTTTCTAGTGCGCTACTTCTTTTCTCAAGTTTAGCCTAAACCTTCGCTGTGGAGGCAACCGTAAAAGGTCTTCATGTAGGTTTTCAAAAGCTGAGGGGTTAACCACTCGTTGGGTAGGTATCTCGTTGGGAATCATTGGAAATCTTTATGAAATCTTGGAATTTTTTAGTGGTTACCCCTTCGGGGTTCATTTTTCTATGAATATCGTTGGGAATCTTTGGAAATCGAATCTCAGGGAATCTCAAGGAATCTCTGGAGTGGTCACCCCCTCGTCAAAAGCTGTCACAAAAAGCAAGGTTCTTGGAGTATATAGGTGGTGGTATCCAGATGCGAGGGACCTCAGACTATGGACTTGAAGGCTCATTCTCAAAGTGCTAAGCTAGGCCTTAGGCTACAACTTGAGCCGGAAAACTGAATGGTTAAGTCGAGGGGGTAACCACTCCAGAGATTCCTTGAGATTCCCTGAGATTCCATAAAGATTTCCAAAGATTCCCAACGATACTCATAGAAAGATGAACCCCGAAGGCGTAACTACTCTAAAAAATTCCAAGATTCCCTGAGATTTCATAAAGATTTCCAATGATTCCCAACGAGATTCCCAACGAGTGGTTAACCCCTCGGGTTAAGTTGTTACGTATGGTCAGTACTGGTACGAGCCGGCTTTGTGCATTCGCGTTACACGTCACTAGACGTGTAATCGATAGGGCCCAGCGTTGGTGTTAAAAGACTTAGTAAGTTTTTCAAAGGATTCCTGACGTTGTGTCTGGTGTTTCAAGAGATTTGTTCCGTTCAGTGTTATTTTACAACCCTTCAGTGATAGCTTGGGCATATTATGATTTCAGCGCCAAGTTAATTTTGTTGTTGGTTTTTTATTGTCTACTCCCTTGTACCTAAACAATTTTTTATAATTTTCCCCTTCCGAGTTACACTTCTGAAAGTAAAATAGCCACTCTGAAGCGAAACTGTGCTAGACATGGAGAAGCATACGTTGGCGCCATATAGCCGGCATTATACTGATAGTGACGGCAAAGACGGTCGGTAAAAACGATAAGCACCCCCCAGGAATTCTTCTTGTACCTGTATTGTCGCTCTATCTATCCGTAATCATACCTCCGTGTACCTACAAAGTCAACGTCCTTCACCTCACAAAACTGATAAAGGACAGACGAATTCGTTTGCACTACAGACATGCAGGTATACACGTGTTCTTACCCTTACCCTATCGGGTAAAGTAATATTGCACGTTTAAACGAATTCTAGGTTACCTTCATGTCTTTAGGTGTCTCAAGCAAAAAGTTCCCTTTTCCTTGTGTTGTAACTGTGAATGTTGGTAAAAGTGTTGACATTTTCCTTACTCGTTACGCAATAACTCTCAATAACACACTAGATAAAGCTAGAATACAAGACTTTGATGCAATTGAGCTGACTACAGGGCCGTCGTCACGGTGCATGACATACGACTAAATGTGTCGCAGAGAATTGACGCAAAAGTCATTATCATAACAAAAATTAACCATACAATTGTGAAAAATACATTGACCATAAAACGAAAAGCACCAAAAACTTCACGATACATTTTTTGCAGTTTTCATGTGAGGTAAAGGGTGAGGGTCTCATCATAATCTGCAAAAATCCCCATTTCAAAATTTCTTGGACTTGAGACGTTTTCTATGAAACACGTTTCAGAATTGAAGTTTGCCGTAAATTGACTCACATGAATACATAAATGCCTTGTGTATTCCTATAGGTATAGTAAGAAGATATTACACACAAGATTCTATACACAACCACTTAAAACATCCAGATGATTATGTTTGGAAAACTTCTTTGTGATTATGCGAGGGGGTAACCACTCCAGAGATTGCTTGATATTGCCTGAGATTGCATGAAGATTTCCTGAGATTCTCAACGAGATTCGTGGAAAGATGCACCTCGAAGGCTTAACTACTTAAGAAATTTCCAAGATTCCCTGAGACTACATAAAGGTTTCCAGTGATTGCCTGAGATTCCTAACGAGATTCTCAACGAGATTCCTGGAATGGTTAACCCCTCGTGATTATGTGGATGATTGATTTTCACACCTATTTGGGAGGTAACGAAAGTAAATGCCGGAGCTGCATGGGATGCTTTGGTCTAAAAAAAACCTTTTCTTTCTCACAATTTCCTTTTCAGGAAAAGCTGAATTCCCATCAATTAGTTGAAAGGGAATTTACGAGGTTAGGCAGTTGGTTTAAATAAGTATGGACAAAACGTGAAAGGAAAGCCGTCCTTTAAAATAAAGAGAGTGAAAAGACATCAATTTGTGAAAAGGCGTAAGCTTTTCGAAACCCCCGAACAGCTCAATTGGTTTCTCTTTAGGTTTCGCAAGACCTGACTGACAAGATATCGATTTCAAGTGGGGATCAACCATCTTTTCCTTCCTATCCGTTTGAGGGATGTTGATAAATAACAGACTAATGAATAGGAACGGTGTAAAGGCATTAGCGAGGATAACAGGTGCAGGGATGGGGGTGGAGAGAGCTACCCTATAGCAAATCGGGATTAACTGATTTGCTTGGATTAGAGAGTTTCAGAAGCTATAAGTTGCAGGCTCGGTGTTGGGATGACGCGCTGATAAGCTCGGATCTTATTCAATATTCTGGACTACTACACGACCTGAAACCTGAAACATTTCGGAATTATTTAACGATTTCTTTTCCGCGGGTCGTACGTCGTTCAAAATATTGTAAGAGTTAGGAGGGAGTAGTTGATTAGGGAACCCTCTCGAGTGGTTACCCCCTCGCTGTTAATCTTAGTTCTCCATAACAGACCACGCCATAGTCCAAAATCAATAAAAAACGAAGACCCCAAAATCAAATATTACGTACTATCCCTTTTCCTTGAACTCTAACGAACTGAAAATTGCGTACGGTGAACTGTATTTTGGAATTCATGAATCGCAATGTACAAAATTTGCGATTAAGATCCGCGAACAGCGACCCGGTTAACGAGGTTGCGAGATGAAATTTTAATGAAATAGTAGTTTGAATGGGGCGTTTTCATTTGCAGCGAGCTGTGTGCCCAGTCCGATTGAACCTCATTGAAAGCAAACATGACGTGGACACCGCAAAATGGGGGGGGGGGGGGGGGGAGTGCCGGGGGCAACTGAACTTTCATCGGTTGTTTTACGAGCCGGTAGGTTTGTTAGTTCCGCCCTGGACCCAATAGAATTATCGTAATGATCGAAGACCTTTGATTCAATTTTAGAAATAGAAAAGTGACAGTGCGTTGGCTATTTATGGCTTGAGTTCTGCGTGTTCGGGGTGTTCATAGTAGGCTTGGGCTGAACTATTTAAAAGGTGGACAATGACCGGCTTTTCTCTGAAAAATGAGAAAAACGATTCCTAGCCAAAATGCAAAGAATTTCACATATGACTGTCCACAAAAAGCATAAAATCTCGTTTGAGAGAAAGAAACAGAAACGTTTTGTTATTTTTCTCCTTGAAGAGAAAGGATATAGCAGAAACACAGACAGAAGGAAAAGTGGGAAAATGTTGATTGGAGAGCTTCAGTTCCAGAAACACTATCTAATGAGGGAAACATGTTTTCACTTCTCACGACTACAGTCCTAAACTAACTGACAGTTTTTACCCTGTACTTCGATTACCAAAGTTGCGCCGAAATTGAAAAGAATGGTTTTTAGTTGAAATTTTAATGATTGATTTTATGAAGTAAAGATTAATATTTGGGAGGTATACCTGTATAAGAGGTACCCACGGCTGATGGCTTTTACAAAAATGACCATTGCAAATAAATTAATTATGATTTTTCAGATTTGATAAATCTATTTTGCAAAGTGAATTTCAGTTTTGGGGGAGGGTGCCATCAGTACACACACTATAGGTCTCAGTCACACTCAGTACTCAGTACAGTCTACACTCTACAGTCTACACTCTACAGTCTACACTCAGTCTACTGTACAGTCTATACACTCAGTACACTCTATACAGTCCACACTCTACAGTCTACACTCAGTACACTCTACAGTCTACACTCAGTACACTCTATACAGTCCACACTCTACAGTCTACACTCAGTACACACTACACTCAGTACACTCTACAGTCTACACTCAGTACACTCTATACAGTCCACACTCTACAGTCTACACTCAGTACACTCTACACTCAGTACACTCTACAGTCTACTCTCAGTACACTCTATACTCAGTACACTCTACAGTCTACACTCAGTACACTACACTCTACACTCAGTACACTGTACAGTCTATACACTAGGTAGTACACTGTACAGTCTATACACTCTACAGTCTAGTGTCTAGAGTCTGCACTCTACAGTCTAGTGTCTAGAGTCTGCACTCTACAGTCCAAGTGTACACTCTATACTCTACAGTCTAGTGTCTAGAGTCTGCACTCTACAGTCTAGTGTCTAGAGTCTGCACTCTACAGTCTAAGTGTACACTCTATACTCTACAGTCCACACACTACAGCGAACATGTCGCCGAGGTGGGGCCCTCGATGAGAGACGTAATTAACTATTAACAATCGCAACTCTGATTCGACTGGAGCAATTATACTAGAATGGAAGGTCGTGGAAGCAGACAAAAAACAGTAGATAACGTTAGGTGACTGTGGGGAGAGCTGTCAACTTGTGATTCGGCTCAGTTCCACCTGGCTGCATCCACCACTCGCAACTAACGAGTACGAGTAGGAGTCGGAGTCGCTAGCTCCTCTGCTGCCCTCCTCTCCAACCTATATCACTCTTTCATCCGAAAAACCCTTCCAACTGGAAAAAAATCAATGAAGCACCTCTAAATTGCTAGACTTCGACCTTGTATGTTAGAGAATTTAATTATACGGATTTTTCCCTTCCGAACGGCAATCGGCAATGATGTTAAACGAATCAACGACTTCCAATATATCTGTATTATACCTGTACCTCGTACAGTAAAAGCTCTTTTAACAGCCTCTATCGTCAAATAGTCTAGGTCTAGGTGGTTGCCCACTCACTATTTTGTTTTTCTTATTGGCATTCATGTCTGAAGTACCTAATACAGTTCAGCAAAGTACAGTTCATTGATATTTTGATGACTGGGAAACACCTGAAAGTCGTCGACCCCCACCATGTAATATGCACAATGGCAAGCTGACAGCTGGTATTTCGTATTTCTGCCACCCGAGCACAAGTTCCTCAAACGAACTCATTGCTGGAATTTTGGTTCCCTCCACCCCTTGCTTACAAACGAGACAGTGTGCAGTACCTAAGTGCCTACCTAGAAAATGGGATATAGTATTGACTCGTTGACCCGTGGTCATAAAAATAGGAAATGCATATGGATTCTCCAAGAAATTTGTACACATTGTATTTTTTTTTCTTGATGGCCTGACCCCTTCGGCATAGTTTTCCATTATTTCCTAAATTTGGCTATGAAATTCAAATCACCTCCAGCAGTACTCATGCATACCTTTTTCCATACAAATAGTCTCGACTCTGAATTTGAATCAAGTCAATAGCGCTGCATTGTTTGCCTTCTTGAATTGTTTGTTACCTCGAAGACAGATGTTGAGAGTCGCATTAAATGCGTGACGGCGGACGATAGTTGCATCACAGCTCAGCTGCGGGCTGATGGCTGCCCTTCACGACTCACAACTCAGGATTGTACCTTTGAAACAGCACTGACGGTACTGACGGAGTCAACTAGCTACCCGTCAACGTGCCGGAAACTGTTAAATACCACTGCAAGCTACCCACGCATTTTATACGTAACATATCGCGGAGACTAGTCAGAAAAATTAGTGTGACCGATAAAAACGTTTGTAGCCTTGATAGAGTAGACAGCATCCTTAAAAGGGAGGTATAAGTAGTCATCTATTATCAATCTCCTTGAAAATAACATTGTCTTGCATTCAGCTGCAATTTTAGGTAGTAATATTAATACATTTAACATGATTGTTAATTTTGTTACACTTCTCAGTCTCTTTCAACCTTTCACTATACCTTACTACTTTCCGTCTTCTAAAGAGCTCGAAAACCCCAAAATTTCCTAGGATTTCTTAGTAATGTATCCCTTGAATTTGTATGAAATATTTATGGCTTCAAAATTGGCTGAGATTTGTTGTTTATTTTTCTATATTCAAAACCGATTGCATTTGACGAAGCAACCTCACAGAACCAGGCTAAATTCGCAAAAAACCTATAAATATACGATCATACTACATGACATTAGAAGGATAATTGTTCGTGAGAAGAGATCAGTGTTTAAAGTTTTTATAAACTAAAGAAAGGTTCAGCGTGAGGTTTTTGAGTATCTACAGAGTAACGACCAGTAAAACAAGTCGTATGCACCTTTTTATAGCCATCAGTGAACAACTCTTGAATGTTGAAATTTGCATGAATGAGAGTAATAAGTAATAAGGGTGAAAAGTAGAATGTAGTCAGGGCTCTCCGTATGAGATTGTGTACGTTTTGCCTGACAATGAAACAGAGGCTACATTATACAAACTTTTATATTTTATCTTGGGTTTGTTCTTGTTTGTGTTCATTGGGCATTATTTTTAAACTCAAACAGTGTCGGGTTGAAATTCTCCTTCGTACAGCCATTGAATATTTAAGGGCTTGAAAAAGTTACGCACAAAAAATAGATCTTTTTCCACATAAATAAATTTTCCATGACTCCCTTTTATCGTATGAATGGACGTGGAAACGAAACAAATTTATATTTTTGTGAAGCTTCACTCGGCCACAAATTGAGCTCTGAAATATATTCAACAAGAGAAAAATACAAAAGCTAAGGAAAGGAATACTCGTAATACGAAAATGAGGGTTGGAGTTGATCCTAGGGGACAGGTTTTGCGGACTAACATCATTCAGGTCCTGCTACGTTTTCAATTTACCGTTTTCTATTTAAAGGGGCGGCTTCGTCCCCTAAGGCTCGTCGCCTCCTTTGACCAACTCCATCTTTCCATTCTCCACTCTTCTATACTCTTTGAAAGAGAAAGCATTTTACCTGGACAATCAGACTTTTCTTGTACTGATTCAGTCAGCAAGATTTTATTTTTTTTTTGTACGGAACTCCAGTAATGTTGAAGTTGAGATTTTGCCTCTTTGTTTGCGTGTTATCAGCAATCAAAATGCTATTTTATAGCTAACTATAATTTGTTCACCCTCTTGGCAGTCATGCGTAGATTTAGGCACAATAGTAGGAAAATGTGCCCATTGAAGTATTCGAGCAATCTGACGAACTGACTCCTCTCCTACAACGCACTCTCTCCTGACAACTATTTTTAAAATTTAACCCGAAACAATAGAGATTTCGTATTGGAAGATCTGGTCTCATCTGATACGGGGCACAATGAGAGAAATTGGTATCGGTTACGCGGTTAGGGTAACTGCGCGGAAACCCAGTTAATCCTCTTTCCGTTTCGTTGTTCGGTTCTGAAGAGCGAGACAATTACCGGGCAACGATGTCTTGTTGCGGAAATCGAGAAGATTGCTCGCCATCGGCTGAGATGTCTTCTTGCTGTTCCCACGAATTTGCGTCTACAATCCCCGCACATATAACCAATACCTTCGTCCCTTCGACACGGGAAACTTACCCTACAAGGAGTTCGTCTCACCCCGATCTTGGAGGGAATCTTTATGTTTAAAATTTTCTGCCCGCCTTCAAGTTGTCACTGAACTGACGTACTCGTGTTTCAACTCATGGACGGGAACAGTTTAGTTGATTGGAATAAGTCACGCTTATTTAAATAGGAGGAAATCGTTAAATATTTTCGATTTTGACTCAAGACCCAACTACATATCTTTCTCAGTTAAAAAGTCAGTCAGTCCGTCAGTGGTATAGTATGTCAGTCAGTATAAGAAGATATGCCGAATGGTGACGGTGAATCCCAATCCTCAAAGGAAGATAAGGCCTAAAAGCAGGGAGGGTAACTGGTCAAATTTTGAAATGTGTTAGAAGTAAATTTTACCATGAGAGGTTTTCATTGAATGCCTGCCCAAGTGAAAAGTGAAAACACAAAGGTGAAGCTGACCACTGTGCGGTGGGGTAAGTATCTGAAAGGGGCAATATTTCTAGTCAGATCCCTTGTCGGATTTCCAGGAAATCCAGACCCATTCGTGAAATAGCCGAAGGGGATCGACCATTTGCGGAAAGTTTTGGTGAGATTTAGACATGATTCGCCCCAAAGATTACACGAGGCTAAAGTATCGAAAGTGGGAACATCGAGAGAGAGTGTGTGAGTTGAAGCTGCGAAGAAGGGAGAGGGAAGTTGAAATGTGTTGTGTAAGTTTGGTCGGGTTGTTTGATTCAAGTTTTTAAGTTGCTGTAAACTTAGCTAGTAATTTATGACACACGTCTGCCGCAGCCGTAGCGCCAGCGTTAATTATGGATCACCCTGAAAGGTGGTTCGTCGTGTTGTCAGAATGCTGTTGGAGTGATGTTTTGGTTTATTCAGCACGCCTTTCCGCCTTCTTGCTGCTGCTTCTATGACTTCAGTCTTGGAGACCCATTAGCGGATTAACTACTTATTAGGTTGTTCCTTTTTGTCATAACAAGTTGAAGCTTTAAAATATTCAACTCACTATAGTGTTTGGGTATAAAATAAATTATTGCCACCAACAATACGAAAATGTATTAGCTGGCATCGGTAACGTTGATATGCGAGTGCAGAGCGCCAGTGTTAGCTTCATTCTCTAATTACTTGATTGACTTATCAAACACAACAAGCAATTAGTAACAATTATTTTAAAACCCCAAGTGAGAAGCTTTCATGGATTTCGGGAAAACTCCCAGTCAATAAATTGTGATTATTGCACGAAATCGATTCCATAAAAAATGCTACCAAATTTTGTGAATTATCAAAATAATGGGTCGGAATGGAGCTGTGAGCGGTCATCTCCTGGCGAGTCAGCAACAAAGTGCTTACCATTTGGCTTTAATTGAGCTGGCTCCAATCTCGCTATCGTTTCGTTTTTACCTCTTTTCCATTGTTGCCGGGGTGTGTGATGAATCATGATCGATAATAAATGGCGGATATGAGCCCAGCTGACCCTAACCTGCAAAATATGCTAATTCCCACGGTCCACCCGATCAGTAAGCTCTGGGAAATACAGTTTTTTAGCGCGTTTTCCTGTTCAATCTTTCCCTGATTTCGGACGTGTCGTCGTAATCTCCTCTATCTACCGCCGCAGTCCCTATAGAGGTTTTCGAATTTCACCTAGGATTTGTTTGTTTCGTAAAAAGTACAAAAAAAGAAGAAGACTGCTAACCCACTTAACCAGTTTGCGGTTTCCAAGGAGAAAAGCTGTGATGAAAACGAGTAAATTGCTTTACAAGAAAAGACGGGACAGGTTGAAAAGTAGCAGCTGCAGTGGTGAACTGGTGTGAGGAGCACCTATTTACTTAGCAGGTGACGAGCTCTTAGCGCGAGTTCTCGAGTTCTTGGTCAGGAAAGCTGCGGGTAATGACATCGTACGGAAGTTCCAATTAATTTGGTTAATAGGTGATTAACTTGTGGGTATAGACCTGTACTGGTTTTGATGTATGGCTCACAGCTCACGCCTTCTGCAGTATCTAGAAAAAGTTGTTTTCTTCTGGTGTCTATTGTGTATGAGGACAACTGTTCCCTAGTAACGATGAACGAGACGTTGTGTTTTTGATGTGGACGGCCGAGAAGTCAAGAGCGTCTTAATTCAGTCAGCCGTGGCCGTTCGGGTTTTATAGCCGGAGCCCGAAATACCCTGAACGCGGGTAGAGAACGACAACAATCGGTTGGGTGACTTGGATAGCATTTGATTTGATTATCTTCATAATAATCAAGTCTGACAGAGTGGGAGAGTGGTATGAATCAAGAAACAGTGCTTTACTTACAGAGCCACCTCTAAGGATCCAATATCTTGAAAAGGTTAATGAAGTTTAGTCTCGAGAGTGGCAACAAAGAAGAATTTGAAACATTATTGCTGAAGTGGTTGGCGAATTCTTTTTCTTCGACAAATTTAATGTTATTAAAAAAAATTAAAAATCCTGTCTAAATTTTGATGGGGCTTAGCTTCGGAAACTGTAAAATTTCCTATTTCCTCGCCGGGAAGAACGAAATCAAGGACTTATTTCATTATCGTGTACCTTCATTAAAATCATGTTTTCCCCAGTAAGCCCGAGGCATCGCTTACAGCTTATGTTTATCACACTTCCCATTCTTTCTCCGAAACTCATCATTGTTCGGTTTCTGCAGCTGCTGTTTCCCCGGGAACACAGAACTCATTACTCGTTTGATAGCCCTCTCAACTAGCGTAATTATTTGCTCTATGGCAGAGTTATGATTTTATAATATAACATTTTCCACCCGTTTTATTCACTTTCATAATGTGAATGTGTGTATAGCCATTGTTATATGTTTTATACGGGCACATAAGTATTTACCGAGGGGTTAACCACTCGTTGGGAATCTCGTGGGGAATCATTGGAAATCTTTATGAAATCTCCGGGAATCTTGGAATTTTTTGGAGTGGTTACCCCTTTGGGGTTCATCTTTCTATGAATATCGTTGGGAATCTTTGGAAATCTTTATGGAATCTCAAGGAATCTCTGGAGTGGTTACCCCCTCTGTATTTACTCACTTACTGTGGTCTGCAAATTCGTATATGAAGTTTGAAAATGTGGAAAACAGTGACCGATGGAGGGGTATCGCGGTTTCAGGTGCCAGGATTTTTAAGACATTATGTTGTTGCTTACTTGAAAACATTTTTATTGACTATTCTCTCTACTAGTTAAATTGTATACATAAGATAGAGAATACTGAAGTGGATACTGTCATCGTATAAGTCATGCGAGGGGTTAACCACTCCAGGAATCTCGTTGGGAATCTCAGGCAATCTTTGGATTTTTTTTTTTGAAATCACAGGGAATCTTGGAAATTTCTGGAGTAATTAACTTTCGGGGTGCACGAATTTCGTTGAGAATCTCAGAAAATCTTTTGAACTCTTCGTGCAATCTCAGGCAATCTCAAGCAATCTCTGGAATGGTTAACCCTTCGAAATATGTCATATGGGTCAAACCCTTTTGTTTTGTGAAAGCCCGGTGGAGGCACGATGGGGTCTACTGCTGCCCACATTGGTGACGGCAAAAAACAGGAAAATGTGTTATCGGAGCGATTTATGGGCCCAATCGAAGGGAATTTCTCTTTGGCGAGGGATGTTCTACTTATGTCACTGGATGAAATTGGAATTCTAAAAAGTGAGTGACTGAGTGTGAATTTGGAGAGGCCCACAGGAAAACCCTTATACCCTAGGGGAGGAGAGTAACAGCAACCAATCACCACACCCCACCTGCTAATCTCCATATTAATTAAAAACTGTTGTTGGAGTCGAAATCGCTGCGAGAACGGATGTTTGGAAATGGTCCCCGTTGTTCCAGCCCAAACAGCTCCCGTGTCCCTCCCCATGAAACCATCCCACTTCCAAAATGAAGGATATAAAAAAGTCCCGAGAAAAAAATATTTGACTTCGTGAGCGGGAATGCGAGAACTACGAAAGTGCTAAGACCACGGCGTCTGACTCAATGAATATTCCAATTTCTTGGAGTATCTCTGAAACATTAGAAGTTTATGAATAAAAAGCAGAAGGAGCTGTTGTAGAAGTGGCGGAGGCGCGGTAAAGACGCTGGCATTATTCTTGTGACTGCGTAGTTACGTTCAAAAAATATGGAAGCGTCGTATCGCGTCATTACTTTCAAAATGAATTGTCTTCGTACGTCACAAGTTTTGGGGACACTGATTGACTGATTTTACGATAGGACATAATGTACGTTGTCGAATGCCTGTAGGTATACGGTATACTATAACAGGTAAGTAAGGAATCATGATATCAACATAATAGTAATCATCGAGGGGTTAACCACTCCAGAAATTGCTTGAGATTGCATGAAGATTTCTAAAGACTTCCTGAGATTCTCAACGAGAATCGTGGAAAGATACACCCCGAAGGTTTAAATACTCCCGAAATTTCCAAGATTCCCTGAGGTTTCATAAAGATTTCCAATGATTGCCTGAGATTCCAAATGAGATTCCTGGAGTGGTTAACCCCTTGGTTATCATAGAAGGCAAATTTCTCCCTCTTCCAAAGATTTTGGATTTGATCCATGGTCATCCACTATTTTGCTGGACAATTAATTAGAAAAACGAAACGCCTACAATTTTATGTTTATGCAACCGTGTCTTTTTCGTAGGTTTCTGTATGCTATGAGGTTTTTTATGTAATTGCTAGAATTTTGAACCAGTGAGTCATTTTGCTACCTCTACAGATAGTTATGTCTGCTAGTCAGGTTCGGGCGAGTCTAGTGACCCAAATCTCCTAAGCAGACAATGCAGCTGAATGTTGACAGGCGTGAAGAGAAACTATCAGGCTTGAAATGGGCGTAAAAAGGCAGACTCAATCATTCTCACATCGAATGTCCTCGAATCTTCATCTGAGGTTCTTTCAATGACACGCCTCGTCGTCGATTAGGGAATCGCGCAAACAAAAAATAATCGACTGGGTAATAAATGAGTTGATTTTAACACAAGAAATCGAGAGAGATTTCACATTTTTTTCTGTAACAGGATTACTGGATGCTTTTTATTTGATATCTAGTAAACGAAAGTTCTTTTATTTGTTGAATTGTGTTAGCAAATAATCCAATAATAATAATAACCACTCGTTGGGAATCTCGTTGGGAATCATTGGAAATCTCTATGAAATCTCAGGGAATCTTGAAATTTTTTGGAGTGGTTCGGGGTTCATCTTTCTGTGAATATAGTTGGGAATCTTTGGAAATCTTTATGGAATCTCAGTGGAATCTCAAGAAATCTCTGGATTGGTTACCCCCTCGAAATAATCTTACACCTGTGATTACAACGCAACTCGCTAGGAAGCTGTGAGTCGAGCGATTGGAACGTAATATTTCAAGAAACGGTCGTGCAAGATTCTAGAATACTTCAAATGTTCCAAGAAGCAATTTTTGGGGAGTTCTAGCCAATCGCTACTTTGTGTGGGGAAGGGTGAGTTTTTCGGGGTGCCTGAAAATGAAATATCTGGGCTCGAGGTCTGAAGTTGGTTTCCAGCATACCCGGGGAGTTAAATCGGGATATAATACAGGTTGGAACAAAAACCAGATTACAAGACGCGATGAAAATTGTAAACACATCACCCGGGGTTCCCTTTCCTCCGAGTAACCCAGGCAAGCAGTTTCCCGGTTTCCCAGTTCACCCATGCAAACGGGCTGTGACCCGAAACTTACCCCGCAAGAGACTAATTTCTTGCTTTGTTTGTTTCAGGTAAGCGCAAACACCCTGAAACCAATCTAGTTACCGCCAACCATTGTGAGTACCCTAGTTTATTAATTTTATATGTACATTTATATTCATACCTTTGATGTAGATAGAGGGTAGGATTCCTAAGGCTGTTCACTTTTGTTCTTCATCGCAGAAAAGCAGAATTTCAGTAGAGGCTACTTTCTGGAAAATTATCATCAGGCAAATACTTTAGTTACTTACTAATTTTTTAATTCTACATGAATTAGCTTCTCTTAATGAAATGATTCCCCTGAAAACTCAGAAAGCGCGTTATTAACTAATTTTTCACAATTCCTCTGCTTTTTTTTTTTTTTTTATAGTCTTTAATCCAAAAGCTGAAGCCGACTGATGAACAAGGTTCAGCAGCAGTAACTATTGTTTCATTTTCGAAATGGTGAAAATTTCCAAGAGTAAGTTGATGAGAAAGTTACCAGATTGGAGATTTAAACTTTATCGTTTGTTTATGATCTCTGATGAGATCTTGTACTGTTCATCACAAGACTTGATTGAAATTTTACTATCGGGAAATATGAGTGTTACAGGAGCTTCAGTAGTTAGAGATACTATAGTGATAATGGTACTGAGGGTACCGTCAACTTTCGGAAAACAAATTCCACAAGAATTAGATTAACTGCATAATCTGGCACACTGAAGTCGATAGGAACAGACCTTTACCTCGGTTGGTATTCATATATTTTTGATATCACTTAATTGTGAGCAAAAGAAATTTTACAGTGCTACGGTTTTTATCATTTCTTTTGTTAAATAAATATTCTTGTTGTCCTTGTGAATATATTAGAGAAGGCAAGAGCTCGCAACGTTTTTGCAAGAGCGAAAGCGGCAAATTAAACAAAAAACCTGCGTGCTTTTTTCCCTTTGGAAAATCGGCATTGTGTCGCGTGAGGCGCCTTTTCAAAAGACTACTTGTTCGCATCCCTCCGGTGCCCCCTATCTTTTTCCATCCATTCACTTGACAAATTTATTTTGTCCCAGGAAAACTTGTATTCAAGTTTTAAATGAAAAGTCAACATGGCCGTCATCAAAAATTCATCACGCCGTGATTGGCAAAGTCACTTCTGACCCTCAGGGCTGACAACTTTCTAACAACATCCTGTTTCCTACCCCTATGCAATGCCGAGTCATATGAGCTTTTCTTGAAATTTTTTTCATTGCATTGAGGGAAACTGCGGTAAGGCAACCTAGAAATGAGGAGGTAAGGATAGTGTGAGCGAAAATTCGTTTCCTAAATATGACATGACTACCTCAGTCGACGAGTAATATGGTCAAATGGCTAAAATGTGATTTATGTGTCCGCCAAAGGACGAAATTGCAAGTTTTTAGTATGGAGAGGGGACATGTAGTGACGTAAATCATCGTTATTTCACGGTTTATCATCAACTTTATCTGCCGGAAAGTTTTAAATTGACGGTTAATGTAGTTCTATCTTTTCGCGGCGCAAGCGATGCCTCGTGCATATAGGAGAATGACCCGGTTTTTCGATTTTCGTCTACTTACCTTGTGGCTACGCATTTCCAAATTTGGAAACGGAAGGAATTTGAAAATTACAAAATCGCTCACCATTTGGAATATATATCAAAATCAGGGTCTATCAGTGATCTTAATATGATTTATTTTAGAAAAAGTTACAACTCAATTTAACTTGATCAAATGACATTTTCCTAACTTTGCCTCTGCCTTTTGCTCCATTGATAATGGTATTGAAGGGGCTTTGCTCTTTTTGTCACTAGGATATTTCAAGAGGTTGCTAATGCTTTCGACAGCCGGGGAGTGAGCCCTTTCCTTCCAGTTTTTGTTGCACGGCCTTCGGAGGCGGATCCTTTTTTCGTGCTAACTCTTGACTTAATTACGGGAGCAGGGGATTCCAACTTCCAAGCTTTACAGCCCAACTTTGGGTTCCAATGCTTTTTCCATCATCTGCCTTTTTATCTACCAGTGCCTACCTTCATAATTTTATTAATTATATAGATTAACTACAAGTTCACAAAACCAAAGGTAATTTTCACCCATGTGTGTACCTTGAAGAACCGTGTGTTATTTTCGTATACCGATAAGTGAATACTATGAGGAACGGCCTCGATAGCCGAGTGGACTAAATGGTCGACTTTTGAGGAGCAGTGAGAGCCGGGTCACACCGGTTCGATCCCGATCCTACCAAAAAGTTTTTCTGCTCGGCTTTCACCTCTGGTATGTTCAGCCTGCCAAGTGAAATGTATATCGAGGCTGTGGTGGTTCGGAACCCACCTAAAACTGTAGGTCCCCATCGTTTACTCGATGGCGGGGAGCTGGTATTTGGTAGTGCTGCCAGCTGAGCACAATGGATAGTTCTTGAAAACGGTCTGGTTGCTGGGCTTGTCCCCCTCATTTCTCAGCTATTAAATACTATGAGGGATTCGATTTCTTTAAGTAAATATAAATGAAAGACTTGCAGGCCGAAGTTTGGTAACTGACTCGGCTCAACTGGGGACGAGCTTTGCGAGGTGAAAATGGTACCTTTGGGGCTGAGAACATGAGCGCGAGAGGAAACCTCTGGTAATGGGGTCTCCGCTGCTCTGCAGTTCTGGGCTGACGATAAATCTCCGTGAGATACTGTTCATCGGGCCGCATACCTGCCTTAAATCCTTCCCTTAGTCCCAAGCCCTGTACGGTTTCTTACGTTTAACCTCTTCTCTATTGAACAAACACATTGCTATGTTATACAAGAGACTTTGGAAATTCCCAATCCTGCAGGAGGTCGGGCTTTGCCAAAGTATCCTTACGGTTTCTCCAGCTGGATAAGCAGTCTAGGTATTATTCAGTGTTGGTGCTGGATTGATTTCTAGTTCGGTGTACCACAGCTTTTTCCAATGTTGATTCTTGACTACTTTTAAAGTGGAGGATCACGATTGAGGTCGTCGATATTGACAATCTCGAAAAAATATTAGAAATTGTCTTTCCCAGTAAAAGGCCTGAGGGGTCTCTGAAGCTTCGTCTAATAGGCCAGTAACGGCAACGGATTACAGCCGTACTGGATCGACCTTCGAAGGGTCCTGTATTGATCTTTTTGGCTTGGATGTTTACTGCTATTAGATTTCCATGCTATCATAGGAATTTGTTTTTCATTTGCATTCAAGGGAAGTCAAAAACTAGATTTCTTGGAAAGTTAGGTTTTTTTCGCTGTCACTGGGTTTTACAATTTTGGGGATATTAAGTTGAAGTTTCAGTCGACGGAATCGAAAAAAAAAAACTTGATTTTCCCAACAGTCGTCCTATTTGTTTTGCATTTTCTGCATTAAATAAATTGATCTTTATACTGTTCGTTCCTGAAGCATGTTGCCCATGCGACGGAGACGTCTCCACAGGCGATTACATCGATGAATCAGTGACCGCTTTACCCTTTTGAATAAACCGGCTGATCGATCCGCGGTGAAGACCCGGATAATCTTGCTGTAGGGCGGTAGGCCAAGCAAACGAGTCCGTAGGGCAGCGGCCCTCACCCCCTCCCGCCATGCTACCCAAATCCACTTAAAATTGTTTCAATCCCTTTATACAGGTATTCGCTGTTGTGGAAGACTTAAAATGCTATATTGCTTTTTTTTTCTAGAGGAGGTGCCTTTTATAGATTGGAATGAGAGAAAACTTTTAATTTCTTATAGTGATATCTCAAGAATGCCAAATGAACTATATGTGTACTGTGGTACACATACCTACTTCCACGAATAATGTTTAACTCCGATACTCCGATAGTAATGACAATTCAGAAACGGTGATGATTGGTCCCGCGGGTGTGATGTCCGATGCAGGATAGCTGTTTCTCTCTAGTTTGAGAGGGAGGTGGGGGGGGGGGGGGGGGGATATTCAGGTGTATTTGTGATGTATAGTAGTGCCCAGGTGCAGATGACAGCTGACCGCCCCCTTCCCCCTCTTTTCCATCCGACGGGACAAATCATCACCAGGATCTGTAGTATAATGCGATACCCAATCGCTGGCCTATTTCCGCGCCGTAAAATGAATGGATTAATTTTTAACTGAAAATTAGCTAATTGATTGGCAAATTAATAATTAAATGTGTCAGCTTAGAAGTGGAAATAGGGCACTTGGTTGATTTACACTTACTATTCCTATACCCAGATAATTTATGTTTCAATTTTATTTATTATGGTTGAATTGTAGTCTTCGTGAAAATTTTTAGGATGCCATCATAGTGTGTTGATATTTTCTCCAATACTTTCTGACCTTACCTCCTGGATTCTATTTTACCTATTTTATTTTATTTAAAACGCCCCACTAACAAGAGTTAGAAAGTCACCGAGATAGGAAAGCCTTCTGCTGTCCTTCTCACGACCGATGAAAAAGTTGAGAATTTCCCGCAAAGAGTGCTTGCCCCGAGGGGTTAACCACTTGTTGGGAATATCGTTGGGAATCTTTGGAAATCTTTATGGAATCTCAGTGGAATCTCAAGGAATCTTTGGAATGGTTAACCCCTCGGCTTGCCCTATCTTTGTGAGCCTTAAGGTACGTAATTACCTAAATTTATTTACTTATTACCGATGGGTATTCAGGTGAATACAGTATAATTGAAACCAATTGAAGTTGGCAAATGACTCTGAAAACCGCTCATGTCAAAGTCAATCCTTGGTTTTTAACTCGATTTACCCCATGTTGAACCACAGAAATTGCTTTCATCATTCCCAACTAAACTTTTTGCGTCAAGGTAAAAACAAATTTGTTGCAGCTGATGCGGAAAAGTCCATTTCACGCAGTCATGTTTTCCATTTTTCTTTTTTTTTGCTAATGCAATTAAATGGAGTGATTTGTAATGATACACTCGACCCGGATCATCCATTACCTACCTCGACTGCCCCAATTTGCGGTCCAGCCTTTTTTTCAATCCCCACCAGATAATTGGGAAAACCGAAACATGCAAAATAAAGGAGTATAAAATATTTTCTCGGTCGGTCATTTTATTTTCGTGCTATCTACGGTGGAATGTTTTAAAAGCAAATCTGCGGAACATATTGTTGCTCAACAGAGGTAAATTTCAGTTTTATCAAAAAGTTTCACGAAACATTCTTTTAGTCATTAGACAACCTTTCACTATTACAAATATATACTGAGGCTTAAAAGCCCCTCCATGTTTCTCAGATTTGGAAGATTTTCAGAGATTATTATTATTAGAGATTATTTATTAGTACAGTTTTGTACTGCTATTATCTATTGCGCTATTGGTAATAACGGTGTCTGAGAAAAGGTCAAATACCGGAAGTTCATGCAGACACCAGAAAAACTGTCGAAAAAAAAACCTTATACGTAAATACGAGGTGGTAACCACTTCAGAGATTCCTTGAGATTCCCTGAGATTCCATAAAGATTTTCAAAGATTCCCAACGAGATTCCCAAAGAGTGGTTAACCCCTCGCGTAAATACAAATGTCACTGCGGTACGAACCAAACATTGCAGCTCAATATCTGAATCACCTTGTATGTGTAAACGCAGCTTTAGGAAGCCTTACATTTATTTGCTAGTGGCGACCCATGGCATGGTATGAAATAGCAGGGTTCGGCATCGGGTATACACGCCACAGGGTGGCTGGTGGCTGGGAGCGTGTGGAACAGGGTGCGATTAGCGCTTTATGCACGGTTCGCATGTCCCGCCAACCTGACTCCGTCCACATGCCTTTCTGCCGATTACGAACATTTCGTATTGTATTTTTACCTAGAATCAGCGATTGTCAACCAGTTCCTTCTTTGCATACCCATTTGGGAGAACGACGCAATTTAAAACCTATAGCCACATGCAACATTGCATGAGCGTGGATCAAAATATACTTTGAAAATTAAGCCAGATTTCTTCTTGGCTTGGAGACTGTAAATAATAGCTGAGGGTTGGGGGGGACAAGCCCAGCAACTAGACCGTTTTCAAGAACTATCCATTGTGCTCAGCTGGCAGCACTACCAAATACCAGCTCCCCAGCCATCGAGTAAACGATGGGGACCTACAGTTTTAGGTGGGTTCCGAACCACCACAGCCTCGATATACATTTCACTTGACATGCTGAACATATCAGAGGTGAATGCCGAGCAGAAAAACTTTTTGGTAGGTCGGGATCGAACCGGTGTGACCCGGCTCTCATCACTGCTCCTCAAAAGTCGACCATTTAGTCCACTCGGCTATCGAGACCTTCTTGGAGACTGTAACCAACACCACCTAACATGACATTACATGACGCTGTGGTATTTTTTGAGATGGTTTCGCTACTGTGCTGGGCTTGCGGGTCACTCAGCTTTCAGCTAACTGAAGGTGTGATACCTCATCCATTTAGTGCTATTACGTCTTGTAGGGTTTCATTTCTTTACCCTTTATTCCAAGAGTGAAGCCGAGAATTAGCCCAAGTCAATTAAGTGGACAAATAGTGACAGAAAATTTGTCACTAGGGAGATTCGAACTCACTTCACTTCACCACCGCAGAACACAGAAAGTGTGACCCACGCAGTCTCGCTGCTATCTGGAAACCCCTGAGAAATTGAGCGAGAACTATTAGAGAAGAAGAACTGGTGTCGCCCGAGACAATGGGATTATTTGGGATAAAAGTTGATGTCCTCGCTGCCAATAAATCTGTCATCGCGATGTAGGTTGACTGGCGGCCAAAACCCGCAAGATATCGTAAAATGTGAGGCCACTGCTCTTACAGACGAAGATAGAAATCTTGGAAAATCGTCATCGCTGATTTTATGCGACCTGAGTCATCAAAAAGAGTTATTGTTGAGTAAAATTTCATGATCAGGTTTGTTTTATATGATGGACTAAGAATGATCTCTTTATTTTTAACTCCTTTTAATCCATCTTACTTTCCAATATCTACGAGGTAATAAATAGGGAAGTATATTGTTCGTGCAGAAAATTTTTATTTTGAAGACTTTTCAGAGGTCCCTGACTCCAATAAGGATTTTTTTACAAAACGTATATACTTCTGTGTGTACGTGAGGATGTAGGAGAGCTATATAGAGCGTAAACCGTTGAGTGACCTCACCATTCGATAACTTGGAAGGCCTGGTCTGGGGTGGTGGGTCAAAATCAAGTTTTCATTTTAACCCTTCGAAACGATTCAAAAAACATGTAACTGTATATTTATTTGCCCTCAATGCGAGCGTTCTTCTGGGACAGTCGCTTGCGGTGCGCGGGCTTGTGGGAAACCAATATGTGGGAAATACGTGCAAAGCTGGTAGCTGTATCCAAATTGTCGATTTGTCGATAGATTTATTTTATTTTAATCTCTTTCCTATTTCATTCCCATTCGCTGGAAATAGAAACTTCCGACTAACACAAGTTACAATTATTAGTACAAGACAGTTTTTGGATCCCGAAAAGTTGCAGAGGTGCACTTACGGTTAGCTCAAGTTCGGGCTAAGCTGCACCTGTGCCACCGCGACATAGTCTAAAAGCTCACTAATGCATGCGAAGCTTAACGTGCTGCTTTATGGAAAAGTGCACGTCACGTTTTTTGAATTAATTATAACGACATTGTGTGGCACGCTATGCGGACGACACGTCACACCTCACTCTAGCCCCAATGCGCCCTTAATTATGGAATATACCGAGACTCGTAATCGCTACTTTTTAGCATAACGTATTTAGCGGTAAAAGTTTCCATGCGGGGTAAAGAAGGTGCAGTAGAGGAGTGAGGTTACTTATGCAGCTAGTTAACAACTGTCGTGGGAAGCTCTTGTTTTTCTTTAGCTATACCGCAACATGCACATTGTTGTTCTTGTTTAATATTGCACATTCTAAACACGTATAAAATAGATGATTGGTTAGTAGAATGCTGCCGCTGGTTAAAATACTTCGTGGTCGGGGTCGGAAACAAATTGCGAACGAACTAAGTTTTCGTTGTAAACGAGGTTGACTGGTTGACTGAGCCATTTGAATTTTTCTTTTTCATGGAAACCAAGGAGAATGTTTTGCGTGAAAAATTGTCTCATTCTACCGTCTGCCGAATCATCTTCATAAAGAATTTATTTTTTATTCGTGCGTAAATTTTAGGTAAGCCTCAGTTGGCCAAATGGGGTCCATAGCATATTTCGGTCCGTAGGGAGTGACCATCCTCGTATGGCTCTTTCTGGAAAAATCATCTCTGGAAACAAATTTAAATACGTCCATGTTCTGCTGTCCTGTCACTCCCTAGGGCACCGTCCTGTCCTCCGCTAATGGACCTGGCTCCCCCTGGACCCCCTACCCTACACGCGAACAGGAAGTGGTGGAAAATCTGCGGTGTCGTGTCTCCTCTATTTCTCTTTCGCTGGGATTTATTGCAAGGAGGCATCATTGGTGAAAGGCTCTGCTTTCACACCTGCTGAAAGTGCTGAAAGGCTGCCTCGTGTGTTTACTTCTGTCTGTTCGTTCGTTTGATGTGAGTGCTTTCTACCGAGTCACCTGGAATGCTAAATGAGTGTACGACTTTGGGCTCAGGAATATTTGCTCATGGGTTATGGGTTCTGTACTTCCCATATGCTTCCTGACAAATCTCAATGGCATGTGTCATTCATGGCTTCCTTATATCTCGTGTAGGTTTTTTCGTTGACTGCATACGCTCCGCCAGAAAAACCCAGTTATACTGAAGCACTGCTGATGAGCAGGTTTTCGATACTTGTGACAGAAATGGATCCATTATTAGGATATCTAGGGATATTGTTGAAAGCAGGTTTTGAGAGGGCATGGTAGCAACACGCCCATGCAGTACCTACAGGTTTATAGTGCTATTTCAAACTCTGTTTCCCTTATCTCGCCTTTATGCAAACGCTTTGTTTTGGAACCTTTTTACTGCAGTGGGCTTGATGGAGAATAAAACATGGCACCAGAATTTTTTGTTGTGTTGTAATCTCTGAGGAAAATTTTGGACATTTCTTGCTCTGAAGTATATCTTTTTAGCATCAGAAACTAACTAAGTTAGGAACCCCCAGATTGTTATCCTTTCTTCTATCCCCTTTCCCCCACTTTATGCCATGAACCACATTCCTCCCCAAATTAGGGGAAACAATTTTGGAAAAGTGGAAGTAATGGAGACGCGCCATAATGCAGCACTATTATTCATACTGTGGAACGATATTCAGCAGTAATTTCATAAACAACGTCATTACAATCAAAACAGCAAAGAAAGGTAGAGCGGAAGCAATTTGGGGGCTAGAGTGAGAGTAGGGCGGGTTGGGGTTCAGGGTGACCTCAGGACATCCCTCCCTCCGCACAGTAACAACCCCTGCGGCCGCGGAACACCGCACTGCTGCCAAGCGTTGTCAAACTTCAATTACCCTAAATGACTGATCCATCCTCTCTGATTTGCCTTGCTGTGATTAATGTATGTTCAGGTTCGCATGCCATCGGACAAGTACATTCCCTAATTAGGTTTGGTGATGTGACATTCATTTCTATGTATTACCAATAATATTAATATGGGCTGTCCTTGCCGATTGCCTTTATTACTGTCATCAGCTATGCTTGCTGTGTTTAGGGTTTTCATATTGGGCTCTTTCCGGGCCGAAACATAGGTCGTAGATAAAGATGTAAATGTTGTTGATATGATCCAGTACTTCCGCAAGTGGAGTGGCACTCACTTCATATAATTGAAGGCATGATTAACCACTCGTTCGGAATCTCGTTGGGAATCACTGGAAATCTTTATGAAATCTCAGGGAATCTTGGAAGTTTTTGGAGTGGTTACCCCTTCGGGGTTCATCTTTCTATGAATATCGTTGGGAATCTTTGGAAATCGTAATGGAATCTCAGTGGAATCTCAAGGAATCTCTGGAGTGGTTACCCCCTCGGCATGATTGTAGCGAAACACACTTCATTGCTCCAACACCCTCAGGCTCGGCAGCAGCGGTACAGAAATCCTGAATATCAGAACAAGAGTTTTGTTAAAGTATTCATGCACCCACTGTACAGCCAATTGTTGAAACTATTCAAAACGTTTGAAAAAGCTTGGAGACCAGAACAAAGTTTTTACCGCACGTGAAATTAACCCGACTCAGATGGGGGGGAGGGGGAAAGAGAATTTGCAGAATTTCCCCGTCCCACATCAACCCCATTCCCCTTGCTCCCGCTATACAAGCCACGTCTCTGGTGGGGGGAAATCAGCTGTGGGGGGAATATGGACTGCCATTCACGTCGAGTCATGCAAATTTAAAAAGGAGCGAAGAGAGAGGGAACATTCAACCCTGATAATTTTTATATGCTCGCGAATTCACTTTCGATTTACGAGAAATTTCCGAACTGTTGTACTGTATGCTGTAGTGTAGTACCTACACATTTTGGCCACTGGTCTGAACCATCCGAGGGATTAACCACTCGTTGGGAATCTCGTTGGGAACCATTGGAAATCTTTATGAAATCTCAGGGAATCTTGGAATTTTTCGGAGTGGTTATACCCCTTTGAGGTCCATCTTTATATGAATATCGTTGGGAATCATGGGAAATCTTTATGGAATCTCAGGGAATCTCAAGGAATCTCTGGAGTGGTTACCCCTCCTCGGAACCATCCATGCAGTGGTTCAACGGGTGGATAAGTAGGACGATGAAAGTTGAAAGGTCAGTTATTGGACAGTTATAGTTACAGGACAGACAAAGTGTTGGTGCAGTTCACCCTAAACCTTTAAGATCTATTATTTTCTTCTTGTGTGCGCTGATGGACTGCTGTCGTCTGACTCCCGACTAGACCATATTAACAGAATACCAGATCTCCAACATCTGCAAATACCTACATTTACACCTGGCACCTATATCTTTAGGAAGCACATGAGCTCATTAGTATACCTCCTTAATTTTGACGAAATACTCAGGGATGTCTTTTGCTTGAAAAAAGAAAATTTTGGCCTTTAATCCGGAAGTTGTTTTAATAAAATAAACTGGCAGGTCGTTTAACGGTCGGTTACCTGATTGCTCGTCTCATTAAATCTCGCTGGAAAATATTAATGACCCATGAATTCACAATCACATTATACCAACTAGAATATTTTTTATCTCCTTTCGGGTTTTCGCTTTAGCTGTGGGAGGTTGACATGATGAGGGTTGTAATCTATCAGGATGATGGACAGCTGGGACCGGGCTGGTTGTCGGGAGAGGTCTTCGCTCTTCGGCGGGAAAGTGGCCGGGCGCGTGGATCGACAGATGCTCTGTATGAACCACCTGCCCTAGTTAGGAAGCCAATTGGTGAGCCATTGAGGCGTACGAAACCTTTCGGGCTAAGGATCCATGTATCAACTTTTGGAGTCTATTTTGAATTTTCTGCAAAATTCTCTACAGAATTCCAATTTCCCTTCTGATTTGTAGTTTTTGGTTTTATTTCGAAGTAGGTACCTTCTGCTTCCAGTAGATTTTGGAGAGAAGAACTTGACTCCCACTCTTATATCCCTCCAAGTATTTTCTCTAATTCGGTATTTCTGCCTCTAGAGATCTTGTCATTTCATTTCAAATGTTTGTCTCAATCCAAACAAACAGAGAAATGTACTGTATAAAAAATAATAAAAAAATAAAAATACTCATGACAAATAAACTGATGAAGCAAGATAAACTTCAGGGAGGAGGAAACCACTCTGGGAAGTAAAAAAGGAAGAATTCATTTATAAAAGTGAAAAAGAAACTGAAGATTTCAAGAAGTGCTGAGTCAGTGTGGAGAATCGATTACAGCAAAATTGTTATAGCGCTAGGAGTGCACAAGGATAAATTACGCAATATGTATGTAAGGAGAAAGTCGTTGAAGCAAGGCAAGTGGAAGTCTTCCTTCGTTCCATGACGTTCTCCAGGCTAGAAAATGGTGCGATTTGCTCCATTTGTCGCTCCTCAATAGCCAAACACTCAACGCTGCCAATGGGCCTTTTCAAACTTTCGCTCGTATTTTTGGGAGCAACAAAAATAAGGCGTTTTTTCTAAAAAGATTGCATAAAGATTCCCAAACATTTCCTGATATTCTCAACGAGATTCGTGGAAAGATGCACCCCGAAGGGTTAACCACTTCAGAAATTTCAAAGATTCTTTGAGATTTCATAAAGATTTCCAATGAATTTCTGATATTCCCAGCGAGATTCCTGGAGTGGTTAACCCCTCGTTTTTTGTACACACTGGCAGCTAAAAGAATTCTTGTTTGATGTTGGATCCTTCTAAAGGGACAAATCCAGATGGGAGTGAAGTGTGCTTCGCCTAGAAGATGTGTCGGTTGAGCTGGTTTTTCGACGGTTGTTGTATGTAAGGTATCTACGGGTGGTGGTTGTTGGGAGTTGATCTGTTCAGTGGCCATGACTTGGCCCTTCCTGTGTTTCCTGTACGCCTCGCGTTCTGCTTCTAATTTCCCCTTCTTTGTCCCCTCCCATTCATTGCCTGCTCATCCTGCCGTTGCCGTGTGCGAGATCCGATACCCTGTCTGCTCACTGACACCATCACTTCAAATCTTCTCTTTGTGACGATCAGATGATCTTTGTCGTCATGGTACTCTGCGCTGCTTTGTTGTGATATTTACAACTGGGACAAAATACTGGCGTACGATAACAGCTAGTGATGGGAAAGTCCCGAGGGGGTAACCACTCCAGAGATTCCTTGAGAATCCATAAAGATTTCCAAAGATTGCCACAGATATTCATAGAAAGATGAGCCCCGAAGGGGTAACCACTCAAAAAAATTCCAAGATTCCCAAAGATTTCATAAAGATTTCCAATGATTCCCAACGAGATTCCTGGATTGGTTTACCCCTCGGAAAGTCCGGCTCTTATCACACATGTTAAGGAGCGCTGTTGGGTCTTATACGATGTAGGTATTAATTTTTTGACATGGTATTTTCTTTAGTGTCTTTGGTGTCTCTACTTTCCCTGCATTGGAGAATTAGTAGGTACCTACTACTGGAAAGGAAGTGACGAAGTTCTTATATAGGTGGGATTTGAACTGATGAGCTTCTGACTGCGCTCTTTCGTCGTTGATTAGCGCAGTTTTAGCCAGCTTCTATTCATATTCATCCTGTTGCGTCTATGTCTATGAGGTCCTCTCTCTTGCCAACAACTTGTCCTCTCTCTATAAGGCAGACGAATATCCTATGGCGCTCTGCTATGAAAGATGAAAGTTCCTTAGTTCCACAGTTCCACATTTAGAAACTGTTTTTTTCCACACGTAGTGTATAAAACCTGAACGTTGCGATGCGCTGATGAACTGTTACTTAGAAAATGTAATTAATGCTGATGGGTTGGCGGGGCATAGGGCTCATAGCTGAGTAAAACGGATCGCCGGACGGACAGAGTTTCATCTGCATAGTGGCCATGATTTACGGAAGGCTTTATGTGTAGAAAGGTTGTTTTAAAAACACCGATTTGTTTCTGTCTGTGGTTAGCTCCCTACACGTTTTCCTGCCTCATCCCCTCATCCCAACTTTCATTTTTACGGCAACCCTTTTTCCAACCTGACCCTTTACGTTTAATCCACTTTCCCCCCGACTTCATGAGATTTTGAATTTCAAGGCATCAGCTCAAAAATTTTCGTAAATTCTCTCGTATGTCAATTCAAAGGTTGTAACCTTTCAGAAAAAAATGACCACCACTGGTACCCTCTTAAATTTTATATATATACCTATCCTTTCCCAATTTGTTTTTAAATTTTTTAGACTCATAATTATTTTGAAGCATGACTTATCCCTACACCCTACAGTTTATCCCTCATTATCATTAACCTTACGCCTGTCAAGCGTTGTCATGCTTCGCTGATTGAGATTACTAACAATCAATATTGATTTCGGTAATTTCTGTTCCTCCCTTCTCACAGAATACCTTAATATCCGAGGTTTTATGTGTGCCCAGGGGGATATTTTCAAAATTTCACCTCGCTTGGTTGTTAATACATGGTAATGTGTACAATCCAGCCCTACAGCAACGTCCGGGGAGATGCGAGACCTATATAGCGGACAAATCCTATATTCATAGCATAAGAGTTCTTAGCCCCCGATTACACTTTACAATTTCCAATCCTAATATGATCATATAAAAATATGATCAAGAAAAATTGTAAGGTGTAAAGTGAATTGAGTCAATTATGATACAATTTGTATCGGCCGGTACAAATTGCATCATAACTGCTGCGACTACCTTCCTCTATGCTGCGATGTGTTTGTTGTTGTTGGGTTAGTCCGTTGAACATGGCGGCTGAGGTAATGTGGAATGGAAATGACCCGTATTAATAGAAAATGTGGAGGAGTACGAATTTCTATTTAAGGGCCACCATACATTCTCGACGAACTCCGCCAAAACCACTGTGCGAAAGTAAATATTCGACAAAAGTAATGTTTACATTTTAGTACCACCGGAGACTGGTAATTGCAATATCGGATCGGTTGTGTCTACTCTAAAAGCTAAACATAGTGTGCTATTTGAACGCGAAACGAACGAGTGAAAGTAGGACACTATGTTTAGCTTTTACAGGAGAAAAAGTAGAGAAATGGTGTTGCAATTACGAACTTCCGTAAGTGAAATAAAAATTGTCAACATGTAACATGGCGGCGGTAAATATTACAAACATTTATCAAGCTTTTCTACTAAATGTGACGATAAAATCATACTGTTTTAATCCGAAACGTTACAAAAAAATATTTCGCGTGAGGTAGTGTTGTGTTTTCGCGATCTGTCAAAAAAACATGTGGACTGGTAGTTGACTGTTTAAAATCGCTCCTGTGGGCTTATTACTCCATTTCATGCAAAAATACAACACTACCTCACGACAAAGAGTCTCAGGTTTACATCCCCCTATAAACACTTTTCACTCGCCCTTTAACTTCGAAGTAGGGCTTGAAGTACGTAGCATTGCGAACCAAATGGGTGTATTTCCCCTTAACGATAAATTGAAAGAATATAGCAGAAATTATTTAACCTAAAACGGTTCAAAATAGGACTCTAAAAATCTTCGTAATTTTAATTTTTTTACCATGTCAAGTTGGCATCACTGCTAAACATGATCATATTTTTATTGTGAAGTGTATTACAGTTTTTCTAAAATTTTATGATACTAAAAAAATAGGATCATATAAAAATAGGATCATATATTTTTTGTAAGGTGTAATCGGGCCCTTAGATGTGTAGAACCAGTGTTGCTCCATCCTCAAAATGAAGAGATTATGTCGTCTTAATCAGTGGCCAGTGCCGTTTGAATCGGAGTCAGGCTGTTGTTTACAGGCGTCATTACAAAAATGTGTTCCATTTGTACCTTGTGGTAGTTTACATAGAATTTTAATTTTCTTAACTATTGATGATCACTAGGATCACTCATCGTGATCGATTAGTTAAGGTTTAATTTGACGAGCGAGTGGAAAAACAATTTGAAAACAATGAAACCACACTCCGTAAACTCTCGAGGGTTATTTAGCAGCCAAAAGTTGGAGATTAAATAAATGGAAGAAGTGGAAAGAAAGAATCAGCAGGAGAACTGTAGAAACAATAGGAAATTTGAGATGGTCTTCCAAATTAGTTGAGACTCGCAACTTTTTCTGTGGATTTATAACCGAAAAGGCGAACAACTCTAATGAAGATGGATTATTTCGATTTGTGTTTTCGTATAGTTTTCGGACCGTATGGTGGAGAAGAGGTCCTTCCCACACATGCAATTTTTTTGTTCCTCCAAACTCACAAAGACACATAGTGCTTAAGGGTCCGCTATACCTGACGGTCCATTTTTTGTCGCCCATAAGATTAACATTGCGAGGGGCGATTCATTTTCAAGGTTTACCCTTGGTTGGAAAGACACAAAATTTTGCCTGTACCTAGCCCTAACAATGTTCTAGGGAGTGTTCGAAGCAGATTTCCCAATTTCTCACTGGTTTCTTTTATTGCAACGGTTTTGCAAATGCTAGCATCGCATACCTCAAGAAAAGTGCTGTATCTCGAAAACCAGTAAAAAAATGGGAAATCTGCTTCGAACACTCCCTAGAACATTGTTAGGGCTAGGTACAGGCAAAATTTTGTGTCTTTCCAACCAAGGGTAAACCTTGAAAATGAATCGCCCCTCGCAATGTTAATCTTATGGGCGGCAAAAAATGTACCGTCAGGTATAGCGGACCCTTAATTTGAAATGACGAAATATAGACCCGTTGTGGATTGTTTGTTCGCTGCAATGCTGCCCGTAAATTCTGAGAACCTTATAAATGGCAAACTAGCGGTGCAGGTCTCCCCTTCTGTTGGGTCATGTAACATTTAACACTATGCACTGGTTTTGAAGCTCATTTGTGTTTGTCTGAAGTGATTTGGAGAGCGGGAGGGCCATCGCTGATAGGTTGACAGGGTGCTCTAACTATTTCAAACACCCTATTACATTTCCCATCCGGTCCTTTTGAATGTGATGAGTTTCCAGTATTCTGTCGCTGCAAAGGTA
Organism: Mesopsocus fuscifrons; assembly: GCA_950004255.1. Lineage (NCBI taxonomy): Eukaryota > Metazoa > Arthropoda > Insecta > Psocodea > Mesopsocidae > Mesopsocus > Mesopsocus fuscifrons. Next base: position 7,683,967 of record OX465373.1, read on the forward strand.
TGAGCGCTTTCTCTCAGTTCAATTGACACCCTCTTGAAATGCTCTACCACTCCGTCCTTTGTAACAGGGGAGTCAATTGCTCAAAGCTCTCCTCACCGAGTGGGGAGGGGGAGAGGGCTCCTGTGCGTCTGTGCTTCTCTCAGCGATCCGCATGCGAGAAAAAGAATTTAATGATTCACCTAATTCTTGAATTCCGTGGTGTGGCATTTCTCTGTCAAAGAGTAACCTGCCTTATTGGTAGAAAACTGATCCCTTTTCCGAGTAATTCGCCATATCCTGGTGTAATATATGAGATATATTGTGTGATTCCGAGGAGGTAACCACTCCATGAGATTGCTTGAGATTGCTTGAGATTGCATAAAGATTTCCAAAGATTTCCTGAGATTCTCAACGAGATTCGTGGAAAGATGCACCTCGAAGGGTTAACCACTCCAGAAATTTTCAAGATTCCCTGAGATGATGATTTCCTGAGATTCCCAACGAGATTCCTAACAAGATTCCTAGAGCGGTTAACCCCTCGTGTGATTCCAACTTGTTCTAACTGATGTTCATATTATTATTGTTTATGCCCGCATCCACCTATACACGCTGATTTATATTATTGATGAGTATTTTCAGTCAGGCTGTGAGAAAAGTTGTAACCTTTCTTCTCAGCACTGAAGTCGAAACTTATTAATTTCCTCTTTCTTGTGGGTCTTTTGATTATCCAGCAATTTCTCAAAAGGAAATATCTTTGTTGAAGGCGCTAAGGGTGCGAGTTACTATAGTTTCAAATTAGGGAGCAAACCTTATCAAAGCCAACGTTTACGGAACGACTTGGTTCCTTCCATTCGAAAATAGAAAGAGTTGTTCGCCCCAGCACATAACTCTGGTGGCTGCTGGATTGGTGCACGAGTTCCACAGCATGTTATGTTTGTGGGAATGGACGAATCCTCACTAAGTAACAATTTGTGGTAATGGTACATATTTATTCCAACCTGTCTGCGGCTGTTGCTCGTGCTTTTACACTTAACAACATGTCTCATGACTGAACAGTAAATTTGATTTCCGTCGGCATTGTGGGAGAAGATTTTGAAAGTTTGAGTGGTTTCTGAGGCGAATGTTGGTGCAATGTTGTTTGAACCACTCTTCACTTGTTTGCGGCTTCTCCATTTCTCCGCAAACTTTTCTCTTGTTTTTCCCCTCACTAATTGTTTTGCTACTTAGTTAACCCTTTACACTTGGAAGGTAGTTTCTTTTACGGTTCACCAGTTACTGATTTGAACTCCTCACATGCCTTCTTTGGAAACTATAGTTTGTCCTTCTTCAGGACCGAGAGTCCAGAAGAAAATAGTTACGTCAGAATGGTTGGCAACAATATTGCACTGACAGAAAACTTCTTTTCGTAATACAGGGTGACCGCAATAGTAGGTAGTTCACAGGTTCAGTATAAAGTTTATACCTATTTCAATTTTACTGTTTGTGATTGCCAGTTCATAGGCATTTAAAGTTAGTTAGGGTTGCTAATACTCTCAAATTTTTGGGTTACTAACCCCGGAAAATTCCCTTCCCTTAAATGCGAAAGTTAGGAATAATTGAAGGCGTTTTACCTATAACCGAGTATAAAGTTATACCCACATGAATTCCCTTCAGGCATTTTCCGGAGAAAGTCATACAATATAATTAGGAACGAGAAGGGGTGATACATTATGCAGCATGTAGGTATATAGCACCAACTAGGATATCGATTGTGACTATCGCAAGGGGTGTTTGGCAGCTTGTTAGGTGTTAGCGTCATTGATAACGATGTGTGACAACCCTGCGATACGCCGTGTACTTTCTTAACTACAGGATTCTTGTTATTTGGAGTTATAGGATAAGGAAAGCTACTTTTGTTGGAGTTAACCGTGTTCATAAGAGTTTGACTCGATGAGTTTTGGAACTTGGAAATAACTGATCATGAAAAAATTTCTGACGTGTCGTGGTCGGAATATTTCGGGAGTAGGTACAATATCTTAGCTACAAAATAGTTGGATCAAAATTTTGTTATAATGGTACTGCATGGAGAGGCCTATATCAGTTTGACCCTATTTTGATATGCAGGGTTGAAAAATCGGGTCGTCCACTGTGGGACGTTAGAAAAGAGGGGAATGCTGCGAGAAAGCTGTAGTATTAGACGTCCTTCAAAATAAGCAGTATACGTATACCTAATAGAAAACAAAAGAATTGGTTGCTGACGTAAGTAGGTCGCATAAAAATTGCAGGTAAGAAACATTAAAGTGTTTTATGCAAAGGCGTGACCAGGTTTCAACTTGCGCTATTACACTTAACCAGCCAACAACTTAGAAACTTACCCCAAGTTTTCTCCCCAGGACTTCATAAGTTACCTGTCTCCCGCAACTTTTTAATGTTTTATTCCTACCCGGCGACAGCCGTCAACGGTGCCTTCTACGTCTGTTTTTAATAATGTTTGCAACTGTGTGACGTAACAGTTGGCGGGCAGAAACGTAATAGCTCTGTAGACACTGTGAATAATGTATACAGTTAGAAGCGTGTTACAATGAATTTTTCTTTGATATGAACGGCTATGTAATAAATACGAGATACGTCAACATGAACATTTTCCAGAGTGTTAAAAATTCATTCAATTTCTTTTTTTTTGTATTTTTTTGTACCTAGTCATATTTTTATATTCTGTCTTGCTGCATTTTGGGAGAGCCAGACGAAACAATTTTCAATCAATAAAAATCTTATCTTAGTTTAGGTGTAATACTTCTGTTTCGTCACTCCTGTTAATAAGATGCCTAGTTAGTTAGGAAATGTCGGTTAAAACCTCGTGAGAAAGAAAATATCTTGCAAAAAAAAAACTCCGTTCTCTTCGTATAGGTGTACGTGATGAAAGTAGAGAACGAAAGAAAATAGGCTCCAGAACTAAATGACCCCCTGTGCGAAACAGAAAAAACATTTACCGTGAAAAGTTTTACGCAAAGACGTATTCCTTATTGCCTTTCCGTTGACCGTTGAGCAAGCCCACCATTTCTATCGAATTTTATAGGTAACGGGAAATTCCTTTAGTGCTGAACAATAACGTTTTATGAACCGCTTACTAAGCTCTCCCCTCCCCGCCCTTGCTCTCCGCCGCCTTTGCTCTCCTCGGTTCGGCAAGTCAGCATTGCCTCGAGCTTTGCTCCTGAATTTCCGTGTCGTTGCCATTGCTAACGACTTCCATACCAAACTTGATATTTTTTTAGACTTCAGCTTCGCTTTTGTATAACTTTCATTAGTTACAGTAGACTTACGAGTTCTTGGCGTCAGTTCTGTCATGTAAATAAAAAAAAAAGGTTTTCAGTCCTTTCTCGATGAAAGCTTTCTCTGTGCCTGGGAGTAGCGGGGAGGGCAGAGGAAACAACCCTTCCCCTTGACCCTTGGGGGTCACTTCCTCCGCCTTTATATGGAACAAGAGAAATAATTAATAAGTGGGTTATATATATACACCTGAAGTCTTCTGGTGTCCTACTTTCAAATGTCACAACTTCAAGTTTCTTGTTGTTGAAGAAATGACCGACAGCATACGAAAAACTATCTGCAGCAGAATGGTGTGTGAATCTAATTGGCTTATTCTCTATTTTTCAGGTAAGGCCTTAACTAGTGTTTCGGAAGAATCCTACGATTCGCAGACAGGTATGTGTCTCAAAAAGGGGGAAGATATTTTCCTGTAGGCATCAGCTAAAATTTGATTAAGCCCCATAAATTACTAGAACCATTAATATTTGCTATAACTTTAAAAACTAGAAGCGTCAGGCAATAACACTTCTGGTAATAACAGTAACAATAACTCAGACCACTAAAGTCGTTTACGAGAGAACAACCGAAGTAACAGGAGTAAAAACAGACAACCAATCCAGGGAAAAGCTCTTAAGTGGCGGTCAGCATTATTATGAACTCTCTTAAAGAGGAGAGATTAGTGAGAAGCGCAAATGGACAAGGGGGAAATTAGAGCACTCGTCCTGCCTGGACGAGGGGCCGCAGAACGCTCGGGTGAGAGTCCGAGGCCCACTCAAGTACTGGAGGCTTCTGCCTGGAGAGCACTTCAAATGGACGTCTTGCGCTACCAATTGATTTTGTTCTACAACCAGACAACGGACTTGCGTTTACTCTCCAGGAAATCAGAAGCACCTCTCGGAACAACAACTTTTCAAGCAATATTTTTCATTCTGTGGACATGGTTGATTGAAGTCGCTCCTTCTTGCTTTTTCTTTTCTTTCTTTCCGGGGTCCTGGACTTCAGCTTGTTTGTTTCAACTTTAAAGTCGTGAATAACTTCTTCGTCATC